>JAWZSL010000013.1:31496391-32096391 GCA_034769285.1 Lutjanus argentimaculatus
GTGTACAACAGATCATCTCTGCCTCACATTCATTCATTTAAAAGTTTTTGACACTAACTTCACTGTTATCAAATGTTGCACCTCCTGTGATTTGAAAATTGCAGAAAGCCATATTGTGATTTTGATAAAATTTTGATTAATTGAGCAGACCTACGAACAGCTGCAGGGGGAGTGTATATTTTTGGAGTAATCAGCCTTCAGGGCATTTGTATTTGGGATAACAGGTTGTCTGACATTTTTCAGGCTATAATGGGCCATCAGAACAATAGGAAGTCCCCGTTTGAACTGAATGCCATACATTATCTGTACCATAAGAGGGCACATAGATGTCTAAAACAACAGTATGATTATTAGGGTTGTTCCAATACAGATAATGGTATCTGAAAATAAGTCCAATACTGCCTAAAATGTGGGACAGAGTATCTGCAAGTCGCTACTCCTATGCATCGATCCAATAACAGAGAATTTATTAGCCCTGAAACAGGACCCTGTTACTTCCCAGCAGCATCCTGTACGCCAAATTTGATATGATCAGCTTTACAGTGTCATCAGATCATGTTGCAAAGTCTGCATCACTGTAGCAGCTCATGGTGAGAAGACGTCTGTGTCAGGAGGAAGAATAATCCAGTGGACTGTGTATTTCCTGGTCTGAGTTTCTCCAATAGTTGCCAGTCCTCAAAGAGCTGAGGTCAACGCTCAAGAGTCAACGCTGCAAACCTGAGAGTTACTGCCTGGTCAACAGGACCGTGAGTACCTGCTGTACATTGTATATAATCTCTACTGTGAATACAGATGTTCTATTTCCACCTTTATTTCCAGATTCCATGTTTTATTGGGGATTTGCGGTGAACCCCAGAGTGGTATGTTTATTGTGCTGTACTGATGTATTGTAGTGTGCAGCACGCGCCACCAGAGGTCAGTCTCTCTACTGGTGGACAAGGCAGCACAGCTGAACTGGAGAAACACGGTGTCTGGAGGATAAAGTTACAGGACTAACTAATAACAGGACTAACTGTTTGTATTTCCAGAGTCCAGGGGAGTGAGTTCACGTTGTGCTGTTTTACACAACTTTTACACAAATACCACCATAATACCTTATACCTCGCTAAAATGTCAGGGAGGAAACAACAGACACCACTGAAGCCTTCTACAAAGAAACACAAAACAAAAGGGATTATGGGTAGAGGGAGACAGATGCAGATTCTACTGCATGGAGAGCCAAGACAAGGACTGAACTGAGGCTCATATTGTCTTTTCATCTGGTCTGAACTCCAGAGGAGGTCAATTACAGCAGCAAGTGTCGACTAGTTTGTCATTGTCAGGTTACCAGAACTCTGTTCAATAAACAAAGTCCCTGTGAGTCAGATGGCTGGTGTGTAATCAGTGAGTGTGAACCTAAACAAACCAAATACAAAAAGGACAGCAAAAAAATAAATCAAAATCTCCAGTTGGACCAAAGAAACCTGCTGGTGTGACATCACAACAGAACTGTCTGGATGTTCTAATAAGACACTTTCACTGGGGGTCTTTTGAAAGATTGAAAATAACTGTTTCAGGAATGGCTTGAAAAATGGATCCAAACGTGGACACAGTCGCACAGACGACTGTCCGCACCACTGTTTGGACCTATTTTTTAAAGAACTGAAATGTATGTCGTGTGCTCCACATTTGATCTATTTTCAAGATTTGAAACATAATCTGAAGTAATGCTGATACGGTGCCATGCAATTGTTTCAAGAGCCCATTGTTCCAAAACCCCAATAGTCCAAAGAAAAAAAAAGTCCTCTTCGACCAAACGTCCATCTGTCTGACATCCAGCTTTCCTGAAAACAAAAGCCCACTGCTCCAAAAATACACACCAACTCTAACTCTTACAACTGCAGGGAGAGTCTGAACTAAATGTCATGACAATAACTAACCCAGTTAACACTGGTGTCTAACCAGTGCCTGTGCTGGAGACACAGCTTTACACCACAGGTCTCTGAATGTGTTTTTCCATTTTCTGTAACATCTTCAGAGAGTCGCTCTGATGTGTGCAGAGAGCAGCAGCAGATCAGAAACAGCTTCACGCAGGAAGACATTTACAAACAAATTTTCTCTTATTTTTGTTTGTAACCATCCACTGATTTAACGGATCCAAATTTATTACTTTTCTCTTATAGTGAAATCTTTATATAGTGTATTATGTACATATACAGGGTGTGAGAAGGCTTTTCTACTCTTTATTATTGATGTATTTTTTCTTAATTATTGTTTGTTTCTTGGTTATTGGTTATTTTTCTATTGATGTTCTCTCCTCTTATGTTAATGAATGTTACTGTGTATTTACTGTTACTGTATAATGTCTGGAGAACCTGCTGCTGTAACAGGAATTTCCCAATTTGGGGTCGATAAAGTCTATCCACATGAGCTGCAACGATTAATCGATTGATTATTAAATTAATCACCACTTTTTTTGGGAATCACTGGATCAGTTTGAGTCTTTTTTTGCTGTGGAAATAAAGCTTTGATTGAAGGGAAAAATGCTTTTGATACTGTTAAGTACATTCAAAATTTTGAAGATTTTGTAACTGTGATTAATCAATTAACTGATCATTAATTTACTAGTGATTGATTAAGAAAAGAACTCTACACACACACAACTCTTCTCATCTTGACTCTTTGGCATTAACTGACCACAAACCCCGCCAAGAATGCCTCAACCTCAACGCCCCCCTTTCACAGATAACGCCTCCAGCTCCCCCGTCGATCTCTGAACGCCCCCCCGTGGGAGGTGGCCCCGCCCCCGTTGTGGAACACTGCTGTACAGTTCTGTGGGGCGAGGGAATCCTTGGTTTCCCTGACAGGAAAAGATCCGAGCTGGTGGCTCCTGAAAACAATGAGGTGGGGAGCGGTCACTTCCCGTCTCTGTGCCGCTGAGAGGACCAGCAGTCCCTCCTCCCCTTACTGTGTCATTAAAGAGAATCTCAGCACCACCCGTCTTAAGGTTAACTTCTGCTCCGAGCTTTCACTGCTCAGTGTTGAGGTGAAACAGACCCTGAACGCACCACAAACCCTCAAAGCTTTAAACAGCAGATACTACAGAAACATCTCTGTGGTACTTCAATGGCAGGGTTGTGAGAGTTACTTTAAAGATGTAATCTGATACAGTTACTCATCACCTGTTAAAAATGTAGTAACATGATCCAAGTATCACACTCTTAGAGTAATGTAACTTGATTACCTTCCGTTACTTTGGATTACCTCAATATAAAATATGGTGAAACTGTTTAGCCTAATATGTTTTTAGGCTGCAACTAATGATCATTTTCATCATCAATCGTCGACTTTTTCTCTTCAAAAATGACTCAAAATGATTAACTGATTATCAAAATAGATGCAGAGTAATTCAATCATCAATCAATAACAGATTAATCATTGCAGTTCTCAGTGTTTTATGTTTGTTGTCAGGTTTATTAGTTTTCAGGGTTTTTTTTGTTTTTGTGTCCTTGATTGATTGATTAATTGACTGATTGAAGGACAAAAAAAAAGTTCTACCCAGTGAAGCGTTTTTTTCACTAAAGGTCATGATAATGATTTGGCAGCTGTGTGTCCACTGTGCATGGTTGTCTATCGTTCTTTATTTTGAAATTGTAATCCTGCTAATAATCCCATTTTTTATGAAATCTACCTGTTAATTACCTTTCTGTATCCAGATTATTATGTAATCCCATTATTTCCAAAACCTGCTCAGTGGGAGCAGAGTTTTAAAATTGCTTTAAAAAGACAAAAAGCATCAAAGAGAAATATGGGAACTATTTTAACAGCCGACCTAAGAAGAAACGTACTGACTTCATCTATTCTGTTGTGTGTTTTCCATCATATTCCAGTGAATCAGGTCTGTGAGCTGATCAGCCTTCATTCAGTCCACTTTGATTGGACTCTTATTTCCTCTGTCTCAGTCCACTGAGCTCCACTCTGATCTCCTGTTCTTCATTTATTCTGTATGATGTAGCTGCTCGCTGCTCTCAGAGAAACCATTAACTGCTCCATTAACTGATTCATTCACTATGCATGAGGCGCTGCCCCCCTTCCCCAGCTCTGTGTGTGTGTGTGTGTGTGTGTGTGTGTGTGTGTGTGTGTGTGAGCACCACCTCCATCAGTGGACGCAGGTTCACGTTCACAATTAAAGAGGTCATGTTAAAGCAGAGATTTATCAGGTTATTGTGCAGATCTATTGATTACGTTGCCAAATCAACCCAGCCCTAATAAAAAAAGGTGAGTTTTTTTGACACGTCTAAAGAAAATACTGTAGGTGACGTTCTTTAATGTGGTTCATTTCAGCGTCCTAATAGAGAGGAGGGTATAAAGAAGAGGGTGTGTGTGTCCGAGTGTGTGTCCTTGTGTCCCAGCTGTCATTACGTTCAGGTGTGGCAGAAACACAGAGCGGATGGACCCTCGTTTTAATCCAACACCACACCACATTCCTGGGAATCCACAGCTTCCTGTGTGTGTGTGTGCGTGTGTGTGTGTGTGTGTGTGTGTGTGGTGTGTGTACAGAGTGTAAATGAAATGGAAGGAAGAGCAGTGAGGTAGAGGAAGTGAGGGTGCTAAACTCTGGGAGGGGCATCATGCTTTGGACACATAATGTGTCCATTCACATTAAGGCTGCAACTAACCATTATTTTCATGATTTTCCTCTAATTTGAATTCAACTGATTAGTTGTTCAGTCTGTAAAATGTCAGAAAATGTTTTTTTGTTGATTGTTTTTATCGTACTGATAGTTATGCCGTGCTCGTTCTGTAAAGATCAACAGATCATTGATTTTATTCCCTGACAACTGTCATTTACATTTTCAAATTCTCATTTAAAATGTCTCGAGTGTGATAAAACAGTCTGTAAGCTCCACTGTCTCGTCGTCTTTGAAGTGTTGTGTTTTTGGACACGCACCAGATGCTGCAAGTAGGTGTGGCTGGAGAGAAAAACAAAATACTGGGAGAATCACTAATTCTGCCATTCGATTCGATTTGCAAAACTGAAAGCTTGTTTCAATCGATTTAATATTGAAATTGCTAACACGTGGTACAGCCTGCAGTCTAAACCCCATTAGTCTTGCATTATCAGCCTTTGGGCATCAGATCTTGTGGTGTGAGATTTTGCTCATTTTAGTGTTTAGTGTTGGTCAGATCGTGTTTAATAAAAAACTACTTTGGAGTCGATTCTTAATGTAAACATTAAGGTTAGAGGAGTCTGTGTACAATTTACAGCATCAGTTCTCTGAGAATCTTCATACCCGAGCAAAACTGTTATTGTAACTAAAATATCCCGAAACTGATATCGAATTGAATGAAATCGTGAATTAAATCAAATCAGGACCATGTGAATCGAATCAAATTGATTTGGGAAATCTGAATTGATACCAGCTCTATAAAATAACTGTGCAGCACCTATTTTTTACTTACTTTTTACTGAACTAGTTAGTTACGTCTCACTGAGACATATCAGCCAATCGGCTGTATTATTATCTCAAGTTTTTCAGAGACACAATGGATCATTTTGTAATTTTATAACAAAGAGACTCTGATATACCATCCACCTCAGAAACCAGGCTCACACAGCTAATGTTAGCCATGATACAACTGCTGCCGACTCAGCAGCTGATGGTAAACACAAACAAGAGAAGACCCAAAAATATTCAGTGAAACATCTGTGACAGGGGTTCCTGCTCCATCCTTCTATCAGCTAACTGACGATCCCTGACTTGGTCTTTAACGTGTCAGAAAACAGTCTTCAACTGTTTCAAAACCCAAAAATAATCAGTTCACAATCCTATAAAATGGAGAAAAGCAGCTCCCACATATCCTCACACACATTATTTGTAATCATGCTGCTTACTTTTCTCATTATTTGTTTTAATGCCATGAAGAAAACCACCTACATCATCAGCTTTACTTTATTAATGCACCTTGAGGGAAAATTTGATTTTTTTTACACACACGTAGGCCCGCCCGTACGTACACACATACACAACACACACACACACACACACACACACACACACACACACACACACACACACACACACACACACAACACACACAGACAGACAGTTGATGGGAGATTTGGTAGTGATGATGAATCAGACACCCTGTGCTGTTGGGGGTTTGCTGCCTTGTTCAGAGGCACCTCAACAGTGTCCAGGAGGTGAACTGGCACCCCTCCAGCTACCAGTCCACACTCTGCACTTTTTGGTCCAAGCTGGACTTGAACCAGTCTCCCTCCAGTCCCCAAGCCAAGTCCTCACAGACTGACCTATAAAACTAACGGTCCCATCCACCGTTCACCGACTGACCAGTGAACTGTGGGAAACTGCAGTGATGAGAAATGTTATCAGAGATTTTATGGTTGCAACTGATGATTATTTTCTTTATTGATTAATCTGTCAATCATTTTCTTGATGAATTAGTTGTTTGGTCTATCCACGACCCAAAGATTTTCACTTTCAGTCATAAATGACTAAAAAAAACAGAAAATATTCACATTTGAGACGCTGGAATCTGAGAATTTGGATTTTTACCCAAAAAATAGTTGGTGATTCATTTAATAGTTGATGACTAACTGATTAATTGACTAATTGTTGCAGCTCTGATAACAGGGAAGGACAGAAAGTAGAGAGAACTTGTATGAGTGGGAGTGAAAAAAAAACAGATTCTGTTCTGAAATCTATTTTTATCTGGATTTGTGTGAGCGATGTGAGCAGAGATGGAGGTCAGTCAGAATCAGAAAAATCCTGCAGATGGTTATAATGTGAATCACAAACATGTAATCTTATGTAATCTCTTCTGCACACACACACATGCACACGCACACAGACACACAGTCAATATGACTCACAAGCATACAGTATGAAGCTGAACTGTGTGTTGTGTGTGTGTGTGTTGTGTGTGTGTGAGTGTGTGAGTGTGTGCGCGCGTGTGTCCACTGAAAAACTGCCAAACGCTGCAGAAATGCTGACTGTCTGGAGCTAAAACGTAGGCCGCTACTGGACCAACACCACACACACACACACACACACACACACACACACACACACACACACACACACACACAGAGTATAAAATCCCACAGCAGATGCACAGTGTGAACACCTACATGCATCATTTTCTGCATTACAGAACAGAACACAGTGAGACTGAGGCAGTCAGGGCGTTTCTGTGTGATTCTTCCATCTCTCAGCAGCCGTATCTGCAGCAGTAACAGTAGAAGAAGAAGAACAGGAAGTAAAACGATCCTGCAGCTCAGAACAAAACTGATGAAACACCTAAACACACACTCACATACAAACACAGGCGTCTAAACAACAGAGCAAACAGAGCAGCTGCACCCCCACCATCAGACCGGAGGAGCACACGGGTGCTTTTGCATCCACTTGAGCGATGCAAATTCAGTAAATCAAGCAGTTTTTTGGTAACAGATAAAAACTCTGTCAACACACACACACACACACACACACACACACACACACACACACACACACACACACACACACACACACACGAGAGACAGTGAATTAACAGTTTTATGAGTCTGTGTTTAATTCAGCGTGTGTCTAATCCACCAACCAGCTCTTATTTTTGTGGGAAATATTAATTTTTAAACAGTTTTCCTTTTGTCATTCTCACAATCTTTTATCGCTAAAACAGCACAGCTAACCAACAGCGGCTGTTAGAGTTGAGGTGACACAATCCAAAACATAAAGTTTGTACAGAAATACAGTTAATCTTTATTGATTATATTGATGCTGAATTGACAATAAGACTGTCAACATCTGACACTTTTCACCTTGTGTTTCTAGAGTTATCTGTTTTTTACAGAACCATGAGGAATTCTTAAAATGTCATATTTCTTAAAGGGACTTTGGTATAATTGCAGAGAGCGCAGGAAGCTTTAGTTTATTTCAAATGATAATATGAATATTTTTCCAATATTTTGTCCCAACCACAGAGACAAAAGGTCTGACACTGACTGCTGTTAGTTAGTTTTTTATTAATGCTTCAATGATGTGTGCATTGATTACTGCATTGATTAGTGCACTGGGGGGATTTCACAGAGAAGGAAAATCTTTTTGGAGCTCGAACTCAAAACAGCACAAAATTCTAAAATATAAAAGTGCACAGAACTGATAAATGTTAATAACAATGACAAATGTTGCGTTCTTTACCAGCACCAGTGACAAAATTAATTTAAATTAAATTATTCTTTAAGCAAAAATGTGATGTGATGTGATGTGATGTGATGTGATGTGATGTGATGTGATGTTTATACTGAATATATTTAGATTGTGGACTGTTGATCAGATAAAAAACACGCCTCTTTTTCTCAGCATTGACTTTGCAAGATTCAGGGGGATTTAAAACAGTGGGTGGTGTTTTCAGCCATTTTCCACCCATAAAATGCAGATTTTTTTATTAAGAAATGTCAATATTACCACCAGCATTAATGTGTTTCATCGCAGTACAGGAATATCATTTAGTTTACAGCTTAAGAAAACATGTTGAAGTGTGCAGTAGCTCTTTAAACACTCAGCAGGTGTGTAGTTACAGGACAACAAACACCATCACACACACAAACACACACAGGTTGCAGTTGATACCACCATACGAGCCGAGTGAGAGCTGACTGACCGGTTGTTTTGGTTTGGAAATCACCCTCCTTCACCTTTCTGTCACATGACCTCAATCTTAAAAAATCCCCCACAACTCAGAGTTTTCAGTTCTTCCCTCAGATTACTTCATCATCGAGAGCAAAGCACAGAGAGTCTGAGAGGTTCTGAGTCCGTGAGGCCACCAGGGCTGCAACTGAAGATTATTTTCACAGTCAATTAATCTTTCGATTAATTGATTAGTTGTTTTGTTAGAAGATAGTGAAAAATGTTGATCAGTATCCCAAAAACCAAAATGACTTTCCACAGCTCAAAAATATTCAGTTTACTGTCATAAAGGAATAAAGAAAACAGAAAATATTCACATTTAAACAGCTGAAATCAGAGAACTTTGACTTTTTTCCTTAAAATATAACTCAAACCAATTAATTAAACATCAAAATAGTTGACAATTAATTTAATAAAAGATTAATAATTGATTATTTGATATTAAGAGTTTGAGTTTGATTCAAAACTCAGAACTTTATTACTCAGTCCCTCCAGGAAGTTGTGATGTTGAGATCGCAACAATTCATGCAAATTCAACCAATCCCACTGAATTCTGTGCAACAATGCAATATTGTCTGAGCTCTGCAATTTTTCTGCAAATGTAACCAATAACTGTTGCTTCCATGAGCTCCCATGCAAACATCCTACATCATACACATCTCAATGAACCAAATCAACGTTGTGTTTTATTATTCACTGCAGTCATATGTTATTTTGTCACAGGTACTGAAAAGAACACATTTGTCTGTTATTGACATTTATCAACACACTGTGCACTTTTATCATTTTGTACCCACTAAGTGCACTTCCTCATCTAAAATAACAAAATAACTTTCTTTTGCAGTTTTCACTCACTCCCACAATTTCATTGCAAAACAACGCTTAAAAACATTCCAACATGATTTGCAATTTTTTAGAAAAGCTGCCATGAAATCAGGCGTTTTATGCTGCAACAATCACAGAAACAGCCTGCAAATTCCTGGAGGGACTGATGACAGCACGTTGCCTTGAAATGTTGTTTTCTTGATGAGAGGACATAAAAACAGTGAGATGACCTGTTACCTCAGCCTAAATGCACTTATTTCTCATTTATAAAGTATTTAACATATATGCACATGTCAAGATAAAATGAGGTGATGGGAAATGGAAGGAAAAATGGTCAGGAATGTTCATTTATGCCCAGATTAACTCGTCACAAGATTTACTGACGAGGTCTGTTGTGAATCAGGTTGTTTGTCATTTTTAAGAAGTGGGTCCCCACGAAACAAGTTTGGGAAACACTGGTCTAAACCTCATAAACCAAGGACACAGGGGACATCTTTAGTCCTCCCTCTGGGTTCCTTCACATATGTCCAACTTGAACTTTGTGATCTACTTTTTCTGCAGGCGCCCCTGAACTTTAACAACAATGGCAGCCAGCGATGGTGAGGTATTAAACATGGGGGAGAAGTTTAAGAAAAGCAGCTCAAGGTTGTGTTTCACTACAAGTTGAGGCTTGTGCGGCTGCTGATATGAAACCAGGCTGAACCTCAGTGTGTGTGAGTGTGTGTGTGTGTCCCTGCATTTTTAAATGTGTGTACGTGTGCATGCATATGGCGTGTCTGACTGCTGGGTGCACTTGAGCAGATTGTGTGTGTGTGTGTGTGTGTGTGTGTGTGTGTGTGTGTACATGAGTGCATCCACCACGTGTTCATCTGTCACACTGACTCACTCTGTTCTTTCTCATCTAATTTCATTTCATGGGGGTTGATCACAGCTCTCGTGTGATCAGAGACAACTTCATCTCCATCGCTAACACGCAGGACACGACTGTTTACTACCATCAGAGCGGCATGTTGACGGTCTGATACACAAAGATGATGCTGTCCTTTCATTACTGACATTAGAGCTGGGTGACATGAATCATAAATAATATCTGGATATCTTTAGGACACGCCACGATATACAGATATACACGTTTGCTCTAAAATAACAGACCGTGCAGTCTCACATACTGCAAAGAAGGGTTGCAAATTCTGTGTATTTTCTTTAACCAGTAGTTGATGAGCGAAATGAGCAAACAGCTACAGCTTGGCACCTTTTCCTGGAAATTTTGAAGGTGGTTAGTCTTTAGTCCAGAAGCTAGCTACAGAACCTAATCCAAAAAGATAAAAAAGCAAACGAGAGAATTTAATAGTTGCATCTCTGCAGCACTACAGCACTTTATTATAATGCTGTTTGTCAAAAATATTAATTTTTTTTTAAATATGCAGCTTCTGCAGTTTGGATATTGCACTTGGCCATACTGCGGTTTCCATAATATTTTGATTTATTGTGCAGCCCCAGTGGATATAATGACTGAGAGAGTAAAAGCAAATCATAGAACAGCTCGATCAGTCTGGTACGTTCATAAAGTTACATCACTTTACTGTAATGCAGCTTTTAAAACAAGGAAAAGACAACACATGCCATATAACGACATGATCTAGTCTCACATCATGATATCAATATAATATTGTTATATTGCCCAGTCCCAAATGACTTATACACTCTTTAACACTGAATAATAAAGCTGTGACACCTGAATCTGAAAGTCTGTAGGTCAGATTTATGATGCCTGATGTGATCACTCTCAGAGCTCAGGATTTTGCATCAGTGCAGGTTTTTAATTCAGCGAGCTGATGATGTAAATGTGCAGACCTGAAGCTGAAGCTGCTTGAGGTGCAACCTGATCAGGACAACAGACGCAGAAAACAGAAACCAATAAATACATAGAACAAGAAGGGTTTTATGAAGGAAACAGCAGTTAGATATTTGCAGTCAGCTGAGTACTGAACTTCCACACTTTTATTAGGACTGTAAGAAAATATCGAGTACATAACCTTTATGTGATACTGCGACGATGCTCATATCATGTAGCATGATATCTAGGGCTGCAACTAAATGTCATTTTCATTATTGATTAATGTGCTGATTATTTTCACAATTAATCGATTAATCACTTAGTCTATAAAATACCATAAAACTTAAAAGTGCTCATCACAACTTCCCAGAGCCCAAAGTGACGTCTTTAAATTGCTTCTTTGTAGGGCTGAAAAATATGGTTTGTAAATATTATCTCAATATTTAAAGCCTATTCTGTGATATACTTTCACACATAAACACAATTTGTCTGAAATAATAAACCATAACATTCTAAAGTAGGACTGAACACTATCAATTATCACTATCTTTATGACCAGATACCTCAATATTGATATTCCGACAATATTGTAAGGGTGACGAATAGGGATGCACCGATCGACCCACCAGCGACCGGCCGGTCAGCGTCACATATCCGATTCTGTACCAGCCAAATTCACACACGTGCTCTGTATGACGATCACATCATGTGTGCAGTGACACAGACAGTAACATCACAGCCGCACACACTCAGACACATGCCTGCACGAAGTCGGTGTTAGTAACAGATTCCAATAACAGGATAAAGAGAAGACAGACAGTCTACAAGGAGACAACTGAGCAGCTGACAGTGTCACCAAACAGCGATAAACTTTGATCTCTTCATGCTAATGTTAGGTTCAAACATTTTCTCATCCAGACTCGTTTAACTTCTGCTTCTGTTTTTCACACTGGAAAGTTTTACTGCAGCAAACTGTTGCACTGCGTCAGTCTCCGGTTTGTTTACATCTGCTTCTACCTGAGATCACATGAAATCACGTCCTGTGAGATCTCGTGAGATTCTGCTCCCTCTAGTACATAATATTAATATAATTAAGGCCTGGCTGGAACCTGGAACACTTCTGGAGAAAATGTAAAAGTTATTTAATAGTCAGTGCTTCATTATAAAATTATGAAACTTACAAGAAAAGTTGCAAAAGTATTTATGAATGCTGTCAATTATAGTTCTTAGGAAGACAGAAAAGTCAGAATCAGCAGATCAGACTCTTAAAAAATTAGAAATTGGACTCGGTCAAGAAAATTGAAATTGGTGCATCTGTAATGACTACAGGTCACAAAACAGTAACACAATGAAAGTGGGTGAAGAGAGATAATAGAACAGCTAGAACTCTCTGATAAGTTCAGAAAATGACATCACTTTATTGTAAGGCAAACGTTAAAATCAGGCAAATACAACACTTATGACCTAATATAGCAATACTCAAAATCTGAGACAATGCACGGTCTCATATCATGGTAATATTGATGTAATATCGATATATCGCCCAGCTCTACTTCGTTTGTCCGACCAACAGTCCAAAACTACAAGACTCTTCATTTACTGACAAAGACAAGCAGCAAAATTCACATTTAAGAGCTGAAACCAACAAATGTTTTGACATTTTTGCTGAAATGACTGAAATAATCTATTGATTATCAATACAACCTGAATAATGACTGTCGTGGATTTGAGTTTCCAGAGGCTTTAAAATCTGTAAAAGTGAACCACACAGCCTCCGTACACTCTGATGCTCTCACTCACTCACTCACTCTGCTACTGTTTGCAGTGTTTTACTTCATGCTGTGTGTGTGGTGTGTGTGTGTGGTGTGTGTGTGCTGTAAACGTGATTCGCTGTGGTTATGTAAGCCACATTTCTTTTTTAGCTATATAAACAAAGTTACAGAGTCAAGTACAGCTACATTACGTCACTTCAACTCTCCAGTCCCACTGACACACGGATCACTTTAATCCTGCAGCTCTGAGAACAGATCAGATCTCTGAGGTTTGACACGTCTGTCTCTGTGATTTATGTCCTCGGATCTTTACCGTGGAGCTGAAGGGAGTTTAGTTTGTGGTGCTGCTCACTGCACCAAAAAACCACCACCCTTCAGAGTGCACAACATGTCATCAGTCACAAGCTACATGATCAGTAATTATTGATACGAAACTTCATTATGGTGACAGACTTTTCAGCTGTATTGCCCGGGCCAGGGATCATATATTTGTTAGAAAACTCACCTGAAGTTACTTTTTCTTCTTTTAAACAGACTGAGATTCATTCCATCTCAGCTATTTACAGCAGTTTTAGTGCTACTTGTTTTGTCTCCTGTTTTTGTTTTTTTGTTTGTTTTTTTGGTCTAAAAAGCTACAAATACCACATACTTGATATCAAACTGAAGTGAAAACCTTTAACAACCTTAACTTTAACAGTTCCATTCACCTGAGTGGCAGCAAAACTCTGAGATCTTGGAAAAACCATCCAACTGTGTGTGAACTGACGACTGTACATTGTGATGCAGCTGTTACATGATGTGAGCGAACCTGCAGCCAAATCATCACTGATTTACAGGATTTACAGTTAATCAGCCTGACCTGCTCCTGCTAATCTGTAACATATTGTACATCAACATGAAGTGTCTGTGTCACTGTTTACATGTGGAAGTCACTGCTGCAGAGACGAAAACTGGACAGTTGCATCATCTAGTAACAAATAATTCTGTGTTCTCTCCTCCGACCTGCCTTCTAAAAAATGCAAAACCATGTGATGATCAAAATACTGCAGAAAGAAACACATCAGTACTGACGAGAGCTGAAAACTGTCCGCTCGTTCTTTAATCGATCATTGGTCAAATTAACTATCAATTAATCCATTAATCAAACTAAAAAAATATCTTAAAAGTTTTGCATCTACCAAACAACCACTCAACCAAAGTTTTATTTCCACAGCAACATGTTCCACGTTCTCTAACAGGTGGTTCTAACTAGAACCATACAGGGATTTTTGGCTTGTCACCAACCATTTATTTTTTCCTCTTAAAAGGGTTTATACAAGTTCACTTGGAACCCTTTCAAAGAGTTCTACACATAGAACCCAACATCAAGGGTTCTACCTAGAACCATCTGTTAAAGGTATCACCCAGAGCCCCCTGTAAGAGGTTCTACAGAGAAACTTTTTATGGTACAATGGTTCCACCAAGAACCCTGGTACAATGGTTCCAGAACCTTTCTACCTTTCTAAGGGTGCAAACAGGAACCCAACCAGGGGGTTCTGCCAAGAACCTTTTTACATTCCAAGAGTTTAATCTGCAACCAAACCAGGGATCCTTCTGAGAACACCTGGACAGGTGAGCACATCTGGATGCTTTCACACCTCAGTTTTAAGGCACACGGCTGCATGCTATATCCAACAGGAAAGAACTGTTACGTTAACCAAATATCACTCAACCAGACTTCAGTGGTAAAAACAGTCATTTTACCAGTGCAGAACACAGGAGTCACTCATCGACTGCTGCCTCAGTCCGTTAGTTAGTTTGTCTTATTTTGTGACTTCTGTGTTTTAAAGTGTTAGTTTGGATTCATCAAAGACACAAAATGACACAAACAAACTGAAGATCAAGTTGGCAGCAGACCAGTAAGGCCCGTGTTCAGTGAGGTAAAATTACTGTTTTTGCCAATGGAGTTTGGTTGAGTCAGTGAGACCAATATTTGTCCTGCAATTCCTGATGGAAAACAGAAACCAATCAAGTGCAGTTCCATAGGCTTAAGCAGATTATTAATGCATATTTGACTGTATTTTTAAGGTACAATGTGTACAGTTGCATGGACTGTACATGAATATTCCCTGGTACAGCGAATCAAACCAACATCAACTTCTTTACAGATCACAAACCACATCTATAAACAAGAATCTGTCCCTTCGGTTCAGCATTTCTGTCTTTCATTACTCCACAAAAACACACCTTTCACACACAGCTGTGGTGTAAACGATGTCTTCAGATTAGAAACATTTAAGCTCAGCCTAAAAATAGATCTGTAAACATTATTCTTACAAATAAAAGAGCACAAACGGATCCTGTCTGGGTTCACCCTGCTCCCTCCACGCCTGTTTACAACTCTAAATGGATTAAAAGGAAGTGGTGGGGAATTCCACTGCAGGCCCACTCCTCACACAGGCTACATCCACATTACACATTACTGTGTAGGGCTGCACACTTCATCGCAATATTATCAACATCACAATACGGACAACCAAGCAGCAACCAAGAGTTAACACTTCCCCCAACGTACGTCCATGAGCTCCACATCTTCTGACCTATTTTTTCAAGTCTTTCCTGCAACAATTATTTCCATTATCAATTATCTGTCGATCACTTTCTTGATTAACCGATTAGTAGTTTGGTTCATAAAATGGTGAAAAATGTCGATCAGTGTTTCCCAGAGCCCGAGATGATGTCAGAAAGAAACCAGAAAATATTCACATTTCAGAAGCTACAATCAGAAAACTTTTTTTCCTCAAATCAATTCATCGATTATCAAAGCAGTTGGCAATTAATTTAACGGATAATTAAACATCGATTATTTGATTAATGGTTGCGGGTGTCATGGTTTTGAAGCAGCATACTGTGTGTCCACAGCCAATGTCTCTTGAGGACAATGTTTCTGCTCAACTAATTATCAAGTATTGCATCAATATTGTGTCAGTTTCATGTATTCAGAATTGTGACACTAAATTTAGTCTTGGTGTTAAAGTCAAACTTTTGGTATGATGAGTAATAACACTGATGTAGCCAGAGTGGATTAAGAGGAAGTGTGTGGGGGGGAATTCCACTGCAGCCCACTGAACACTCAGATCCTGCAAGTTGGAAAACTTTTCCATGAGTGTCGTCCATGTGTAAACAATCACCCAAATCCAGTCTGCAGAGACAGACACTCAGCACAGGTCATCACTGAGTCAATGTGACGACAGAGCTGCCCACCAATAACATCAGAGCATGACGGGGTCCATGTGAAGCAGAAGTTGTGGATGTAAAGACTCAGTCAGATTAAAGTCACATAAATAAACCGTCTAACGGCAGCAGAGCTTCAACAAGTTTGATTTAAGATCTTTTAAGATCATTACGAGTGCAATTTAAGACCTAATTCAGGTTCACACTGACTGAAAAAGCACATGCACAGTTTGCATTAATGGTTCAATGTTGGTTTCGTTTCGCAGCGTGATGATCAACAGACAATTTCTTCCCAGAAACACATTTAAAAGCGAGATAAATAAAATCCAACTTTAAAACTTTAAAATCAGATTTCAGACGTTTCAAGGCCTAAAATTCAGAAGGTTTGGTTTCAGACCCACAGCAGCTCGGTGAATAAACACTCTCCGGTGGTTTTAACGGAACACTGTAAATACAGTACAACGGGCGGCCAAAGTACTCACGCTGCTGTAACGCGTTACTCGCTCGTTACCGCCCAGCAGCACCGATGCTCTGCCCGGGCACAGACGCCAGAGAGACCCCCCTACCTGCTTCCACGGTGTCGGTCAGGTCGTGGTTGGCGGCTGTCCGGGGGAACTCCTTCAGTTTTCGGGAGCTGAGGCTGAGCGCGCCGCTGGCCGCCGCCTCCTCCAGCGCCCGCTCCAAGCCGCGGTTGGGCGGCAGGTTGTGGGTCTGGATCGACGGAGAAGAACCGAGCTGGGAAAGAGGAGGACGAGCCGACTCCGGACCCAACGTCGCCATAATGTTCTCCCCTCTCTCGCTCCGCGGTGTGTGTCTGTGTCGGAGTGTGTCGGTTGTATCCTGGAAAACGCGGGGTAAGCTAACGTTCACAGACAGCGGGACACACGCTTCTCCTGCCGCGCGGTCACGCTCCTCCTCGAATGTCGCCGCCGCGTCCGTCTCGCTGTCTGTCTGCGCGGTACGTGAAGCGTCAAAGATCAGACGGCGCTGCGACATCCGGGCGACAACTTTCAAAATAAAATACCCCTCAATATTTTAAAAAGTCGAGATGAAAGGAGAAATGTCTTTTTAACCCTTTCAGATCACTTCCCCAGTTATATTGTGCACCGGTTTAATAATATATGCCAAAAAATACAACATGAATATTACATCAAAATCAGGAAAAAAAAAATACTTGTACAACAAATTAGAACGAATCATAATGTTTGTTTACAATAACTTCCGGGTATAAAAGCCCTGCGTCACGCGCTTTTAATTTAAAGGCAGCATATTGAGTCTTCTTTTATCAGTGATTCTGGAATTTCCACTTACCTATGAGAATGAATTGTTACATATTCTTCCTCCAATGATAAAAATAAAACTATCATCAATTTGATCATTTTACTTGCACATCCATAAATCTAAATTTGCTATTATTAAAGCATCTTTTGCAATTTTTCGAAACAAAGTCAAGCAATAGTTTAATTCAAAACAATATTCTCCAATAAGAAAGACATAATGAATAAATGTACCATTTTTAACATTTTTATCATAGAAACTGATTATTGATTTCTGTCTGTAAGGATCCCCTGCTTTTACTGTTTTCTGTTTTTCATATGTATGTTTTAATACTGCCTGTAATAATCAATTAATTAATAATCGGATAATTGATAAATCATTGCAGCTCTACTTGAGTTTATCCAAAACTACATTAGACTGTATTCAGACTGAATCAGATGCTGCAGTGATCAGCAGGGTTGTGTGTCTGTGTGGGGGGTACTGGGGGGCGTTTATTAGCACTTTGAATTTAACTGAATCAGAAAATAACATTTCATTTCTCTGATTCACGACTTTCTCTCTTCCCGTTCAGTCTCTTCGACCACAGCTGCACACTCTCTCTCTTTTTCTCTCTCAGAGAAAAAGAAACAAACCAAAAGAAGCTTCTTCTTGTTGCTGCACAACAAAAACCTGCAGCAGACACAACAGCTGCTGCCATTTTTACACTGTTGATTAAATATCCATGAATACATTTTCAATTGGTGAATTCTTAAATGGCAATTAATCAATTAATGATTAATCATTAACATTCTCACTCCAAACCTGCTGCTGCTGCTGCAGTGTTTAGTTTTTCATCCATGTGTCTTTGTTCTCATTGGTCCATTTATGATCAGATCACCTGATTGGCTACTAAAATGCAGATGAAAGGTTTGGATATTAATTCAAATTGTACTCAACTGTGATTTTAAGAAGTAACTAAGTAGATTACATGGTGTAATGCATTCTTAAGTATGAGTAGTAAACAGAGTACAGACTTGAAAATCTATCCAAGTACAAGTACCCAAACTACTTAATTACATTAACTTGAGTATTTGTGATTAGTTACGTCCACCCCTAAAATCATAGACGTGTAAAAAATCGTCTGGCCTGCAGGATGTTACGTAGTTACTCAGTTTTCCAGTTTATGAATAATGTTATTTTCTCCATTGTAATGTCCATCCATGCATTTGAAGCTGCTCTCTCCTGTGATGACCATGTCTTCATCAGGGCCTTTTCAGCAGCTTCCAGCAGTCGATTTAACAGATATGTCAAACGTTCTTGCAGTATGAGTCTAAAGAACGTGCTCTTTCTTCCCATAACATCTGAAAATATGTCATGAGGCACCGTCTATCCAAAAGTCTTGAATGAGTTTTCAGACGAGTTGCAGAGGGCTTCAGACCAGGCAACTCAACTGAAACTTGAGTTTCAACCAGTTAGGTGAAAGTTTGAGGGTGTAAAGCAGCCAGAAGATGCAGAACTTCTTCTCATGTTACAAACAAAATGTCTCAGATTCACAGTCATAATATTACTGACAGATAGAACATTAAGTGCAGTAACCTTCAACGCAGGCAGTGAAGCAAACATTTCCACTGTTATTTCACAAGTCAGGTGTTCACGGTGACGAAGCTCAGTCATTCCCAAACACTGGGTCGTGGCCCACAGGTGGGTCACAGGAGATTTTATTTAGGGTCGCCAAATAAATAAAAGACTGGAAGAAATTCTGCAAAATTTAAGATTTATATCTGCAGTACAGCTTTAATAAAACATTCAAATGTGTTTTCCCTAAATGTACTTGTTTTATCTCATTTACAAAGGCAGCTAAAATGTCCTACACTCTAAAAATGAAAAAGTTGAGAAAATTCAAAATTTCAAGGCAAAACCAGGTAAAACCAGTTAATTTTCAAGCACCGGTGATGACAGATCAGCTTCACAGCTCACTGTGAACAAACTTTGAAACTTTAGTTTCCAATCTCAAAGATTTGAATTTTTCTAAAGAAGAAAAGCAAATGATCTCAAATAAAGATTACAGGTCAGCAACATTTCAGGTGCCCTGAAACTTTGAGTTGTTGCTGAAAAATCTGATGATAAATATCGAGTTTACTGAACATGAAATAACATGTTTTTATACTTAAAAAGTGTCAAGTTGAGTTAACTTAAGAGTCATTATAACTCCGATAACCTCCAACTTTTGAGTTTATGAACTCTTTTTTAACGAGTCTTTGTAATATATTAGTTTTTACAGTGTATAAGTCCCTTCAGAGTCCCTCAGGTGTCCTGTTGTGTTGTGTGAGCACCACCACACTGTGTGTAACCTTTTTACTGCCTGTGTATTAGTGTATTTATCTCTTCTTATCTCACTTTACTGTGCTGGAGTCTGCAGGGGGAGAAGCAGCGGAGCCGTTGACACCAACACACTCAATAAACTGATGAATCATGCTGCACTTTGATTGGCTGCAGACTGGACACATCTGAAGCAGCGGTGGAGACGAGGACACTGTGGACAAACATCTGTGGACAACACTGTCTGATACAGAGCTCCACGTTGTTTTACTGCTGCAGAAACTTTGTCTCTGGGATAGTTTGTATATGAACATGACCAAACTCTCTGATTTTTAATTTATAGTGTGTATAATGAAAATATTAGAGCTGCAATGTTTTTTTAAATTATTTTTTAGAGACGATGAAATTTAACATAGATCCAAATGCTGATGTTTTACACAGAAAGAGTTCTACTGCTAATTTTTAACTCTTGTCTCTAGTTGGGCTTTTACATGTAGGCCAACAGTGTTAGACTAACGATTATGTGTCCATTATTGTCTTTTAATCTTAATTTAATTGATTTGTTGTTCAGTCAATAAAATGTCAGAAAATGGTGAAAAATGTTGATCAGTCTTTCCCAAGTGACGTCCTCAAATGTCGTGTTCTGTCCAAAACTCATATTTTTACTATTAGTAAAGTAATCTGTTGTAAATAATGTGTGTACCCTCCCCCATCATCTTGTTTTTTTTAAATAAAGTTACTGTTTAACAAACTAGCCAATAATAAAACATTAGTATTACTTTAGTTACACTTGTTGATCTCGTAGTAAACAAATTGAAGTCAACTCCAAAACTGTCTGTGAACAATAATAATAATAATCCTGACTGTAAATATAGGCTGTAAATAAATATAAAACAAACAGAAACGGCTGATATATTAGTTCAATATGTATTTTATTTTGAAAACGCCCTCGCAGCTTCCGGCTCCACTCCGTATTTCTAACTTGACGCAGCTCGCTCACTGCGGCTGCGCACTGGACCGTGGAGCTGTGAGACAGCAGGGACATTTAAACAGCAGAGAAACTCACTGAACAGCGACATCTGCTGGACAGAATCACTGCCTGCAGCCCTGCTTTACAGATACTCTGCCCACAGTGTGTAATCACATAATATATAATAATAAACAAAAATTTGTTTCATTTGACTGAAAAAGCCAAACCTCTTGACTCTTTAAACAGCCATAATGGACATAATTTAATCAAGTAAAAAAAAAAAATAATAATAAAAATAAGAAAATAAATAAAATAGATGTGATGTCATTTTTATTTAACTTTATGATTTTAATATTTTTTTTCACTAAAAAATAAAAATGATGGGTGCTCCTGTACACTGTAAAAATACTTGAGAAAACTGAAAACTCCAAGGCAACACACTGCAACAGATTTTTGAGTTTTGAGCCAAACTCAAACTATTGAGTTGTGAAATAAATTTTAAAAAATTTTTGCTGACATATAATCTTTAGTTAAAATAATTTCTTTTCTTCTTTAGATAAACTTGAATCTTTTTAAAGGGATAGTTCACCCAAAAATGAACATTTAGTCTTTTATCTCTCACCCTCATGTCGACTGAAGGTCAGGTTTATTTTTTCAGTCCACAAAACACTGCTGGAAACAGTGCTGAAGAATCTCCCAAACATGGAAGTGAATGGTGACCAGTTTTCAAACATAAAAAACAACAGAATAAAAACATAAACTGCCTCCATACTGCTCGTCTGGTGTAATCCAAGTCTCCTGAAACCCCAACATGCTGTTTGCACACCGTCACACCACACACACAGTTCAGACAGTGTGCACATGAACGTGGCTCCAAGCTGAAGATCTACAGTGAAGATTCAGGATAAAAACATGGTGGAAATAACATTTTTTTAGTCAGTTTGGCATGTTGGGGCTTCAGGAGACTTGGATTACACCAGACGAGCAGTATGGAGGCAGTTTATGTTTTTATTCTGTTGTTTTTTATGTTTGAAAACTGTCACCATTCACTTCCATTGTTTGGGAGATTCTTCAGCACTGTTTTCCTGTGAAACTCCAGCAGTGTTTTGTGGAACTGAAAAAATAAACCTGACCTTCAGTCGACATGAAGGTGAGGAGATAATGACTGAGTTTCCATTTTTGGGCGAACTATCCCTTTAAGTGCTGTTTAAACCTCTCAACAGATCCTGCCTCTCTGATACGTCTGGATCGGCTGTTCCACAGTTTGAGAACATAACTTTCAGGGTCCAGACGGCAGTACCGGATCTAAAGCCGGTTTAACAACATGTTTGTGTTTTTCACATTTCTGTGGACAAGAACAACAATCGCTCCAAACAGACGAAGGACACGTGAGGCAGCCATGATGCACGGGGATAAATGTGTGAACACATCATTAACAGCGAGTGTTCCTCCCTCAAGAGTTCTAAAGGGAACATAAAACAACAGAGATGTGATGTAGGCAAAGCTGGAAGTAACTAATTACAAATACTTAAATGACTGTAATTAAGTATTTTTGGGGGGTACTTGTACTTTTCTGAGTAGATTTTCAGGTCTGTACTTTTACTTGTACTTACATGTAAGTATGAATTGCATTGAATTAATATCTAAACCTTTTATCTGCATTTTCTTGTGATCTGATCACAAACGGCCCAATGAGAACCAGGACATATGGACTAAAGACAGCAGCAGGTTTGGATGTTAGTGATCAAACATTAATCGATTAATTGCTGTTGAGAATTTAACCAATTAAAAATGTATTCATGGATATTTGATCAATAGAAACGGCAGTAACTGCACCTCATTCGACAAGAAAAGTTCAACTTTAAATGAGAAAAAAATGACAAAACAAAACAAAAAATAACAGAAACATGCATTTTGTATCATATGTCTGTTATATATTTTGTGGTAATTATGAATGATTAATCACTTGTTAGAATTTTTAATTATCAGTTAAGGAAAATGCACTAAATTTGCAGCTCTAAATTGGAGACGTGACTGTAGGAAATAATTTAAAAGATCTGAGGAAACAGAAACCACTTTGATTGAGCTGCTGTATTACACATCAACGGTTGAGAAGTAACTAATACTCTGAGTACTGAAGCATTTTTACAACACCAGTACTTTTACTTTTAATTGAGTAATATAATCTGCAACATTTTACTGAGAAGAAAAAAAAACAATATTGCTCAGTCCCTCCAGGAAGCTGCAATCACAACAGTTCACACAAATTCAACCAGTCCCTGTGAAATCTGTGCGACCTTGCAGTTTTGTCGGAGCAGTTCTCCGCCCAAATGTCACACATGTAGATTTCAGAGAAGCGACTCAGTGTTTTGTTTTTTATTGTTCGTCACTTTTCTGGGTTTATATTTTGTTATTTTGTCACTGATGCTGAAAAGAACACAAGATTTGTCATCGGTCATTTGTCAAACTTTTATGCAAATGAATTAGTTATTGATTTGAAAAACAATCATTCCAAACAAACCTGTTTTAATAAAGGTGGCTACTTCAGAGAAAAGCAGAGAGAAGCTGCTTGTTGCAGGTAAAAGCCCTTATTTACTACCATCAGATGTCCATGTAGTCTGCCTGCATGCCTCTGTGTGTGTGTGTGTGTGTGTGTGTGTGTGTGTGTGTGTGTGTGTGTGTGTGTGTGTGAGCTCCAGCAGGGAGCAGCAGAAGTGCTGAGTCAGCTGATTACATAACACGGCTGCATCAGCAGATCGACCTTTATTGACATAATGTACAGTACATCAGTCTGACTAACTCTTATTTTAACCTTTATTCTAAACTTCACCCCAAAACATGAATTCATTCATTAACCCTCAAACAGACACTTTTTAAAGGCACAGTTCACCCCAAAATCAAAAATACACATTTTACCTCTTACCTGTAAAGCTGTTTATCCATCAAGATAGTTTTGATGTGAGTTTCGAGTTTTGGATGTCTGACTTCTCTGAATTATAACAGGACCAGATGGTGCTCTGGTGTTCAAAGTGCCAAAAAAAAAAAAAAAAAAATTGAAAGCCTCTTTCCAGGAATCATGACCTGATTAAAGCTGCAACAATTAATCAATTAGTCGATTATTAAATGAATCGACAACTCTTTTGATACTCAGTCACTTGGTTTGAGTCGTTTTACAAGGAAAAAATGTCCAAATTTCTCTGATTTCAGCTTCTTAAATGTGAATATTTTCTGGTTTATTTACTCCTCTCTGACAGTAAACCGAATATCAAAAGAAAAAAAAATCAAATTATTTCGGTACCTCTTAGTTGCTTATTTTCACACAAAATATGTCGAAAATGGGCTCAGGTTAAAAAACACCAGAATAACCCTTTAAGATTTCACTGTTTGCAGTGCAGCCAAACAAACTGAGGTCGTTTTAATAAAGACGATCGTGTTGTAGATAGATCAATCAATCGATCGATCGGGCGGGACTTCATTTAAAATAGTGCATTATGCTGTGAAATCTTTACATTATCCTACTGTTAATGTTTAAGGCTAAAAAAAAAAACAGTTTTTAGGAAGAATGGAGCATTACTGTTAGTTAGTGTATTTTTACAGCTGTTTATTACAGATTAAGTACATAATGGACATAATCCAATCAGTCAATTGAAAAATACCCGCCCGATTTTTCAACTGGTGATCAATCTGGTAATAATTTTTCCTCTAATTGATCAGTTGTTTTTTCTTTTTTTAAATTTAGCAGGATTCTAATTTAATGAAGCATGTGTAGACTGCAGTTTTTTTTTGTATGAACGTTTCCTGCTGCCCTTTCTCCTGTTAAACATGAAGGTGAATCAAACCCACCGATACTTTGACTCTGACTAAACTTCCCCTTCCTTCTGTACCAGCTGCCAGCTGACGTGACAAACATCACTCAGACTCTTTATGGTAAATAATTCTGCTGATCGAAGCCTCAGCCAATGAGGAAGATGCACTGTTATAACCTCTGAGTGTGTTCAATAACCCACAGATGACACACTGGAAAATTCTCTTTTTTTAAATCACTATTTTGAGCTTTTTGATTTTTTTTCTCACATGCAGTTCACCCTGTCAGTGTTTTCTGAATATTTTTAACACATATGGAACAGATTCTTGTAGAATTAGTACACTGTCTCTTATTAAAACTGATTTTTGATTGAAAAGGAAATGATGCACAATCACTGAATGACATTTCCACTTGTTGTTTGATTTGTGGGGAGTTCAGGGAACTGTGTAGAGAAACGAGAGCTTTTTGGAGAAACACTGCCGACTGCTCAGCCACTGAAAGTGCAAAAAAAAAACACTGTTAAATACAGGAAGTGCTGATAACCAAACGCCTCTCTTCCTTTCTCTGCTTCAGTTTCTTGGTGGATGAAGACTCACTTCAGTCCCCTCGGCCTCTCGCAGGTTTCCTTCAGGTCGGGAGTTTTACTAAATGGTGCGTAGCTTCATTTATTTTACGTTATTTTATTTTTATGATTTTGTGTTCTGGTCAGTGTTCTCCAATCCGACGATCTTTGCTTTTAAGTGAAATAGGAAACATATTTCTGCTTCAAGATATCTTTATTCACCATCAGAGTGAAGCTCTGAGCTCACGCAGGAAGCTCGGTGAGGAGTTTGAACTAAATCAGTCTCATGAAGTGAGACCACAAGTTTATATTTACATGTTAAAGCCAGTTTCACCCAAACTGAACAGAGTTCTGGAGTAAAGAAAAACTAAAAGACAAACAGTTCTCAGTCAAAGGGTGTTATTTATTATTTGAAATTGGAATATTTAGGCTACAGTTTTCATCAGCAGTCCCTTTGCCAGATGTTGTTCAGCACCCTGAAATAATAATAATAATAATAATAAAATAATACAATATTAAAATAATTACAATGGTTTAAGACATACTACTTTGTATTAAATCTAATAAACAGGTGCACACAGTCACAGTGAGACAGTAACAGGTGCTGTATGAGTATAGTCCTGATAAAAGTGCTGTTTCTATCAAGTTTTTGAAAATTAAAATTCAGAAAACGGTTTGTATTTGGAGTTCCTGTTTGCATTTTCCAAATTTCTGTGTTAGCATTAAACTGTTATTGACTATTTTTTTCTATTCCTTTTTCCTTTCTGTCTTTCTTTCTTTAAAAATTCACATGTTTTATTGTTATTTCCAATGATTAAAAGGAGAAAGAAAGCTGAACCTCCAGTGAAAAATAAAAGGATTAAATTAAACTGCTCTGCTAATGCATGTTTCAGGTTGGATAAACAGTAAATTCATTAAATTTATTGCCCCATATTGCTATTTTCCAAGCTACTGTAGCTGTGAAATAGCAAGTTAGCTCGCTAGCTAATTCTTGTCACCTTGTGTTCTGATAAATAGGAGGCTAAATTCATCACACTCAAGCCTCCAAACGTTGCTATTTTCCAAGCTACTGTAATGGTGAAATATCACGCTAGCCATCATATTTTTGTCTTGTGTGGTCTGATAGTAGGCTAACAGTACGCTAAATTCAGTGCCCCATATTGCTTTATTTTCCAAGCTACTGTACTGTACTTGTTTGATTTGTGGTCTGACATTTCTACGTTACTGTAGCTGTGAAATAGCATGCTAGCTAGCTAATTCTTGCCTCATTTGTGGTTTCACAAATAGCTAAATTCATCAAATTCAGTGACCCACATATCGCTGTCATCCAAGCTACTGTAAAAAAAAAAAGTACACTAGCTTTTTTTCTTGATCAGGTCTGATAAACAGCAAATTCATCAAATTCAGTGCCCTCACTATATTGCTCACTATATTTTCTAAGCTACTGCAGTTGTAACATAGCACGCTAGCTAGTTAGCTAGATGGAGTTGGTGGTCTACCACTGCCTGGATTTGCTGGGGTTTTGTGTGTTACTATGTGATTTCTGTGAATCTGAACTAACCCTTTAAGATACAACAGATCGAGGAACATCTCCTCTGATCTGTGAGGTAAATTTGCTGCTTTTGTCAAAGGAGTCCAGCATTTTTTGGCGTACATGACATCAATTTCCAGTCAGAAAAAGTCATCCAACAGCAAGTTAAAGCAGACAAAATATTCCAAATATGGCGCACACGTAAAGTGATGGGTGTTGTGTGGACCGCCATGTGCTGTAGGTAACACACTGACTGTGGTGAAGTACCTTAGAAAACCAAACCACTGAAAATCAGATATTTAATTTGGTCAGTGTGAGATTATTATAAACCAGAGTTGTGAAGCTGTCTGATGTGATCTGTTTGAGTGTAAATGAGGGCAGTAATCTTCAGACTTCAGACTCTGATGTTGTTTTATGACTCCGATCAGCAGCAGGAAGTGCAGCAACACCAACAAAACAAACAGAAAAGGGAGGTTTTGAAAGCAGTTGAAAAGTTGTCTTTGGTGTTGATCAACCATCTGAAGAAATACGTCTTTGTGTAGTTTTTGAAGTTGGTAAAATCCTTGTGTCAGTTTCTTCACTGCTCACTGAGTCACAGCGACCTGCTGCTGCACCGGGACATTTGTACCAGAGCCACTGTCACTGGGAAACTTCTCCTCCTCCTCTCCTGTACAGATGGGAAGCTGCGGGGGCATGTCCTCCTCCGTCCAGAGATCCAGATAATCAGCTGGTGTGTGGACCCTGCAGAGGAACCGGCACCAACACCAACAGGTGAGACCTGCAGAGCTGTGGAGCACCTGTGTGGAGTCTCACGACTGCAGTTACAACGGAACATCAGGTTTATATTCAAGCTGTGTTACATCTTGGTTTGTTGTTACATCTTGTGTTTGTTGTTACGTCTTGTGTTTGTTGTTACGTCTTGTGTTTGTTGTTACGTCTTGTGTTTGTTGTTAGTACGCTTGTGTTTGTTGTTACGTCTTGTGTTTGTTGTTACGTCTTGTTTGTTGTTACGTCTTGTGTTTGTTGTTACGTCTTGTGTTTTGTTGTTACGTCTTGTGTTTGTTGTTACGTCTTGTGTTTGTTGTTACGTCTTGTGTTTGTTGTTACATCTTGTTTGTTGTTACTCTTGTTTTGTTGTTACGTCTTGTGTTTGTTGTTACATCTTGTTTGTTGTTACTCTTGTGTTTGTTGTTACGTCTTGTGTTTGTTGTTACATCTTGTGTTTGTTGTTACATCTTGTGTTTGTTGTTACATCTTGTGTTTGTTGTTACATCTTGTTTGTTGTTACGTCTTGTGTTTGTTGTTACGTCTTGTGTTTGTTGTTACGTCTTTGTGTTTGCTGTTACGTCTTGTGTTTGTTGTTACGTCTTGTGTTTGTTGTTACGTCTTGTGTTTGCTGTTACATCTTGTGTTTGTTGTTACATCTTGTTTGCTGTTACATCTTGTGTTTGTTGTTACTCTTGTGTTTGTTGTTACATCTTGTGTTTGTTGTTACGTCTTGTGTTTGTTGTTACGTCTTGTGTTTGTTGTTACGTCTTGTGTTTGTTGTTACGTCTTGTGTTTGTTGTTACGTCTTGTGTTTGTTGTTACGTCTTGTGTTTGTTTGTTACATCTTGTGTTTGTTGTTACGTCTTGTTTGTTGTTACATCTTGTGTTTGTTGTTACATCTTGTTTGTTGTTACGTCTTGTGTTTGTTGTTACATCTTGTTTTGTTGTTACGTCTTGTGTTTGTTGTTACGTCTTGTGTTTGTTGTTACATCTTGTGTTTGTTGTTACATCTTGTGTTTGTTGTACATCTTGTGTTTTGTTACTTTGTTTTGTTACATCTTGTGTTTGTTGTGTGTTACATCTTGTTTGTTGTTACATCTTGTTTGTTGTTACGTCTTGTGTTTGTTGTTACATTTTGTGTTTGTTGTTACATCTTCTTTGTTGTTACGTCTTGTGTTTGTTTGTTACATCTTGTGTTTGCTGTTACATCTTGTTTGTTGTTACATCTTGTGTTTGTTGTTACATCTTGTTTGTTGTTACGTCTTGTGTTTGTTGTTACATCTTGTTTGTTGTTACGTCTTGTGTTTGTTGTTACGTCTTGTGTTTGCTGTTACATCTTGTGTTTGTTGTTACATCTTGTTTGTTGTTACGTCTTGTGTTTGTTGTTACATCTTGTTTTGTTGTTACGTCTTGTGTTTGTTGTTACGTCTTGTGTTTGCTGTTACATCTTGTGTTTGTTGTTACATCTTGTTTGTTGTTACGTCTTGTGTTTGTTGTTACATCTTGTTTGTTGTTACGTCTTGTGTTTGTTGTTACATCTTGTTTGTTGTTACGTCTTGTGTTTGTTGTTACGTCTTGTGTTTGCTGTTACATCTTGTGTTTGTTGTTACATCTTGTTTGTTGTTACGTCTTGTGTTTGTTGTTACATCTTGTTTGTTGTTACGTCTTGTGTTTGTTGTTACGTCTTGTGTTTGCTGTTACATCTTGTGTTTGTTGTTACATCTTGTTTGTTGTTACATCTTGTGTTTGTTGTTACATCTTGTGTTTGTTGTTACATCTTGTTTGTTGTTACATCTTCTTTGTTGTTACGTCTTGTGTTTGTTGTTACATCTTGTTTGTTGTTACATCTTCTTTGTTGTTACGTCTTGTGTTTGTTGTTACATCTTGTGTTTGTTGTTACTTCTTGTGTTTGTTGTTACATCTTGTTTTGTCCTTTACACCGTTTTCATTTCTCATTACGTTTTGTCTGTCTTTGTGTTGTCATTGTTTTCATCTTGTTTGTTCGATGTTGTTTTCATCAAAATTATTTTGTTGTTTTTGACTTGTTGCGTCTTTTATGTTGTTTTCATGTCTCTTTGTCTTGTTACATTGTTCATGTCATACTGCATCATGTTAATCTTGTAGTTCTTTTATGTAATTTACGATCATCTTCTTATGTTCGTTGTATTTTTGTCATTTATGTCTTTTTCGTCTTGTTACATAATTTTCATCTTGTTGCATCTCGTTAGGTCAGTTTTTGTCTTATTATGTCTTTTATGTTGTTTTCATTTTCCTGTCTTATTACATTATTTTCATCATGTTACATCAGTTGTGTATTGTTGTGTCATTTTTGTCTTGTTTACGCAGTTTTCTTCTTGTTATGTTGTTTTCATCTTGCTGTTATCTTCATCATATTGTGTCATTTTCTTCTTGTTAATGATTTGATGTTGTTTTTGTCTTGTTATGTCTTTTATGTTGTTTTCCTCTAGTTAAATAGTTTTTGCCTTTTGTGTCATTTTCATCTTGTGTCTTTTACATTGTTTCCATCTTGTTACATTGTTTTCGTCTTTGAATAAAAGTAAAAAGTTGTCAGATAAATAAATACTTAAGTAAAGTACAGATAACTGAAACTTCTACTTGAGTATTTGTACTTCAGTTATTTCGCATCCTTGAAAACAAACACGTCTCTCTTCTCTTCCTCTCCTGCAGAATTTTCTCACCAAAACTATCAGCCGACTGGTTCAGTGTCCGTCCCACTTCTCCTTCTGTCACCACCAGAAACCAGCACAGAAGAAACCAGCACAGTTTCCCATCAACAGCCGGAGCCGACTGTCACAAAGAGGACACATGAGGCGGCCTTCATACACTCCCATCACTCCCAGCTGAACACTCCACACTCTGCTGACAGAATCCCTCACAGTCGGGCTGATGAAGGTGAGGATGGAAGAAGAGGGAACAAAGAGAACCCGTCTCACCTGCATCCAGAGGACGAAGGCTTCCTTCTTCCCAGGAGCAGTCCGGTGATCTCCAGACGCCACAGGCCCGTCTCCTGGCACGGAGAGGCCACCGACACGTCTGCTCCATCAAGGTCACTACAGACATGAAGGCCTGACAAATGCTTTGTTATTCAATTCAACTTTAAGATGTTCTTTCTTTGTGGGTGGAGCTTAGATGGCAGCAAACAATGCCTGAGTATGTTAGTGAACGTTAGATAGCAAGTTATTTTTTTAAGCTTTTTTTTTTTTTTTTTTTTTTTTTTGGCTTCTTTCTTAACTCTTTCCCCGCCAGCACAAGCATTTTGACTGAATTCACAGATAACATCATCTTCTGCTGTTGCTGCTGCTGAATTCCGGCAGTTCCCTTATTCTTTGAGTGACAAATTTTTGTCAGATGATCTGTCACAGCGCCCCCTACTGCCTGTGTAACGGGTATTCATTCATTTTACACATTACTCTATGAAGAACTATTGAATTTCACTGGAAAACATTCAACATACAACACATTTTACCAACAAATATCTTCAAAACCATAAAAACCACATGCAAGAGGAAAAACAGAGCCACCTGGTGGGCAAAGATAAAACTGCATGCATTTCAAAGACCTGCAGAAGACATTAAAACTCATGAGATGCTTTCTGTTTTCTTCCTCCTGCACGTCTGCTCCTAAACAATCAAACGTCTTCAGAGAAAAGAGAAAAGGTCTTGGGTCCAGACAGATATATTTTTTCTTTTTTTAGCCAAAAATGTCTCTTGTGACAGTAAAGGTTGCAGACCTGCGTTAGTGTTTCTAATGTGTTTATCATGTGTTTATTCAGAATATGACGGCTCATGTTGGTACTTGTGATTTTTGTGCTGGTTTATTGTTTCATCATGAGTAAGGTGCAGAGTTCATGCTGCATTTCGTTTCTCCAGCTGAATCATATTATAATAATAATTTGGAACATGTTTATCTTTTATAACTTGTAAATGCATAGTAGCTGTGAAAAGCAGAATTCAGCTCTTAATTTGCACCGTCTACAAATCGTACAAAAACATTTCAAATTTTTCCATCAATTGATCTAAGGTGAAACTTAACTTCTTCTAGCTCGGGATCTCCGTCTCCTCCACCTGGTTCGTTGTCTCTGGACGCGTTGGCACCCGACGCTCACCGGTCTGCAGGATCTGGGGTCCAAACCGAAACACCGGTCACCACTCAGCACGTCTCAAGGAGGACAAGAGGACGCCACAAGGACAAGAAGCCGCTGTCTCATCAAATCTGTCCCATCGCCTAAACACTCCAATCAGTAGACAGCAGGGATTGGCTGAGGCGCACAGGGGGCGGAGCTTAACCAGTTATGATGCCCCTCACACATCAGGTAGATCAGCTTCACTCATCATGTCACGGTCAGGAGCACAATTTAAGTTGCACGCTCCAATTTTTAAAAAAAAGTTTAGAAAATTCAAGTTTGACGGCAGCTATCGTCACTAAATTTTTCAGTTTTGAATCAAACTCTTCAGTTTTGAAAAGTTTGAAGAGTTTTCCCAACTTTAAATTGTTCATAATCAACTAAAGATTACAGGTCAGCAAAACCTTTAAAGTTATTTCAAATAGAGTTTGAGTTGGGCTCAAAACTCTAAAATCTATTGCAGTATGAAAATCAGCTCAACTGCTTTTTTTTAACAGTGGAGCGACGTAATGATGATGTTTATCATAGTTTAATCATTGATTGAATATGACGACTTTATTCAAATCTAATCTAAATCTGGTGTTCCACAGTGAAATGTGCATCTATTGTCGGGGTGACATGAAAAATTTTGGGAACATTTGCACATAATTTTTTTACCTTCACATTCACACATTCAGTGTTGATCTCAGTGTTAAATGAAGCTGTGCTCTCTTTGTGTGTGTGTGTGTGTGTGTGTGTGTGTGTGTGTGTGTGTGTGTGTGTGTGTGCTGTGTGTGTGTGTTGTGTGTGTGTGTGTGTTTTGTCAGGCCTCTCTACCTCAGGACCAGACAGCAGACAGAGGAGGTGCAGCAGTATCCCAGAAATCTCTGCAGACACCTTTAAGACCTGCTGTGAGCTGGAAAAGGTGCAACAACGACTTTTACTTTAGAGCTGAGATGTAAAAATGTGCCCGTAAAGTCATGAGTAAAGTTACACAGTCTGAAGTTATAGTTGATTCAGTGCAGACACAAACAAGTCCAAAGCTACTGTGGTGAGAATCAAGAAAAACTTTGTTGGGGGAATGTTTTTACATGATACAGGACGTCTCAGCCGAGCACAAAAAAGATGGTGTGAGTGACCAAGTATAGACTGATTTTATTAGACAGATTAAAGTGAATAATACACACATACAGTGTGAAAATAATTTACTTGATGTTTATAAGATATCTAAATCTCAAAGCCTTAAGTTTATCTAAAGAAGAAAAGTAAAGTATCTCAACAAAAGATCAGTAGCTGGTAAAACTTTTTTCAAAACTTAAGAATTTGAGTTGGGCTCAAAACTCAAAAATCTGCTGCAGTATGTTGCCTTGAAATTTTGAGTTTTTTCAACGTTTTTGTTTTTACAGCGTCTAATCAGTAGAGCTCTTCTTCCCTTGTTGTTCTGACTTGAAAAAAAGTGATAAAAGTTAAAATCATCTGTTCCTCCTTTTGCTGATGACCTCCTTTTATTTCAAGGCAAGTGGCTTCACTAAATTCTTTTGTTTTGAAATAAACTAAAACAAGTTTTTTGTCGACCTGTAATGTTTTGTTGAGATAATTTAAATTTCCTGTTTAGATACAGAAAAAGTGAATGTTTGGGAAAAAAACTTCATAAGTAAAGTAAGTAAATAAAGAATGATAATAAATAAAGAAATAAAAATAAAGTAATAATAATAATGATGATTAAGTAAAATTTAAAAAAAAAGGATTTTTTTTAATTTCATTTCTTAAAGTCAAAGCACCAAATTTTTCAAAACTTAAGAGCCTGAGTTGGGCTCAAAACCCAAATTTTGCATTTTCTCAACTTTTCAGTTTTTACAGTGACGTTACACTCAGGCATGCAGCTGAAGTTTTCAGGGAGTCCTTGAAGTAAATTTCTCTGATTTCTGTTTCCCTCCACAGAGCTGATGATGTAACATATGAGACTCTGTCTGTGTCTCTGTGTGTCTGTGTGTGTGCAGGAAAACGCTCATTTCATCGTGGTGGACATGGTTCTGGAGGTGCTGGAAGGTGTGAAGTGGACTCTCAGCTTTGACCAGTGGATGTCCACGATGGACACACACGGACATGCACACTGCAAAACACGCACACACACTCACACAAGCTCCTGCAGCGTGGAGGAGCCTAAACAAGATGTTAACAGACACTCAGAGGAAACCGTGAAGAGAAACACACACTCCTCTTATACACACACACACCAACACACACAGGACGAAGAAGAAGAAGAAGAAGAGGAGGAGGAGGAGGAGGAGGAGGAGGAGGGTGAACATCAACCAAAGACTTTCTCTGTCCTCTCCACCGACAGTGGATTTGAAGGTAAAATTATTTAGAAATGACACAATATAGAAGAGTGAAGGGAGCAAAGTCAAATAAAGGCACATTAAAAAGTTCATGAACGTATTAAAACTCACTGTTATTTTCCTGAATATTATTTTATATCCAGATTTATATAACATGCTCTAATTTCAGACTGTGGAGTCGACATGACGCTGACACCAACAGATTCTCTCAGAGAGTAAGAAACACACAAAATACTGCGCACTGTAAAAAACTCACGCTCAAATGAATTATTATTATTACAGTAAGTTTGTTAAAACTACTTTTGTTGAGAGATTACACTATTTAAAAATGTTGATTGTGAGCAGAATTTGCTTTCTTTGTGTTTATTAAACTAATAATTTCCAATTAAGAAGAGAAAGGGGTCCCTAAGAGGGTCACTAAAACACAATTATTAAAGTTTATTGAGTTAATGAAAATGAGATCACGTGTTTTTATACATTAAATTTATTCAGCTCTTCAATTCTTTTGTTGCATTTACTGAAAATATTTGATTTGGCTTAATCAATCACTTGAATTGAACTCTAATGAAGAGTAGCTCTAACTCCAAATATTTAAACTCTGATAACCTTGGTTTTACTCTGCAGTCTGTCTGAATAATGGTGGAATATTTGTCAGGACTGTTGTTATTATCATTATTATCAACATGACACACAGATTTGGTTATTTTCACAATGTTTAGTAGGGGAGAGAGGGGTAAGATGAACCAATTTTTAATTATGTCGGGAAGGAAAAAAAGGAAGTCTGTTTCCACCAGTCAAAAAATAAAGAAATAAAATAAAATCCCCGTTGTAGGTCAGAATTATGAGATTAAAACGAGATTCAGATTTTTTTTTGTTTCTGAGTCGGTCTCTGATTTCCCATAATGCAGTGCGGAGCAGCTGGCCCAGCAGCTGGTGCTGGAGTTCAGGAGGAGCTGGCTTCCTTCCTACGAGCTTCAGCGTGCACGGCAGAGCCTCCGCAGCTCCCTGCAGGAGGTGAGAACCAAATATCATTTATTGAAAACTGTTCCTGATTGAGTCTCTTCACTCTGACGGTGGAGACCTCAGTCAACTTCATGAAAAGAAATCAGAATTTTGAAGATGGTTAAAAGATGTTGCTGGGAGGGAGGGGAGGGGAGGGGCAGCGTTTTCTGCAACTACAGTCACTTCTGACTCTCTAAAATTAAAAAAAAAAATTTAAAAATCCTCTATGAATTTGAATTTTAACCATCAGAGTAACAGTCCTCATGTCTCTTCATGTCTCCTCGTGTCTACTCGTGTCTCCTGTGTCTCCTCTTGTCTCCTCATGTCTCCTCGTGTCTCCTCGTGTCTACTCGTGTCTCCTCTCTCTTTGTCTCTCATCTCTGTGTCTCCTCTGTCTCCCTTCTGTCTCCTCTTTTTGTCTACTGTCTCCTCGTCGTCTTCTCTCCTGTCTCCTCCTGTCTCCTCTTGTCTCCTCGTGTCTCCTCGTGTCTCTCGTGTCTACTCGGTCTCCTCTTGTCTCCTCATGTCTACTTGTCTCTCTCCTGTCTCCTCTTGTCTCCTCTTGTCTCCTCCTGTCTCCTCCTGTCTCCTCCTGTCTTTCTTCTCGTGTCTCCTCATGTCTCCTCGTGTCTCCTCGTGTCTCACCTCCTGCCAGCTGCCGGGGACCGGAGGGGCGGTGCTGAGCGGCAGCAGCCTGACAGACGAGATCAGACTGAGGACCAGGATGAGAGGATCTCTGAGCTGGGCTCCACCGAGAGTCCAGATCATCTTCACTGTTCAGCCAACACACAGGTCTGCAGCACCTGAGACCAGACAGACAGACAGGCAGGCAGACAGACAGGCAGGTAGACAGGCAGACAGACAGACAGACAGGCAGGTAGACAGGCAGGCAGAAAGACAGACAGACAGACAGGCAGGCAGTCAGACAGACAGACAGGCAGACAGGCAGGCAGACAGGCAGACATACAGGCAGACTGACAGGCAGACAGACAGAGACAGACAGACAGAGATACTGTAGATAGATATATTGATAGATGGGTGGATGGATGCATAGACAGATGTGTACATCACACTTGACTCTTTGTGTTTCCCTGTCCAGACGCAGTGAAGTCGTGGCGTTGCAGCACTTCCTCTGTGCAGGCTGTGGGACTGAGGTGGAGCCCAGTGAGTATCAGACTGTAAAGACTGTAAAAATAGATTTTTGAGCTTTGAGCCCAACTCAGATTTTTAAGTTCTGAAATATCTTTGAGTTTTAGAGACCAAATAAAATGGCCCTAAAAAATTATTTTTTAGGGCCTGAAAAATTGTTTTAGTTGAAAAAAAAAAGAAATATTAAAAAACATGCACTTTCACTTCATTGAATTTATTCAGTATTTTTTTAAACACACCTAAAGAAAAAAGCTAATTATCTCAACAAAAGATCAGTAGTTGGTAAAACCTTTTCAAAAGTTAAGAATTTGAGTTGGGCTCTAAACTCAAAAATCTATTGCACTCCGTTGCCTTGAAACTTTGAGTTTTCTCAACTTGTTCGTTTTTACAGTGTCTCTAAGGGTTGTGTATGGGTGCTTCTGCAACTAGCAAGTCCCAACAGAGACGCAGTTTAATCCAGCTGATTGTTAAAGGTGACATTATCACCATTTACCATTAAAATGATGTCATTACTGCTTAATTTTAATTATTAATATGAATTTTATTTGCAAACTTTACTTTAACATTTAAGTAAACTTGATTTACAGGTTAGAACTGCAAAATCAAACATGTTCCAGATTAAATCTTAACGATTAGATGCAAATTTGGGTACTTATTACAGATGCTGTAATGTATATATTAAAATTAAAATATGATTTTCACTCATTTTGGAGAGTAAGAACTGCCTGTAGCTGCAGAAACACCCAGATGTCACTTTAACCTGTTCTGTCTCTTACAGTAGGTATGAGGATGTGTTGTTGTTGTTTGTTCTGCTGTATCTGCTGCATGTCAGGATCAGATCATGTGACAGCTTATAAAATCAGATTCAGCTGCAGTGGACTGAAACCTGTGATGGACACGTTCCTCCAAAAACAAACTGGAAAAAATTAAAAATAATATGGAAAAAGGTAAAAGGAGAAAACTGACAACAAATGATGTTTTCCTGAAGATAGTGATGAAATGAAAAAAAGAAGTCTGGTGAAAATTGATGCAGTCTCTGTGTTGCACTTTTATCAGTGTGCAGCTTTTGCAGTTTTTGAAACCATCACTGGAGGGCGCTGAAGTTATTTTTACATGCAGAGACTTTAAAATGAAATTTAATACACAGTTTAAAAAGAAAAAAACATCTGTTTCTGTCGTCTTTTCTCTGCGCTAATTTTCATGAGGAACATCGCCCAAATATTACAGCAGATATTTACATCTTTAACATCTTCACACAGTAAAAAAAACAATATTCATCAGAAGTTTGAACCAATAAGAATCCTGTCTGTCTGTCTGTCTGTCTGTCTGTCTGTCTGCCACCAGAGTACATCAAGAAACTGCGCTACTGTGAATACCTCGGCAAGTATGTACAAACATTTCTTATTAATATTATTTATTGATTGATTTTAGATTTTATTTGATTTTATTTTAATTAATATTACTTTATTTGATTTTATTTTATCGATTTATTTTTTATGCATTTATTTATTTTCTATTTATTTTGTTCAAATTATGTACTGTCACACATTTGGAGGGTGGGATGGGTTTGCAGGTCAGGGGTCACCAATGATTGTATGTATTGCCCTCTTTTTGTGTGTGTGTGTGTGTGTGTATATATATATATATATATACATATATATATAATATGTGTGAGTGTGTGTGTGCGTGTGTACATATATATTTTATATATATATATATATTTAATGTACATGTGTGTGTGTGTGTGAGGTGCCCTGGTTGCTCACTTATCACTTGTCACAGTGGTCCTGTCTCTTCGTTCCCTCACCTGTCCAATAAAACTAAATAAAGTTCTTTAAATATGTAGGATCCATAAATATTTATTAATTTTCATAATCTGAGCGAGTGGGAAGAGTGACACTTTGTGTAAGAAGTCAGTCAGTTAAGAGAAGTTAAATCTGAACATCATTTTGAATCTTAACAACATGGAAAAGGGGGAAAAAGTTTGGACCTGATTTCGATATTCCCAACAGTCCATTCACAAAATTATGAGTTTAAATTTTCACTACTTATTACAATGAATTAATGTGAACATGTGTTTCACGGTAGTTTCTTTTAGAGTGCTGTGCTTATTATAAAAACATTACATAAATGAAGTTGTTGTACTTGGATAATCATTGATTCTGATTTGTTTCTCAGGTATTTCTGTGACTGCTGCCACAGCGGCTCTGAGGCTGTGATTCCTGGTCGAGTTTTGTCCTGCTGGGACTTCAGCAGGTGAGAAAAACACTAATCAAACTCCCGCTACCACTAATGTAACTGCCAATAGATCTATTATTGACAGTATTGGTCACTTGTAGATCATTATTGATTAATTAACACAATAATAAACATGTTAATACAGCTGCCACTGCTGCCACTATGAGCAACATGTCCACTGATACCCAGACGGTCCCAGGCTCGTCCGCCCTGCTCAGGATTCTGTTCATGTTCACTTACAGAAAGAATTTTTTTCAGTTGTGAGAGAGTTTCATATTTTCAGAGTCAGCTGTGTGACTCAGTGAGCTAACCAACAGTTAGCGGCTCAGGTAGCTAACTGCTCGCAACAAGTAAAACTTTGTCCGTCTCTAAACTCCATAAATCAACGAAAGTTGAGGCGGAGCAGCCGGAGGACGTCACAGGGATGATCAGAAAATATTTCCTCAGTGAAATATAATCCACTTTGACTTGCATACACACATACACGTTATACTATAGGTGAAAAACACCCTGCCGAGCCTGCATTTCTTTAAACCAATCACAAGCATCTTGGGCGGAGCTAAACCAAGGATGCAGCGACGTGCTGCTGCAAAATAGCGTCAACGGGGAACTTGTTTTGGTGGTGAGCTCTGGCATTAAAATGACGACATCACTGCACAAGAAAATCTAACAGCTGTTAGCTAGTTTACATTAGTACCATTAGTGTTTCAGGTGCTAAATCGTCATTTTCAGCGTGTCGGTTGCAGCTTAGAGGTTTTTCTTGTTTCACGTGGACTTTGGAAACATAGATTGTGGACACTGTGATGCTGGTTGAAACAGGCGACCAATGACAGACTTACACCTGCAGTGGGTCAGACTAAGTTTGACTAAAATCAGTGAATTAAATTGTGTTTTTGTACAATAACCAGTGACACCCGGTAGCCTACACTTGGCTAAGCAGTGACGGTCTTGGCAGTGCTCACATGTGAAGATGACCAATCAGAAGAAAGTGGGATTTTAGGGAAGGGGGCTTTAAAGAGACAGGAGCTAAAAAGCTTGTTTCAGACAGAAGGTTAATAGAAGGGCTGAATAAAGGGCCAGTATACAATAAATAAGGATATTTTTCAAATGTGCAAATTATGCAAAGCTACTCTGGGGAATCCTGGAATAAAAATATGAAGCTGGAAATGAGAATAACATGTCCCCTGTAACTGCATTACATTAAAAATGAAGTAAGATAAATGAAGTAAGATAATACTCAAACCTAAAGTTAAAATTATGTCAGTAATTATAACAATACTCTGGACTCTGTGCAAAGGAACATGGACAGATGTAAACTTCAAACTCAAATCTGTCGTCATGATATGAATATGAATTTTGCAGGTACCCTGTGAGTGATTTCTCCAAACAGTTGCTGGATTCAGTTTGGCATCAGCCGCTGTACGACCTGACCTGCGTTGGTAAAACCCTGTACAGCAGAGTGAAGGAGCTGGACAAGTTCAGGGTGAGTTCCACACTCAATTCATACAGCAGGGGTCGCTGCAAATCACATGACTCAGGCAACATATAACACACGCGCACACACACACACACACACACACACACACACACACACACACACACACACACACACACATGTTGTGTTTCCATCACTTCTGGGGACATTACATTAACTTACTTTCATTTCCTGGAGACTTATCCTGACCCTACCCATCACAAGTCCCTGCCTAAACCTAACCCTAACCCTGACCTTATCCTAAACCTAACCTTACCCTAACCCTGACTCAAGTCTTCACCCTAAAATTTAATGATTTACCTCATGGGGACTTGCAATTTGTCCCCATAAAGTAGGCGAGACCCCACAATGTGAGTGTGTAAACAGATTTGTGTCCCCACAACAATAAGTAATACACGTCCACACACACACACACACACACACTGACCTCCTCACTGAGAGATGTTTGAATCTGAGCCAAGATGTTTTGTTTTGAGATAATTGCAAAGTTCTTTTGTACTTTAAATCTCTCTAATCATCTGTGTCTGGTGATCTGCTCTAAAAATGTAGAATTTTGCATTTTTTTGCAGGTTTTGTTATTATTATTATTGATCATGATCAGATTTTTGGACTGTCACATTTGTGAATTTGCAAATGTAAACATGCTGTCCTGGGCACAGTGACATGGATACGTGCGTATCCTGGTTTAAATAAACCATCCATCCATCCATTCACACATCCACCCACCTACCCAACCAACGAGCAACCATCCATCATCCATCCAACCATCCATCATCCATCCAACCATCCATCATCCATCCAACCATCCATCCTTCACTGCAGCTTATGTTTATAAAAAGTTGCATCTGTAACATCTGTGGTTTTACTTAATTAGACATCTGAATACAGTATGTTTACTTGTAATGGAGTATTTTTATATTCTTTTGTAACTTGGTACTTCCTCTCCTTCTCTCCTTCAGGAGCTCCAGGATCAGCTGCTCGGCATCAAGAAGCTGCTGACAGCCTGCAGGTTATCTGGAAGGTAAATTTCACACTGAGAAGAAGTTCACATTTTTTTTGGATCTTGTGACAAAATCATATTTGATAGATCAGATTTATAAAAATTCTTTGATCACAATATTTTTTATTTTAGAAACAACAACAGATATTGTTCAGATTAACAGTGTGTCTCTGTCTCAGCGTGATGAGTGAGTTTGAGCAGCTTCCTGCTCACCTGCTGCAGCAGCCTCACGTCTTCTCCATGGACGACCTGCTGAGGGCGAAGAAGGGTCAGCTGGTGGTTCAGGCCAGAGCGGTGCTGCACTCGGCCCTCAGCCATGTTGAAAACTGCCAGGTCAGTCTGAAGCACTGCAGCAATCACTGCTGGCATGATTTTTTTTTTTAAATCTGGAAAATACACAGAATATTTCTAATGCAGCATGTTGACATTGTTCCTCAACCTTCGTTGCATGAAATACTGAATGTCTGCAAATGTTTTTAATCGACAAGAACATATAAAATCACCCAAAAATGTTATAAACATCAAAGCTGCCCCCTGATAGTCGAAGATTCAAATCATTCAGACGCTTCACCAAGTGCACGCGGAGGGCGCAGGGCAGCTGATGTCTGTCAGACTCTTCACCAGAGCGCACGCGAGCGCACAGGGCTTGTTTGTGTCTCAGACAAACTTAACAGAAAACTAAATAAAATTCACCAAAAATGTCTTGGTTCTTCTTGCCAACAAACACCAACTCTTGTTTGGATAAAAGGAGCGTGAACCGTCCTCGGGAGAGAAGCACGATTCTGATTCTGATTCAACTGAACAAAAATCTCAGTCAGGGACAGCCCTAATAAACATGAAAAAATAACTACACTTACGTTAAAGCCAGTGTCTCTGTCTACCTACGACGCCATTTTGGATTTTTGATACTAATGATGGGTATAATTTCGAATGTTGGCATAAAGTCAAATATGAGACATAGTTGTTCAGTATATCTCAGCCTGAGGACAGTAACAGATCAGATCAACGAAACTTTTGCCCATGTTTGTTTTGGAGCAGGAGCTCTTTGGGATGTTCCCGCTGCACTCACTGTGGAATCAAACATTTCTAATTTTGGCAATTATTCTGCCTTTTTTCACACAGCTGTGTCTGGCTCGAGGTTTCATCTGTGAATTCTGCCGAGAAAGAGACGTCATCTTTCCTTTCCAGACTGGAATATGTAAGCGCTGTCCAGGTGAGAACTGACAAAATCCTTTAGATTACTTTAAAAATAAATCAGAAATGCAGGATTTTAGACTGGTACTGTAAATCTGAGGCAAGTAGACAGTAAAGGCATCAATCCAACACTGGTTGTGTGCACAGAGTTTCCCTTGATGTTGCCCAATCAGAATCTCAACAAAAGACATCGATGTCTAAAAACTGTACTGACAGAAAAGAAGCAAAGGAGAAAACACCAAAATCATCTGGGGCGGTGTGGGCGGGGCATCAGGACCACTGTGGCTGCAGGGCATCATGTTTTTTGAGGAACATGAGGCCAAACTGAAGGGACGTGGAGGCCATGAGCGTCATGACTGCTCTGCACAGAGCTACATCATGTTTTTGTTTCAAGAGCAGAGGGACACTGCTGGACGAGTCTGACAAACTTTATTTTCTAGTGTCAGTGTTCAAAACAAAGAGGGAAAACAACAAAACCATTGTAACTACAAAAAATATTTCAGAAATGATGACTTAATAAATGACTGCCTCTCTTTTTACAGTGTGCAGGACCTGCTTTCACAAACACTGTTTTGTGGAGAAGAGGTGTCCGAAATGTGCTCGGATCCAAACACGGAAAAGACGTACAGATGCATCCACGAAGAGCGACGTGTGAAGAGCTGCAGCTCAGAGCCACGATGGTTCATGTATCAGCGTTTATGACTCACGTTAACTTTAACACAGTTTCACATTAAACACTGTTATTAAATGTAAATGAATTTATAAACTCTTTCTTTTCTCGGTGCTGAACAAAACAATCAGGGAACAAAAACCCACACTGTTAAATGTCTGAATCCTTCTTAAATATTTCCTGTGGAAATAAAATTGTTTCTCAGTGTGTTTGACACTGATCATCAGTTATCACTCATTCTTTATTATCTTTATTATATATAACTTTATTTTGACGGGGTTTTGATTTTTACTCTTCACTTATGCATTTTTAAAAATTTCATATCATAGCCGCAGTGAGCAGCCGTTTTATTTTCTAAAGTTGCTCTAATGCTAATTAATTAATGCTAATTAAAATGCTAATCAAAATACACATTTTTAAACCATAATTCTTTTTTAGCTTTGATTTACAAAGGCTACAGAGCTGACATGTTATAGCTAACAAACAGCCGCTGCTCTGAAAATACACTCTTCCTGCAGTAATACATTAATCCTAAGTACTGCAGGGAGAGTGTGTCTTCTCAGATACATGAGAAACCACACAGCGAGCTCTTCTCTCACTGAGATTTTCATCCTGGTGCATTAAACCTCAGTGCAGAAATCTGGGTGTGATCTTTGGTAACAAACTTAACTTTGACAAACAGAGGAAGTCACATGTTCAGTTTTACTTCGTAATATCTCAGATGTTATGACAAGATTACATCATCGAGCTCCAGGAAATCTGACACATCAGGGCGTTTCATGACCAGGAGCATTGCTGGTATTCAGAAAGTCTCTTCCCATCAGTCCGTCAGTCGGATCTTCTTCTTTTTGATTTGGCAACTTTTCCACCTCAGCCAAGAAGGGCTGCCTCCCGAAAGTCGAATATTTTAATCATCAGTTGGAAACCCCTCTTTTGAGCATTTGTTTTTTGTTTTATTATTTTTTGTCAGTCAGTATGCATCACAGTAACAGGATAAAACAAAAATGTACAAAAATATGCAGGGGGAACAGGGAATTATAAATAAAGGGAATCAGAAAAATAGTTTTATATTAGGAGGCGCACTTATTGGTGATAACGTGTTGTTGGTTAACTCATGAAAGAAGGTGGAATCAAAACCACACACACACACACACACACACACACACACACACACAGAGTGGCGTCCCCATGAGACCTGCTTCTCTCTATGAACAACATTTTGTAGCCTCTAATGGCTGTGTGCTGAACCCCACCAGACTGGAAGTTTGTTCACACCTGCATCTCCCTCTGAGGCGTCACTGCAGTCATAGGTGTTGAGAAAAACATGATGCAGCCACCACACAGTTGAGATTGTGTCTGTCTTAATATTTTGAATTAAACAAAAAAAAAACAAACAAACAAACAAAAAACACTCCAGTCGAATTCTAAAATGTTGCTGCAGTTTTCTGAAGATCCTCAGTGAACTCAGTCCAAACCAACAGCTCTGTCTCAAAAACAACAAAGAAATGATCATTTTACCAACAACATACTTGAACTCAGTCCCCACCTGGAGGGAGAAATCCAGAGAGCAGAGCAGCAGAGAACCACGGCCTCAGACTCCCCTGCTAACCGCCCCAGTCACGGTCCGACGAGTCCAACAGAACCACATCATCTGCAAAAAAGCAAAGATGCAAATCTGAGGTTCCCAAAGCAGGCACTCTCCCTGTCCCCAGCTCTGCCTTGAGATCACAAACAGGATCAGAGACGAGGGACAACCCTGGAGCTGTCCAACACCCTCTGTCCAACACCCACTGAGAACGTGTTTGAATTCATGCCGTGAATACAGACACAGCTCTCACTTTGATTATACAAGGACTTAACCCCGACCCATTAACCCTGCAAGGCTGAAGAGACAAAAACGACGTAGCAAGATGAAAATGACCTAAGACATACAAAATGGCACGAGTCCTGTGTTGCACCAAGCACCAAAAAATACATTTAAAAAAAAAATCACAACCCATTTACTCAAAATAATTCAGGGACCTTGTTGTAACAGTTTCACGTAGTTCTGGTAGATTCTACTACAGAAAGTAAATAATTCCTCACAGGGTCCAACGTCTGTGGATTATTTTGAGCGACTGGGTCATGACTTTTGGAAAGAGACACTGGTTTTGAATTTTTCAAATGTATTTTTTTGGCACTTGGAGCAACACAGGACTTTTTTAGGCTGTTTAGTTCAATTATTTTGGAGAGAAGTCAGACATCTCTACAGCTGATATCTTCAGTACTCTGCAACTCACAGCAAAACAGGATAGATGGATAAACAGCACTACAGGCCAGAGGAAACAATGGCTGGTTTCTGGCTGCACAGGAGATGAAGTCTAGTCCATTACATTGACTGTACTGTAGTCCCAAGCGGCTAAATCGTCATCAGACAACAGCCGATGGGCTCCAGGATTGCAGGAAGGTCACGAAGGTGACGGCCTGATGTTCAGGGGAGGAGGAGGAGGAGGAGGAGGAGGAGGTGGGAGGAGCAACAGGCACTGAGAGAAAGGAGGAGACATGAGTTACACGACTCAGCTTTGTTGAGAAAGCTGCAGAGCCCTGAGGATGGTGGCTGAGGTTGGAGCAGAGTTCTACTTTCCAGAACTCCTCAACACCTCCTGCAGGAAGCCCACACCTCCCTGGTTGGAAGCTGTGCTCCTTCACGGTGTGCTGTCGTCCCGCTCTGTGCTCACTGTGACTCTCAACCTGCTCATCATCATCTCAGTCTCACACTTCAGGCACAGACTCACTCCTCTGGTTTTTTTTTTTTTTTTTATTAATAAGTAATAATAAACAACATACAGGTAAGGTCAAATAGCACATATACATGATATTCACAGAGTAAGTTTGTGTGTAAAGCATAATACATACACATACTGTAATATAGAACATAATAAGACACATAAAGGAAAACAAAAAAACAGACAACAAACAAAAGGACAAAAAACAAACCAAAAAAACATAATAAATACATAAATATATTTCAAATGAGGTATCAGGGAAAATTGTTTTGTAATAATCCAGAATTGAGTCTTTTTGTTATCAACTAAAGCAAATGATTTGATCAGGGAGTTTAGTTCCATAAGAAAGGGAGCAATCATTAGAAGTGCTTTGAAAAATGAAGTTAGCCAAATATTCAAGAGTGCAGTCATCTGGATTATCATAGTAACAAACAATATCTTTAAGATCAAAAGAGTAAACAGTGTTAACGGGTTCAAAACGGAATTCAGATATGGTACGGGAACCTGTCAGCCCAGCTGAAGGCTAAACTGATGCAGGCCATCAAAGCAGCACTGAAGATCACAGGAGTCACTAACTCAAATTATCTCCAGTGTCTGTATGAAAAATCTGTGCTCAGGGAGGCCCGGAAAATTCTGAGTGATCCTATACACACATCCTGATCTCAGAGTTTGAGAGCCTGCCTTCAGGCCGCCGGCTCAGGATGCCCAGCTGTAGGTTAAATAGATATAAGAACTCATTTATCCCTGCTGCGATTCAAATACTTAACAAAAACTAATAGCGGCACTTTGTGACTCATTCGCCATGGGTTCTCCCTAGGTTTTAATTGTAAATGTGAATTGTGAATTGTGATGGATCTTAGCAGTATTAATTGTGATGTATGTGTGCATCGATTTTTAACTGTATTTTGTGTGGCATGTGTGCAATGCAGCGGCCCAGCGCCCAAGACGAATTTCCCTTTAAGGGACAATAAAGTATACCTTTAACCTTTAACCTTTTAAAAAGGTGAGACTCCAGATCTCTCCAGAATTTTTGGGTTATTTCACAGTTGAATAAAAGATGACAAATTGTTTCCGTGTCTTGACCACAAAACGAACAGGAAGCATCCATGTCTGCAAATTTAGCAATAAAACAGTTAGCTGGGTATATTTTATGTAGGATTTTAAGGTGTGTTTCCTTTTTATCTGTTAGTTCAATTCCATCCAGCATCAGTAAAGGTTGGATCATATTGTTTTCACCATAATATGAGTGGTTTTTCACAAGTTGAACCAATCCTTTTGGAATAGCACGAGTTCAGGATTTAAATTCCTTAAAAGGAATCTGAAAATTGCTCATAGGACAGCATGTAACCAGATTCATCACAAAGAATTAAAATATGATTCATCTCTCTTTGATACCATTTAGGAATGTTTCTGATACAAATGTCACAGACTCACTCCTCTGCTTGCTGTTACATTTATATGATCCCAGTGAATTTCAAGGCTTGTTCTGTCTACGATGCTTTTAATGCTGTGATCAACAGGAAACCATGGAGAACAGCTGTAGGTGTAGAATGTAAACATTTCTCATTTTTCACTTCTGGTTTGACTCTCCAGCACTTATTCTTGGACTGTCCCCTGCTGCAGTCTTCCGTTGGTCCCAAACTGCAGCCATCTCCAGGGCCCGAGCTGCACCCATCGTCAGAGGGTCCCGAGCAGCAGCGGCCTCTGGTTTCCTTGGCTTCCCCGGCTCACCTGCCAGACTCTCAGCTGCTGGCCTCCAACCTGGCAGCCCTGTAGACAATCTCCTGCCTGATTCTGGCCTCCTGTTCATCCTCCCGAGGGGTCCCATCTTCACTTTTGGCCTCCTGCTAGTCTTCCTGAGGGGTCCCGACCTTCACCAGTCGCCATTGAGGTCCCGCCTTCACCTTCACCGGCTGCCAGAGGGGTCCTGCTGTCTTTGTCTTCCCAGTTGGCTGCCAGAAGAGTCCCGCCTTCACCAGCTGCCAGAGGGGTCCTACTATTTTCACCATTGTTGACTGCATCCTGGTTGTCCCCCGGATCTGCTCTGTCCCCCTGGGTTGACCCCCGGCTGTCTGCCTGAGGTTCGTAGGTCTGCCTCTGACCTGCCTTTGGTCCGTTCGCCTGACGTCTCCAGCTCTGCCTCTGCCTATATTAGAGGTAATCATAAGATTTACATCATTGTTCTTATTTTGATTGAAAAACAAAATGACTGTGGTGGGGTTTTTTTTGTTTGTTTGTTTTTTTTGTTGTTTTTTTTGCAGGAATCTGAAACAAAATGAAGATTTTTTTTTTAATTAGTAGAATCTGATGTAGGACAGGACGTCTCTGCAGAACCACATTCATTCATTTAAAAGTTTAGTTTTTTGACACATTTTGATTGTAACAAATATTGCACCTCCTGTTACTCCTCCTAGCCCTAATAGCACACACACACACACACACACACACACACACACACACACACACACACACACCCGGAGGTTCCAGTAAACGTATTTACTGTAGAAGTGCTGCATTTCCTCAATGTCTACATGTCGTTCTTCTACTTCTCAGAATTTGTTTTCTTAAGGGGGGTCTTCAACCAACCACAGACTGTCTGTTAACTGAGCACTCACCTGTGTGTGTATGTGGGAAATTTCAGGGTAAGAGAACAGGAGTTTATTGTAGTCAGCAAACAGACTGGCAGACGATGTGAAACCTTTTTTCCTTCCTGTTTTTCAGGCGAGAGATTGTCACTGCTGAGGCATGAAACAAACTGAAAGTTTAATCCTGAACAACTTCTGTGAAACCCAGACTGTGTGACTCAGTCACTGACGTTACTGTGGTTGAAACAAGATGTCACGTGCAGACAGACTGTTGTTTAAATGTTAAATAATGTTTGTTTCTGTTCCAATAAACTACTGTTTCTATATTTGTCTGCTTTCACTTTTGTTTTTGTTTTTTTAAATGTGATTTCTGTTATGTTTTTACCCTTTATTGCCTTGCTTTTAGCTTTTGTTTTTATTATCTCAAATGCAATTTTAATGTTCTTTTGATGTTTTATTTTCATGTATTTCTATGCTCTTGTAAAGCACCTTGTGTCTGAATGGTGCTATAGAAATAAACTTGTCTGCTCCTCTTCGGCCCTGGTCTGCAGCCTTCTTGCTTTGGATCCCACACCTCTTCATCCACTCTCTGGACCTGCTTGCCACCCAGCCCCTGCAAACCCTCCTGCACCGCTCAGCCATCTGCAGCCCAGATCTCTCACTATCCTGCTTTAAAATAAGTATTCCTGTAATCCTAAACGTCTCCTGCCTCTCTGTGTTTAGCACTTGAGTTCACCTGTTTTCCAAAACAAAAAAAAGAGGTCTTTCAACATAATGTCATTATAGTCTCATGTAGTCGGACGTTTCTCCACAGAGAAAGGTCTGGTTCCACACATGCAGGGGAAGAACAATCCCTGGCCTTATTTGCATTTATTTAAACCAATCACAAATATCTTAGGTGGTGCAAAGCTCATCAGAATGCAATCTCTGGTATTAAAATGACCACATCACTGCAAAAGAAAAGGTAACAGCTTGTATTCGCACCATTAGCGTCCCAGGCGGTCATTTGTTTTCAGTGTGTAGGTTGTAGCTCTGACGATGCCACTTGAAACAAGCAACCAATGGCAGATTTACACCTGCAGTGGGCATCAGAGGGGAACTCTGAGGGCCTTCCAGGCCTTCAGAGAACGCCTAACATATCAGTATTTCTCATATTATATTTAAATATATTATACTGGATTTATTTCATGTAATTATCAGGCTCTTCTCTTCTAAGTGTAATTTTGACCTCATTTTCTCTCAACTTTGCTTCAGAAGTGAGAGGGTTACTGTGTGAAAACAGCAGAATAGAGTTAGAATAGAGTTATCCAATCACATTTTTGTTGTTGTCTTTAGGTGGAGAAAGTTTAGAGCTCATTGGTTAGGACTTCAACACCAGGACAGAAGGACACAGCCTGTGTGTTTGTTTAGAAAGTGACAGGTGAATTAACCAGTCACATTTTGATTTACAGTGGGTGGGACCAAAACTAACCCCCTCAGTCCGTCCTGAAGGACAGAGACATCTTTGCTCCTCATGAAGCAGTTGAGATTGACACTGTTGCTAGGTGGCTAACTTGATAGCGCTGCCTTTTTCAAGGTGGACTTTCACAGTGTAGCAGAGCATCTGCAAAGGACTGAGTTATTTAGGAGACTGACATGTTGCTTGCACACGATTTTTTAAAGTTTCTTCCAACAGCCGAGCTCAGCAGACAGAGCTGTGTTGGCAGACAGAAATAATATAACTGGAGATCTGTGCTACATGTGACTGTGTGGTGGACTGAAACAGAGAAAAGAAACTCAGAATGATTCATATAGATTATTACAGCTCTTAATATTAAACACAAACTTATTTATAACTGATCCAACAACAGAAACAGAGTGAATGACAATTATCTACTGTTTAATACAAGTGTCTGGCTGAGTTTTCACCAAACTAATAGTTAACAGTTTGCCACCAATGTGCATCCAATGAGTCAAACTACACAGTCATGAATGTGTACACACACACACACACACACACACAGACAGACAAAAAAGATTTGGGTGATTGATCCAGTAATATTCAAGATTAGCTGTGGATAAGTTTTAGGTCTGCTGATCACTCGTGCACGTACACACAGATGATCATAATGATAACTGAATGTAATAATGTATTTAATATTCGAAACACAACAACAAAATATAACCACAAAACTGAAGGCCACAGCCTCACATTAACATGACATTTGTCTGACTGTCTGGCTGCCTGTGTGCAGGACTGGGAAATGGAAACTGATTTCCTAAACTCTGATTAGTAAACAAGCTGAGCGAGCTTTCATGTTTGCATCCAAAATCCCACGTGTGAGCTTATCAGTTCTTTCTGAAGCGGCGCTGCAGATACAGATCGACACTCATGAAGCTCAGTTTGTTCCCAACATGACAACCTCACAGCTTGTTTATGGCTTCAAGAGTTCAAACCATCTCACACACCCAGAATAAATGTTTCTCATATTTAATCTGCTTTTATTTATGAACATGTCAGTCATGTTTAACATAGTCAGAGCTGGTAAACGTGGTTGATGGAGGTCTGAACAGTGTTTCATACAGATCAGGTCAGTTTATCTGCCAACTTTCTCTCACACTTTCATGTTGCCTTTACTTTTCTGTTCACTGGAAACACTCCTGTTTGAATTTGCTTGAGGCAACAGATTTTTTCCCACTTCTGTGCATGCTGAATTAACACATGTTGTCAAGCATTTGATAACACTGAAGTGAAAAAAATATTGTTATAAATATATAAATATTCATTCAGTCTGCATCCAGGGCACCAGAAATAACTCCCAAAGGTGATACAATTGGGAGCAAAAGAAACAATAAAATGAGTGACGCCTTCTGTTTTGCCAAAAAAATACACTTAATACCATTTATGACTTCACTACAGACATTATGAGTCTGGACAGACGTGGACGTAAACTGTAAACTTGACTGGTTGGTTTGAACATACCACTGTGAGACAGTAAGTTTAGTTGTCCAGTACTTTGGTTTGTGAACCTGCAAAACTAATGACATGAATTAATACACTGATTGTTTTCCCTGCCTGTATGAGACCGACTAGCACAATATCATCCACATATTTATACAACTGGCAGGCTGAATTCATCATTTCATTTATTAGAGTAAAAGGAAAACAAAACCTTTGAAAGCACACATTATTCATAACTGTTTCTATAGTTCTGTATGGCAGCAATAATATATGAGTGTCACAAAATCAATTGCAGGATTACTGCAAAAGACATTCAACTGTGACTGAACATTTGTGTGACATTATTTATCAAACAAATAGAGACTTCTTGTGCTTTTTAAATTAAAAAGAAAAGAAATATAATCAGTAACACTGTAAATGAACCGAATGTTTTAGTTCACCTGAAATACCTCGAAGTAGCTGAGCTCCCCTTAGCTCCTCCATAATTTGAACTATGCCCACCCCCTATAAAAATCACAAAAAAGAGTGTATGGTAGGGACGGGTGGAGTTGAAGAGGTTAAGAAGTGATTCTTCCAGTTAGTTCTTGGCCAGACTTCCTTCTGTCAGATAGTAAAGGAGGGGCCAGTGGCCTGCTGGCAGCAGTTCAACACCCATGTGTACAGTATATCTACTGCCTGACTTTCTTTTTTTACAGCATTCAGAGGTGAACTTGTCAAGTGGAAGAACAGCCGCGCTCCTGTTTGACAGGATTTCCTCTGGTGAGTTTTATCTCGTCTCTGAGCAGCCACACAAACGATGAATCTGAAGGAAACAAGTAAAGTTAATGTCATGACTTTGATGATACGATCGGTTTGAATATCACTAATACTTCCGTGTGAAACTGCTTGAGACACACGCATACACACACACACACACACACACACACACACACACACACACACACACACACACACACACACACCCTGAGAGTTGGAGAAAGATTTCCCTGTTCATTTTTTCTACAATGATAACATAACTACTGAATCACCACACAGTCTCTTATCTTTGTTTTACAGTGCAGACATGTCCTCTACAAGCCTGCAGATGTTATCGATATGTGGTAAGAAAGATTTATTTTGTTTTGTTTTTTTGACTTCTTATTCTTTGACTGCACAATATGAGGAACATGGTTTTACTTGTTACAACAGAGGAGCAGAAATGCAGTACTGAAAATCTAAAACTGATTACAAACACTCAAGTTACTGTGATTGAATAGTTATTTTGTTGTGTTTGTACTTTTACTTGTACTGACGTATGTAATCTACATTGTGTAATCGACTTAGTTCCTCTAAAATATCCAAACCTTTCGTCTGCATTTTTGTAATCATAAGGCTGTCTGATCATAAATGGGTCAATGAGAACATGAGGAAGAAAAAACCTCCCAACTGTGCAGCAGGCACAAGTTTGGGGAGGTATCTAGGTCTCTTTTTGTTTGTTTGTTTGTTTCTTTGTTTCTCATCTTTGTATTAAGTCTGAATACATATATGTACAGGCAAATTTTTTGGTTCATATTCGCGCGTGCTCAGAGGTGCAGATATGTATGTATGTATATGGATGAAGATGAAAACATAGTTTGTATCATAGGGTGTATATGTATTATACATATAATGAAAGATGACCTGACACCTATGATCCCGTCCATACACACTTTGTAGGTCCGTTGATATTTACCAGACTTTATAAGTATAATGATAATTCCTTTTTCCTTATTAGTGAGAATAATTTTTAGATGCACACACACACGGTTGTTTAACATAATTGAAAGGTGTTCTGTGACTGTGGAGACGTGTGTGTGCTTCCACCAAACACATCTGCTACACCTGCAGACAGGTGGACCACAGGTGTTGCACCTCTAACCGGTCTAAGGTGCAAGCGGTTTCAACTTCAATGTGCCGAGCACAAGATACCGAATGCGCCAAGCCACGCCTTCATTTTGCCTCCATTTTTAGACCTCCTGCTCATGGACACGTAGACCAGGTCCAAACTGGCAACTGTGCTGGTGTAAGAGAGCAAAGTCACCTGCGGCAGCAGCACATCCATTTAGCACCAGGTTTAAGACAGGGCCCTAAATATCTTTTCTCTGAATTCAATTGAATACGAAGTTTAAAAGCATTTTTAAATCATTTCATTTTGGTTTTATTTATGTTTCACAAAGTGTTCCAACTTTTGTAGTTTCACTGCTGTGAAATGAGTCAGAACTGGGATCTCTCATTTCTCTTTCTGCTGCTATGTTTTCTTTTCTAGCAGCCACCATCGCTCAGATCTCAACGCAGCTTCTCAATGCCACTGTTGGAGGGTCTGTCCTGATCCCCTGTTCCCTCCCAGGGTATCAGCTGAGTCTGACATGGTTTTACTGGCAGGAGTCCGGAAACCTTGTGTTCCACTGGGACAGCAAACAGAACCCTCAGCCAGTGGCGGAGAAATACAAGAACAGATGCCAAGTCTTCGAAACTGAATTCACGTCTGGAAATATTTCCATCAGACTTGACAAAGTTACTGTTGAAGATGATGTGAAAACATTCAGGGTTTATGTTAGATGGTATGATGAGCAGAAGAAAGTCCCCAAAACTCTTGAAAACTGGTGCCAATCCAAGCTGCAGGTTTCAGGTCAGTACAGACGTTTCTTTAGTCCAAACCAAAGTGCTGTAAATGTCTCCGCTGTGTCAGCAGTCGTTCTTTCTGTCACCCTCACAGCTCCCTACCAACATCTAGACCTGACAGTGAACAGCACAGCAAACAGAGCAACCTGCACGGCACGCGGAGGATACCCTGAACCTCAGATCTTCTGGACGGGTCGAAACAAATCCAGCACTGGACAGCTGGACCTGCAGGACGCTGAGACATCCCTGCAGCAGGACCCAACTAGAAAAACTTTCACTTTCACCAGCTCAGTCAGTGTGAAGGAGCTGCAGTCTGTCACCTGCTGCATCAGAAACCCTCCTGCCAACCAGTGTGTTGACAAAACTGTAAAGATCGGTGAGAGGAGCAGATCACTCAGATAAATAATGAAGCTTCAAAGCATTTATTAAACTTAAACTCACACTCAGTTCATCAGAACTTAAATTGATTATTGTATTTTGTTCTTGTGTTGCTTCCTATGGAGCAAACAGTGAATTATTATATTTAAGACATGATTAGAATCTGTGCAGCATGTCAATTAATTTATGATTCTGTTATTTCCCCTCATTTACAGATGTGAACCAGCAGGAGACTAATTATTGGCCTATTGGAATAATTGTAACTTTTGTCATCATCTTCATCAGTACCTTCATTTGTCTGTGGTGCCACAAAGAACGTGAGTGATCTTACTTTATTCTGTTTTAATCATTATTTTATTTTTCATCAACTGGTAAACATAAACTCCTTTCACAGGACCTCGGGAACATTGGACCTTTGGAACTTAGGATACTCTGCACTTTGTCCATTAGAACTTATGATCCTGAGAATGTAGGACCTTATGATTTTGGGATCATGGGAACATAGGACCCTGGGAACTTGGGATCCTGGGAGCTTTGGATATTGTGAACATAGGACATTGAGAAATTAGGATACAAGGCACATGGGGCCTTGGGGACCTAAACTTTTAGAACTTAGGATCCCGGGAACATAGGACCTTGGGAACCCGGGATCTTGGGCACTCAGGATCCTGGGAAATTAGGTTCCTGTGAACTTGGATATGAGGATATGAGGCACATGGGGCCTTGAGGACTAAAATGGTTTGAACTTAGGATCCTGGGAACATAAGAGAACACATATCAATTTTGATGAACTGACATTTTAGCCATGAAGTTTCATCATGGAGAAGAAACAAAAAACACCTAAACTCTCACACAGCAGCTGCCATCTTTTTTGACTCTTTTGAATTTTCTTGTGATTTGATGGTTAAATAACCTTTAAATCACATTCTTAAATATATTCATCTGTAAATAAATTGATTCTATTGTCAGATTCTTTAAGGTATTAACTGTGAATGATAATCTAATACTAAAGTTTAGGTTTTCTTAAATTATTTCAAATAGATAAGAAATCTGAGAGAACACATGGGTTCTCTGGGTTTCCTGCTAAGTTTATTCAAAGGCAGAGTGCAGTTATCTTCATTATTATACAGGTCGACTAAATCATGTGGGTTCTGTCGCAACTTTGGTGCGCAGTTGCATGAATACAAAAGTATTGGTTTTTGCTGCTGTTATTCATAAGTGGATTAAAATAAATTAAAAGAGGAGTTACAAAATATGTGTCTTGTACACAATAGTGTGCATAAACTGGACTAAGTGTTGCATCAATAACTCACAAACATTGCTGTCAGTACCTGGAGCTCTGCTGCTAACACTGCACTGCGATCTTTTTCATGACTGAAATATTTCTCTTTAATTCCAGGTAGAACATGTGACTGTTGTTCACAGCAGACAGGAACAGAAACACCTCCTCCTGCATCTGATAGAACTGTTTCACTATCAAGAAATCAAGCTACGTATCGCTGTCCCACAGTCTCGACTGAGGGGGCCACTGCTGATCCACCTGGTGCTGCTGCTGGAGAGCAGAAAGAAAAACTCTTAAAAAAAGGAAATGGTGATGAAGCAAGATCCTCAGAGAGTGTGAAAGATAAATAGGAGTCAGATGTGTTCATCAGAACCGGTGCAGCAGGAAGGCAAAAACAGGAGCTGAAGTATGACTGCAGATGGACAAACGTCAACCTGAGGACGATTCAGACAGGTCTCAGTCTGCTTCTGTTCGTGGTCTGAAAGCAGGCTCCACGCTGGCGATGGCTGTGGACGCAGGTTTTTATGTTTTCAGGTCATCCCATTCTTGTGAACATGATATCTAAAGAAAGACTTGAGGGAATTTCTCCAAACTTGACACAAATGTTCACTTGAACTTGGACACTTGAACTGATTAGATGTTGGTGCTCAAAGGTCAAAGTCACGGCGACCTGACTGGCCATAACTCCAGATTTCATATGCTAATTATAACAAAATTACACATAAATATCTAATGATGAGGTGATGATATTTTATAGCCAAAAGGTCAAAGGTCAGCTTCACTGTGACATCATACGGTTCAGCTCTCTATCAGTCCTATGTCCTCCTCTGTAAAAATAGTCCCTAAGTGAAGACGGCATGTTTCTACCTGGAAATTATTCACTGAATCACACATGGATGGTGATAAAAAATACACTTGATACCTTTTGTTAAATTCCTTCAGAGTTACAGGTCAATATAGTGGTAAGTTCCATATTAAAGTCCTTCAAAGTCTTCACCACATGTGTGGCCCGGTCAAAAAACTACAGTGCAGCCGTACTATAAAATTAATTTATAAATTTAAAACCACCGAGGAATTAACGGAGCCTCGGACTCTGAACAAGGCTCACAATCAGGGGAGTTAAAAACCAAACAGGAGGGTAAAAGCCAATTTAAAATGATTTATTAGAATTAAAGATAATTAACAAATGATGGTACTGTAATTACTGCACACATTATATTCTTGGGTTATTTTTATTACTTAGGTTATTGTGTAATTTTGTGTTTCTTATTTCAGGGTACATCATTTACATTTAAGTAATAATATTTTTACAGCATTTTTGAGTTACCTGTAAATTATCATTTTTATTTTTTATTTTTATTATTTTATAGTAATTTGTGTATTGTTTCATTTGTATGTTCATGTGCAGTGTAAGTAGAGTTACTGTATTCCCTTGGTTGAGTTAATTGGTTCCTACCTGCCCTTGTTTTGTGGGGACAGGTATGTGTGACGGACAGGGAGTGCCTCGTGCTTGACAACAAAAAAGAAGAGGTCGCTGGTCCCCTAAGTTGGAGCGTGTTGTGCTGTTTTACCGTGTTGGTGAAAATTAAATAAAAGAAAGAACGAAATATCGTAGCCCACTTATTACCCACAGCCAGGAAGAACTGGGGAACGCCAACAGTCAAGAAAAGGCCTGCCTCACTGACCGCCTCTCAATATGCCAAAGGGGTCTCACAGTCTTCCTGGGTGGCAGATGTCCAGCTGTCGACCCAGGCCTGAGTGAAACAGCGTTGGTGGACACTGGCTGCTGTCTGTGGCTGTTGGCTCTCAGGAGGACCGCTTCTGTCTCAGCTGCTGTGACCCACGTGCTCCTGTTCTCCTTCCCTCTGCCTCAGTAAAAGTCCATCCAGTTGCGTACCCCTGCACCTGTCGCTCATCTGATTATTAGGTCAGCGCCTGGAGGTGTGGGTGTGTCTGTCGCAGGGTCACCTCAGTTCAGAACAGTCCACTGTTTAAAAACACGCTTCGAAAACAGATAAGTGATTAAAAATAAAATATAATCACAGCAACCAAGGTTCAAACCATCCAAAAGCACACAAGGTAAAATTAAAGCACAGCACTCTGATAAAAACATGCAAATAAATACTAAACACAGCAAAACATGGCATGCACATGAATTTTTGACCCTGTCACACATGCATTATATTTGACATTATCACACACGAGACAACATGAGACAACAGCATGGACAGAAGTGGGAACAAAAATCTGCTGCCTCAAGCAAATTCAAACAGGAGTGTTTCCAGTGAACAGGAAAGTAAAGGCAACATGAAAGTGTGAGAGAAAGTTGGCAGATAAACTGACCTGACCTGTATGAAACACTGTTCAGACCTCCATCAACCACGTTTACCAGCTCTGACTATGTTAAACATGACTGACATGTTAATAAATAAAAGCAGATTAAATATGAGAAACATTTATTCTGGGTGTGTGAGATGGTTTGAACTCTTGAAGCCATAAACAAGCTGTGAGGCTGTCGTGTTGGGAACAAACTGAGCTTCATGAGTGTCGATCTGTATCTGCAGCGCCGCTTCAGAAAAGAACTGATAAGCTCACACATGTTGTGCTGCAGGATTTTTTATTTTTTGCAAACGTGAAAGCTCGCTCAGCTTGTTTACTAATCATAGTTTAAGAAAACCATTTCCATTTCCCAGTCCTGCACACAGGCAGCCAGACAGGCCACAGCCCCACATTAACATGAGATTTGTCTGTATATCTTTAATGGATGCACGTGTGAAAATATCGCAAGATATATGAAGTCTCGTGATACATCGCCCATGTTTACATGCTACCTGGGAGGCTACAGTTGACATTTCAGCTAAAAACATGGTGTAAATGGCGTCTTTTGTGGTTAAATTTTAATGTCGCAGCTCGTGGACACTTGGATTACACCACACGAGCAGGATGGAGACATTTTGTGTTTGTTTTGTGTTCTTTTTTTAACATTTTATCCGTGGTCTCCATTCACTGCCATTGTACTGGATTTGGCTGCAACCCTGTTTTCTGCTGAAACTCCAGGATTGTTTAGTGAACTGAAGATCTTCACCATCATCACATCAGCACAGAGGTGAGGACATACTGAGTGGATTATCATGTAGTGGTGGAATATCGCTTTAATGACACTCAGTAAAACACATGTGTGTTTCATCAAACCTTCATTCAGAGGAAAGTGAGACGCTCACTTACACTCAAAAATATTGCTTCATGTTTATTAGAGCCAAGAATCTTTTTTAAAGTAAAATGTAACAAATATATAAACTTAAGGTATTTAACTTATTCACACTGACTCAACATGATATAAAAAACATAAAGTTTCCATGTTTTATTACATAAGTGTAATGTGAAGTGTTGCATTTAATACATGTAATTAAAGGGGCTATATGGGAAATAAAGCCTCATTAGCTGTCAGGAATTTTATTTTTGCTATGTACACAACTAGTGTGTATTGACCTCTGGAGCAGAGAGTCGCGTGACACGCCCTCTGTGTGTGTTGTTCTGGAGCCTGTTTTGGTAAGCCGGTCCGGCCGCGCGTGCATGTTAGTGCATGTGAACCCCTCTGCTCCACCGGGACCATCATGCCACCCCCCTATATTTAAAAACGCTGCGGTCATTGAGGACTGTCTGCTCACTTTGCGAAAGCAACATGGCGGAAGAAAACACTACGAAGAGACCAGGTTCGGTAGCCAAGAAACTCTCAGATAAAGACAGGGATAAGACCCGGGTCAACATTGGCCTTGCAGGGCTCTGCTACGGGCAAAAGGACTTGATGATATAGCCATGGAGCGAGGTAGAATTCATACACAAAGTAATATTCATCCAACCGCTGTGGCTGTTCTAGTTATGTTACATGCTGAGCCGTGGGTGTGTGGGTGTGTGACACAGGTGGTGGGTGGTGACACAGTGCAGCAGCATATCCTGAGTAGTGTATGTGTCATATCGGCGGTAGCCGCAGCCACAGTGGATGAGATGGTTATAAGTTAATTTTTCCTCTCTGAGAGAGACAAAGAGGAGGAATAAGGCTCTGTGTAACTCCTGCAGTGTTGGATATAAATTGTCCCGTTCTCCTTCTCAGACTGGTCCCGGTTTTGTTGTTACCACAAACGAGCTAAAGCTAAGCTGAATGAATGGATGAACTTGAGAGAAGTTACATAGCATTACCGACATGGCTAACGTCAGCAATAAGCATTATAAAGTAGCAAAAGGGAATAGTAATGCTTACTGAAAGTCACTAGTGTTGTGTGTTATCACATTGTATGTCCACATATTCTTGCTATAGCAGAAATGGAGAGAAATGAGTATGAAATATGTGAATGTGGGTGGAGCAGATGGAGAGCAAGGGGAAGGCGAGCGCAAAGGAGGGGTGGCCCCTGAGCCAGTTTTGTTTTGGTTTGATGCAGACCAGAGCTGCAACGTCTAGCGGTGAAATTGAAGTCGCATTTAGCCCCTTTAAAAGATTACAGTTGTGCTCATAAGTTTACATACCCTGGCAGAATTTGTGATTTCTTGGTCATTTTTCAGAGAATATGAATGATAACACAAAAACTTTTCTTTCACTCATGGTTAGTGGTTGGGTGAAGCCATTTATTATCAAACAACTGTGTTTACTCTTTTTAAATCATAATGACAACAGAAACTACCAAAATGACCCTGATCAAAAGTTTACATACCCCAGTTCTTAATACCGTGTATTGCCCCCTTTAACATCAATGACAGCTTGAAGTCTTTTGTGGTAGTTGTGGATGAGGCTCTTTATTTTCTCAGATGGTAAAGCTGGCCCATTCTTCTTGGCAAAAAGCCTCCAGTTCCTGTAAATTCTTGGGCTGTCTTACATGAACTGCATGTTTGAGATCTCCCCAGAGTGGCTCAATGATACTGAGGTCAGGAGACTGAGATGGCCACTCCAGAACCTTCACTTTATTCTGCTGTAGTCAATGACAGGTCAACTTGGTCTTGTGTTTTGGATAGTTGTCATGTTGGAACATCCAAGTACGTCCTATGCGCAGCTTCCGGGCTGATCAGTGCAAATTTTCCTCCAGTATTTTCTGATAACATTCTGCATTCATCTTGCCATCAATTTTGACCAAGTTTCCTGTGCCTTTGTAGCTCACACATCCCCAAAACATCAGCGATCCACCTCCATGTTTCACAGTAGGAATGGTGTACCTTTCATCATAGGCCTTGTTGACTCCTCTCCAAATGTAACGTTTATGGTTGTGGCCACAAAGTTCAATTTTGGTCTCATCACTCCAAATGACTTTCTTCCAGAAGTTTTGAGGCTTGTCTCTGTGCTGTTTGGCGTATTGTAAGCGGGATGCTTTGTGGCATTTGTGTAGTAATGGCTTTCTTCTGGCAACTCGACCATGCAGCCCATTTTTCTTCAAGTGCCTCCTTATTGAGCATCTTGAAACAGCCACACCACTTTTTTTCAGAGTCCTATATTTCAGCTGAAGTTATTTGTGGGTTTTTCTTTGCATCCCGAACAATTTTCCTGGCAGTTGTGGCTCGAAGTTTTGTTGGTCTACCTGACCGTGGTTTGGTTTCAACAGAATCCCTCATTTTCCACTTCTTAATTAGAGTTTGAACGCTACTGATTGGCATGCTCAGTTCCTTGGATATCTTTTTATATCCCATTCCTGTTTTATACAGTTCAGTTACCTTTTCCTGCAGATCCTTTGACAATTCTTTTGCTTTCCCCATGACTCAGAATCCAGAAACGTCAGTGCAGCACTGGATGAAAGATGAAAGGGTCTGTCAGGAGAAAGAAACTCACTGACCTTTTAAAACACACACACTCATGACAAGCAAACAGATCACAGGTGAGGATGGTTACCTTTAGTAGCCATTCAAACCCGTTTGTGTCAACTTGTGTGCATGTTATCAGGCCAAAATCTCCAGGGTATGTAAACTTTTGATCAGGGTCATTTGGGTAGTTTCTGTTGTCATTATGATTTAAAAAGAGTAAACACAGTTGTTTGACAATAAATGGCTTCACCCAACCACTAACCCCCTGCTTAGACTGCTGCCCCGGCGACCAAGACTTCCCTCTCCCCAGACACTTCCTCCAGCTCTTCCGGGGGAATCCTGAGGTGTTCCCAGGCCAGCTGAGCAACATAGTCCCTCCAGCGTGTCCTGGATCTTCCCCGGGGCCTCCTCCCGGTGGGACATGCCCGGAACACCCTCCCAGGAAGGCGTCCAGGAGGCAGCCGATATAGATGCCCGAGCCACCTCAGCTGGCTCCTCTCGATGTGGAGGAGCAGCGGCTTTACTCTGAGCTCCTCCCGGGTGACAGAGCTCCTCACCCTATCTGTAAGGGAGCGCCCCGCCACCCTGTGGAGGAAACTCATTTCGGCCGCTTGTATCCGAGATCTCGTTCTTTTGGTCATGACCCAGAGTTCATGACCATAGGTGAGGGTAGGAACGTAGATTGACCGGTAAATCGAGAGCTTCCCGCCTTTCGGCTCAGCTCCTTCTTCACCACGACAGACCGGTACAACGACCACATTACTGCTGCTGCGGCACCAATCCGCCTGTCAGTCTCTCGCTCCATCCTTCCCTCACTCGTGAACAAGACCCCAAGATACTTGAACTCCTCCACTTGAGGCAGGAGCTCTCCTCCAACCCGGAGGGAGCGAGCCACCTTTTTCCGGTCAAGAACCATGGCCTCGGACTTGGATGTGCTAATTCTCATCCCAGCCGCTTCGCACTTGGCTGCAAACCGCCCCAGCACATGCTGAAGGTCCTGGCTTGAAGGAGCCAACAGGACAACATCATCCGCAAAAAGCAGAGATGAGATCCTGTGGTCCCCAAACCGGACTTCCTCCAGCCCCTGGCTGTGCCTAGAAATTCTGTCCATAAAAATAATGAACAGAACCGGTGACAAAGGGCAGCCCTGCCGAGTCCAACATGCACTGGGAACAGGTCTGACTTACTGCCGGCGATGCGAACCAAGCTCCTGCTCCGGTCATACAGAGACCGCACAGCCCTTAGTAGAGGGCCCCGGACTCCATACTCCTGAAGCACCTCCCACAGAATGCCACGAGGGACACGGTCGAATGCCTTCTCCAAGTCCACAAAACACGTGAACTGGTTGGGCAAACTCCCATGAACCCTCAAGCACCCTGCGGAGGGTATAGAGCTGGTCCAGTGTTCCACGACCAGGACGAAAAGCACAGTGTTCCTCCTGAATCCGAAGTTCGACTATCGGCCTAATTCTCCTCTCCAGTACCCTGGAAATAGACTTACCACTAACCATGAGTGAAAAAAAAGTTTTTCTCTTATCATTCATATTCTCTGAAAAATGGCCAAAAAATCACAAATTTTGCCAGGGCATGTAAACTTATGAGCACAATTGTATAGTCAGGACGCCCCTGTAGCTCAGTTGGTGTAGCGTGCGCCCCACTGAGGCTATGAGGCCTCTGCAGCAGCCGCTGGTTCGATTCCCACCTGCGGCCCATTTGCTGCATCATCCTCTCTCTCTGCTCTCTTTCCCATCATATCTTCAGCTGTCACTATCAAACGAAGTCAAAAATGCCCCAAAATAATCTTTAAATACATAAGAGGTGTCTGTAGCTACTTCATCATTCTTTCTCTGCGCAATTAGCCTTTACAAGGCAATATATTATTTTCTCTTAATATAATGCTACATACCATGTGTGTGTTACAACATGCATGCAAATATTCTGCACTGTTATATATCTGTCTGTTCATATATCCAAACATCTTCATATATCTGTAGAATTAACCTTTTTTTATTCTAATCTGGTCTCCTTTCTCTGCCTGTTGTCTTTTGAGGTGCTGTAACAAATCTGTCAAATCATATTTACTTATAACTGATATTTATCGGCTGATACATGCCAATAACCAATAGAGCTGGATAGTTCCTCACCAACTCAACTCAACTCAACAATTAAAAGCTTTAAATAGCTTCCTTGGGGTGACCCTTTTCACACATCCGATTGTGTAAAAAATGCTTATTGTATACACCATGTATTGTATTGTATTTCCTAGATGATGTGTGAATAAACTAAACTCAACTCAACTCAACTTTATTTATATAGCACATTTCATACGCAAGGCAATGTAAAGTGCTTTACATTAAGCAATAATACAAAAAACAATCAAAATAAATGCTCATCAAAAAAGAATGTACAAAACGAGTTCATGGTTGAGATCACTTTGGATTGTGTGGTTGTCAGATATCCTCCTTGAGGTTAGTGATGTGTCTTTCTGCTTTTTGACAGTTCTGGCAGGGCGTGATCATAACTAAAGAACAGGTGAGTGGTTCTAAACCGCACTTAATACAGGTAAATACAGTGCTCACTGGCTATCGGCCTTTGTGCTGGCAGTTGAGTCTAATAAGGGGCGATTGGGGCAGAAATTAAAAGGTAGATTAAGATCAGCGACAAACCAGACATCCAGAGACACAAATTGTTAAAGATGCCAGATGTTGATGATGTAATGTTGCAGAATCTGTTTGTATTAAAATTACTTGCTGTTCATTTGGGGGATGAAATGTAATTGTTGTCACCAGGGACAGACGTTAATATTTTTAAGCACTGAGGGGCACCAAGCCCCCAAATCTGGTTGTCAAAGTACATTTTTGTGGCCTAAATGTAAAGTTGTGTAAAAACAACAAAGAAAAGGAATTTTAGTGCACAGCCCTCCGTAACTGTGACACTTGTGTCGTCCACTTTCCCGTGAACTGTGATGTGGGACACATGTTTTCCCTGCTTCCATTCACTTCTAAATTTTTGTTGTTGTTTCATTTTTTTCTTGAGTTTGGACGTCCACTGGTCATCCACAGACAAAGTGCTGAATTTTCCTCTTTCTTTTCCTAAAGGCTCAGTGTCCTGTAGCTGAGCCTGATGGGAATGTTGTTAGTTTTTTAGGTATTAGAGCAAATTAAAATTTTGACCTGATGATGATGATGATGATGATGATGATGAGAGTAATCATGAAAAAGTTGACCAAAGTGCATCCTTTGTCACAGCAAAGACACTGAAAAGCACAGGTGGAATTGATGACATTAATGATGGCTGAATTCCATTTAGGTGAACCAGTTGTTCATGTTCACTCACTGACATGGTTTACTGGCATGTTACTACATGTCATTGTATTCATAACAGACACCTAAAGCTCTGCAGGAAACTATGAGAAACTCAGAGCTGCTGCTCAAACCACAAGTGCACATTTAAGAGGCTGCTCTGGGAAAATAATTGCAACACAGTTTCAAGACCACACATGAAGCTGCCCATGTGGTATCACACCAAAGAGCACCAAACAGATTTCACGAGCTACAAGAAAGGATGTGGTTGAGAACAGCATCATCACTTACATCAAACATTAAGTGCATCAGACAAAAGAGGAACCTGATGAGCTTTGGTGGAATCCCCTTCATCCTTTCTCAGGCCCCAGAGTGCTTTTCCTGCCTGATTATCTTGACGTGCTCAGAGTTTGTTTGTGGAGTTTTTTATTTCTTTTTTCTTTTTTTCTTTCTTTTTTCCTTGATTTTTGTGTTTCTACCCAAAGGATTAGTCGGCTGCATAGTTAAATAGTTTGTTTGGTTTTTTTTGTCTGTTAATATGAAGTCTGAACAGGGTCTTTTCTTCATCCTACATCACCTACATTGTTTATTTTTTTCTCTGCAAACTCTCTATTGGCACATAAAAATGACACCAGTTCTGTGTAAGATGAATAAATGACATGAAATGACTCATGAAAAGCAAATAAGTCCTTCTGAGTGCATGAAAAGACTCGTGCATCTCACTTTTGGCCACTTCCTACAACCTGTCTTACCACAAGCTCCATGTAAACCTCGTTGCTCTGCTGTGTGTCATTAGAGAGAAAGAGGACGGTCTTAAGTTCAATCTTAAGAGGTTTCATTTTCATTTGATTTATTTTTCTTGCAGCATTCAGACGAGACAGTGCCAGGGGGAGGACCAGCTGGATAAGAGGGACACATTTTAACCAGGTTTGAGTCATTTTATTTCTAAATATCACTGTGCAGCTTTGCTTCCTGTTTTTACCGTTTCAAAAGGAGACAATGGGGCGGGCGTTTAGCTCAGTTGGTAGAGTGTCCGACCATGTATGGAAGCTGTTAGTCCTCTGCAGCAGCCACTGGTTTGACTCCCGCTCTCGGCCCTTTGCTGCGTGTCATCCCCGTTTCCTGTCTACTCTCTGGCTGTCCTGTCCAATAAAGGCAAAAATGCAAAAAATAAATAAATAAATAAATAAAAAAACTCAAAAGGAGACGATGATGAATTATTAGGAAATAAAACGAGAACACTAAAGGACACAGTCAAATATCATCTTAAATCTACCCAGATTTGTTTCTGAAGAACCCTTTTTTGAACAAAGGGTTTCTTCATGGGTACTTTGTAAGACTGAGGGTTCCATTCAGAGCCCTTTTCAACAAAGAACCATTTTTGGAACAAAGAGTTCTTCAGGAGTTGTTGAAATCCTTCTTTCATCAAGAATTTGTCAGTGGTTTGTACCATTACATAGAAGAGTTCTCTGTAGAACCCCTTGGTGGGTTTTAAATAAGGTGCTTAGAATATAAAGAGGTTCTCTGTAGAATCTCGCGAGATAAGAAGGTATTATTATTATCATTATTCTTAGAAGGGAAACAATAACAATAATAATACTAATTGCCAAAACAAATAAAAAATACACTTAAAGCCAAACTAAAAGCTTGCGAAAAAAGATATGTTTTTAGTTGGCTTTTAAAAGAGAACACTGTTGTGGCGGACCGTAGTTCATGTGGAAGAGAACTCCAGAGAGTTGGACCATAATGACTGAAAGTACCATGAGCTGATTTAGAGTTGATTTTAGGTACAGTGAGGAGACATTTATTTGATGATCCAAGGGATCTCTGGTGTGAACTCAGTGAGCATGTCAACAACATAGGAAGGAGCCGGACCATTAAAACATTTAAAAACAATAAGAAGTATTTTAAAATCAACTCTTTGTTTTACTGGGAGCCAGTGAAGAGAAGATAAAACAGGAGTTATGTGATCAGACCTTTTAGTTTTTGTTAAAACTCTCGCTGCTGCATTTTGAATAAGCTGGAGTTTATTTAACATCTGCTTTGTCAGTCCAGCAAAAAGTGAATTACAGTAGTCCAGTCTACTGGAAATAAAAGCGTGAACCAGCTTTTCAGAGTCTGACTGAGACAAGAAGCATCTAACTTTTGATATATTTCTGAGGTGATAAAAGGCAGTCTTAGAAATATTAGAGATGTGCTTCTGGAAGTTAAGATCAGCATCTAAAATTACACCCAAGTTCTTGACATGATCACATGGTTTTACAGACAGAGGAGTTAACAAAGATTCAGTTTCATTCCTCAAAGCCTTTGGTCCGACCAACAGAATCTCTGTTTTATCATGATTAAGCTGTAAAAAATTCTTCACCATCCAAAATCTGATATCTGTGATGCACTGGATGAGGTCGTTTACCGGGCTAAGGTTATCTGTGGAAATGGATATGTATAACTGTGTGTCATCGGCATACAATTGATATGGAATATTATATTGTTGTATTATGGACCCAAGCGGAAGCATGTACAAATTAAACAACAAAGGACCTAGAATTGACCCCTGAGGGACTCCATATGGAGCCTCATCAGATTTACAGTTACCGATGGACACAGAGAACGATCTTCCTTGAGATATGAAGAAAACCACTTTAGAAAGGCGCCTTCAAGACCAAGACAGTTTTCTTTTTTTTTTTTTTTGTAATTTATTTTTTATTGACATTCAGAAACAGACATTCACAGCCTATACATCATGTGAGCATACATCTTGCATCTGTTGTCTGCCCTAAATGCCGAAATAGTATTTTTGTTTATACAACAACAACTAAAATAAATACAGAACTATGTACCAATAGGGAGTGATCTTTCTCATACATCACAGTCAGTGGTTTGTGAAAATAAAATCAGGCCTATGGGGCGTGACATATTTGACCCAGTTTTCCCAGTATGAAGTGAATTTCTCCAATTTGTGGTTAACAAAAGCTGTTATCTTCTCCATTTTATAAATGTCCATTGTGATATCCATCCATATATTTAAGGTTGGGCTCTCCTGTGACAACCATTTCCTGGTAATACTCTTTTTACAGGCCACCAGCAAGATACTTATTAAATGTTTATCTCTTTTCGGCCATTCCTGAGGTATGTGTCCAAAAAACATAGTCTTACCTCAAGGGGTATTTCACATTTGAAGATATCCTGTAGGGCATTGTGTATTTCTCTCAAAAAGTCCCTCATGACAGAGTAGTCCCAGAAAACATGATAGTGGTTTGCACTTTGATTTCCGCAGTTCCTCCAGCAGACAGGGGAGTTATTATCATAGTGAGACTTTTGGGAGGGTGTTATAAAGTACCTAATTAGACTCTTCCAGCCAAACTCCCTCCACTTTTGCGAGCTGGTATACATCCATTGATACCTCCATATTGCCGTCCATTCTTCCTCAGATATATTTATCCCTCCTTCCTTCTCCCATTTTATTTTAATATATGAAGTTGAATATGATTTCAAATCCAATAGACCTTTATACAGACATGAAATTAGGAAAAGAATATGTTGGGTTTCCAAGGTAGACCAATATGTCATCCGCGTAACAGGCCAATTTATATTCCGTCCCTTTAATAGTGATTCCCTTGATGTCTTCGTTTTGTCTAATGTATTGAGCTAGTGGTTCCAAATATAATGCGAAGAGTAGTGGTGACCATGCACAGGCCTGTCTAGAGCCCCTTTCTAGGGTAAAACTATTTGATAAATATCCGTTGATTTTAATCCTAGCAGCATGGATTGTCATATAGCGCCTGTATGGTTTTAATAATTGTATCATGGAAGCCGAATTTATGTAAGACTCTGTAGAGAAATTTCCAATTGACCGAATCGAAGGACTTTTCAGCATCTACGCTTATCACAATTGCTTTAATTTTTTTTTTTTGTATATTATCCATAACATGTAGTGTCTTTTGTATATTGTCTTGTGTTTTGCGTTGATGTATGAAACCTGGTCATTATGTATCAGTGTTGGTAAAAAGTCTTCTAATCGTTTGGCCATGATAGAGGTAAATAATTTATAGTCCACATTAAGGACAGAAATTGGCCTAAAAGATCCACATTCCATTTTATCCTTGCCTTCTTTTGGTATGGCTGAAATTATTGCCTCCTTCCAGCTGGGTGGCATTTGTGCCTTTTTTAAAGCCCAATTCAGTGTGGGAAGTAGAACAGGTATTAGTTCTTTTTTAAATTCCTTATACCACTCTGCCATATACCCATCAGATCCTGGTGACTTGCTTAATTTAAGCCTATAATTGCAGCTTTTAATTCTTCTTCAGTTACATCCGCAGTCATTATTGATTTTGTTCTTCATCTAGAGTGGGTAGGTCTAGGGGATTCAGGAAGCTGTCAGTTTGATTTACACTCCCACCAGGGACTTCAGAATAGAGGGTTTTATAGAACACTTCAAAAGCGTCCTGAATTTCATTTAGTTTATTTTTTATCACTTTTGTCTCTTGGATCTCTAATTTTATGAATTGCATTTTCCACTATCTTTTTTTTCAGTTTCCACGCCAGTACTTTCGTAGATTTAGAGCCACTTTCATAGTGTCTCTGTTTCAGAAACATTAAATTTTTCTTGATTTCTTGTGTGGCCAGACTATTAATTTCGTTCCTGATACTTTTAATTTCTCTTAATGTATCCTGTGGCAAATCCAGTTTATGTTTTCTTTCTCGTTCCTTTAGCTTGTTTTTTAAATCCTCTAATTTTCTATTCCTATTTTTTTTCTTGAATGAGGATATTGCTATAATTTTCCCTCTTAGTACAGCCTTCAAAGTATCCCATAACATGGGGGGTGAGACCTCTCCAATATCATTTAACTCTAAGAAGAGACTAATTTCTGATTTTATTTGTGCCTTAAAAGACGGATCATTTAATAGACTTGAGTTCAATTTCCATGTATTATTTTTTACCGGCAGGTTAAAATCAACAGATAAGTATATTGGTACATGGTCACTCAGATCTATTGTCCCGATTCCACAAGTATGTATTTTATCTTTATCCTTGCCAAACGTTATGAATTAATCTATTCTTGTATAGAGAGAGTGAGGAACAGAATAGTGAGTGTAATCCCTTCTGTTAGGGAAAAAGTCTTGCCATATGTCAATTAAGCCTACCTCCTCGAAAAGTGTATTTACTTTCTTATATAGGGTCTTCATATCATGAGTTTTTCTACTAGACGAGTCTAACTTTGGCTGTAAATGTATATTTAAATCCCCTCCACAAATCAAAAGGCCTTCTGTTTCCGTTACCATAATATTAGTGATTTTTTGGAAGAAACTAATATTACTCCCTGGGGGTGCATAAACATTAAAAAGGGTGATTGGATTCCCATCTATCTTTCCCCTTACTAAAATAAATCTGCCCTCCTTATCCCCCATTTCGAATACTTTTTCGAAATATGGTTTGCTTGAAATGAGGGTCGCAACTCCTCTTCTATGTCCTGATTTGTATGAAGAAAAAAACAGATTAGTGTAGCCCATTCTCTTTAATTTTACATGCTCCTTATCTGTCAGGTGGGTCTCCTGTAAGTAAACTATCTGGGCTTGTTCTGCCCTCAGTTTAGATAAGATTTTGCTACGTTTAATTGGATTCAACAGCCCATTGACATTAAATGAAATGAGTTTTACTTTGTCACTAGCCATACGTATTCACTGTGTATCAACAAAATAAACAAAGTGAGACTTAACAGATCTACTCCCTGAACAAACAAGAACACCGAACATAAGTAAAAAGTAAAGAAAGAAAATTGTGATTCCAAGGCTGGGGTCTCTAATAGATGACCCTGGACTGAGCTAGATAGAACGTCTAGCTGTGGGGGAAAACCTCTCCCACCTGTGGGCTGAGGGCCCCCACCATGGCACTCAGAAAAAAGTGGAAAAAGGTCTCTGTTCATTACACAGAAAGTGTGTCCTTATGCCTCCCCCGCTTATATATATTCTCACTCAACTGGGGTAAAGGTATAAACGCAAATATCTTGAGGTGAATGTAACACCACCTATTTTAAATTCTCTTTAGCTACCTTAAAAGTCAGTTAGTACTTATAACTCCTCTGAAGAGGGTGAGACCTGTCTTCTGAAGGCTCGCAGTCTCTCCCTGATGTTTTTCTCTCGCTCCTCACCTGTCCCTCGCCGGCTCTGTCCTCCCGCTGTTTCCCAGGCGGAGCGGGACAGCTGCTCAGCCAGACTCTCCCTCAATGTAATCACGCTGACTGGCATCCCTCTGTCCTTCATGTCTATGGTCGCCTCCTCCGCTGTCTGATACAGTCGTGTTCCATCCTCATAAAACACTCGTAGTTTAGCCGGGAATGGAGTGTGGAAGCGAATATTTCTTTGCTTTAACACTCGCTTCGCCTCAGCGTATTCCTTCCTCTTCTGCAGGACTGCTGGAGGGTAATCCTGGTCAAAGTATATTAGCCTCCCGTTCAGAAAAACCTTCTTCAAGCCCTGCGCAGAATCTCTTCTTTAGTCTTATAGCGGAGGAATTTGACTATTATTGACCACGGTTTGTCTTCCCTGTCTCCGACAGGTCTTGGTGCCAGCGCGCGGTGCGCCCTCTCGATGTTAAGCTCCAGCGTGTCCCGCAATAGTTTTTCCACAAACTCCATCACAGACAACCCTCAGCTCCTTCAGGAACATTATATATCCTTAAATTCTCCTGTCGAGATCTCCCTTCGTGGTCAGGTAACTTGTTTTCTTGCTGATGCATGACTTTTATCACCTTATTCAGCACCTGCTCCAGGTTTTGAACGCGGTCTTCCACTTTTTCAATTCGTACCTCTGCCTCCGCTATTTTTTAACGTTCGTAATCTCTGATTTGATATCGTTTAGTTGTTCTTTTGTGTCTTTTCGGAAGTCCCAAATCTCCACCAAAACTTTGGCCAGACTTGTGGCGTCACTTGAATCAGGGTTTGCATTAGCTCCGCCATCTTGTCCCTTTGTAGGAGAGCTGTTCTCCGGAGTTTCTGTATTTGCAGGTTCTGCAGCGGTGTTTTCTTTATTTGCACGCATCTTCCCCATTCTTGCCCCTCTTGTCTGTTCAAGTAATATCTTAAGATCTGATATTTGACGGTCTAAATGGGGCGAAATAACTATTTTCACGAGGGAGCTGTTACTTTAGGCTGCCATTCAGGATGATGACGTCACCGGAACCCCTGGCCAAGACAGTTTTCAAGGCGCTGAAGAAGAATAACATGGTCCACAGTGTCGAATGCTGCACTGAGGTCGAGGAGAACCAAAACAGAAACCTTATGATTGTCTGTGCCAATTTTCAGATCATTAACAATTCTGACCAGAGCAGTTTTGGTACTGTGGTTGACTCTGAAACCAGACTGGTAAACATCAAACAAATTATTATTGGACAGATACATATGTAATTGTTGGTAAACAACCTTTTCAAGAATTTTCCCCAAAAATGGAAGATTTGATATTGGTCTGTAATTCTCAAACACAAGTGGGTCAAGATTATTCTTTTTCAACAGTGGTGTTACAATAGCATGTTTGAGACATGAAGGGAAGATACCAGAATGCAGAGAGGCATTAACCATCTCAAGGACATCTTCTACCAAACAGCTAAATACATTTGAAAGTAGGAACTTTATCTAAAAAAATGATTTAACTTCAAAACCAAAATGGGTTCTCCTCTGGGGACAAGCCAAAGTGTAAAACCCTGCATGGTTCTAAGACCTGTGACTTATAGAAACTCTTCGTCACCTTCATCATCAGACAGAGTGAAACTGCTCTAAACACACGTGATGGTTTGCAGTGAGTGTGTAGGAGTCTGATCACTAGCAGGATGTTTTTACACAATGTGAACCCTCACACACTTGTGTGTCTGTTTGTTTTGCAGAGCTAACATGATGCATGCGGTTCTGTCTTTTCTGCTGTTTTGTGGTAAGAACATCGTCATCGTCATCATTCAGTGACTGATAACTGAAGCAAAAGTGTCAGTCAATCAGTTCACACCACGCCCAACAAAACCTTTTTTTTTTGCCAAATCTGTGAATAAGACATATAAAAGTACACTACACACCACACCTTATGTCACTTTCTCATTCAGTTGTCTTTTTTTTTTAAATCATTTGAGTGTTTTTAAGCGTCTCAGCTTCATCTGAGGAAATGAAACAGCCTGAAAAGAGCTTTGAGTTACTTTGTTGTGTCAATAAACAGTTAGTGAGAAATCTCATGCAGCATGACGTCCTGCGTTAGGAAAGGGGACATGTTGTTCCTCTGACAGTGAGCCTGCAACACTGATTGGTATTTTTCTTAGTAGTTTTAACTAACTTTTTCTCTGTGCTCCAGTAACAATTAAGCTAGCTCGGAACCCAGCGGAACCTCAGTCAACTTTCTGGGCTTGTTTCTAGAACGTGGTTAAAAGATGTTGCAGGGGGACCTGTAGAAGAAGCATAGTCACATCTTAGGTTTGCTAATGTTCATGCAAAACAATAGCTAACTAGCTAGCAAACAGTTGATGCAGATTAGCTAGTTAGTTAGCAAGCTCAGAAATACCACAGATATGCTATTATGACCTAAATACAGCATGCAAAGATGGCTCCAATTCAGTCCAATGAGAGTTGCTGTCCTGGTCTGGGTTTTTCTTCACTTTTTTGTCACTTCCTATTTCCTGTGTGATATGTTTTCCCTAATGTGTCTTTGTTGTTTTTACTTCCAGTCCTCGTCGGTTATCCCGCTCCTGTTGATCACTGATTATTTTCATTTATTTTTTCTTGGTTGCCCTCACCTGTGTCTCATTATCCTCTCCTCAGAGTGTATTTCAGTGTTTCCCAACCCTGGGCAGGGGTCCCTGAGGACCAGGCGTATTTAATCCTGTGTCTTCACCTCCTTAGTCGCTGGTTGGTCCTCTTCGTTTTGTCTGAACTCTGTGTTTCTCTTGTGGATTTTTTGCTTTATGTTTCTCCTGCATGTTTTTGGATTTGGACTCTGCTTTAGACTGTGGATTTTAGATTCTGGACTTGGATTTTTATGTCTTTCCTTTTGGATTTGTTGGTTGGCTTTGTTTCACCTTTTTGCCATCGCTGTAAGTTTTTTTTGTGTGTTTGGTTTTCTTATTAAATATCATTGAACTGCTCCTGTCTGCCTCCAGTGTCTGAGTTTGGGTCCAAACCTGTATTTCTCCTGTCCCTTGTTGAGAAACTGTGACAGCTGCTCACCTGTTGCAGAAGCCAAAAAAGTTTTCTAGCTTCTGGGTTCACGTCTTGGATATACGGCCACTGAATATGATGCAGATTAGCAAACTTGCTAACATTAGCTAACATGAAGCTGTTACAAGTAACTCAGGAGATAGACAGTTGATTGTTGAGTCTCATTCCCAGGTCCTCAAGTACCACCTTGGGTCAGTGCACAGTACATCAGTTGTTACCTGCCTAGTTAAATCTGATAGCTAGTATTAGCAGAGCACTACCTAACTAGTTAGCTAATCTACATCAACTGTTTGCCACCTTGTTAGCTATCATTTTGCTAACATTAGCAAACTAAGATGTTACTATATGTCCTTATTCTCATCGATACTGAGCATGCTCTGCTTGCAAAAAAAACAAAAAACAAGATGGTGACCCCCATAAGGCTCCAAAACTATCATCACAGTGGGTCTGTCCACTGATTCTCTTGTCAGTGCTCAGAAAACTGAACTATTTTACTTTTGTTACTTTTTGTGGTCAATCAATGATTTCAGTCACTGCTTTCACCTGATTGAGACAGCACTTTTTCTCCTGACAAATGTCTCATTGTTTTCTTTTCTAGCAGCCACCATCACTCAGATCTCAACGCAGCTTCTCAGTGCCACTGTTGGAGGGTCTGTCCTGATCCCCTGTTCCCTCCAGGGTATCAGCTGAGTCTGAGATGGTTTTACTGGCAGGAGGACAAGTCCAAAAACATCTTGTTCCACTGGGACAGCAAACAGAACCCTCAACCAGTGGCTGAGAAATACGAGAACAGATGCCAAGTCTTCGAAACTGAATTCACGTCTGGAAATATTTCCATCAGACTTGACAGTGTTACTGTTGAAGATGACCAAAAAACATTCTGGGCTTATGTTAGTTTGTACAATGAGCAGAAGAAAGTCCTCAAAGTGCCAGAACAAATGTGTGCATTCAAGCTGCAGGTTTCAGGTCAGTACAGACGTTTCTTTAGTCCAAACTAAAGTGCTGTAAATGTCTCCGCTGTGTCAGCAGTCATTCTTTCTGTCACCCTCACAGCTCCCTACCAACATCTAGACCTGACAGTGAACAGCACAGCAAACAGAGCAACCTGCACGGCACACAGAGGATACCCCGAACCTCAGATCTTCTGGACGGGTCGAAACAAATCCAGCACCGGACAGCTGGACCTGCAGGACGCTGAGACGTCCCTGCAGCAGGACCCAACAAGAAAAACCTTCACTTTCACCAGCTCAGTCAGTGTGAAGGAGCTGCAGTCTGTCACCTGCTGCGTCTACAACCCTCACACCCACAAGAGAACTGACAAAACCTTAGAGATCGATGCTCCAGGTGAGAAGAGCACATCACTCAGATCAGTTTTGGGGGCCTTAAATGTTAGATGTTATAAACTTAAGCGTTGGACATTTTTTTATTTTAAAATAAAACACAACACTGACATACTAAATTCCAGGATTCGGCAATTGCTACCAGATTGGCTTATGACGATGTCGACAGTGAAACATCGTGATGGACGATGATATTGTTGTTGGGTCTAAAAGGGTCTTTGTCTCAGCACCACATGTCCGTAACTCAGTTAGGTTCAAAAAGAAAATCATAAACACAATGTAGAGATGTAGAGCAAGAGGGTTTATTTAACAGAACCATCTGGGAAGCCGTCCACAGAAACTGTTTGGAAAAGGGCAGGCGCCTCTGGCAGGTGATTGGATGAACCATCTGTCACATCTAATACGGACTAACTTCAACCAATCAGATCAACTCACTGAGCTGAACAGCTTTCGCTCTTCTTCTGGCTGAAGTTGGCTGGAAGAGGAGCGAAAACTTTCAGTGAAGAAATTCTCTCCAGTTCTGATGTAACTGATGCTATCACACTATCTACGCTAACCTCTTCAGGAGCCGCCATTGTTTGTTCGAAACAAGTCGTTTCCATGGATGCTTGTCACTGTTGAAATCACAACAGCGTGAAATCACGCCTGCAGCTGCCAGTAGTCCCTCCGATACAACATAAAACACTGATACAGCTAACATGTAAGGAAACAATTCACACATCCGGCAGACACACAGTGACATTAACATTCATTTGGAGGCGTCTCTACGTCCTCCTAATGAAGTCCAATATTGAAGCTCCTCTTGGCTCTGTTTTGGTCTCCACCAACTTCTGAGCAAAATATCTGACTTTGTTAGCTGCTAAGTGCTCCACTATGTTCACCAGCTAGCCTGTAGCTCACTGTGAACACCAGTTAGAAATGACTCAATCACAAAACTTTTAAAGTGCACTGTAAAAATAAATTTGAGCTGGTTCAACTGAAAAATGTAAGTTAGATTGAATAATTTGTCTAAAGCCTGAGAAACTAGTTTGATCCACAGGAAGTAGGCTGAGGTTGCCAACCATTGGCCGAGGTTGTACATCCTGAGCTTTGCACCGCCCAGGATGACTGTGATTGGTTTAAACTTAAGAAATACAAACAAGTTTTTGATGACACCAGTCGGAGTGAATCAAAACTGTAATACTGAGGTGCTTAAAATCAAAACAATGAGCTGAAAAACACTAAAACACAGACGGACCTCTTTCTCATGAGTTATGTGACCCACTGTACATATCAAAATGTAAGGTTCACAGCATATCTTTGGTGTTGGGACTGTGGGTAAAGCAGCAGGTCAAATAATTTATTACTCTGTTATTTTCCCTAATTTACAGACGAGGACTCGCAGCAGCATCATCATTTAGGAATAATTGCTCCTGTCATCATCATCACGATTGTCATCGTCTTCGTCTGTGTGTGGCGTTACAGAAGATGTGAGTGATCTTAGTTTATTTTCTATTGTAATTATTAATTTCTATATTTAATCAACTGGTGAAAAAGAATGAACTCAAATACCTCACAGAAACCTGATCTGGATAACACAAGGCTGAAACTGTGCATGTGCAGATATCTTGTATCAGTTGCTCCAACCCAGAATTTAAAAAAAACACGTACACATATAGGCATGGAGAATTATAAAAAAAATAGAAAATACAAGTAAGAAACACTGTGAAAAAATATGTGCATTATACTACAATATAGGTCCATCCCCCCACCACCAGGGTTGGAGCGTTTCTAGAAGGGTATCACACCAAGTCAAAGTGACATTTTTATTTATTAATTTTTCAGAAATCAGTGCTGTTAGTATGGAAGTGCATTTCTGCCACTGAAACAAAAAATATCACCACAGTAAGTCATAATTCTGAGATTAAAAAAGTCAGAATTCTGAGATAAAAAGTCAACATTTTGACTTTCTCATCTCTACTTTGACTCATGTACTGGAGCTGAGTACATTGTCCACCACTGAATATAACCATTGTAAAGTGTTAAAAAGAGCTACTCATTTTGACAAGCAGCATTCAGTTAGTTTAAAAACAGGTTTCTTTTAATTTCCTGAAAAGTAAGAATTTCTGCAGAATTTCTGCCCGACAGCACCTGTATGCACCTTTAGAAACACCTTTCCCCGTACAATGAAATTTACTTTAAAAGAGACAAATATGGACTGTGTACAATGACCAGTATGCAGCATGGGTCTTCAACAGGGGGTCCGTGACCTCTAGGGGGTCCTCAGAGTTACTGCAGAATTATTTGCATAATTTGCTAAATTAACTGTAAATCATTGTTTGACAGTGTTTTGATTTTTTTCAACAACAATAGCCCTGCTGCAGCTGCTGACTCAGCAGACGTGGGTAAGCACAAATGAGAGAACATCTGGAATAAAGTAAGTGCAATATATGCAGCAGGGGGTCTCTGCTCCATGTCGCTAACAGCTGAGAGGTCTCTGTGTCTGAAAAACAGATCCCTGATGTACAGAATCAAGCGAAATTTGTGCAGATTATGTGTTCATGCATTGTGTCTGCAGCTCAACAATCGGTCAGAGCACCCTAGAGTTAGCTTTCCCAGGGAGGCTGAGGGAGGATACCCTGATAACTGGTGCACACCCTCCTGTCCCCTCTTTTGAAAATGGTAACCTCAGTTTGCCCCTCCACAGGTAGTGTCCCTGTGTGACCACACTTCCCAACCCTCCCAATTTTCCCATGAGACTCTCATTTTTCATCGCCCTCTCCCTATTTCCTTCTGGAATCACAACTCTCCTCTATTTCTCCCACTTTCTGACAAATTTTCACACCTTTTTTCTTTTTTCCTTTTCATGATCACAACCACCTGTTTCTGACACTGTGCAGTGTGTGTCAGCCCTTTACAACCAGGACATCAATACAGCTACACCGAACCAGACCTCCTCAAAAGAAGTCCTGTTTCTCAAGGAAAGTTTTAAAGGAAAGGAGTATTTTGTAAAATCTGATGCATCAATTTTCTGTTTTCAACTAGCATGTCAAAATTCCAATTTTCCAGTTCAAATTGAACGCATCATAATGCATGACAACTGCAGGGAGATGAAGACGGAGACGAGACAGAAGAGACGAGCGAATAGGATGCAAATCTGTCTCTCCTTTTCTCACCGTAACAAAATCTCCAGTCTGCAGTGTAGTTCACACACACCCTGCTTTTTCTTTCTGAGTTACTGAACAGATTTCCTGAATTTCCTCAACCTGTCAATGGAGCTTCCTTCCAAGGAAGGAAGTTCAACAGAATCAGATGGTCTGATATCAGCAGGGATATTATTCCAGGAGCACAGCAGGCAGGAACTAATCCTCTGGGGTGCAGTTACTTTTTCAGTACTTTAAAATGGTTCCCATCAGAATTTGTCAACACTCTGTACTTGTTGTGGGTCAGTATTGGTTTGTTCACACAGAAATTGAGGTGTGTTTTAATCTCGTGCAGCACCGAGGGTGTGTGTCTGTGTTCAGTTCAGCTTCCAGTCTCTCTTTGTTTCCTCTACTCCTCTCTGCACACTGTAAACCCAAATAGACGCCACTATTTGTTTGAGTTGATAAGGTTAAAAGTTGGAGGTAATCAGAGCTAAAATATACTGCTACATGTACTCTTTGATTACAGTTAAATTAAAATGATTAATTAGAATTTTTATTCACACCTTTCATTGCAACAAGTTAGCACAGTGTAAAAATTAAAATGTTTAAAATCTGAGGAGGAAAAATAAATGATCTCAACCAAAGATTACAGTTTGGCAAAACTGTCAGACAACGTTTCAAAACTTTGTCAAACTTTTGAGAGTTTGACTTTGATTCAAAACTCAGAAATCTAATGAAGGCAACTGGCTTGAAATTATTTTTTCAACTTTTTTTTTTAAGAATAAAAAACAATTATTTCATCTTTGGTAAAACTTAAACTTAAAAGTTTAAGTTTTAAGTTTTTGCTACTTATTACAATTAATTAATGAGAGGATATGTATTCATGCAGTGATCAGATCAGAACAGAATCCAGTATGATTCTAGTGAACTTCTGTCTCGTTCTTTCCTTGCCTAGAGGACAACATGAGTAAAAAGTGGTTCATTAGAGCGTCCGACCCATGTATGGAGGCTGTTAGTCCTCTGCAGCGGCCGCTGGTTTGACTCCCGCCTTCGGCCCTTTGCTGCGTGTCGTCCCCTCTCTCTCTGCCCTGTTTCCTGTCTACTCTCTGGCTTTCCTATCCAATAAAGGCAAAAATGCCCAAAACTTTAAAATAAAAAAATAAATAAATAAATAAAAAAGTGGCTCATCTTACCCCACTCTCCCCTACACCAGTAGCCAAATTACTTTGATTCTAGTTGCTTTCGTCCTCTTTCTCCTCCACTCCTCTTCCTCTCTGTTTGACTGGAAGATTCGTGGGGACCCTTTCTAGCCTCTGGTCGAGTTTTCCACAGCAGTTTTCTCTAAAACTAATCCGAGCAAGCAGGTAGTAGAAGAAGAAGAGTGGTATGAAGCTGCAATAATGAGTAGCTCCCTCTGTTGGCCAAAACAAGCACAACCCAACTGAGACGTCAAAAGGTAGATTCTGCTGCTCCGTCTTTCTCGCTACGTAGAATATTATATCACTTTGAGATTTGTTTTTAATCAACAGATGAAAATGAGGACGTTCCAGGGGACAGCTCCAGTCAGGGGCAGGCGACCAGAAATGAAGATGAAGATGAGGACCAGCCCAGGTACTTTCCATACTGTCTTTGGTTTGTAATCCTGCAATAAATAATAACTAGTGCTCATTCAGATTCTTAAAACATGATGATGTGAGGAGGATTCTGAAGCAGGTGATCACCAGGAAGGGAGCTGGCCCTGACAAAAACTCTGATGATTTCTTCTTTTTCTTTTCAAGACTGACTAATCAGGGGGAGGAGGAGGAGGAGGAGGAGGAGGAGGAGAAATAGGAGAACCAGAGGTGAAAGATTATAGAAGAGCTTCACCAGCCCAGTGATGGATCATTTCAGCCTCTATGCACAGAAGAACAGACACAGACACAGAGAGACAGTAAAAAGCTTCTTCCCTCAGGACAACAGGATGATGAGCTGAATGTTTATCCTCAACCTTTTCTAACACACTGGTCCTCATGCAAGAACCACTTGTACAAATTTTCTCCTGGGTACAAACAAAACTTTCTTTAACTTTTAGTCCATGTTGCTGGAAAATTTAAAAAAAAGCCTTAGATGGTCCTCAGGTCCTCTAAAACATGCAGACTACTCCTTGAAGAAAAACTCACAGGGTACAGCTGACACCGTACGACTGAGCGCTGGTCCTGACGTCAGCACGCTGAAGGAAACTCTCAGGGAATCTTTTATACTCTGCAGGGCTCCTCCTAATGTTGACCCTAACCTTTAGCATTTTTCTGGGGCATTTCATTAAAAGCCCAATACACCTATAGGGCTTCAATAATAGCTCCCTCCACTGGCCTTACGCACACATCATGCATTTTACTCCACCAGTGTTTTCAGGGTTCCCTTAACTCTTTCTCCACCAGCGTTTTTTAACAAAGTTGCCAGCTAGCTCCAGCATTTTGACAAAATTTACGTATTTACCTGCAGAATATTCAGCTCTATGAATATGTTAACATGGAATATATCAAACAAAAGAACAGATCGGCTAGTTTCAGACAGAAAAAAAAGTTTTGTTCGAGCTTCATTCTTTCTTTCTTTTTTTTAAGCACTTGAATGTTGGCTGGTTGCATCAAAAAATCCACTTTTCAGACAAAAAAGGGAGAAAACAGAGTTTCTGTGAAAGAGACATTTTTAAGCTGAAAATCGACTTCATTTTTATTTTTGCTTTTTTATCACCTCATGTTACGTGTGTGACATCACTGTCACCTGTGTGGGTAACATTAGCTGTGTGTGCCCCCTGCCCTCTGCCCAAAACACTGTCTGAGACGCCTGGGGGCTCACAGTGTCCCCTACCACCTTGCAGTGAGAACAGCAATTGATGAGATATCTAGTCCATGGCAGGCAGAGTCAGTAGTTAAAATAAAAATGAATGACACAAGGCCAGACATGACTGTTTTGTGCCATTTGTTGCAAACTCCAGGCTTTTTCTTCCTTTTTTTCTTTTCTTTCTTTCCTTTTCTTTTTTTAAATTTTATTTTACTTTTTAAAATTTTGACGTGGGGAGACCGTTGACATATATAAAGCTGGATGCTGCAGCTCCACTTCCACCCACTGTACTAAAGCAAAGCTGAAATATCCCGGATACGAGCGCTGCCATCTTGTGCTGACGGCGTCATTTAGAGAAAGAGTTTACAGTGATCGGGGTTTGAGCTGCAGTCGAGGTCCCGCCCACACAGCCGGACAACTCAGTGGTGAGCAGAGCTCAGCTGTCAGTCATGACGTGAAACCAACTTCTTATGCATCAGTTAACTGATTGAAACCAAACTGTTGAGAAAAACGAACACTTGAACAAACATCACTATGATACAAACTACCTAAAACAACACAAACCATCTTTGGGAAACATTTATTTGATGTGTACTTTGACTTTTTAGTCTGGCCCATGTCCCATCTGCTAATATGGAGGGGGCGGGGTTTATGATCTGTAGTGCAGCCAGCCACCAGGTATCCAGATGTTCTGGCTTCACTCTTGACGTCAAAAAGGGAGAGTCTTCTTTTGTCCACGGGAAGGTACATAATGATTAATGCTGATGTTCTTTTTATTGTGTTGTGAGTTTAAGGCAGCAGTGTTGTTTTGGTTGTGTCATCTCTGTTTCACTGTGTTGTGTTGTTATTAATAAGACTATTTATATTTGAGATAAAACATTTCAAACACAAGAATGTAAGACACTGTAAGATACGATATTGTAGATATGAAAAATGGTATATTAATATGTGCATGTGCATGCACCTACACATTTATGCTTATGTGAACCAAAAAAAACACCACAAAAGTCCCTCTTGGTTGCTGCTATGGTAGATAAAATATGAAAAAGGGCCCTCCAGGTTGCCCTTTCACTAGATTTGTTTTATTGATGAGAGGAAATAAAAAAAAACAATGAGATGACATGTTAACTCTGCCTAAATATATTTATTTCTCTCTTTTTGTTTTATAGTGTAGGATATTTTAGTCTACTTAATAAATGAGACAAAATAAGCACATTTAGGCAGAATTAGAACCTTCAGCTTGGAGCCACATTCATGTGCACACCACACACACCATCTGCACTGGGCGTGTGTGGTGTGACGCTGTGGCTACAAAAGTGAACAGCATGCTGGGGCTTTAGGAGACTTTGATGATGCCCGACAAGCAGTATGGAGGCATTTTATGGGTTTGGGAGATTCTGCAACACTGTTTTCCTGTGAAACTCCAGCAGTGTTTTGTGGACTAAAAAACTAAACCTCATCCTCAGTCGGCATGAAGGTGAACAGATAATGACTGAAGTTTAATTTTTGGGGTGAACTGTCCCTTTAAAGATGTGTTAAGAAGATTCTGTGACATCACAACTCCAGTAAATCCTGGTCCTGCGTGCACCGAGTCAGGGATCATAAGAACAGTGTAGTTTGGAACAAGAGGAGAAAATATGATTTGTCATCACTAGATGGTGCTGAAACTCAACTATTGTCAAGTCGCTCCTGCGTTGAGCTTTTTTCTTTTTAAGAGTCTGTACTTTAATAAATGTGTAACAATAGATAGAACCCCCAGAGAGGGTTCTGGGTGTACTCTCCTTCAAACACACGGTACAAACCTTTATGTGAGTTCTAAGAAGAATTCTAAGAAGAATTCAATAAATGTGTAAAAATTCATTTCTTCACTATATCTTGACAATCATCACAACTCTGACGGGATCTGGGTAGAACCTCGTGGTAGAGCCTGCTCGGTTGGTTCCAGATGAAACCCCTGGAATATGAAAGGGTTCTTGGTAGAACCTCCCGGTTGGGTTCCTGATTAAACCCTTGGAATATAGAATTGTTCTCAATAAAACCGCTTGTTAGGGAAACCATTGGAATATAAAGGATTCACGGTGGAATCCCCTAAATGGGTTCTAGATAGAACTTGTTGGAATATAAAAGGGTTCTTGATAGAACATTCTGGGTAGGTTCTTGATGAAACCTTTGAAGTATTAAATGGTTCTTGGTAGAACCTCCTGGTTGGGTTTGTGATGAAACCTTTGGAATATAGAAGCGTTCTTGGTAGAGCCTCCAACATGGGTTCTAGATAAAAACACCAAAATATAAGAGTTCTTGGTAGAACCCCCATGGGAGTTCTAGATTAATACACTCATATATAAATGGGTTTTTGGTAGAACCTCCTGGATCGGTTCTTGTTAGCACACTTAGAAGATGGAAAGATTCTGGAAAGAATCCCTACACCACAGAAGGGTTCTCTTTCAAAACTTGTTATAGGGGGTTCTAGATGAAACCTTTCTCAGATGGTTCTAGTTATAACCCATTCTGTTGAGATCTATACCTAAAATGATTCCAAATGGAACCTTTATAAAAGGTTCAAACTGAAGAACCGTTTATCGTTCTAATTACCCCCTTCATTTATAAGAGTGTGTGGTAATTGTATGTAGGCTCTAGAACCTAAGAGTTCTGTTTCTTTTACCTGTCTTTGTTCAGCTTTAGATGTGGTGGAGTAGAAGAATAAACTGCATAAAATGTAAATACTCGAATACAAGTATATAAATATGTACTTAATTTCAGCAGGTGAGTAGATGTACTGCTTTTGTAACTCAGGCACAATCAGGGTTTGAATTACACAGTGGCTTTCGGGGAGCCCTATTTTCTGGTGCACACGCCTTCTAAAACATATCATACATGGTAGTGCACATCAGCGCGGCCAAGTTAAGGATGACTCTGAAAATCATGATGTTACTGTTACTATTACAGATAGTTCATACTGTCAATAACATTTCATAGAGTCTCAATAACAATAATATAAGGCTACTGTTTCAAAAATCAAAGAATGTGTTTATCAATCAGAGCAAAAACAAGAAATAAAAACACGAAATCAACACAAGCAACGTTTTTCTGCCTCCCATACACACAAATTCATGAATATAAAGGCCAAGATGCACTAAAAGCTTCAACTAATGCGCGTCAATTAAAGTTTCTACAGCGTACTGCAGGCTTTAGATTTAAAATTCCAACACCACAGAACCAGCAGTATCTTAGGAAAAGGTTGCTGTTCATATGCATCTATTTATTTCTGTAGAATTAATATCAAGAAGAGGAGGAGGCAGAGAAGGGGGGTGAGGAAGAGGAAGACGAGGATGAGGATTAATTAATTGGCATGAAGTAATTATGTTTAAAAGTACACAAATCAGACTTGGAGTAAAAAATCACGCACCACAGAAGTGTACAGTTATATTATGATTCATGATTATAAAAAGCGTTTATATCAAGTCAGCACGTCAGTCCATATTCACACGCTCTCTCTCTCCCTCCGTTTCTGCTGCCGGTTAATTTTTTCTTTTACCTGGTTTAAGGCGGAGCTGCAGCTCCATCAGCTCCCCCCAACTGTACAAAATGAGGCTTTCAGGGGAGCTCATGCCCTTGTCAGGTGAGCCCAGCTCCCCCTAGCTCCCCCGTAATTCAAACCATGGGCACAATAATACAAGTTTGTGACAGAAGCTGTGTTAAGTTTTTATCTGTTCTTTCATCCCCCTCTAGTGGCCTCTGCTTGAAGAAAAAGAGCAAAAGACACAAAACTCAACTTGGAAAATCCCAGTGACGTTTGGAAAGCGCTCTGACACAGGAAGTTAAATGACGTGGTCTTTAAAATAATCATGAGTGTAAGTAAAGGTTCTGTGAATAGTGTGGAAAATAAAATGGTAATATTAACCACGTACACAAACTTTAGCCACAATTAGATCAATAAAAAATATTGGTAAATTGTGTTACACAATATTAAATGAAAGCATGAAGGATCAATTAAAGATGTTTGCAAACAAATTGATTATAAGGATCTCCATGAACTGGAGGATGATCTCTCCTGGAATTATATATGGAAAAATGAAAGACAACCCTTTTGTTGTACAAAAAATAAACTTGGCCATAAGAGTTGATAGTAAATATAGAACATAAATAACATATGGTGCTGCTGCAGGAACTCTTCTACATGTGTTGTGGGACCATAACAAACATAAAGATCTTTGGTTTGTCATGACGAAGTTTATCATCCATGCTGATTCTGTTCCGCTCACACCTCAGTCATGTATCCTGGAAGATCTGCATAACTTCAACAGTGAATCTTCAAAGGATGAAAAGATCTTTATCACGTTATGTTTGGTTACAAAGAACGTGCACAGTAAATATACATGTTAACACCAAAGAAAAAATAGATAGAAAATAATAAACCCTGACATTTAACAAAATGAGAATAGTTGAATACATCTACACATACACATCTAAAACATTCATTTGACATTTTGTGAAGTGATAGAGTAAACTGAAGACCCATAATTATTGATATTTGATAAATGCATGACTTTGTCAAACGAGAGATTTTGATGAATTCTCCTGTGAATATCGAATCGGAGTTAAACAGTATATTTATTTATATTCATACTAACATAACAACGTCTTTTAAAAAAACAACTTTATTTTCTTCTTTCTGACGGCTGGTCACTGTGCAGAGCAAAGAGTGAAGGCTCTGTGGGTAAAGCAGGTCTGTATGAAACTGAAAGTGTTATTTTTAAAGTTTAAATTGTCATTAAGATTTCTTTAAAAAAAAATAATAATAATAATAAATAAATAAATAAAAAGCACGGAGCCTTTTATTTTGAAGGTGACCCCGGAAGTGGCGCATGTTTCTTGTAATTTGATGTCATAATGAGCTGACAGTGATGTTGACATCAGGAGGAAACGTCTGTGACTGAGCGGATCTGAGCACTGACCGTCTGTTCGCTTTTGTTTCTGGAGCAGTGAAGCGCTGCAGCGGAGCGTCGGTAAGAGTCTGTCGGTCACTTCAGCTTTTAGATCAGACAGAGTGTGTCAGTTAACTCAGTGTAACTCACAGAAATGTCGGTGAACTGATCTGTCAGTGTCGTTAACTATGAACAACAACCAGTGAGAAAACGTCATCAGAAAAACTGTTAAATCACTTTAATACTTCAGTTTATGTTTATGAGTAAATGATTCGCGTGTCGTTGTGATAAAACACATGTTTAACTGGTGAGAACAGCTCAGAACAGGTACAATTATCACAATAATGTTTATGTGAGTCTATATGAAACGAACATTAGAGTTCCGGAACTTTCCAGGAATTATTACAGTAAATAAAACTATAATGTAAAACTGTCGAGGTGATTTCAGGATTATGTCATTCATTAGATTCTCAGATGTGTATTAATTCATCTAATGTTGTTTTTTTTTAATAGAAATGTAAAACCGTTTTAGACACAATCAGGAATATGTGATCAAGAACATTTTTGTGTGTTTTCCAGAAACGATACTTGAAAAGCTAACAATTGATTGGGAAATTAGTTATTGATAATTATTAACATACAAAATGCAATTTTTTTCCTCCAGTTAGTTTTCTGATTTACATTTTTTACATATTACTCTCATTTTAAGTTTAAGTTTGCTCATTTAACAAATGTCTCCACCAGACAAACAGTGTCAAATGAGGCAAAATTACTGCCATTTCTAGAGTATTGATTATCAATTAGTAGTGTTATGTAAAGGAATGCAGGATATTTTACATTTACTGTTTTTTTATGATTTATCTTATTTATTTGGGATTCTATTTTTTCCTCTTGCACGACTACTTTTTTGTGCTGCTGTGTCCAGTTGAATTTGATCCAATAATCTGCATTATGTTGTGTTTAATAAATAACAAAACTGTTTTCATATGTATCAGACAACATATGTGCCGATACCGATATAGACCATATATCTGTGATAGGCCAGTGCTGGGCTGATAATATTGTTAGATCTGTATATCAGTGTGGCTCTGCCCTGGAACTGTTATAGAATTACAAAACTGTTTTAGACACAATCAGGGAAATGTGATCAAGAAGAAAATGCTCTCTGTATCAGCCAGGGTTGTGAAGAGCTTTTTCTTTTTTCTTTTTTTCACGTTTTAAAGACCAAACCTAATTAAAGAAAATAGCATTATTTTAACCAAAGAAATGAAAGAAATGTGGTTGTTCTTTGAAGGTAATAAATTCCCAGTGTGCAGCATGTGTGATTGCTTCATACTGAATATAAGGAACCCTGTTCTCTGTTCTCAGACAGTCACCATGCGGCCTGCAGAGGGTTAGACACTCACTCTACCTGGTGTCTTATGCGAACACAAGGATGAAGTGTGTTCCTCTCGTTCTTTATCTGACTTCACTGCTGGATTCTGGTGAGTGTCTCAGAGAAGTCAATAGAAGTTGTAAGACTTTGTTGAATAGCTCAGATACCAGCACACCCACATGCTGCTCTTAGAGTTGGTAAAGTTCCTCGTCAGGTGTGTCTGTGTACCTTGTGCTCTGAGTCTGAGTCACGTGTTTGTTCTCTTTGTTCACACAGCGCTCGGTTCCCTTCCTGCTCCCGTAAATCTGTCAGTGAGCTCTGTCAACTTCCACCATGTCCTGCGCTGGGAGCCCGGGCCAGGAACCCCACCAGGAACGCGGTACAGGATCCTCAGGTAATTCTCCCGTCTGCTGTCTTGTCAGCTGCTCTCACTTCCTGGCGCCGCTCAGCCTGATGCCACTTCCTGTTTAGTTTGGAGAGAAAATGTCCAATCAGACGTTTTGTGTAGTTTTGATGTCTCTCGTTTCCTGCAGCTGAGTATCAGACCGCAACAGTGTTCTAGTGCTGACTGCACTAGAACAATAAGGGTTCCCAAAGGGTTTTTCCCACAACCATTCACTTCTGAAGAACCTTTGTTTCTTCTGAAGAACCCTTGTTCTGTCCCACTAAGAACCCTGTTCGTCCAAAGAAACATTTTGGAAGAAAGAGTTAATCGAGGGTTCTATGCACCATAATATCTATAAGTATTATAGATATATTCTGGGTGGGTTCTCAATAGAACCACACGGGTGGGCTCTAGATGAAATGTTGAACCCCTGGGTGTGTTCTACATTAAACACTTGTAATATAAAAGGGTTCTTTGTGGAACCCCTTGGGTATGTTCTAGATGAAATCATTGGAATATGAAAGAGTTCTTAGATGAACCCTTGGGTGGTCTCAAGATGAAACCATTGGATAATAAAAGGGTTCTCCATAGAACCCCTTTGGTGGATTCTACATAAAACTATTGGAAGATAAAAGAGTTATTGGTAGAACCCCCTGGGTAGGTTCTACATAAAACCATTGGCATATCAAAGGGTTCTCAGTAGAACCCTCAGTGTAGGTTCTAGATAAAGCCTTCGGAATATCAAAGGGTTCTCATTAGAACCCCTGGGTGGTCTCAAGATGAAACCATTGGACAGTAAAAGGGTTCTCAGTACCTTTGGAATATAGAAGAGTTCTCAGATAGAACCCCTGGGTGGGTTCCAGATAAAATTCTTGGAATTTTAAAGGTTTGTCGGTAGAACCCCCTGTGCGGGTCTTACATCAAACTCTTGGAATAAAAAAATGTTCTCATTAGAACCCCCTGGGTGGGTTTTTCATAAACCCCCCTGGGTGGGTTCTAGATTAAATCACACTAATATAAAAGGGTTCTTGTTAGAACCCCTGGGTGGGTTCTTGTCAGAACCCTTAGAAGATGGAGAAATTCTGGATAGAACCTTAGAGAGGGTTTTGGGTGGAACCATTACACCAGAGAATGGTTCTCCTTTAAAACCTCTCACAGGGTTTCAGGATGAAACTTTTCTTAAATGGTCCTAGGTAGAAAAGGGTTCCATCTAGAACCCAACATAATTAGTCAACTGCTGCTTAGAATAATGAAAAGTTTGATTTCTATGTTTCCATGACAACTGAGAGAACCTCACTCGCTGATGAAGACCATGTGATTGGGTCAAAAGTTCTAGAACAAGTGAATAATCAGACTGTGAGTGGAGATCGTTCTGTCCGATGTCAAACATGATGAACCTGTTCTTTGCCCTCTGATTTATAGAACTCGTCCTCGGGGACAGCGTGTGCATTGTTCTGTTGCCTTTACAGTCGAGAGGTAAGAGGAAATGAAAGGAAAGTGAGATGAGGAACAAAGGTCTCCAGCTGGACTCAGACTGGTGACATTGTGGTTCTTGGTCAGCACTTAGAACCACAGAACGTCCTCGGCCTCGTGCGCGCTTTCAGTGAAACACAGTGGAGATTTACAGGCTGCTTCTGTCTGCATATTCAAAACGTTTCATTTGTTTATGTTGTAAATGCTGAATGTAGATTAATGTAGTCAAATATAAACAAGATGACGAGACGTTCTCTGTTCTCACACTGTAAAAATTAGGAAGTTGAGAAAATACAAACTGTCAATAGATTTTTGAGTTTTGAGCTCGACTGAGACTCTTATTTTCTTTAGATCATTAACTTTTCTTCTTTAGATAAACTTGAATCTTTAAGTTTTACAAAGCCTATTAAAGGGACAGTTCACCCAAATGTTAAAAAAAAAACAGCTCCCCGCAAAAAAAAACCCATAAAATGCCTCCATATTGCTCGTCTGGTTTAATCCAAGTCTCCTAAAGCCCCGACATGCTGCTCACTTGCACGTGCACACCGTCACACCACACACACACACACACACACACACACAGTTCAGACAGTGTGCATGTGAACGTGGCTCTAAGCTGAAGATCTACAGTGAAGATTCAGGATAAAAACATGGTGGAAATAACTTTTTATTAGTAAACTTGTTGGCACCGGTTAGAGTTGGTATGAATAATTTTCACTTTTTATTTTGATTTATCCCAATCCTCAAGGTCTGGTGTTATCTAAAGAAGAAAATTAAATTATCCCAAGATTTTTGGAAAAAAGAAATTATGAGTTTTCTCAACTTTAATTTTTTTTTTTTTTATAATGTAAGGACGTTGGAGCTATGTATTACACATTTACAGACTAAAAACTTATATATATGATTATTTTTTATATATATTCTCTCATATTTATGAGGAAAATGGTCAGAATAAGTAAAAATATTTCACCAACAAACATAAATCATGAATATTTTTGATAAAGATCTGTGTGAATTTGTCCTTGTCAGTTTTTATCAGCTTCTGTGAACCTAAAAATCAACCGCGACCTTTAATTTGGTCACGTTTTCACTCAGAACATCAGTCTGTGGCTTTACTTCACTGTCTTCTTTGATGGAATATCTGACTGCAGGGGGGAACTTCTGTCTCTTTAACCTCTGCTGTCTCTGACCGTGGTTGCTGAGGTGGCGTTTCACAGCCGTGTTTATTTCCATCCATCAAGGGTGGCACCTCAGCGTACATGTGGTGCAGCTGTGACCACATGAGGCCGGCCGATTGTTTTAAAAGGAACCAATGATTCAATTGCTCTCATCAGAAAGCAGCCGTGAGGGTTTGATTGTTCCTCTGTGTGTGTTTCAGTTTCAGATGATGTGATCTTTTGTTTCAACAGTCATTGTGAGGGTTGTATATTCATTTGTTGTGTGTTGTGTGTTGCGTGTTGCATGTACACACGTAACTTGGATCCAGTCTGCAGTGACAAACTCGTCTGAGCCACAGAGCTCCATTATTGTTCACAGATTATTAAAAACACATAAGTGAGTCACACAGTTGTTCCTCCATGACCTGCTCACAGCTCCAACTACACTTTTTTCTCCAAACCATCACAATTATAAAACGTCTGTTTTTATACAATAAAATTATGTAGATGATTATAATGGATCTGTGGCAGGAAGTGATCAAATCATAAAACAGGGAACATTTTATTAAAACAGTCAATCAATCACATTTGTTGTTTCAACACATTCATTCAAGCATTTTTTGATGGGTGTGAGACAACCAGGGTGCGGGGGGGGTCTGTATATCCCCACCTCTGCTGAATTATTTTTCATCCCTGGTGGGGACAAAATTTGAGTTTAACATTTGACTGTGTGCTCAGTTACAGTGGATGAATATAGTCGATGTAAACAGTTGTTAAATTACCTGAAACTAGTCACATTATAAGTGTGTGTCTGCATGCATACAGGCATCGCAGTGCACTCTGGTGACTGGAAAACAGCACTAAACCTCTGGAGATTAATTAAGCTCTGGAGAGGTGGGTGATTTAATTCTGGCATGTTAGATTATCATTTAACCTTCTGTTCTGTTGTCTGAAAAGCAAAAAGCCTGCAAGTAAAAATATCACACTACTTCATTTACTAATGTTTTTATAAATGGATTAAAAATATTTAGTTTTGCAGTGTTGAAGTCACGGTTCCTGAGTTATTTTATTGATGTTCCTACTTACTGTATAAATGTTACTTTAACAGCTACATGTAATAAACCAACAGGCTTCATAATCTGCAGGGACACTGAATAAAATGTTCCACAAACGTTCCCCTCTGTTTTTTTTTTTACAAATCGCGCCCTGGTGACAACCATCGACTTATTGTAGGATGAGATTTATTTTTGTAAAGATTTATTCAGTTGATTACCTTATTTGTCTCAGGTTCGTTCTTTAGAATCAACATAATTTAATTAAAGGGACGGTTCGCTCAAAAATGAAAATTTAGTCATTTTCTGCTGTCAGGAAAAAGTTTCACAGGAAAACAGTGTTGCAGAATCTCCCAAACACTGGAAGTAAATGGTGAACAGTTTTCAAACATAAAAAACAAATGGAAAAAAAATCTTAAAATGCCTCCATACTGCTTGTCTGGTGTAATCCAAGTCTCAGTGTGCCTGTGTATGTGAACGTGGCTCCAAGCTAATGATCTACAGTGAAGACTCAGGCTAAAAACATGGTGTAAAGAACAGTTTTTAAGTCTTGGCATTTTGGGACTTTAGGAGACTTGGATTACACTTATTTTTGAGTTGCTGATGCTCTGTACTGCAAAACTAAGTCTCCGTATACAAACGTTACTGTTGTACTCTGTGTATCTTTAAATAGCATCTGAAAAAAAGACAAGACAATTTTCATATCCAGCTGCGAGGAATCGTTTCCTTGATCCTGTGGCTTCTGCAGGTTCAACAGAAACAGCTGTCAGGTGAAAAGAAGCCACTGCAGACGTCACTGAGTCAACAAACACAACAAAACTAAGGGTTTTCCTCACTGCTCTGAGCCCAGAGATTAAAGCATTCTGAGAATTCTTAGAAAACTCAAACTTTCAAGGCAATGTGCTGCGATAGATGTTTCTTTTAAGTTATCTCAACTAAAGATTATAGGATGGAAAAACTTCTTACAGTTTATTTCGAGGCTCAAGAGTTTAAGTTGGGCTCAAAACTCAGAAATCTATTGCAGTACATTGCCCTGAAATGCTGAGTTGTCTCAACTATTGTTTTAGAGTGTAAAGTGATTCTTATTTACTTAAACTATAAAAATATGTAGCCTGCAGCCAAAATGATTGAAAGCATGAAATAAAATGTCTGAGCTCTATTTCTCTCTGTGCAGGTTGAAGGGGGAAGACAAACGGAAACAGTCAAACTCAAAGACAACATCAGTTAAGCTGGCCCTTAACCACCTCAGACAGACCTACACCCTGACTGTCCAGGCGTCCCACAAAGGCACCGGTCTCCAGAGAGCCCCACAGTCAGCTTCACCCCTTTCAGAGACAGTATGTCAGCATGAGCGCCTTTTGTTGTTGTTGCCTCGGAGTTAATGAAAATAAATGTCTCATGTTAGCAGAAATTGTCTAACTTGTGTTTGTTTTTGTCCCACCAAGCCATCATAGGTCCTCCACAGCTCTCACTGGCTGGATGTGGAAACTGCATCCAAATCAACATTTCTCTGCCGGAGGCTGACAGCAGCTCCAGGATCAAGTACAATGATATCCATGCTTTCTACTCTCCTCGATACAGAGTGCTGTGGAGGAAACAGAGGAGGAGAAGTGGTAAGAAATCCACGGGTGCACAGATTCACGGATTATTAAATCAGTTCCTCTAAACCTGTCCTGCTGTCGAACGGACACCTCGTTTTTTCTGCCTGCCAAACTCCATTAACATTTTGCTCGATTTAACTGTTACAAACATCTACTGCTTCTACAAGATTATTAATTATTGCTTAGAACTCATAAACAGACATGAACTCATTCAGCAAACATTCGGCATTAATTTGAACTCCAGCTAACATGAGAAGTCTGAGAAGTCAGTGTCTCAACTCCCTAATGACACATCATGGTCATTTTATGATTTATTGCAGCAAATATATTATAGAGTTCCCCCCTTTTTTTTTTTTTACGACTAACAAATACATCCGTTTTGCATTGCTCAGAACACTGATTAGAAAATTGATCAGTCTATTTGTCATGTAAAATCTCCGATCAGTTACATTCATTTCAAGTGATGTCCACGTCTCTGTCATCATGGGACAGTGTCAGACTGACAGCGTCATGTTTAAATCTGCTGTATGAAGTTTAACTGTTTAATGTGCAGCTGTCATGTTAGAAATAAACAGCAGCATTAAGATCAGATTCAGTTCATCTGTAATTTTCTGCAGCGTTCTTCTTCTCCTGCCTTATTTGGAACAACAGAGTAATTTTTTGCTGTGATATATTTTTTATATATTTCACAGCTTTTCATTATAACAACTTGATCATCTGGATCGCGATCACGTCACTCTGTGCAGAAGAAGAGGCACACGACGCAGACCTTTTCATGTCCATGTGCACAGATTCTGAAGAAGAAAGTCTGAGTTAACAAAACAAGTCTATAACCACTGTCATGATGCCCGTTATTATCTCTGACGGGGGTTTTAGGTTTAGTCGAGCAGCTCTTGCAAAGAAAGCCTGGACGTGTTGAGTTTCTGAGTTTTACTTCATAGTTCAGCCCTCTGAAGGACAAGATGTTTTATGTCTGGTGATCTACGCAGCACTGCTGTGTTTCATTATAACGCTGTTTTCTCACACATATTCCCTTTTTCAAAAATTGCGATTTGGTTCTGCGATTTGGAAATTGCATTTGGCCATTTGACAACATCGATAATATTGCAATTAATTGTGCAGTTCTACCTGTCAGTCATTTTAACTAACTGTTGTATAATTCTCCATATTTGACTTGCAGGAGAGTCCGTACGACACTGTAAACGGGAGTTTTACTCTTCACAACTTACAGAATGACACAGAGTACTGCATACAGGTGCACACAGTCATACGAGACAACAAAAACACTAAACCATCGGCCTGGGAGTGCACCTCCACGAGCAATCTGGAACCAAGCAGAGGTGAGCTGGTGTTTATGTTTTTATGTCATGGTGATATTATTGTCCTCGACACAACCACAGACTGTTACAAAAAGTCATTCAGGTGCCCTTCCAGATGTGTCTTTGTACCTGGTGCTTTCTCTGTAGAGAAAGTCAGTTATGCTGGAAAACATATTTTAAAAGATCAAATTCTTGGCTGTTAAATCTTGTAATAGGCCAACCTCCAAGTGATTAAACGTATTATTATTTATTAAATGAATTGTCACAGCAGAGTCGTAGTGAGCAGAGATTTTATTTTTTAAAGTTGCTCAGAGTTCTCTTAATGTTAATCAGAATACACATTTTTCAACCTTAATTCTTATTTAGAAGGGCTACAGAGTTGACATGTTATTATTATTATTATTATCATTATTGAATGAATTTGTCTAAAAATAGAAAGTTCACCAGTGTTTGAGCAGCTTTCCTGCCTTTCTTAAATCAGGAAGTGAGACAGGGGTCATGTATTTGTTGACAATAGCACATTTTTACACATATGTTATGAGCAGGTAATATTATTTTTAGATATTAGAAGGCTTTTAACACATTTTTTAATCATAAAGTTGTGAATTCTTGTCTGGGACAAGGCTGTTTTCTGGCACAAAGCAAGTTTAGAAATTAAAAAAATTAAAGCACCAAAACATCTCATAAGTTACATATTATATTACATTTCATATAGATAAATCCTTAAAGACGGCCTCCAGTGAAAATCAGGTTGTTAATTAAGGCTGCACAATATATCGAAATTTCATTGAAATGGCAATGTGACTTTCAAATTTTCAAAACGCACATTTTGCAATGTTTGTTAAAGGCAAAATGTGTCAAAAACTTTCAGATGAATGAATGTGGTGAGGCGGGGACGTCCTGTCCTACACATCAGATTCTACACACTTCAATAAGACATCTTCATTTGGTTCAGAATCCCGTCATTTTCAATCAAAATAAGAACAATGATGTAAATATTATAAATTTCCTTGCTGCAAATCATAACACAATTACAATATATTTTTTCAAAGTCAATGGAATTAATGGGCTCTCATTTTTTCCTCTCATCAGTAAAACAATATACACATTTTACATCTTAAATTTGCTACATTTCATCCATAGTCTTTTGTTTATTTGGTGTCCTGAATAAAATCTCCTCTGTTTAACCTCTGACTTCTGCAGCTCAGAATAAATGTTCACCAAGAAACTTTGGATTAGAGTGTTGGTACTTACATTTTTTTGGTGGGACGTGTTTTGTCCTAGTTTTCTAGAAAGTTGAGCTCTGTTTGAGTCAGCCTGCGTCATGTTGTTTGTTAACTTTGTTCACACAGTGGTCCACTCCCTTTCTGCTCCGGTCAATCTCTCTATCAAATCCTTCAACTTCCACCATGTCCTGAGCTGGGACCCCGGGCCCGGCACCCCACCAGGAACACAGTACACGATCTTCAGGTGATCTCGCCGTCCATCATCTCATTGCTCTCTCACACTCGGCCTGATGCCGTTTCCTCTTTGGTTTGGAGAAAATGTCCAATCTAGTTGTACTCTTTAGATCAGATTTTTCATGACAAACAGGATATTTGACATTTGTTACCTGCTTTGTTACCAAACATTCTAAGCATGTTTCTCTTTGTGCAGGGTGGACGGAAAAGAACCGGAAGAGCTTGCAAAGTCAACGACAACATCAGTTACTCTGAGGCTTAAACACCCCGAAGAGTACTATCAACTGACTGTATGGGCGACCTACAACCACAGCTTGCCTCAAAGGAGCAGCATATACACGTTCTACCCCTTAGGAAAGAGTAAGCCACCAAGACTGTCTTTTGAGTTGCATACTTGTTGCCCCTTGTCAGCCCACATCCTCCTCCTCAAACCCCCACAGAACAAATGCAGATACAGTGGGATCTAACAAGTTTGGCTGGAGGTAAAGTTAAAGCTAGCATTAGTTAGCTAGACATGTTAATGTTGGCAGCCTATGTTAGAGCAGATGAAGACAGAGTTAATTCCGTTCACCACACATGTGCTGTTCTGTTTCATGTGTTTGAGAGATGACAGAAAAGATGTCGCCGTCCAGACTCATGAAAATCAGAGTATCTCTCTCCTCACAGCCTCCTGCTCACCTTCAACATGGAGAGAAATGGAAAGCTTGGCAGGCCCTAGTTACGGTTGCTAAGCTATGATAGGACAGTTGCTGTTTGGAGGCGGGGCTTAGCTAATGGTCAACTGGGGAAGCAACTAAAAATGGATTTAATCAAATTCAGTCAACTTATGTCCACTCTATATTTTGCCCCTGGTCTCCTCCCCCTCCCCTCCTTTTTCTCTGTGAACCTTTTTGACACTTAAATTTCAAATGAAACATAAATTTTCTGATTTAAAAAAGATTGTGTTTCTTTTTGTACCTAGCCAAAATAGGCCCTCCAAAACTCTCACTGGCTGGATGTGGCAATTGCATCCAAATCAACATTTCACTGCCGGAGCCTGACAAGGACTCAGGACTGGAGAATAAAGACACGTTGCTCTTTCCAAAATACAGAATCTTGTGGAAGAAACGTGGAGGACAGGTGAGAAATTCATTTCACTCCTCTGTCAAAACACACAGATTTCTTTCAGTCAGTCTGAACAGTGTTGTGAACGATGTCAGCATTAAATTTAATGTCTCTAAACCTGCAGATGTGATGTAGACACAACCAGTTAACCAAATATTTTCCGGAGGCAGAACTTAGTCTCATTAGTCGAGTTGAATCTTAGTCAACAGCCATTTTTTGCAAGTCCAAGTCAAGTCTCAAGTCTCTAATGGTTGTGATGAGAGTTCTAGCATCTGCTGCAGTTGGTCTGTGAGAACACTGAACACACTACAAAACCAAGTCCAAGGAATTCAAAGCATGTGTTGTAGAGCTGCAACAATTAATCTATTATTAATCAGCTATTAAAGTATTAGCCAACTATCAACCACTTATTGTCGACTTTGATAACTGATTAATTGTTTTGAGACTTCTTTTGAATAAAAAAAAGTCCTAATTCTCTGATTCCTGCTTCTTAAATGTGAATATTTTCTGGTTTCTTTACTCCTCTCTGACAGTAAACTGAATATCTTTGAGTTGTGGACAAAACAAGACATTTGAGGACTCATCTTGGACTTTGATCAACATTTTTCACCATTTTCAGATATTTTTGGATCATTTGATCGAGAAAATAATCTACAGATGAATCAGCAGTGAAAATAATCATCATTAGTTGCAGCCCCTAGTTTGTTCGTGTGGCTTGGTGAATCAGAACTAACCTTTTTAAAACAGAAACTAACAGATCGAGGCAGTGGTAGACCAACAGCTGCTATATTCTATGAGCTGAAATGATTCATTTTGCCATAGGAGTTTGGTTGAGCTGAGAAAAAGCAATATAAAGTTATGCGACCTCCTCTCTCTGTACGATACTCTGTAATCCGGTCACTTAGAGTACAAACCTGAAGCTAAAGGTTGTTTTTTACTTGAACGAGGTTTGAATGGAAATAATTTTCATTTAAATTTATCTCTCCATATTTGACATGCAGGAGAAACCACAGGTGAAAGACACTGAAAAGAGGAGTCATACTCTGTCCAACTTAGAGAAGGGTGTGGAGTACTGCATACGGGTGGAAGCAAGCACTAATCAGAGGACTCACATCGAGCCGTCCGCCTGGGAGTGCACCTTCACGAGTGTGTTGGAACCGAGTCGAGGTGAGCTGACCGTTCAGAGCTGATGTTTGTGCTGTTGTGACGGTGTCATGGGGGTATTATTTAGTGCTTTAATCATCCCTGACAAGTTGAGCCCGACGAGGCCCGATCCTGGCCCATCCTGACTCTTGTCCGAGACCAACCTGAACCCGACCCTCAGAAAGCCCAAACGTGATAACAGCCCAGCATTTTTATTAACAAGCTTCTCTTTATGTACCAACCAGGAGGAGTTTTCAGTGACAGGTCCAATACATGTGGGGAATTGGAATTGACCCTTTGCTAAGCCCCGCCTTCAAACAGCAACTGTCCAATCATAGCTTAGCACCCATAACTAGAGTGATACAAAATAAATAATAAATAAATAAATGAAATGAACATAGTACACACAGAATCGTGAAATGTGTGAGAAATAAGGCCTGACCCGACCCGAACCTGTCAGTGCATAGTTTCAAACACACAAACACAGCAGCCAAGAACAGATGAGGTCTCTTCTTTGAGTTAAATTCACAATTCTGGACATGTAAAAGCACTGTTTTTCCATCCGTAATAAAGTGTGGTTTAATTTGGCAGCACAGTGATCCATACAATGCCCATCTGGAGTGAAACACCACAGTAATACCACGAGTAAAATTAAAAACATTGTCTAGTGTTTTGCAAGATTTCACTGTAACCTGCTGTTTGTGCAGTCACTTTTTCCATCAACATTTTTTCATGTGTATTTTGAAGTATCACATCAGAAAACGTCAGCAAAACCCAAAAAAATCACTTGGTGTTTTTTGCCTTTTCAAAAAAAGAGCTGAGCTTAGCGTTAGCAGGTGTAGTTTTAATCGTAGACAGATATTAAAAGATCGATTTAGGGATTTTATGAATCGATATTGGACCATGTAAAGAATATTTTTTAACCCAGCCCTAATATAAAAATTTCAACCTGCTACGTATCGGGATGAACCAGCTCATATTAATCACGTCATGGTGGTGGATGGAAACGAGCATTCATTCGCTTTTTCTTTAACAGATTTACACGAAATTTGGTTGAAATTTGTGAAACGTGGAGGGAAACACACTCATTTCCTGTGGGTTACCTTTGCTGATGCTTTTTGATGAAGGTGGAACAGAAAGTTTCCAAACCATCACCGACGAGGAAATAACTTACATGGTCCACAGAAGTAAACAGGGAGAGTGAAGAACAAACAGCTCCAGACTGAAGCATTTACTTCTGTGTGTGTGTGTGTGTGTGTGTGTGTGTGTGTGTGTGTGTGTGTGTTCAGGTCCTGTTATTGTTGGTACATCTGCTGGTCTTCTGATCTGTGTCGGCATCGGCCTGATGGTCTCCATGTTCTTCCTCTACTACACCAGATTCATCTGTAGTCTGAAGGAAACTCTGCCCAGAGGACTAATTGTAAGAAACCTCTGTATAATCTATCTATCTATCTATCCATCCATCCATCCATCCATCCATCTGCTGGAGGACATACACAGTTGTTCAGATAAAACAAATGGACAGATTTTATGTAATTTCTCCTTTGAACTTGTAACCACAACATTCACAGACTTAAAAAATCGTGAGACTCGTTGAGTGATATTTTTAAAATATTTAAAATATTTTTGCTTTGATTTGATTTGCTCACATTAAAAAAAAACATAAACAAAACAATACAAGTATGTGGAAGGGAGACTGAAACCCTACAAGCCTCATCATGGGTCTCTTCCAGTTATAAACTGAAGCTAATGCAATTACAATTACTGATTATGATTTTGAGTCTAAATATTTAGATTCAGAAACTTAAGTCCCTTTTTTATAGCACAGGTCTCACACAGAGAGGGAATATTAAAGAGATATATGAATGGTGACCAGTTTTCAAATGGAAAAAGCAACAACAACAAAAACATAAAACATACTGCTCGTCTGCTGTAATCCAAGTCTCCCAAAGCTCCAACATGCTAAGTTGACTAAAAAGTTATTTCCACCATGTTTTTAGTCTGAATCTTCACTGTAGATCTTCAGCTTGGAGCCACGTTCACGTGCACACTGTCTGAACTGTGTGTGTGTGGTGTAACAGTGTGCAAACAACATGTCGGGGCTTTAGGAGACTTGGATTACACCAGACGAGCAGTTTTATGTTTTTACTCTGTTGTTTTTTTAAGCTTGAAAATGGGTCACTCTTCACTTCCATTCTTCTGCAACACTGTTTTCCTGTGAAACTCTAGCAGTGTTTTGTGGAATAAAAAACTAAACCTGACCTTTAATCAGCATGAGGGTGAGGAGATAATGACTGAATTTTCGTTTTTGGGTGAACTGTCCCTTTAATAGTTGCGGCTCCAGACAGATTTTCTTTTTTCCCTTTTGTCCAAAAATGTCTCTTTTGGTAGTAAAGGTTGCAGAGCCCGGGCCTCGATGGTGCCAACAGTGTAACTGTTAGGTGAGACGTCGAGTGCCAAGTTAATACCGACTTAGCTTAAGACCTGTTGGCACAACTGACCCCAGTCAGTCATCTGATTTGGTGAACAGATGTTTGTGTTCTCTGACTAACTGTCATCTTCGTCTTCATCCTCCAGGCAGCTCTGAGAAGCCATGACTACACCCTGACGCCAGAGGTGACCACCTCTGACCCGATCTCCATCAGCCCAGCAAGGAAGCGCAAAAATCCCACAACGCTGCAACCTGCCCCAGGGGGCACTAATGCAGCAGAGGAGGAGGAGGATGAAGAGGAGGAGGAACAGGAACACGTCTACATTGACAGAGCAGCAGAGCTTTCCTCGGGTCAAAGCTCCCGTGAGGACTCGGGGGACGTGTCGAGGAACAGAACGCCGACTCCAGCAGGGGATTCTGGGACGGTGGAGGAGCCAGAGTTTGAGGTCATACATGAGGGGATTGATGAAGACGAGGCCGAAGCTGAAGGAGCAGAGGTTTCTTTCATTCCTGAAACTGGAGGCCAGGGACATGTCACAGGTGAGGAGGAGGAGGACAAAGAGGAGGAGACAATGTGTGACAGCTCAGGTGATGTTAACCTGTTCTCTGTCACCCTGGCTGCACTGGATGCATGTGAGGAAGAGGAGGAGCAGAATATAAGAGACTGTCTGACAGACAATCTGGAGCTGCTGCTGCCCACAGACTGTCAGACTGAGTCACATGATCAGACAGCTGTTGTTCCTGCTCGAGAACACTTAACTGAGACTGGGTACAAAGGCACACGAGCAGAAACTTTGTCTGGCTACATCACAACCTGCGTGACGCAGCGTGAAGACACGAGGAGGAGAGGAAGAGGAAGAGGAAGAAGGGATTCTCTGGATATATGAAACACACATGATCCTTGGAGGGCTGCAAAATTAATGGCAATAAAATCGCAATATAGCCAAGTGCAATAGTTCCCCTTTACTTGTTAACTCACCTCCACTTTGACAGCTTTTGAAAGCAGCAGAGATTTATCATCTTTGAGGGAGCACAAGAAAAACTGAATGTTTTATCAGCAATAACTCATTTGTGGTAATCATTTCCAAGTTAATCTGAAAGATGGAAGAAAGAAACTGATAGATTGATGATCGAAATGGTATTTCAACTTTTTTTTTTTTCAACATTTCAACTTTATTCTCAAAATGCAAAACTAAATCTTCCTCTTCTGTTTTATTTTTTTATGCCTGGCCTCCATATTTTCTTTCTTGTACCTGACACAAATACTAAAATAATTTTTTCTTATGACTCGCACTAACACTCTTACATATTTTTTTTCTTTAGCCTGGCACTAATGCTCTCCCGTAATATTTTTTTATGCCCGGCAGGAATAGTCTTCCATAATTTATTCTTAAAAAGAAATCCTTTTTTTTTTTGTGATGCCTGGCACTAGTACTCTTCTGTAATTTTTTCTTATGTGTGGAACTAATGCCCGGCACTATTCTTCAGTAATTTTGTCTAATTCCTGGCACTAATACTGAAGTTCAACTTTATTCTTGACATTTTGACTTTTCTTAAAATGGAAATATAAAATAAAATAAAATCTTCCTCCACTCATTTTTTCCCCTCATGCCTGGCACTAATTCTCCTCCATATGGATGAGTATTAGTGCCACTCTAATATGAGTAATAAAAGGAAACAACCTTTTGTTTTCTAATGATAATTAGCTGGAGTTAACAAAGCTTGTTTCCTCTTGATAACAAAATAATTAACTCCTTGAGTTAACAGCATTAAAAAAACAATTGCAGACATGGCCGTTCTCGGCTTCTGTAGCTTTTGTATTCAAACTACATAAAGAGTAAAATAAATATTTTTAGTGTGTGGTATTCACTGAATACAACTTGATTTGACCAGCCAGCTGAAGCGTGAAGACTTTAATTCAACTGTGAGAGCAGATCTTAAAATAAGAGGGTTTTATTGTTATTGTTTGTTTGTTTGGTTTTGTCATTTCATGTGTGTAGTTTTAGTCTCATCGCCTCGAAAGCAAAGACAACTGAGCTGTACAGCCTCCTCTCAGGCTCCTCTACTTCTACTAGGTCACGTGATTTCCTATCAACGTCCTCTTCATGGTGCTGCCTTCAGGAACCACCGGACAAATTCCAGTAACATTCACATCCAAAGTGAAAACCGTAAAATGCAATCCACATTAGAGCTGCAACATTTAGTCAATTAATGGATTATCCAGGTGAAAGAAAACTAGCTGCCAAATATTTTTCATCATAGCTTAATTGCCTCAGTCATTTTCCAAGCAAAAATGTCAAACTTTTGCTGCTTTTCCTTGTCATTCATGACAATAAATTAAGAGTCTTTGGGTTTTGGACAAAAGAAGAAATTATCATTTTGGGCTTTTGGAAATTTAGATTTTCTATTTATTTTATTTTTTATTTTTTTCATTTTTTAAATTGTGAAAATAACTGGACGATTAATGTATAATGAAAGTAATCTTTTGGTGCAGCCTTAATCGAGAAAGTGCTTTTTTTTTTTGTTGTGACAAAGCAAGGTGATATTTCAGCACCTGACAGCTGGTGAATGTATACTGTTAATAAAAAAAAAATATATATATTACCTTTATTTGTTACTGTGTACCAATGGCCTACTTTTTGCCTTCTTGTACGCCCACATGTTTATTTGTACCTATCCTTGTAATTTATCTGCAATACTGTTGTGTCTCTGTCCTGCTTTGTTGTCCCTGTTTTTTCATTGTAAGTCTGTTTTTCCTGTACTGTGAGCACATGGAGAGTAACTTAAAACTGGAGGAAAATTCCTTTTATGTGTACACACATTTTGCTCATTCAGATTAGCCTCTTTTTCTTTTTTTTTAGTTTTTATGTTTATTACCACTGTTGAATTTGTCAAATTGTCTGCCTAAATAACACAACACATTCCTGATGGTGTCATTATTCTTCCATACGGACAAAGATGCTCTTTACTGCTGAATCTGCAAATAAAAGCAACCTGTATTCATTTGATATTTTGTCATTATTTAAGTGTCCAGTCAGTTATGGAGTCATAGGAGTGCCATTAAAAAGAATAGAGCTGCAAAAGAGCAAGAAAATAAATGTGGAAATCTTATGCATGTAAATTACACAAATTACACATACATTTTTTTGGTTTATTTTTAAATTTTAAAGGCACAATATGGAAATTCTGCCACTAGGGATCTTTCACATTAACACAATAATACAAGATGTAGTTTGGCATCATAAGTAGCGTGGTATCATGGGAGTTGTTGTCTTTGCTTTTAAACAACCACAATAGCTGATAAAACTCTGACATGATGACTCAGGTAGAAATCATGGTTACAGACACGCTAATTATTAACCTTTTATTCACATTATGTTAAGTCACATTCACCGACTTCCTTCCTCACTCTGACGTAGCCGATGTATCCCATATTTTCCTGGAAGTCAAAGCCACCAGAATCCAGCTAGCAACAGCTGGTAGGAAATGCACCTTTACCTTAAATAATTATGGATTTCTCTGCATTTGAAGATTGTTGGAAACATTTGGGATAACGTAAGTACACAGCTCAACAAAATATATTACAAATGTCTAGTGCTTTCAGATAGATGTATTTTTTATGTAATGTCATAAATTTGTTTTTAATCCCTTTATTTTTCTTCATTTGTCTTAATATTCCACATTTTTATTGACTTATTTATGTTTTATTTATTTGTCTTTTATTTCTACATTGATTTATTTATTGTTTTTATATTTCCACATTTATTTCCATATTCTTTCTCGCATTTATTATTTTTTATGGCCCTCCTGTGACTCCATACACTATGCGCCAGAAGCCACATCGCTGGGAGTGGATTTTAACTGTAGTTCCGTGAAGGCAGCAGGAGTAGCTGTAGTGTGTGTGGTGGGTTCACGGTCTGGTCTAGTCTGTCACTGTAGTTAACGGTCTGTCTTCTCTTCTGTGGCTGAAACTGGCGGATAAACATGGCGTCTCCGCTCCGGACAGGTAGCTGTGATATCAAACGTTTAAATCTTCTTGTTCTTTTGTGATAAAAGCTGTGACTTTGGAGTTAGTGTGGCTAACTCATGTTAGCAGTTAGCACGTCAGCTAACGTGATGTTTCCTGTGAGGGACAGAATAACGTTAAACAGAACAGATTTTAATGAACGTGACGTTAAACGTGACGTTATAAACACAGTGACAGAGACAGTGATCTTTAACTCTGTTTGAGTCAGAATCAGGTTTAAATCTTCATGTTGTGGTTCTAACAGTGAACATGTTGGTTTAAAACATAAAGTCTGAATATAAAGAAACTATGTAAAAGTATTTTATTCAACAGAAAGTATCGGGATTTAGGTATTAACTTGAAATATTTTTTAATATATTTAATAAATGTGATGTGAGACTAGGTGTCATGATGGAGTCTGCGTATTGTTTCATTGTTTCATCTTTTCCTGGTTTCAGTTATGACAGCAAAGTGATGTCATCCTCTGAACTTTTGTTTATCCACGTCACTGATGATTATTTATTTTAAAAATCTCGTTGTATTAATATTTTGTGAAAGCAGCAGTAGTCTTCCCTATAATATTGTTGCAATATTGATACATTTCTTCATTTTATCTCCTCTGCTGCTTACGCCCACAACATGTCGTGAGTCTCACCTTCCAGCTCAGCTCAGCTTTACTCATTCAGCACCTTTCATACACACATGCACAGTGCTTCACATGACAAATTAAAACAACAGAAAACAGGCAAAGAATAATAAAAACACAACTAAATACAATTACAACAATGCAACAATAAAACAAAAGTCATCACAATGAAGTAAAAGGAACACTAATAAATAGAACAATATAAAAACCAGTGATTGAAGTCATGGCTGATATTATTTGCAGTAGAAGTAACTGGAAAATACTGCAGGGAAATATGAAAAAAAAAATATAAAACAAATCAGTTAGATAAAAACTGTCCAAAACCCAAAGACTCTTCATTGTGATAACTGACAGCAAATCCTCACATTTAAGAAGCTGGAACCAGTAAATGTTTTGACATTTTTGCTTGAAAAATGACTGAAACTATTGATCGATTATCAAAAACAGTTGACCACTAATTTTCTTTCAATTGACCAACTGATTAATTATTGTACTCCTAATATTGAGATTTATCAAAAATGCAAAAAAAAAAAAAAAAAAAAGTTTCGGTATGACTGTTGCTGCTTTCACAAAATATTAATATAAAGATATTTTTGATAAATAATCATCAATAATATGGATATAATGATTAAAAGACAAATAAAAGAACAGTAAGTTGATAAAATTTACATCACTTCATCAAAATTTATGCTGCATCATGATACAACAATATCCAAAATCTAAGACAATATCTAGTCTCGTATCATAATATTTTATTATTAATTGATATATTGAACAGTTCTAGTGGGACATAACATTACAGTATAATTAATTTAATGCCATCTAATTCATTTGGCCTTTTGTCCAAAGTGAGTTTTTCTGTATTTGACCACCCACCATGATGAATGTGTCTCTGAATGTCAGTGAGTCAGACTCCAGGTCATACTGAAAGTGAAAAAGTCCAGAGAGGTGTGGTTGTGACTGCATGAGGAACTTATGGCAGTGCAGCAGAGATGGTTTGGCTGTCATGACTGCTCTCATCTGGATAATCACATGGCTGCTTCAGCTCCTGCCAGGTGAGTTACACACTCAGTGAGTCAGTCAGTCAGGTGAGGATGTGTCAGTCTCTTTACCGTGAAGCACAGCCGCATCAGGAGGTTCCTCCTCTGAACACAATGCTTTGCGTGCCTGTGCAGATGTGTGACGTGTTTGACATTATTCTAATTTAAACAAATGATGAGTCTTGGTTAAAGCCACGACGAGGAACTTGTTTTAACATGTTAACACCAAAGTAGAACACAAACAAAGACTGATTAAGGCAGAGTAGATCAGCAGTTCATGTGTTCTGTGAGGTAAAATTACTGCTTTTTTCACTGGAGTCTGGTGGCTTTGAAGAAGGCATTGGAACAGGTTTTTCTGGTTAAATGAAAAGGATCTTAGGGCCTGATTCACTAAAGGTTTGAGTGTTTAAAAATGTGTATAAACTTAATCACCTGCAAAAAAAGAAGTGCAAGCTGATCAACTAACGGTGCGCACTGAGGATTCTGTCTTTCAGATGTGCAACACAACATGCATTGTCCATTTAGTACGTTTGCTTTAATTAACATGTAATGTGTGCGTGAACAGATTTATTTAGCACGTGCACTGTTTACCAAACCTGAAAATAATTTTCTGTGACTGCGTCTGAATTTAACGCATTTGAAAGGAAGGTGCTTATCGGCCCCGCGGTGCACACAGATAGCTGCTGTTACTGTGGCGAGGAGGAGAAACTCAAATTTAAAGTCATTTCTCATGAGCAGTTTGGGGTATGCATTTATTTTTATTCTCATCTTGGGAAAACGCTATGATTAAACATAAATTTAATGCAGTCTATTTGCAGCCAAATTAAACTGAACATTCTCAGCCTCTGTAGCCTAAAGAAAATTAACACTGACTGTTGTTCTGTCTTCCCTCTTTTTGCCAACATTACATTTTTAACTGGGGTTTTTCGCATGTTACACTCCTCTCCTCCGGTGCGCTCCTCTCCTTCTGTGCACTCCTCTCCTTCTGTGCACTCCTCTCCTCTTGTGCGCTCCTCTCCTCCCGTGCGCTCCTCTCCTCTTGTGTGCTCCTCTCCTCCCGTGCGCTCCTCTCCTCCCGTCGTTCGCGCTCCTCTCCTCTGTGCGCTCCTCTCCTCCCGTGCGCTCCTCTCCTCCCGTGCGCTCCTTCTCCTCCCGAGCGCTCCTCTCCTCCCGAGCACTCCTCTCCTCCCGAGCACTCCTCTCCTCCCGTGCACTCCTCTCCTCCTTCTCCAGTCCGCGGCTTCTCTGCTGCGGGACCGTTTGGATTGAGAGACCTCACCATTGCCATGCCAAGTTGGCTTGAAAGACGTCATTTACACCATGTTTTTAGCCTAAATCTTCACTGTAGATCTTTAGCTTGGAGCCACGTTCACATGCGCGTGCACACCGTCTGAACTGGGTGTGTGTGGTGTGACGGTGTGCGCACGTCAAGTCAGCTTGGCATGTCGGGGCTGTAGGAGATTTGGATTACACCAGATCAGCAGTATGGAGGCATTTTATGTTTATTCTGTTTGAAAACTGGTCACCATTCACTTAATTCTGTATTTCCTGTTTTAATATTGAATGCACTTTGAGCTGCATGTTTTGTATGAAAGGTGCGATATAAATCCAGTATATTATTACTAGTAGTATATAGGCTTGTGCCGATTGGCGATCCGATCGTATATTGGCGATTAAAGGGATGAACAATGATTGTTTTTTTCCCTTGGCGATGCTACCAGAGCTTGTGGTGAATGCGCAGATGAGGAAGAGAGAGAGGGAGAGAGAGGAAGAGTGTGGGAGAGTGTGTGTGCGTGCATATGACAGTGGATCTTACTGCGGTTATAATTAATTGATTAACAAGAACAAAGCACCTTGAATTCATACACTTCTGACCCTTAATGCAGTTAGGAGAGTAACTTGTGGCTCTACCATATTAGACACACAACACGATGTCTGCCACTAGTTTTGCGTGGAAATACTTCATAATACTTTTTTACTATTAAATGATGAGTATGTGAAGTGTGCGATGCGCTGTCTAAAGGAGCGATTAAACGCACCGAACTGAGGTTCAAGGAGAACTTTGGTACCATGTTTAAATCTCAGACTAAACGCCAAGTGAAAGCTCAGATTAGGGTTGGGCGTTTAGACAATCCATCGCCAGTTGCTTTTTGGAAGATCTTTAAGGTGATGTTTGTCATTTTATTTTGCTAATGTAACAGTCTGCAGAGTGACAGCCTCTGCTCTGCACCGCGCTCTCATCCAGCAGCGCAGTTCACACCCACTCAGCGGACCATGAGCGCGCTAAGCTGGGTGAGGAGTGAGAGGAAAACAGCCCGCAGAGTCCGACTTTTTACACTCTTTTCACACGGTAAAGTGAGGATTTATTTTGACCAAACCAGAGTTGGTGATTGTGGGAAGAGTGGACTGACTAACAAAGACAGTTTTGGTGAGATTTACATGTTTTTCTGTTGAGTTTGAATTAAGTGTGTTTTCCGAGGAGTTAACAAGCCAATTAAGGTTACCTTAGTTTGGTAAAAGAGTGAAACTTGAATTCAGAAGGTGTGCGGTCGTCTTTCTCCATTCAAAATGGGAAATGAACCTGCAACATGCAACATGCAATTTCAGGACACTTTGTGAGTTTATTTTGTCTATTGGACGCAGTGAATGTACGCAGCATGCGTAACATAGTGAATTCGCCGCTTGCACACATCTCTCAGCTGAGACTGGAGAGGACGGGAGGAGGTGGGAGGGGGGACGATGACCTCGTCAATCGCCGTGGATGGGCTGACGAAGATCGTTTGGAAAATTTTAACATATCGCCCAACTCTAGTAGTATAAGTATTATTATTTAAATGTTTGGGAGATGCATTAGGGTGAATAGATAATGACTGAATTTTCATTTTTGGGTGAACTGTCCTTAAAAAAATCCAACTGATGCTGAATCAAGTGACATGACTTGCATGTAAGAAAAGATGCTTACGGCGAAAGAAAGTCAAGGACTAGTTGGCAAACACTTGATAAACACGTCTGACTGAAGTGCAAATCAAATAAAAACCTACTGTGTGTACCTTTGCCTTTAATATTGTTTGTTCATCTTCCAGCTATGAGCGAACTTCCCCCTCCTGTCAACCTGACTCTGACCTCAAATCATTTTATTCATCTGCTGAAATGGGAACCTGGACCAGGGACACCACCTGGAGTCCACTACGAGGTCACCATGAGCAAAACGACGTAGGTTCAGCTGTGTTTCTGCTTCTGCTGTGTGCATGCTAACAAGGGGCATCACAATTTTTTTCCACTGACGGTGAAACTCCTCTTCTCTCCGTCCTCTCTGGTCCTGAAGAGAAACATCCTGGCATCCAGTGGCCAGCTGCCGGCATGTCCAGCATCCACTAGTCTGCAACCTAACTCAGGCCTTCTCCGACCAAGATCAGGGCTACTTCACCGGGGTCAGAGCCTTGCTGGACACACAGGCCTCACAGGAAGTCATCTACAAACAGTTTAACCCCAGGAAAGACAGTGAGTGTCTCTGTGAAGATCATTAAGATTTCCTCTTCCTCTCTTTCTTTCCATGACTTCATGTTCTGTCTTGTCTCTTCATCGTGTCTTCAGTTGTGTCTCACCTGAACCAACACCTTGTTGATGTCTGGTTTATCCCTGCCCATTAATATTATTATGTAGCATCTTACCAATTGACCCTTCGCTAAACCCTGCCTCCAAACAGCAACTGTCCAACTGTAAGCAGCCGTTAGCAACCATAAGTAGGGTCAGGCTTGGCATTTCTGAGCGATACTCAGCGTTTCATGTGTTTGGACGGTGGCGTCTTTTTTGTTGTCTCTCAAAGACATGAAACACCAGAGCACACGTGTGGTGACTGGATTAAACTCTGTCTTCATCTGCTCTAACATAAACTGAGAATGTTAGCATGTCTGACTAACTAATGCTAGCTTACTAGCTGATAATAATAATAACTTTCCCTCCAGACAAACTTGTTAGATCCACTGCATCTGCATTTGTTCTGTGGGGGTTTGAGGAGGAGGATGTGGGCTGATGCAGAATCAAAGTGGGTCGCCGACGATGCATCTCTCTCTGGCTCGCTGTCTCAGGTCTAAGCCGGGTTAGCTTAGCTCTTATCCCTTCTCAGCTGTCTTCTGCGATCGCAGTCCGGCTCATCTGACTGAGTGACCCGTCTCAAGGTCCGCTGCACTAATCGAGTCCCTGTGCTTCCTTTTCCCACATTAATGAGTGTATTTCTGTCATCTATCATGTAGATATACCTGCTGTATTTCACCATCTGACCAATGTTTGCTGAGATGTAAGCTAGCTTTAGCCTCAGTCTGTTAGCATTAATGTTATATCATGTACGCAGCTGTTAGCTAACTTTACATGAACACTTTCACAGGGTTCTTGTTTTAAAATGTGTCAGATAAAACATTAAAACATCAGCTGGAGACTCTCAGCTGACTTGAGTCAAGTTAGCATTAGCATTAGCTTGCATCAGCCAGCTACACTTATGAAATCTGCTTATGAGTCATTATTTTAGTGACAAAATCCACCGTCGTCAGCAGAAATGAGGAACTGCTTGTGTTTACATCTTTAAGGAATCACAGACCTCGTGTTTCAACAATTACTCACTATTTTGATGTTAAATCTGCCACCATTATCACCATAAACTGCATAAAAATTCAGTGTGTGAATGGAAAGTTTGGCAGGCGTAGCAACAGTAACTAAGGACGACAGAGTTTAGCCAAGGGTGAATTTCAACACACACCCAAGAAATATGCAGTGACACACAGGCTCCATGCTTCTTAACTCTACAAAGTTATGTTATTCATTTCAACATTGTACCTGTGGTCATACTCAGAGCTGCTGGCAGGTCTTCAGCCTCCTCTGCTGTCTGTCTGAGCAATGACAGGGCAGCTGGAACGGTCACATGATGAAACTGCCGGTTAAACCTCCACCAGGAGTCATCGGTGTCGGTTGTTACCTCAGGGTCTGGTTTGACAGCAGCAGCACAGGTTCATACTTGTTGTATCTGCTGTCACAAAGTGGTCTGATGTGTTTGTGGTTGCAAAACATGGGGGAAGCAACAGGTGGCTGCTCACAATGTGATTTTGACAAGATATCTTACAGGAGAAATCTGTAATAAATCATCAAATGATCATGATATGCTAAGCTCCAATACCAGCTTCTCTGACAACAACACTACTGCCGCAGTGTCCCCCTTTGAAGTTTCTATTCCAGGCCGGAATAACTGTTTTGTGTGTCTGTTTTATGTTAATTAGAGTTCAATTAATACTCTTTTTAGAAGGAGCAGATGTTAATAACAGTTGAATTGAGCAAAATGAGCATGGAGTTTGGTAGCAGTGAGACAGACGGACACTGAACTCAAACTCCAGAGTGTGTATTGTCAGAGTAGTGGGCTTTTGTTTTCAGGAGAACAAGCTGAACTTTACATCGACAGACAACTGACAGAGTTATAAACAGCTGATCAACTGACAGTGGAGGACTCGTCCTCACTTGTTAATGTCCATTTACAATGTTGTGCACGTCCTGCGCTCCTGCAGTATTTCTGCAGGCTGCAGAGCGTCTTCATGACTGGAGTGGAGGATGCAGGGGGAAACAACTCACTTCAACCACAGATTGAATATTAAATCTTTCTTATCTTATAAATTTCAACCTATTTATTACACAGCTTTGTTAAATACTCAATTCTGATTAGTCAGTTACAGCATTATAAGGTCTGTTATTTCTGTATAACAGACTGTTGCTATGGACACAGTTCTGATCATAAGACTCTGGAGAAAAAAACAAAGTTATTGTTAAATCCCTACAGTAATTTTAAAAATAATCTTAGTGAATTTTAAAAACTCGGGTGACCTTGTCGACAGATTTAACTAATGTTTAATATTTTAATCTTTAATTGTCTCTATTTCTATTGTATTTGTACCATGATTTTGACACATGTACATTATACAATCAGTCAATCAATTTTTCCACTCAGTGTGGTGTCCTGGCCCCTTCACAGGTTGTTTCTGTATTTACGATCATTTTTGTTAAACTGCGATCATTTTAAAGTCGCAGTATGTTGGTACTTACTGTATTTTACATCTGGCAACACTGGACTACACACTGAAACTCACACGAACAAACTAGGGCTGCAAATAACGATGATTTCAATCACAGATTAACCTGTTGATTATTTTCTTGATTAATTGATTAGTTGTTTGGTCTTGATTGATTAGTTGGTTGTCTTGTTTTGTCCATAACTCAAAGTTTACAGAAAATTAATTTTTACTTTTGTGTTAAAAAAGTTACGCAATTGATTATCAAAGTCGTTGCAGGTTAATTTAATAATCAATGAATCGTTGCAGCTCTACGTGTGTGTTGTGTCCTTCTTGTCTGCGCTCTTTGTTTTTTTACAAACATCCAAATGCTCACAATCTGCTCACTGTCACTCGCAGGTTTATTAGTTTTCTATGAATTATTGGTAACTACTTGATAACATCAAAGCGCTTCCTTAAAAAGTGATTCTGTCACATGTCTTCCGTTTCTCTACGTGTCTCTTCTGTCCCTGCGTCCTCCAGCTCACCTGGACCCGCCGCTGCTGACTGTGACGGCCTGCGGCGGAAACCTGTGTGTGGATCTTCAGCCTCCCATGGGGCACCTCAGGGACGTCTACGAGGCTCTGCGTTACAGACTGAAGATCCAGTGCAACGGTGCGGACAGTGAGCAGGTACTCAGATACAGGCAGATACAGGCTGTGAGAGTTTTATTCACTTGTGCCTTCATGATTAACGTGAATTTTAAAAAAAAAGAAGAGAGTTGTTGCTGCAGGTAATAAGATTCCCTCCAGGGAACGCAGTTCAAGTGACACATCCATGAGCTTTAAGATTCTTCAGACACTAAAGGCTGATCTAATCTGCCCCACAAAGGAAAATGTTAGCTGTAATCATTTTTGGGACATTAAAGACATCCTTTGTCATGTGGACAAATATTACAGTAACTGCAGAAAGCCGCAGAGACACCACAGCAAACCACCGTAACTTCAGTTCCTGGGTTCTAACATGTCAAATATCTGCAAGAAAGTTAAGAAATATGTCAACTATGTGCATTACACGACTATATGTAACAAGAGTATTGAAAAATATTGAAATAAGAGTCAAAACTCTCAGACTCTGATCCCAGGTATGAAAATACATTAAAATGAATCAATCAGTGTCATATTTTATCAGAAAAGGTTTGATTATCAATATTTTTTCTGTTGCAGCTTATTGACTTTTATATTAAAATGTGATTGTATTACAATGTAAATATTAGCAGCTTCAAATGCTCAGAAACATCCCAAAACAACTGAAATAATTAGATTTTAAAAGTTACTTGGAACATCACAAGTGAACCATAATATAATAATAAATGTTGTAAATAAATAATGATAATAACAATAATGTAAATAATAACAGTAAAAGGTGTCATTTCATTTGACGTCATTATCAGACTGAGGATTTGATCAGATTTGTTATTATTCTGCTTTTTAAAGCTGAAGTCATCAGATAAAATGGAAGTTTCTGCCTTTTACTTTGGTATGACCCAATATTTTTTGGTACGCTCTGCAAAGGCAACTATTTTTGCTCGACAACAAGAAAACTTTGAAATCATTTTTCTCAGTTCTGACCTCTGAAAAGTTCCTGCCTTTTTCCTCTGTAGGACAGTAATGAAGCCAAAATAGTCTAAATAATTTCTTTTAGTTTGGGCGTTTTGAAACTATGAACACTGCTGAGTTTAAAAATATCACCGGCTGCCTACTTATTTTGATATTTGAGGCGGCTATAACAAAATAAATGATAAAAAATGTCACATAATTAGATTTACTGCTTCCCTTCAGCCTGATGTTCACTCATTGTCTGATAAAATCCTTTTGTTTGCAGTGGAAGAAGAGCTGCAACAGTTAATCAATTATTACATAAATTAGAGCTGTTATTAATCGATTTGAGTCTCTTTTTTTTTTTTTTTTTAAGGGAAAAAAAAGCCAAATTATCTGATTTCAGGTTCTTTTCTTTTCTTTTCTGGTTTCTTTCCTCCTCTCCGACAGTAAACTGAATATCTTTGAGCTGTGGACAAAACAAGACATTTGAGGACGTCATCTTGGACTTTGGGAAACACTGATCAACATTTTTCACTATTTTTTGACATTTTATGCAACAAACAACTAATTTATTAATTGAGAAAATAGCCGGCAGATTAATCAACGATAATCATTATTTAAAAAAATAATAGTCTTATATAAAAATAATCATTATTTGCAGCCCTGAAATTAATTATAATATTATTATTATATTATAATAATATTTTGATAATCAATTCATCATTTTGAGTCGTTTTTTTAAAGAAAAAAAAAAAAATCTAATTCCAGCTTCTTAAATGTGAATATATGCTACTTTCTTTATTTCTCTCTGACAGTAAATTGAATATATTTGGGTTGTGGGAGAAACCAAACATTTGAAGACGTCATTTTGGGCTTTGGGAAACACTGATTGACATTTTTCACCATTTTCTGACATTTTATTTAACAAACAACTAATTGATTAATTGAGGAAGTAATGACTGATTAATCGACAGTGAAAATAATGGGCAATAGGAGCCTTAAATGGATGTGTGCCATGAAAAGACTTGTTAATGTATTTAGACAACGATTAGTCGATGAATTGATCAGTCAATCAAAACAAAATTAGTCGCCAATGATTTCAATAATCGATTGTTTCAGTCATTTTCAATAAAAAATATCAAACATTTGTTGGTTCCAGCTTTGTAAATCTGAGGATTTGCTGCTTTTAGACTTTTGGTTGGACAAAATAAGTCATTTGAAGACAGTTGTCAGATTTATTGATATTTAAAATAATTGTTTAGGGTGAACTGGTATAAAACTGGTATAAAAATCATGTGTAGCACCTGATGCAAACCGGAGCACCACAGCTTCCAAGCTTCCTGTGTTGTCATCTCTGTGTCTGCCATGTTGGACTGATCTAACTGTGTTTCTTTAAGGACGCCATGCTTCAGCAGAGAGAGATTTTGGAGAATTTGCTCCCTGGCAGAAAGTACTGTGTCTCAGTCTGCTTCTCAGACACCGGGCCCTCCAGCAGGTCCAACTGCAGCAACCCTGTGTGTGTTTCCACCCTCAGCAAATATAATGTAGGTAAGGTATCTTCTCCAAGTGCATCATCGTCTGGAGCGAGTTGCACCAACTGGTTTTTGCTAAGCCTAGTTCTAACTAGGGCTGCACAATTTATCGAATTTTTATCAAAATCGCAATACGGCTTTCTGCGATTTCCAAATTGCAGGAGGTGCGACATTTGTTAAAGGCAAAATGTGTCAAAAAAACTTGACTGAATGTGGTGAGACAGAGACGTCCCGTCCTACTCATCAGATTCTACAGACTTCAAAAAAACAAAACATCTTCATTTGGTTCAGATTCCTGCAAAAAAAAAAAAAATCACACCATTGACATTTTAACACGTTTTTCAATCAAAATAATCATTACTTCTGATATTGCAAATCATATTGCAATTACAATATTAGTCAAAACAATTGCACTTCGATTAGTTTTTCAAAATCATTGAGCCCTAATCCTGGCTGCTAAGTGGTCTTAGTTAAGACGAGTCTTTAGAATGAACTTATCTGAAGCTAATCACTTGTAGTTTGCGGTAACGTTATAGAGGATCAACAGATAAAGAAAAAGCAATTTCATCTCAAACTGAGGTAAGAAACTTACTGGACCCGGGGACTTTAAGACATTCATGGAGCGGAGCAGTGATCAGCTGTAACAAATGAGAGCGACACTGTGGCTTTTAACAACTTCAGACAACTCTTTGATGAAGAGAACAACTTCTCTGCTCAGTCTGTTTCACCTCTAAAACTCTGTACCTGCTCTGCATGTTGGACACCGAGGTCTTTGCTGAGAGCTGACGGTGCAGCGGAGAGGCTGCCACCACACGCAGCCAAACACTCTAAATAGGATTAATTTCCCATCTGCACTGCTTTAATTTTCCACACGTTTCTGTTGAATAACTCGTCTGTTTGAGTGCAGAAAACTTAACACCTCTGTTCGTCATTTTAAAGGCCTTGTTTCCACTTGACCTGGTTGATTAAACTTCTAGTCAGTTTTTTAAATGTCTTGATATGGATCATACTTTGACATAATCTGACATAATTCTATAATTTAGCTGTCAGTTTTTTTTACTTCAGTGTGAAGAGGAAATATTTCTGAATCTCAACACTGTGGTGGAAATTCTGTATTTACTGCTTATATTAGTCCCATGTTCGCTTCTCATATTTTATATTGTAACTACTTACTTTACTGTTGAAGTGTGATCTGCGTCTCATCTCCTCTTCTGTGTGCAGATCAGCTCTCAGATCAGTTTGACCTTCATTAAATCAGAGTGTCCTCCTTCCTGTGTGAAGCCTTCATCTTTTTGTTCTCACAGAGAGAGATTAGAGAACTCTGCAGAGGAAGGCAGAGAGATAAGACGCCCGGGTGCAGCTTCATCATGAGTGTCTGTGTTGTTCAAGCAGACAAAGCTGAGAGCATCTCTGTTACAGCAACATGTACTTTCTTCTTGTCACTGCTGGGAGGCGATGAGAGACGCGTCTGTCCATAAAAACATTCAGTTGTTGGTCTCTTTATTACAGAAATTCAACTACAGGCTCCTCAAGACGACAAGCACAGATACAAATACTAGTTTTTATTTTTATGTTGTTGTTTTAAATTAAAATGTTGTCAGTTCAGTTTAGTTTTCAGACTGGGTTTGCTCTTTGCGGTTTAGTTTCTATTGTCTAAAAATGTTTAGTTTTAGTTTTATTAGTTTCAGTATTAGTTTTAGTAGTTTTCTTCTAATATTTGTCAGGGGAAAGATTTACAGTAAGAACACCAGCTTTTACAATACAAACACAACACAGACGTCACACTTTCAATAAAAATATTCAACCAAAAGTAACACATTTCCTCTGTATTTTTATTTTATTTCAGCAAGTTTTGTTAGTACACAATCTCGTTTCAGTTAGTTTACACTTTTTTCTCATGTCTTGTTTTTATTTTTATGTCAGTAAAGTAAAATATTTTGTTCACACCTCGTTAGGTTAGTGTTTGCATTCAGCACCGCCCACACTGACATTTCACACATTTAATTGGCCTTAATATCCTCATGACTTTTTTTAGAAAACATCTCATATTTATTATTAAAAATACTGTAGGGCTGAACGACAGGCATGTTTTCCTTCATTTGGAGAACTTCTTTTCCTTTTCCAAAAAATTGCAATTTGGTTCTGCAAACGTGGCCGTATTGCGGTTTTCTTGTTATTAGTTGTGCAGCCCTCGTTCATGTGTGAATAGCGTCTCCTCTGACGACCCCCTCTCCTCTGCAGACCCGTGGATCTCAGGCGTGCTCTGTTCGATGGTGTTGTTTGGTGTGGGCGTGGCGATCCTGCTGTTCTCTGCTGGTTTCGTCTGTCTGAGAGGGCGGCCGCTGCCACACATCCTGGTAAGTAATACTTTGATTTAATGGTTATGAAAGTAGTAGGTGGTGCTGACAAACAGAACTGGTGATGGGACCCAGACTTCCTCCTCAAAGCTCATTAGTTAATTCTCATGTAGGTTAAAAGTAGGGATGATAACGATTAATTGATGATCAATTAATTAATTGTTTGAAGTCATATATAAACTTAATTATTATTATCAGACACTAAATATCTGCTTGTTAACAGATTAAAACTTCATTGTACAATATAAGACTAATACATCCGGTGTTAAGTGTTACAGTTACACAGAAAATTAGGATTTTATACAACATGTGGTGTTTGTTGTCAACATTAAGAGCCAATCAGAGCCTGTCAGCTCACCGATCAGGTGACAGCCAGGCACTTGCAGTCGGAGCAGCTGCGGCGCCTGGCTCTAAAAACTGCGGCCGCCTCGATCTCGTGATGTTGTCGTCGCCCACGTGTGCATGACGTCAGAGGAAGTCGGAATCAAGTCAGACACAAATCTAATCGTCATGTGTTGTGCAGCGATCACCAGTGATTGATCCTGCGCGGGGCTGGCTCATCTCGAGCACACATAATGCAGATACCCATGATGCATTGCAGTTCAAGTTTACTATTTTATGTTTCAAAATACAAATGTTAGTTTTGTTGCTGTTTTTAGTGAACAGTTGTTACTTTCTGTTCGGTTTATGAAAGTAACTGTCATTTCTGTGCTGGTTTAGAGACGTTTCAGTCGACGCCATGAGTCTTGTTCATGTCACCGCTGCAGCTGCTGATGAAGGTTGTAGATTATTGTACCAAGTGCATCGTCCACACTGCAAGAAACAAAGATAATGCTTAGTTTTGTGTTCAACATCGTAGACAACGTAAATATCAGACAGGCCATAAGACCTTGGTGAGGCTTTATTGTGAAGATTGCGAGGTATTGTCAAACGATGCTGCCATGACAACACAGCCAGCTTCAGTGTTTCGCCATTACACAGGAAGCTGCTTTAACTTCAGTGTACATTGCTGAATCTCCACATGTTCAGTCCAGGCCTGAACACATCTACAGCCGTTTCACTTACACGTATGAAAATCCTTACACACACGTATCGTGCACAGGAAGGGTCCGTTTATCAGCCATGAAGAGAAAGAACAAACAAGATCTGCTGTTGAGTGACTACATCCTGGTACTAGAGCACACTGGCATCGTAGCTTCAGTAGCTAATTTGGTGCATCAGTGCAGTGGTTTCAGAGAAAAACATTCTATTATATCAATGATTTCCTATATAAAGCTACTCTTGTAATGTTCACACCATCACGACAGAGTTATTTTGTGGAAAGATCCACAGTGATACAAGCGCTGCAGAATGAGACGTAATTAGGTGTCTGCAGAAGTCTGGAAATATTGTTCATTTCTACTTAAAAAGCATGAAAAAGTCTTTGTTTACTGTCTCCATATTTGTGCAAGTTGTGACTCTCTGTGGTTTTAGATCTCTGTCATGTCACATCTTCTGATATTTGACACTTTGAAGTTGACTCATCTGAAGTGTGATGTGTTGAGATTAAATGACTGAATCATAAACAACACCAAAGTCAAATCTGGAAAAGAGGCTAGTATTCAGGATCAGAGGTTTAATGTAATTGATCATGATCAGGTTTACCATCTGTTACCATTACTGGTTGTAATACAGAGAGAGTGCAATGAAACTGTTTGTCAGAAAGCAGCTCACACTGAACTTTTTCTGAGTAAAGTAACAGGAAAGAACTGCAGGCGGAAACATACACACGTACACAGAACTGTAGTGTGCCATGGTTGTGGTTGGTATGTGGTGTGAAAGGAAAAGAGACAAAGGCAGAAGACAGCTGCAGGAAACCTCGCTGCTGCTTCTTCTGCAGGATGGGTGTTGAACCCAGTTTGTCTTCTCAGAGACGACTGGACTGAGCTGCCGGCGGTGGCGAAGACAATAGATGATCAAAAAGTGACAGACGTGCAAAAAAAAAAGTCTTTTAAAGTTCAGTAAATACAGTTAAACACTAAATACTCGAGTGAGCATTTTATTTTGTGGTCAGTGATCACTATGAAAATGACAGTCACTGAGTCACAGTTAGGGATGTTAACGGTTACCTGCTGAGAATGTTTTCGACCAGTTACAGTGTGTGTGTATTCATTTGAATACACACACACACACACTCTGCTTGTGTCTAGAAGGGAACCCTAGATCTGTGAATTTATAAGCCTTGTTTCTTCATTGTGCAAACAGTAAGATATGCAGTTTAGGGATGGGTGATATGTCAGAATTTTCCGACCAGCCATCATCAGCCCGTCCATCGGTGGCTGGTGATATCTTCGACGCCCTTCCCCCACCCCCACCCCCCTCGCTTCCTCCTGACGTGTGCAAGCAGCAAATTCACTACGTTCCGTACGCTGCGTACGTTCACCACGTCCAATAAACAAAATAAACTCACAAAGTGTCAAAAAGTTAAATATTCTCACACCTTTTTTGCTCTTTAAACAGAAAAATAGAACTGTGCATGAATTGCAGTAGATCATATTCTGATTTTGATGAAATTTTGATTAATTCTTCAGTCCCAACTCAAGCTGATGAAAACCAGCGCAGAGAACCAGAACGATCACGGTCCTGCACCACAACACGAGTAAAAAACATTTTGATGCCTAAAATGTAACCTGCAGGTTGGAGCCCCAGTGAATCAATGTTTAGTTTAGTTAAATGATGGAGAAACTTGATTTTCAAATTGATGTTAAAATTTTCTGGAGCTGTTTTTTTTTTTTTCGAGAGAGAGAGAGAATTTTACTTCCACGTCTGAAAATGACAGAACCGACAGACCAGATTAGATCAGAATTAGCATTAATAAATATGGATCCTAATGCTAATTTTGACCCTGAAAAGGCTGAAAAAGCATATTCTTATTAATATGATGGACTACAAGCTCATGATTAAGACCCTACAAGGCGTCAAAGAGACCAGGAGCAGAACAGGACTAAGAGAAATGACGGTCGCAGGAGAGAAATCAAGTTGTGGTCTGAGGAGAGTCAGTGGAGAACCGGGCAGGTGTCTCAGTGACTGAACGGCGTTAGCTAACAGCTAATCATGTGTTCAGCTCGTGTTCGAGTATCAGATTTTATCAGTCCTGTCTCACATCGCCTTGACTCTATAAATCCACACACAGAGCTGCAGCGACAAGAAAGAGAGGGTGAGGGAGACAGAGGGACGGAGACTGAGAGGGGGACAGAGGGAGGAGAGGGAGAGAGAAATGACAGTTCCCTGATAAACTTTTTGTTTGTCAGGTGTTTGCGTGGTCAGTGTCAGCCGGCAGTCAGACCGCCATTGCAGTTACAGAGGCGGCAGTGATGTCACGCCTCTTCACCTGCATGAAACGCGTCAAGGATCGAGAGCCAGCGCCCCCTCTTCTCCTGTCAGGAAAACTGTGGACTCGATGTCCTGACAGGCAGGATCCGTAGCTACACATTGATTCAGCACAGTCACCAGAAGTGAAATGTGAAACTAACACTCACTGACAGAGGGCCGTTCAGACTCAATACCACCTACTTCTGCACGTAGGTCAGAGGCAGACTGAGGCACAGCGAGTTCCTCTTCATACGTATTATGATGCAGCTTTTTAAGAGTCGTGCTCAAACAGACCACTGTTACCTCTCAATGTTTGGGTCCTTATGTCCAAAAAATCTTAAATTAAGTTTTAAAATTCCACTTACACTTTAAAGACACAGATATATAAATATAAATGAATATTAATAATTGTTATTGTTATTATTAATTAAGTATAAGTTGTTATTTTTACACAAGATACTGATCTCATGGGTCATGAAAATGTGTCTAAAGATGACTCCTGAACTTGATTAGGATTAATAATTCTGATCATTTTGAAATGAGTTTGCTGGGTTGAGATGAATTAATGCAGAGCTGTGACACTGAACATCTGAACCTGGAGGGAAAAAAACGCTTTGGCATTTTCTAAACTGAGACAGTTATTCAGTTGGTAGTCACCGGTAGCTTCTGAAACCTTCAATTCATATCAGTCATCGGCTGCGTTTTACTACAGCACGCTGGGATACCAGAGATGTTCTGTGCGTGGGCGTCGGTTACAGTTAACCTTTTTATTAATCGTGGCGTTTGTGTCATGCGAGGGGGATTTGAACTCGTTTTTTAATGGAATAAGATGCAGTTTCATGTTCAGTTATTAATGAGCTGAAGTCAGGCGGAGTGACAGCGAGATGTAGACGGGGTTTCCCCTTGCGCACCACTCATATGTGGCCAATAAATTAAATGTGAAGTTTGAGGAGGGGGATTGAGGCTTTTTTTTTTTTCCCCAAAAACAGTACTGCACAGCTTCCTTTAATATGATTCAGCAGCATTTCCACTGGCCGAGTGACAAAGTGATGGAAAAACCGACATAATGGGACTGTTTCAAAGACGAGGCTTAAACCTAGTCTCAGTCTAAAATGCCTGTTTAAACTGTCTTAACTCAAAGTGACTTGATTTAAAATGGTCACAAGTTTTAGCCTGTTCTGGATTAAACTAATCCAACCACAAGATGGAGGATTAGAGCTACTCGAGGACTAAACTGAACCTTAAATTAATCCAGGTTTAACTTCTGCTTAGTCCTGTTTATGAGGGACTGTTTGGAATATCTAACAAACTTTTTACCTCAGAGGACAGAAGTGAAGCTTAATGTTGGACCATGAGCCAAAAGGAACCATGGTGCCATGATGCCAAGTTCCCTTAATTTACTGACTTCCTGCACAAAGTAACACTCTGCCTGCTTAAATAATGAAAAACAATTAAAAAATTAGAGATCCTACATGTGTAAAGAGCTTTTTTGGATATTTTTTGGGCTTTTGCCTTTATTTGACAGGAAGATAGACGGAGAAGATTGAGAGACATCATGCAGCAAAGGGCCACAGGCAGGGATCAAACCCAGCCTGCTGTGATAAGGACTACCACCTCTGTACACAAAGCACACGCTGGGCGCCCCTTAAAGAGCAATTTAAAAAATAAAACATCATAAATGACAATTTAGATTACATATTTTTAAAGGGGTTAGGGTTAAAAGCTTAAAACACATCCTCAGGCTGCCTCGGTGAGGATCAGCCTGCCCTGGTCCATAAATCAAACACACCTCCACTTTACTCAGTGTAACAATATGAGACTCCAGATTCAGATTGAGACCATTTCCTGTGGAGTAGTTTGGATGTAGTTGAACAACTGTTGGATGGTGGTTTTAGCTTGAGAGGGGTTAAGATGTAGTTTAAAGAAGAAATCTGTAATATATTTACTGTAATAAATCATAAAATGACCAAGATGTGTCATCAGAGATCAAGGAAACGTTCAGTTGAAACACTCTTCTCAGACATCAACCAGAATAACTTTTTGTTTTCCTGTTTCCTGTTAATTAGAGTTCAAACTGATGCCGAATGTTTGCAGAAAGAGTACATTTCTGTTTGAGTTGTGAGAAGTCATTATTAATCCTTCAGGCACTCGCTTCAACCACAGATCATATATTAAACAGGCTTTCAACCTATTTAATACACTTCCTGTGGCTCCAACTCAGTATTTGAACTGCTGTAATCATTTTTAGACGGGCAGTTGCCACATACTGCTCCTTTGAAGTACTTTTATTTTGAAGTAGATAAACTACAGTATAAAAGAAAAAACAATCAATCAATCAACTAATCATTAATAAATGAGAAGATACAAAATGCAAAAAGTTTTAGTTAAACAATTCTAGTGGCACATTAGTGAGAAACATTAATTCATGAAGCACAAACAACTAAAACAAACTGAATAATGAAACAATAAGGCGTCAGCTGTTCAGAAAATGTTGAAAAATGTTGATCAAAGTCCAAGATGACGTCAACAAATGTCAAAAACTCAAAGATGTTCAGTTTATAGTCAGACAGGAGTAAAGACACCAGAAAATATTCACATTTCAGAAGCTGAAATCAGAGAATGTTGACTTTTTTTTTCTTTAAAAAAGTCCCTCAGACGGATTAATTGATTGTAGTAGAAATCAGAAATCAGAAATCAGAAACTGTTTTATTGCCAAGTAGGTTTTCGCCTACTAGGAATTTGTTCTGGCACGTTGGTGCATACAAACATAATACAAACATAATACAAACATAATACCAAAATTTACATAAAACAATAAGTAAGGCAAGTGCTGTTGGTGAACAGCATAAGTAGATTAGAAGAAGAAGTTGGGGTTTAATTTAATAATTGATTAATAATCTATAATTGTTGCAGCTCTACTTTAGTTGATAAACTAGTTGTTGGTGAAATGTTTTATACTGTTTGTTTTCATTTTGGTTTCCATTTGTTGAATATTAACATCATTCTTTTTCTTTCTCTCTGTCTCTCTTTGTCGACTCGTCTGTCTCCGTCTCTCTGTGTGTCTCAGGCAACCGTCCAACACTTAGACAGAGTCGTGATCATTACACCTCACAGGACGTCCCTGTCTTCCCTCCTGAATGTCAAAACAACAGCGCCCTCTGCAGGGGAAAAGAGGAGCAGCCAGACATCATCAGACGAGAGCGACGAGGAGAGTCAGACCAAGGACACCGGAGGGAGCAGCAGAGGAGCAGGTTATAAACTGAGGGTGGGCACTAACCTCCTCTCCTCCTCCTCTTCATCTTCATCATCTGTGTCGGCTCCTTTATTTCCCGAGCCCGGAGCCAGGGCGACATCGTCAGACTCCATCAGTACTCAGCTGGTTAACCTGACCGACGGTGCTGGACTGAACAATGGACTGAGCTCGCACCCTGATTCTCTGCCAGAATCAGATCCTCCTGCAGACTGTTGGACAGGAGGGGGAAATAAGGGAGGAGGAGGAGGAGGAGGAGGAGGAGGAGGAGAAGGAGAAGGAGAAGGAGAAGGAGGAGGAGGAGGAGGAGGAGGAGAGAAGGAGAAGGAGGAGGAGGAGGAGTGCAGCCAGGATGTAAACCTCCTCACATTAACCTTCGGCAGACATGAGGAGGAGGAGGAGGAATCCCATGTGGAGTCTTTGTGTCCTTCTGAGGTGTTCAACACCACTCCACTCCTATCTGCACAGACATGGGATGCTGAGGAAGTCGCCATAGAAACGGTCCCCTCCTCTGTCAATGAGGAGGAAGAAGAAGAAGAAGACGACTCTGGATATATGAGGCGTTAATGAATACATGTTTTACAGAACTTTTTAATAGAAGTCTTGGCGTTTTCCAGCTGGAAGAAACACAGTTTAAGGATATTTTTCAGTTTAATAATGTGTCAAACACCAGAGACTAAAAAAAATCAGTTCCATCAGTTGAGTCCAGACACTGAAAACTCACATTCTGGTGAGTAATTCTCATCACAGCACAGACATGTTCAACTCACAAGTACAGTTTAAGGGAATCATGTTAGATTTTTTTTTCAACAAAATGACAGTACTTCAAATTTTAATCATCTCTTAATCTTCTGGGTGTCTTTTTTTGTGTGTGGAAACTCGCTCAGAAATGGAACAGAACAAGGAGCCTGATGTGGCCGATTACTGGCAGTTCTTATTCTGATGGTCAGAAAGGTGATTTATAACAAATCTGTGCAGTGAAGAGCCAGTTTAAGAGAGGTTCAGGATAAAAATACAATCATGTTCTTACATGAGGCCTGTTCCATTCCTCTCCATAATGTTTACTGTGAATTATACAACCACATATACATCAGTGCTTCTTCTGCAGCCTCTCATAACCTAAACTAATTCATATTCTGATGTTTAATGAGGGAACACTTGATATTTTCCTTCCAGTACACGCAGGGATTTTGCTGCTGCAGTTTTAGGGCATTAGAGAAGGAATTCTGTAGGAAATTTCCCACAAAACACAGCCAGCAGTCATGCGCTCTGCATCCCTGGAGGGTTTTTTGTTTTTGTGAATGTGCCATAGAGCTAAACATGGAGCTCACTGAGCTCAGAGAGGAGTACATTACATCACGTTTCTACAGAGGCCCACTGCAGCCTCTAGTGGCCAAAATGAGTATTACAACAACAAACACAAAATCAACAACAAAATGATGCTGAACCAAAATCACCTGGAAAAACTTTCTTTTTCACCTGTTTTCACTGGTCAAATGTGAAAAAAGAAACTCTGAATTAAAAAAAAACTTCAAGAAATGTAGATAGATGATTCTGGCAAAACCTTTTTTCACCTGTTCTTAAGTCCTAAACATGAATCATTGGATCGTCAGAATTATTTTTTCCTCAGTTGCCTCTCGGGCTTCTGTTCCATCAGCTGTGAGCCTCATAATCATGTTTGAATTGTGACTTCATGACAGAGGCTCTTACAGTTTTCTCCACCAAAGACAAAGAAAATTTAAAAAAAAGAATTCAATGTTATTAATAAAATATAATTAACAAAAATATTTGTTGAATTATGAAATCTTTTGTGAAAATAAATAAATAAATAAATGTTTTGATGTATATCATTAAAATGAATGTTTCTCTGAGAGCAGTGAGCCTCTGCTGTATGAAGAATATTAGAAGAATCTTACAGGATCTACGTCATGTTTTCTGTAGTTTTCCATGTTGTCAGCTTGTCATGTTCAGTTTGCACTTATTTGAAGCTGCGTCGTTCAATAGTTAAATAAAATATGTCTTATTGCACATTACAGTAGGCGGCCAACTTTTTTTTATTTAAACAATATAATCAAACAAATAGCATATTTGTGACAGTTTGTATTTTTATATTCTGTAAAATTATGCTGTTACTGTAACACCCAGTCAAGTTTTCAGTGTTCAGCCATAAACAGACATTTTACACCTAATAAAGGTACATTTTTGATAGAAGACATGTTTTTTGTTATTTGTATCATCGCAGTAAAGTCAGTCCCTCCAGGAAGTTCTGATGTCGCACAAATTTAGCCAATCCCTGTTAATTCTGCACGACCTTACAGTTTTGTCCAATCACCACAACTTTTCTGTTAATTTGACCAATCACTGTAGTTTAAAATCATACTGTCAATACTATCAGTGTTTTATTTACTATTTTATTGTATTTAATTTTTTTTTATTTTGTCACAGATACTGAAGAGGTTTATGATTGTTATTGACATTTATCAGCGCTGTGCTTATATATACATATATATATATATTACACACGTATATATATATACGTATATATATATACGTATATATATATGTATATATATATATATGTATATATATATACGTATATATATACATATATATGTATATATATATATATATGTATATATATGTATATATATGTGTGTGTGTAGATATATATGTCACAAATATGTGCTGGTTTTGTGTTTTAGTTCCAAAAACATTTTTCATCTTGGTTGAACAGCCCCCAGGTGAACGTAAAGTCTTCCACATGTACGAAGTCTTCAAGCTTACGTTGTACGTAAAGTTAGCAAAGGAAGCACAACAAACACAATATGGACTACACACACTACACACACTACACATACACACATACACACATACACACACTACACATACACACTACACATACACACATACACACACTACACACACACTACACATACACACATACACACACTACACATACACACTACACAACCTACACATACACACACTACACATACACACACTATACATACACACTACACATACACACACTACACATACATACATACACACTACACACACATACACACACTACACATACACACACTACACACACTACACACTACACATACACACACACACACTACACATACACACTACACATACACACATACACACACTACACATACATACACACTACACACACATACACACACTACACACTACACATACACACTACACATACACACATACACACACTACACACACACACTACACATACACACTACACATACACACACTACACATACACACACACTACACATAACACACTACACACACACATACACATCACATACACATACACACTACACATACACACACATACACACACTACACATACACACTACACATACACACACTACACATACACACTACACACACACTCACACACTACACATACACACATACACACACTACACATACACACACTACACATACACACACTACACATACACACTACACACACACACTACACATATACACACTACACACACACATACACACACATACACACACACATACACACACACAACTACACACACAACACCACCCTACCCAGCAGTGAGCCGTTGACACCTATGGCCTGGTAAACACACCCACAGAAGTTAAATACCTGGTTTCCCAACATTTAGGTCAGACTAGCTCAGACTAGTCTGACCTGCATGAACTGATGAGTCTTCATGGATGAGAGACAAAACGTCTTCAAAGACATATAAACAAGTCCAACTGCCTTCGATTTAATCTTTTCTTGACATTATAATGACCTGGACCAATGAGAACATTCACAGAAAAGATTAAATCGAAAGCAACTGGACTTGTTTAAAAGTCTTATTGAAGACGTTTCGCTTCTCATCCAAGAAGCTTCATCAAAAGTCTTCAATAAGACTTTTAAACAAGTTCAGTTGCTTTCGATTTAATCTTTTCTTGACATTATAATGACCTGGACCAATGAGAACATTCACGGACAATATTCACAGACTTTTTATCACATAATTATGATGGTTTATCATTTTTTAAATACATTTTTATCCTGTAATTTAGACTTTTTCGTCGTATAATTCTACAGTTTTGACTTTTTATCTCATACTTATGACATTTTATGTCATAATTGGCTTTTTAATTGTCACAGCCCTGGTCATGTCACTAGTTTTCTTGTGTTTTTTCTTGTCCTCTGTCCCCCCTCCCTCCATCTGTCTGTGTGTGTGTGTGTGTGTGTGTGTGTTGTGTGTGTGTGTGTGTGTGTGTGTGTGTGTGTGTTTGTGTGTGTATGTGTGTGTGTGTTGTGGGCGTGGCACCTCCATCACTCTCCTGGTTCCTGATTACATTCATTGAACTCACCTGCCCCCTGCTGCTCACCTGAGAACCATCCAGTAATCAACCCTGCAGTATAAAACACCAGCTCTCCTGTCTGCTCCTCACCAGATGGTTGTGTCAACTGCTGTGGATCACTGCCCGCCCACCTGCCCTGCTGTCACCCTCCCAGCCTGTCAGCCTCCCAGCCAAACAAACCCCTTCAAACTTGTATTGCTGCCCTGCCATCAGGCCTGACTATTAATCTCTTAGTTTTGATATTTTATTAAATAATTTTGACTTTATCTCATAATTCTGACATTTCATTTTAAACTCATAATACCAACTTTTAAATCTCATAATGGTGACATTTTATCTCAGTTAAATCTTACCATGGGAATATTTTTTTTCCATAAAAATATGAACTCAGTTCCAGTGAATAAAACTGAAGGTCAGAAACAAGGTGACAGTAAAGCTTCGTGACTTCATTGTGGTCAGTTTGTGTGTCACAGTTTACTTTCAGGATTTGGGGAGGGACTTCAGTGGAAATGGAAACTCAGCTGTGAACATAATACCAAATGTGCATTTGTCGTTTCCCAGCCCCGTCTCACACACACACACACACACACACACACACACACACACACACACACATACTCCAGCCCTCTATAGGTTGCGTGTGTGCTTAAACCTAAAAACAAAGAGCCTTATCAGCTTCATGTTTAACTGCGAGCCAGAACACAGAACACAGTGCGTGGAGGAGAGATGGGGTTGTGGATGCTTCTTCTTCTGCATGTACACCTTGGTAAGGGGGGGGGATACGTGAGGTTAATGTGTGTTGACTTTTTTTAGTGTTTGTCTCTTTGTTTTTACACCTTTGGACTGAGATTTGTTCATGTGTGGTGGAAGGATGTGTGTGTGTGTGTGTGTGTCTGCAGTTGCTCAGGTTGCAGCTCACTTTGGTGAAAAACTGTTGTGCACGTTGAGATGTTTCTGTCATTAGTGCAGACTGAGCAGTGATGTAGAGTCCTAAAATAAGAACAAAGTCCAGACTCTGTTATTGCTACTGAAAATTCTGTTCTTTTTTATGGGTTTGTTTACATGCATATTTTCAGAGTTTTTTTTTTTTTCTGGAAGCTTATTGCATTCACTTGAAAAAACAAATAGCTCTGTTTTTCTGAATTATTTTTTTGTGTAAAAAATATCTGTTTTCTAAAATAATGAACCCATTTTTCATGTAAAATGCTCTGTTTTACCAAATCAGTGAAATAATTTTTCATGTAAAAAATGTTACTCTTTTTCTGAATGAATGAGATAATTTGATGAAAAGCTGTTTCATTCACTCAGGAAAAACGGAGCTCATGTTTTTTGTCAAGTGACTGTAACAACCCTCTGTAGTTTTTCTTCAGTCCTCTTTTAATATTTAAATACAATGTGTAGAAATGGTATATGCAGCTGAAAAAGAAAGAAGGAAGTGTGTGTATTTTGCTTTTGTTGATGAAAACAAGTTAAAAATAGAAAATTCATCTGAATGTCAGAGTTGACATTCTTCTTCTGTCCACCTCTGCAGCGGTGTGTGTTTCCCTTCCTGCTCCCTCCAGCGTCTCCATCTCTTCCTTCAACCTGGAGCACACGCTCAGCTTCCTGCCCAGCCCCGACACCCCCGCCAGTGCCCGCTTCACTGTGGAAACCCTCAGGTATTCAGTCGAAGGCTCAGCCAACGACATGACGCTTTCATTACACACACGTGACACAAGTGTGTCTGCCATGTGGAGGTTTTTTTTTAAAGTGTCTGAAACAGATATTAAAGGTGCAGTGATTTCTCAAGAGCCAATCAGTTTCCTTCGACACTAAAAGTGTAACGGTCCATTTTAAGCTTCAGCATCCTTAACATTACGATGCATCTGTGGGCCATCATGAAGACAGAAGGCAGAATAATAAGCTGATTCCTCTTCAAGACTTGATGTTTTATGCAATTGGATGTAAAACGTACGTGCATTATAACTGCATCTGGAATCATGTCTGCACTCTGCTCACTGAGCTGTTTTACAGACTCTTACCTCTCGGGGGAAACTGAGTTTGTGGCATTTGTGGTGTGTCAACTTGAAATATTTCCATTGCAAACGATGGTCGTGCTAATGTTTTAGCATGTGAGCTGATTCTTACTGGTTTTAACAGACGACGTCACATCATCCCCATCCTGGCTTCCCTCCACTGGCTCGCTTTGTGCTTTAGACCTGACTTTAAGATTTTACTGATTACTTTAAAAGTCCATGTTGACCTCACATGAGCCAGTTCGCAGCCTTAGATCCTCGGGGGCGGGGCTCCAAAGTCGAGGCTTAAATCTAAAAGTGACCGTGCTTTCTCCATCAGGGACTCTCGACTTTAGAACGATTAATTGAAATAAATTCATTTTAACACATACATTAGTATCAAAATATTACAAAATTACAAATGAAAATACATTAACCCTCAGAACCTGTTGGGCCCATTTTTGGACAATTTAAATTTAATTTGGTTGTCATTTTGTCTGTGATCATGCTACAATGTTCGTAGGTTGCAGAGGGGTGGCTTTTGCAAGGTACATCATGCTCCTAAAAGATCTCCTGTCTGCACCTTATAATACTCCTTTTATCGCATTGGGACCTTCTCTCCTGATATGGCCAAAAATGGGCCCAATAGACTTCCACTGAAAATAGCAAAAACCACACATTTTCACCTATGGGTTATTTTTTCCCAGAAACATAATTTCTATATTTTCATGGTTCAAATCATTACAGGGGAAGTCAAAATGCATGTTTATTAACATTTTTTGAAAATCACTACATAATAACATTGTGGGGCCTTTGCAGAAACACAGACAGTGATTTGGGCCAAAAACCCCATTATAATTTCCCATTGACTGCACACTGCAAGTCAAGCCTTTGAAATAAAGGCTTAATGGTTTTATATTTCAACTTATGCCCTCAAAATGGATAAATAAACATTTTTCTGTGTCTGTGCACATACTTTCATCTTTCCATGGTCATGCAAACACTGTATTACAGGTGCATAAATCAGAGACGAATCTGGGAAAATGAAAAAAAAACAAGCCATTTTCACCTATGAGTTATTTTTTCCCAGAAACATAATTTTTATATTTTCATGGTTCAAATCATGACAGGGGAAGTCAAAATATATGTTTATGAACAATTTTTGAAAATCACTACACAATAACATTGTGAGGCCTTTGCAGAAATGCAGGCAGTGATTTGGGCCAAAACTCCATTCTAATCTGCCTTTGCTCCCGACATCAAACTCTCCCAAGTCACCGAGCGCCTCCACCCCGCTGAGCAGGCGTCCCAGAGCGGCCACCTCGGACAGCGACTCCGGCTCTGATGACAGCCCCGCCCCCCCGCAGCAGCAGCAGTGAGGGCGAGGCTCCCCGGGCTGCCGCGGCTGGTCCGTGTTGGAGGTGACCGAGCTGCGTGCTTTCCTCGGGCTGTGCTGCACGCCACCTCCGTCGGCGACAGGGCAAGCTGGCACCAATTACCATTTATCAATTATATTTTATCTCTCTGTGTGTCATGGTGCACATGCGACTTGAAGGGACTTGAATTATTATCAATATCTGCGAGCAGTAGCTTTTAGTCGCAGTAGCTCCGGTTGTCAGCGGGTCCTCCCAGAGAGCTCCCCGGGGAACGTGCGTTACGAGCCGGGTAAAATGCGGGGGGAGACCGCTGTGAGATTTGACACTTTTTTTCAAAACTCTGATCTAAAATATCAGTTTATACCACTTTCCCTTGGTCGATTGAGGTCCAGTAAAAAGTATTATGATCTTTCAACTCTTCTCTAACTATGTGAGATTTATTGTGGCATGACGTCACACAGAAAGTCACATGATCATGCCATATATTCAGCATGTAACACAAAATTTAAGGTGCATGTCCAGATAAAATGGAAAAAATGCTCCAGCAAACTATGAGCAAACAAAACAATCTTGACACTGTTCAAAGGCAGACATGTGCATGTTCTTATAATAATAGGAGATTTTTAAAATTTTTGATTTATTGCAGTTTTTCAACATTTTTTATGACGGATATTAGCGGTCCACCACTAAAACAGGCCTTGAAAGGGTTAATTTTTAAATTTATTGATGAAATAATATATCATTCAAGAGAAGACAACTTAAGTTAAACAGCAAAAAAAAAAAGGATTTTTTTTACTTTAATGTGGTAGGCTGTTGAAAATATGGCCCAAAATGGGCACTATCAGGAGAACGTTAGTCAAAGTTAACAGGATCTGAGGGTTAAACATGAAATCACTGACATTTAAAATAAGTTTTGTGTTTTCTGCTACAGTATGTGGTTATAATCGTAGTACATACGATCACACGTATGTGTAAATATGTCATCCATGATTGCTGGTCATTGTGAGCTAAACTGTGATGGAAAGATACAAGAGGTAAAGTGAGGAGAGTGAAAGGGAACGCTTCAGAAACACTGCAATAGTGGCTCTGGATGAGAACCTACGAAGAGAAGAGCTGGAGAATAAATCGAGCAGTTGACAGTGAACCGAGCACAAGTGCTGGTGGCTACTTAAGAAGCACCAGTGAAGCTGGCGTCAAACAGCACAAAACAGTGAAGTGGTGATTGGAAAGCTCAATATTTTCTGAGTTGGTGCAAAAGTTTGAGAAACACTGGACTAGGCGACATCTAGTCTCTGCTTTCTTTTCATTTTCTTTTGATTTATCCTTTTTGTCATGGTTTTTTTTTTTTGTTTGTTTGTTTTGTTTTCCTGCTCTTGTCACTTTGACTGTCCTGTCATATTTGTGCAATGCTTCAGTGTCCTCTGCCTCCTGGGCTTTGTAAACTGTTTTTAAAGGTGCTGCGTAAATTAAGTTATTATCATTCAAAGTCACATAAATCACATAAAAACCACAGGAAGCACTGAATTTAGAAGAGGGTTTGTCTGCACCTCTTGGATAGTGATAGGCCGATTAATCGTCTGCAGGCGGCCGTGTCAGCGTGGCTGCCGTGGAACGTTATCAACCCCGCTTGTGAGTATTTTTATGAAGGTGGTGAAAAAGTTATTTTGGGGCCCTGAACTACAGCCGTCAGTCATCCTGCTGTAAACGTCCGCCTGAATCTCCTCTGTCTTTTCTAAATGTTAAATTGTTTAATTCAACTTTGTTTTATTATATTTTTTCCCTGATCATCCACACACACACACACACCCTAAAACTGATCCTGGCTAAAGGTCAGATATGCATACAGATGTTATGTGTTAGTGCCAGGCATAAAAAAATAAATGAAAGGAGGAAGGGTTTTTTTTTTTTTTTGTTGTTGTTGTTTTTTTGTTGTTGTTGGTTTTTTTGGCAACTTTCAACTTTGTTCTCAAAATGCAAAATGACAAAACATCTTCCTCCTCTGGTTTCTTCTGACGGCTGACTCTAATACTGCAAGTTCAACCACATTCTTGAAATTTTGACTTCATTCTTCACATTCTCACTTACTTCTCAAAATGCAAAATGAGAAACAGAATCTTTCTTGTGCCTCGCACTAATATGGAAACCTTGACTTTATTCTCAAAATGCAAAATTTAAAAAAGCATCCTCCTCTCGCATTTTTCCCTTTTCCCTGTAGTTTTTGGCCTTGCAGTGTCCGGAACGGAACATAGTCCCATGTTCAAACAAATCGGACCCAAAAATCATAGCTTGAAATTGTCGGTCCAACCAGCAAAGTGTGTACAGTCATTATTGTTCATACTAGGCTGGGCAACGATTAAAACTTATCGCAATTAATTTGCATAATTTGCTTGATTATCACGATTATTTCGTTGTATACGGCAACTCCAAGAATGCAATTCAAAGTTATGTAAGAGCATTCTATTCAATGTTCTGCTCCATTGTAAACGAAAGTCGCGTAACATTTGTATAATGTGCAAACACTTTAACATCACACTTATCAGGAACACATATTTAGTTGTAAATCTCACCTTTAAAAATGTTAAATAATAAATAAATAAATGAAATAATAATAATAAATTAATAAATAATAATAGTAATAAAATAATTAAAGCTTATGTGCCTCTGAACAGGACATTCTCTTTATTAAAAATTAAATTAATTACCAACATAATCCTGATGCACAACAGAAAAACAGCAATTTCTGATGGTAACAGCAGAAACTTTTACAGGAGCAGCATTTACCAGTCTATGGCCCATTAAAAAAGGCCGTAAACTTTACTTTCTTCTTTATGTTGCTTTGTTTTTTTCGCGTTTTCTTTTTTCCTTTCACGTTTCGCAACAGCCAGCGCAATATCTCCTTCTTCTCTTCTGTTTGAACGGCGCTGGGACTGGCACCATCATGGCATTATCAGCCACCTATTCTGTTTCGGACTTATTGGTCAAACCCCTACACCCATGCACAAGAACAGACTTTCACAAATATAAACCTTGTTAGCAACATGCTTTAAATCGCGCATTTAACTGTAATATATCGGGCGTTAACTAGTCTAATGAATAAACTGAAAAATAAGCGTTAAATTGCGCCACCCAGGTTTCATACATTTTGACATCTGGCAGATACACAGCTGTCTGCCAGATGTTTCTTAAAAACACTTAGTAATCTTAGTACATGTATGCAGCCGTATTTGTGTCCTGCTGTTTGTTTAGCTCCTGTCTCACCCTGCACAGCCTGTCATATGTTTCATTTTTCTGAAACCTCTGAGTCAGCACTTTCCTTTTTGAGTAACTGTGTACTTGAAGTGATTCATAACAAGTGTGAGTTCCTTGTATCAGGATGACACACTGTTGTTTTTGTTTTTTGTTTTTTTTTTATCAGCCATGATTGTTCTCTGTGTTTGCTTTCACTCTGGAGGAAGAAGAACTTGTGGAAACCAGTGACTGCTTGTTCAGAGCTGATGGCCGGACAGACATGTAATCTAACCAGAGTGTTCAAGGACCCCCTCATGCAATACCAAGCCCGCGTCCAGGCCTTCACAGCCAACCAGATGTCCAACTGGACGGAGTCTGGGCGGTTCTACCCTCTGTCAGACAGTGAGACTCCACAAACACACCTTCATACATGGAAGACTTTAAACTTTACACACATTTCTGTTCAGAGAGGCAGAGCTGGTCCCTAATTTTCCACTGTGGTTTAACTAATCCAGGCTAATATGCCATTATCAGGCTAAAATGGTGAATAAAAGGAAGTGATCAGAAAGAGAATCTTAAAAAGAGTCCAGCTAATGAGCAACATGTTCAGCCCATCGGTTTGTCAGCTCACTCGGTTACTTTTGACTTCACCTTCAGTTGTGGTCATTCATGTCTATCACGGGGCTTTACTGAGGCCAATAGGACCAGGCGGAGCGGAGACACAGAGCCGACAGAAGCTGCTCAGAGCCAGGTAGCTCTGCAGGAGAGGGTCGGAGGCAGACTGGAGCTTTTGGCAGAAGAAACACAGGAGTCGCTCTGATGCCGACTGCTTTACTGGCAGGAGGGAAGCTCAGAGTGTATGTTTCAAACTTTTGGGATTAAAAAGTGGATTTATTTTCACTCCAGCTTCTCAGTTCTCTGCAGCAGTGATCCATGGAGAAATCACGGACCCACGGACCGGCCAGATGAGAGCTCGGTGTTTATATTTTAAACTTTTGGGATTAAACAGTGGATTTATGTTCATGTTTGCCTGTAAACCTGTGTGCAGCAGTGACCACAGAGGGGCTATTGTCGGTCCATGTTAACTGCTGACCGGAGGGCAGATGTATTAGTATGAGTAAAGAAAGGACACACAAACACACAAGTAGCTTTTCCACTGGCATTTTTGACCGCTCTGAGCCAAACTGTATCACGCTGTGTTGCATTTCCATTACTGCTTTTGTCATGCCGAGCCACACCCAAGATGGACCGACTCTGAAGTGGGGCCAAAGCGACCCCGACTTGCCTCCAAGCAGGATGCAGTCATGTCTCACCGACCGCGGCCAAACCATGGCGAGCCTCCTTTTCTCCCCCTCAAACAAGCAAGTGTTGTGATACTGAGCTCGTGTGTGCAGGAGAGCAGAGAGAAAGACATTTTTAAAAGTCTCTTTATGTTCAGCTCTCAGTACGTATGTGGCTTCTAACTGAATCTCTGTGCTTTGAAATGTAATTTCTCTCCTCTGAAGCTGATCTCTGTTGCTCTGTTCTCGCTCATGATTGCCTTGGTAAACTGTTGCATGCGTGCATGAAGCGTGGGCTGCTCGTCTGGTAGGAGGGGCTCAGGACAGAGAAAACAAAATCTAACTCACATCCTACTGCAACTTTAATACCAGGTGTAAACATGTTCATACCAGGTGTGAACAGGTCCTACAAGTGATGGTAATGATTGGTGGATGTTCCCTGATGGATGTGCAAAAGACTTTTTAGTCAGTAAAAAGTAGCTCAATTGCACGAACACTTAGCAACAAAGTGAGTTCTGGAGTTAATGATTTAATATGTTGATATAATTATATATAAAATTCAGATTATTTGTTGTTCAGTGAATCTCTTCATTCATCCCTGCAGCTGTGCTGGTTCCTCCTGATGTCTCTGTGTCCGGCTGTGGGAACTGTTTGCTCCTTCAGCTCAGATTTCCTACACCACGGGGGCTGCAGCTGCTAAAGTACTTCAGTCTTCAACTTGTCCTTCATGTGCAAAGGACCAGGGACCGTGCACAGGTATGTGCCAGGCTTAAATTTGCATCAGCATTTTTATGTTCACAACTGTGTGCATGTTGGAAGCAATCCTCTTTACACACAAATAAGTATCACCTGACTCTCCTGTCATCTCTACGGAGTCTGCAGCTCTAATTCCAAAATAGTTGGAATATTGTGTAAAACTAGCTGAATGTTTTCGACTTATATTCAACTGAATACAGTTCAAAGACAACTTCCATGAAGACAGGAGGAAATATAGCCACTATTGCTTTCGGAAAATAGAAGACAGTTTGGCTCAGTGCAGTCATTTTTTTTTCTCCCACAATGGGAGGAGTATGTGATGATATAAAAGTGAATGTGCGACTGAGACACTCAGTTGCTCCAGGGTCTAGCTCAGGTTGCATGTAACCTTTTTGAACTTACAGTAAACCAATTTCATATGAACTCTCTTTTACTTGTTTGAATTATTTGAATGCAGTCTCTGAGTTCATTTTGAAGAACCTGAAGACACCTGATCCAGCTGAAGTTTTCTTAGCCACGTTTAACTGGCGAGCCAGCCAGGAGTCAAACATAGAAGGCACATTGACAGGAAAGAGGTAAAAACGACATCCATGATTTGTGAAAACAATCTGAAATGTGGACTCATCAGACCACAGCACACTTTTCCACTTTATGTCAGTCCATCTCAGATGAGCTCAGGCCCAGAGAAGTCTGCAGTGTTTCTGGATGTTGTTAATATATGTCTTTCTCTTGCAGCGACAAACTGTGTTATGCAGAGATTTCTCTGGATTCTCTGAATCTTTTAATGAACCTTAATCTTAAACCTTGTTAATGACACCGGTAGTCATTAAGTGAAGCCATTCAGGAATCAAGTGAACTGCAGTCAGCATTGTGTTGCACAGGCATGATGATTTGACCCCTACTTTGACCCCTTCTTTATCATCCCAACATGGTTCCCTCATCAGATAACAGTGACCCTCTGCAGGTCTTCTTGTTCCTTTTAGAGCCTTTTCTTTCAGGTTGCGTGTGTTTAGATGATGTGAAACTCAGAGCAGTGTGGAATACCAAGAAATCACAAGAACAAACCCACAGAGCAGCTCCTCCTTATCTCATGAAAGGTCGATCAGAATATTGAGCGTAGCATATGTGAAGGCTTATCTTCCCTCATGTTTTTCACACTGTGTGGTTTAACCCACGTCTTCCTTTCAGCGAGCAGCTTGTGTCGCCTGTGTTCGAGGAAACGCTCGGCGTGATGAGAAGAACAACAGAAAGGAATTCATCCTCACGTCTGTAATTTAAATCTTCCACCCACATTTCTACACTCCGTTACAGTTTATGGAGGTGATAAGAGGTAATAAGACCTGAGAGCAGAAGGCAAAACATTACTGGAGAAAATGAAACACACTGAATATACTTTATGTTCTTCCTTAAGTTTCAGAACATTAAGAATTAAAAATCTTGACTATAAAGCAGTTTTAGTTTTTTTTAGCCTTGTTTATTTTTCTTTAGCAAACATGTGTACTAAGAACAACTAAAACCAGTGGAAACAGAATATAACAGACTACATTTTACACTTAAGCGGTTCACTCTGTATCTTATAACACCTGGTGTGTGTGTGTGTGTGTGTGTGTGTGTGAGAGAGAGAGAGAGTGTGTGTGTGTGTGTGCGCGTCACAGCTCCTTCTTGGTAAAAAAAATACAGTACTATGACACAGGAAGTGATGCACATGAGCTTCACTTCAGTAACTGCAACAGTTTCTGTGGAATTACAACAAACTGTTTGTTGCTGTGAGCAGTGACGGCTGAACAAAGAAAGAAAACAGCGCCACCTACAGAAACAAAAGCAGGTAGTTTTTCAGGAACTTTTCCAAAACATTAAGAAACACGACAAGTCAACAAACAAAGTGGCTGATGGAAGCAAACAGATGTGAAACAGATAATTTTCACAACAAAATATTAAATTTACATACTATTGTGTGTTTCTTTATATAAATTGAAACATGAGACCAAACTTCATAGAACTGTTGTTGTTATTATTATTGTTTTAAAAACATCAAAAAAGATAATGAGAAACTTTCTTAAAATACTGACTTACTATCTCAAACTGATGGGAAACTACTTTGAGAAAGTTTCTCATTATTTTGAAATATTCAGGTGTCCATTTAGCGCTTTTTTCCTCAATGCCAGTGTCTTTTTTCAGTTGTTCCAGTTAGAGTCTCATCTGGCTCACCAGATGCACACTGTGGGTATAAGTCTTTCCATTGGTTGCTTGTTTCAAGTGGTATTGTGGCGTCCGCTATCTAGAGTCCCTGGGAAACAAGAGAATAACTTCCTAGTTGCAACTACATGCTGAAAACAGCAAATTAGCGCCTGGGACACTAAACGTATAAATGTAAAGCTAAAAGCTGTTATCAGTGATGTAATTATTTTAATACCAGAGCTCGCCTCCCAATGTGAAAATATTCCACCAAAACAAGTTCCCCCTCAAAACTATTTTGCAGCAGCACTGTCGCTGCATCCTGAGCTTAGTGCTACATCGATAAATTGGCCAATATTCTTTATACAGAATATAGAATATATACATAAACACACATTTTTTGCAATGATCTCTCAAAACACTTGAGACAAAGATACATAACGGAGGCAGGATATTTAAAGTTTAACGATAAATTTTATGGTGCCTGGTAGCTCAGTTGGCAGAGCATTCACTCCATGTTCGGGTTCGACTCCCACCTACGGCCCTTTGCTGCATCATCCCTCTTTCTTGTCTTAAAGGGATAGTTCACCCAAAAATGAAAATTCAGTCATTATCTACTCCCCCTCATTTCGATTGAGGGTCGGGTTTATTTTGTTAGTCCGCTAAACACTGCTGGAGTTTCACAGGAAAACAGTGTCGCAGAATCTCTCAAACAATGGAAGTGACCGGTTTTCAAATGTAAAAAAACAGCTGAATAAAAGCATAAAATTTCTCCATGCTGCTGGTCTGGTGTAATCCAAGACTCGTGAAGTCCTGACATGCCGTTTGCACACCGTCACACCACACACTTCAGACAGTGTGCATGCACACATGAACGTGGCTCCAAGCTAAGGATCTACAGTGAAGATTCAGGTGAAAAACATGGTGGAAATTATGTCTTTCAAGTCAACTTGGCATATGAAAACATCTTTGTTTGAAAACATCTTTGTTTGGTACAGATCCTTGCAAATCCCACACCATAATATGTTTTAAATGAAAATGAGAATAATGATGTAAAAATGTGCATTCCTTCCAATATTGCAAATCATATTGCATTTGCAATATCAGTCAAAATAATTGCAGTCAGAACATTTTTCAGAATTGTTCAGCCCTAGAGTATCACCTGAATGGACAAATGAAACACTGGCCCTACATTCCTGGAAGGAGAGAGTGAGGTCGGGTGTTTGCAGTCTCCAAGCTCACCATTAGATGCCACTAAGACCTACACACTGGTCCTTTAACACATACTGTGGGTGACACGTAGCAGGTGCGATGAGTTTTTCTTGCGTGTGCTGTGTTGCAGTTCAGGCTGATGATGGAGTACGAGGAGGAGATCAAGATCATGTACCTGGAGCCAGGTGTGGAGTACTGTGTGACCGTCTTGGTGAAAACACACCTGAACCTCAACTCTGTGACCAGTAAACCTCACTGTGGCTTCACCAGCCCTCCTCAGCCCAAACGCTCACGTATGTCTCGACTGTTGAACTGCAACACTCAGAAAACAAAACACAAACGCAATCTTAGTCAGTCTTCTTTCTTCTTTTGTGCAATCAGCTTGAGTCTGTTTCTTCTCAGAATGAGGCAAACATTATTATTACATACCATCAAAAAATGCGCCTTGTCTTAATGAAATGGGTTTATTTTATGTGCTGGCAAGTTTCATGGTAAACATAAGAAGACAAAAACACAAAAATAAAGAGATGTGTTTTTATGCTTGAAGAAGAGTTAATGTGTTAAATGTGGAGTTGGAACATTTTTTTAAAGGTCTGGCGTAGTGAACATTTTGAGAAGATGAAGAGGCTGTTTCTGTCACCATGACTACAGCTGACATGAAAAAATAATTGCAACTTAGTCAACTGAAATAAACTCATGAAGACTTCTACCCAGTTTTCCCTCATAGATGTATGAGGTGACTGGTTTTGTTTCTTCTTCTTTGTTTTGTTTGTCTACTCTATTGATTAATGTAGCCACCACTGTACTGCCAACATCAGATAAAACCAGCTTCGTCTATAGCCTAGTTTATTCACTTCAAACAAGTAGATGGAAACAAGCCAAGAATATTCGCATTTTCAAAGCTGGCTTCAAATTCCCTCGACAATTGAGCTTTCACTAAGCCCCGCCCTCCTCAGTTACTGTTGCTAAGCCTGTCAAGCTTTCCATTCTCACACTGCATTTATGCAGTTTACAGTGATAATGGTGTGAGTCAGCTGAGAGTCTCCAGCTGATGTTTTAATGTTTCCATCTGACACATTTTAAAACAAGAACCCTGTGAAAGTGTTTATGTAAAGTTAGCTAACAGCTGCGTACATGATATAACATTAATGCTAACAGACTGAGGCTAAAGCTAGCTTACATCTCAGTAAACATTGGTTGGATGGTGAAATACAGCAGGTATATCTACATGATAGATGGCAGAAATACACTCATTAATGTGGGAAAAGGAAGCACAGGGACTCGATTAGTGCAGCAGACTTGGAGACGGGTCACCCAGCGAGACCAGCCGGACCACGATCACCACAGGAAGAGAGCAGGGATAAGAGCTAAGCTAACCCGGCTTAGACCTGAGACAGCGAGCCAGAGAGAGATGCATCATCATCGACCCACTTTGATTCTGCATCAGCCCACGTCCTCCTCCTCAAACCCCCACAGAACAAATGCAGATGCAGATCCAAGTTTGTCTGGAGGTAAAGTTACTGTAGCTAGTAAGCTAGCTAGCAGACACGCTGATGGTTGCAACTGTTGAGCTACGTCAGAACTATTTGTGAAAAATCTTTGCATCTCCCATTAAGCACATGAACTCCTTTTCAATCAATTAATCAATCAATCAAATTTTATTCATATAGCCCACAATCACAATTTCCCTTTTAATGGGGAAAAAAATGGTAGAAACCTCAGGGAGAGCAGCAGAGGAGGGATGACAGATGTGTTAAAGGTCTCACATTTACAGAACAGAACAGCAAAATCATAATAAATACAGTATTTGAAGACAGAGTTTGTAATATATAGAATTATGATACTGTATGTGAAGTCTGTGAGGATGTCAAACAACATCTGGTCGCCCGTTAGACCAGAGCCATGTGACCTCCTCTCCAGTGTTTTTGCAAAATCCTTTTTTCCTTTATTCTTTAAATGTTTTCTGAAGGTCGCTGTTCCTCCTCTGGTTTTTGTTGCTCCTGACTTAAAGGCTGAAAGAGGAACTTAATTTTATTAATAACAGAAGTTGGAATTTTAGGGTTTATCACTGACACATGACGACAATAATTGAACTTCCAGTCTTTCTACATGTTGAGGGGATTTCTGACCTAATGAGAGGTTTATATTAAACAGCAGATGTTTGTGAATTATCTGATAAATCTGATGTTTCTGTCCTGTTTCACAGTGTTCGTGGTCTACAGCCTGCTGGGTGCGGTCGTCTGTCTTCTGGGCTTTCTCGTCATTGGACTGATCGTCTACGGCGCTCAGCTGAACCTCACCTTAGTGAGACAACGCCAACCCAGAGCTCTAGTGACAGATCCAGATGTGTGTGCTGCTGGGACCTGAAGAATCAGTTGCTGTTCACCCTTAATGCATATAAAAAGCTTCATAAATCAATGTGATCGGTTTGTTTAGTACACACGCCTGCCACCTCATTTTATGCAGCCCAGGAGAGCTGGCAAGGAATATGATTTGCGCAACACAATTCTATGCTGTGTAACAGAAGTACAGTGACACAACAAATGGTATTAAACTGAGTGAATGATCTCTTAAGCCTTTCGTCTGAACTGCACCCATGTACGCACCAGTACACGTACAAAGCTTTTCTCTGGTTTTGGATTAAACTCAAATATTCAAGTAAAAATAACAGAGGCTCTTCAGGTTCATTCTCGTTCATGAAGATGAAGACTGACTAGAGGAACAAGTTTTCTTTGTGCTGGAGGCGCACGAGGCAGACGATCACCAGAGTCAGTAGGATTTGTCCTATAACAGCTCATTACGTCCAGACGTTCCAAAGTGGTGACGCAACCAGCTGACAGACTGAAGCCGTTTTCTCATATGAACTCTGGACAACAGGCCTCGTACAAAAACCACTGGTACCAGCAGATTTGTTGGTTATTCAAGAGAACTTGTCACATTCACTAATTTTCTCAAAAATACAAAGAGCCTGTACTTTTTCAATTTTACTGCAGTAAACAAGTTGAATCAGAATCTTTTTTACAAGTGATGTCTGTACTTCTACTTGAGTAAATTTCCACCTCTGCAAAACTGCAACCGTCTCATGGCATTAATTGTGTGTTATAAAGGCCTCATACAGCCATTAAAGGGTGTGTTGTGTTTTAGTGTCACATGCGAAAGGGTGGTGACAAAGTGCTATTCAGCTTGTTTGTGATAGGATCACCTTATTGGCTACAAAGATACAAATGAAATGTTTGTCTACTCAGTACTCAATTATAATTTTAAAAGTAACTAAGTAGATTACATGGTATAATGTATATTTAAGTATAAGTAAAAGGTTAGACTTGAATTATTATTCTGCAGATACAAAGATGTTGCTGATATGATGGTATGATGTTATGATATGACTATCAATCGATTTGTTTTTACTGTGTATTTTTCCTGAGAACAGCATGAGCCAGAAAAAAACAGGCAAGAATTCAGATCTCAAGATGTGGAGATGAATAGATCGGTGAAGAATGGGCAGTGGCTGAGGCCATGATTCGATGGATCATGCCCACATCTGTACCCGATGTGGAATGTGTGGCTGCTGAAATAAAAGCCATCAGATAAGACCACACACTACCTGCTCAACAGGTTGTGTATTTCTTCAGGAAAGTTAAGAACTTCTCATTAACTCTCACGTAGGAGCAGCTGAACACATCGCGGAGAGAAAAACCAAAGATGACCCACTAGACTGAAGAGCAGCTTCATCCCCTCAGACTGTGAGACTACTTAAATTCCTCAAACTGGTTTGTTTTATTTTAATTTCATTCAACCAATCTACTGCATATTATGTATGAATTATTTATGCATAATGTTGTTGAGTCTGTTATTCGATCTGTATTCCATTACGGTTTACATATAAAAAGATGTAATCAGATTACAGATACATTTATTAAAAATGTGGATTATTAGCAGGATTACAGTATTAAAATAAAGAAAGATATCCTACCATGTACATTGAACACACAGCTGCCAACTCATTATCATGACATCTAGTGAAAAAACGCTTCACTGGGTGGAAATTTCCACATTTTTTGTCTTTAAATCAATCAATCAATCAATAAATTGGGCTCAGCAAAGGAAGGAACAGCTGGACAAACTAATAAACCGAACAATGAACATAAAACACTTAGAGCTGCAACAATTAATTTAATATTAATCAATTATTAACTTCATCTGCATCTATTTTGAAATCCAGTTAATTGTTTTTAGTATTTTTAAGCAAAAAAATCTAAATTCCAGCTTCTTAAATGTGAATATTTTCCGGTTTCTTTACTCCTCTCTGACAGTAAACTGAATATCTTTGAGTTTGTGGACAAAACAAGACATTTGAGGACGTCATCTTGGACTTTGGGAAACATTTTTCAACATTTTCTGACAGTGTCATGGACCAAACAACTAATCAATCAAGTGAAAAAATAAAAGTTAATCGTTCCTTGCAGCCTGAATATTAGTGTAAACGATATCACCATATTTTATATTGAGGTAATCCAAAAGTAACAGAAAGTACATTACTTTAATATTGTGATACTTGGATTACATTACTAACTGCATTTTTAACAGATAATTAGAAACCGTTTCAGACTACTTTTTTTTGGTTTGTTTGTTTGTTTTTTGTGGGCATTTTTGTCTTTATTTGATAGGACAGCTAGAGAGCAGACAGGAAACGGGGCAGAGAGAGAGGGGATGACATGCAGCAAAGGGTCGCAGGCGGGAGTCGAACCAGCGGCAGCTGCAGAGGACTAACAGTCTCCATACATGGGTCGGACACTCTACCAACTGAGCTAAACGTCCGCCCCAGAGTATGTTTTTAAAGTAACCCTCAAGTCATAAAAAAGTTTTTTAAGTTTAAATTTTATATGTTTGAAATGAATATTGGAATGAAACCATGAATATTAATGATAAAAAAAATTTAAAAAGTAAATAAATCTAATAATACAAAATAATGGCATTTAAATGAAGGGTTATTTTTCATTTATCTGGCCTAGTTTAACAGGTGTTGCACAGTATTCTGGGAACCTGTGACATTAACATTATTATTACTTTATTAATACTTAACAATACTCAAGACAGACATACACCGACGTATACATACACGAGTTCCCGACGTGTGTTCAGGCCAGTGCTGCTTCTTTTCAGGGGGAGGTGGACGCAGGAGGTCCTGTAGAGTTCTACTGAAGCGCTCACACTGTGGGTTTTCTTGGTGATGGTGGGGTGTTGCATGAGTCTTCTTCACCCCAGACAACTTTCACACCTCAGGGGTTGGAGTGTAGGCGTTCTGGCACACCATAGTTCATAAACCGCTCTTTCAGGATGACTTCAGCAGTGTTATCCGTTTTCTGATCTTGCGCGACAAAAGCTTGGCTGAACTTACTGAATACATCTGTCATCACAGGTACATTGTCACAACCATCTGTGGTACATTCATGCATGGTGTAGTCAGTAGCAACCGCCTCAAGTGGGCAGATAGCCAAGAACGGAGAAGAATGGTCTTTTCCAAAATTATCTGGGCACTCTGAGTGGTGGGTCTGATGCTTGAAAGTTCTGGAGTCCAGCTTTGGAATAGCCAGGCAAGGTGCTTCACGTAGCTCCTTTAAGGAATGAGGCAGTACATTAGGTGTGTGCAGGGGTGAGGGAGAAAAACCAGCAGGCGCATGACGGTGCTGCTCATAGCAGAGCAGAAACTTAAACTTAGCAGTAAGTTGTCTCTGTGGCAGTTCAGGTTAAAGTGTGTCAGTTGATAAATGCTGCAGCTTCTCGACGCCAAGAAAAGTCTCGTCTCTGGTTTCCAACTGCTGAATCAGTGACCAGGCCAGCCTCTGAAGTAAGCTTAGCAGGAAGGGCCAACGTTTAGCTAATGCTAACACTAGCATTGTACCTTTACAACTGTGTAAAGGCACGGTGGTAATATGTTGCGGTAAGAAAAGATCCGTATCACCACAGCTACTGAGAGCTGAACATAAAGAGACTTTTAGATGTCTGGGTGCATTTTTCATCATTTTTCTGACATTTCATGGCCCAAACAGCTATTTAATTAATCAATAAGATGATGGATAGTTAATTCAATGACAAAACAATTAAAACATTACAGGAAAGACTTTAAAAATAGGTCCTATTATTCAAGTGGCAAGATTGTGACAGGATTAATTAATTGATTCATTGAGAAAATGATCGACAGATTAACCAACAATGTAAATAATTGTTAGTTGCAGCCCATAATCATTAACAATAACTGGGGAAGAAACAGATAAAAAATGATTCAAGAGTTACATTTTTGTGATTTAAAGGTCAGCGTGACAGCATCCACAAAAACTTGTTTGTTTATTTCTCTGCATAAACCATATCCCTTCAACTTTGTCTAACTCTTTATTTCTCCACCGGTCATCTGTGTCCCGTAAAGGGACACACCTCAGTCTTATCTTATCTTCACATAAAGGTAAAGAAACGCACCTCAGCTTTACCTTACCTTCACATCAAGGTTCTACAGGTACGACAAGGTCTGACCTGGCCTTGGAGAAATTCCAGACTGTTGTGAAAATTGGTGTCTGGGAGTGTCTTCTTGTCATCTGGGATGATCTATGACTCTGTGCAGCCTGAGATGCACTGCAGAGCACTGAGTGAATCAGAACTCTTTTAACGACTGGCAGGATTGTGACAGGATTAATTAACTTAACTGATACTTAACTGACTGTGAAAATGATTGATAGATTCATCAACAGTGAAAATTTCAGTTTCGGTCGTAAAATGAACGTAAAGTTACTGAAAGGTTTTGATTTTGATTTGATTTGTGTTCCCACACTAAAGCGAGCCTCGTTTAGAGAATGTGTCTATTTGTTTGTTACCTTTCACTCATTAGATTAATTGAACAATTATACCAATTTATTTAAGCTTTTTAAAGTGTGTGTCTTTAATCAAAATACATATTTTTAACCCTAATTCTTATTTATAGGGCTGGGCAACGATTAAAATCTTTAATCGCAATTAATTGCATAATTTGCCTGATTAATCACGATTAATCGCATTGTATACGCAAACTCCAAGAATGAATTCAAAAGTAGTGTAAAGAGCACTTCTATTTCAATGTTCTGCTGCCATATGAACGAAAGTGCCATAACATTTGTTGTGCAAACACTTTTAACATCAGCACTTATCAGTAACACATATTTAGTGTAAATCTCAACTTAAAAAATGTTAAAAAAATAAATAAAATAAAATAAAATAATAATAATAAATAAAATAAATAATAATAGTAATAATAATAAATTAAAGCTTATTGCCACTGACAGGACATTCTCTTTATGAAAAATAAAAAAAAATCTACCAACAAAATCCTGAGCCACAATCAGGACAAACAGGCAATTTCTGAGGTAACAGCAGAAACTTTTAACAGGGAGCAGCATTACCAGTCTATGGCCATTTAAAACCTCCGTGACTTTACCCTTCTCTATGTCTGCTTTGGTTTTTCCGCGTTTTCCTTTTTCCTTTCCCGGTTCCGCAACAGCCAGCGCTATTCTCCTTCTTCTTCTTCTGTTTGAAACGGCGGCTGGGCTGGCAGCCAGCTCATTGGCGCATTATCGCCACCTACTGTTCGGAGTGTGAGTCAAACCCCTACACCGCAGCAGCCAGCAACAGACTTTCACAAAATAAAAGCATGTGAGCAACATGCTTTAATGCGCGATAAAGTAAATATCGGCGTTAATAGTCTAATGAATTAACGTGAAAATAACGCGTTAACTTGCCCAGCCCTACTTATTTAACTTTGATTTAGAAGGGCTGCAGAGTCGACATGTTATGGTTGAGACACATTTGATAGCAATATTATTGAGTGAATCTGACTAAAAATATAAGGTTTCCCAGAGCTTGAGCAGTATTCCTGCCTTTTTTAAAATCAGGAAGTGAGACAGGGGTGCTTAGATCCAACAGTTTCCTAAAAATCAATTTTAAAACTGAAAAAAGATGATTACATTTTTACACCTATGTTATCAGTAGATGTTGTTCGATTTTGAAGACTTTTAACACATTTTTTAATTTTTTGAAGTTGTGAATTCTCGTCTGGGACAAGGATGCTTTCTGTTACAGAGCAGGTTTATAAACTGCCACCTGGCTCCCGATCAGAAGCTGGATTTGGCCCCAGGGCTGCATGTAGTATCAGTTCCGTTGCAGCTCCAGACTCCCCACACCCTGCTCTCACAAACCTGCCCTCCTCTTTGAAAACCAGCTCTGTCGCTGTACGATACTCAGTGTGATGAGCTGAGATCGAGTGACAGCTGAGAACAGACCATCATCCTTCAAAGACCAGCTCCTGCAGACCAGACAGGTAACGTTAGTCTACCTGCTACCTGCTTCAGATAAACAGTGCAGAGTGCAGACAATATTTCTAAATGTGCTGTCACCTGTTTTTCAAGGACCTACTGAGAATGTCTTGGGGCTCTGTCTGTTTCCACCAGAAGCTATAAAATGATGTCATACATTTACTTTAAATTAAATATTTCCTGTTCTGAGCTATTTTGTTGGAAGTAGACATGAATAACAACACGAGGACGTAGATTAGGATTAGGAAGTTTTCTGTCTCATCAGGCTGGAGTGGCACAGCTGGATTAATCAGTTAGGGTTCACATGATGTAGGGGAGACTGGGGGCAATTGTAACATTCTTTACATTTTCCTTCATGACTCACTGACCACTTGAAATACACTTGTCATCTTTTGACATAAGAGACATATGTGCACTAATTAATGGAGCAATATGCAGCAAATGCGCATACAAAAATGAGTTCAGGAGCTCAAATAGCTGCTGGAGCCACAGACTGTTTATTAAATAGGTTGGATCCTTATTTAATGTTCAGTCCATGCTGCTGGTTGTTTCCCCGCGCTGTCCTCATAATACACAAGACATTCATAAATTAATCACCAAATACTTTGATTAGGAATGCACTGATACTGATACCAGCATCGGGTATCGGTCTGATACTGTCCTCATGTACTCGCACTCATAAAAACTACTCCGATACCCCACACCCAAAACCACATCACGAAAACTAGCTGGGTGCACCTATAGATGGCAGCTGGCTGCTGTCCAGTGCGTCTCGGCAGGTCTAAACTAGTTGAATGTCTCGAGTAATTAATCTGAAGACGGAGAAAAAACAGGCTGCCACCAGCCTGTAACCCTGTTTTCTTTATAATAAGCTGCGACAACTTCTCTTTGTGTACTTGACAAACAACAACAGGTTGGAACTAATTAGCTCTGAGACAAGAGGGACAAGAAGAAGAAACTTAAATACTACACATGTAAATGTGTCATTAAAATACTAGTTAAAGTGCTGTCAATGATAATTAAATAATTTTCATATATAACATCATTTGTAACAGTAAACTTTAAGTCCATAATAATGTTGTGAAATACAGAAATATATCATGAACACATAAACTGGACAGATTAATAAACACAAAATCAGTGAAGTAACTTACAACAAAAATGTCATGTGTACAGTAACTATGGTTACACTTGTAGCAGGAAACAGCAACAATGATTTGTTCTATTTAGAAAGAGAAAATAAAACATGTTTTTAAAGTTATTGTAAAAACTTTAATGACATTATTAAGTGCTCGTATCAGCAAGTATCCAAATGTAAATACTGTGGTATCGGTGCATTTTGATAATCAAGTGTTCTGAGTCATTTTTTAAGAAAATGAGATTTCAGCTTCTTAAATGCAAATATATTCTGTTTTATATATATATATATATATATAGGCACACATTTATGTGCCACAAAATATACATTTTTAAATAGATTATGTTATGTACCAAAAAATCAATAATTTGACACAAACTGTTAATGTCAAAATGATTTTAGTGATTTAAAAATTATTTTATTTTATTTTTTATTTTCAATGCTTTGATACCAACATATCTGAGAGTAGAGATGCTATGTTTTGATTCAGAGAAACGTACAGCCACCGGACTCGTGTAGATAACATTGGTTGTGGAGCATGTGATGATGCCTTTAATGTTATATTTTTTACCTGTGTGCGGATGGTTAAATGAGAGAGTTTTTTGTGTGAAGTGCCATTGTTGGCAGCGACCACAAGGATAATTACCAGAAGGTACAGAGCCCAAGAAATGTGAAGGGGGTGGAGGGGGAGGAAGGGGGAGACCAGCTCTCACCAGCATATTGTGTAAGTTAGGGGGTCTTTTGTAGACCACCCTAGGTGGTTTAGGGAAAGTGTCCTTCAGGGTCGGGTCCGTGTCAGTAATATGCCAGTGTTGTTTCATTATATTGGCAGTGTCCCTGGAAACGGGTGAATATTGTCCGGCACAAACCACCCTGTGTTCGGTCTCCCTGGTCTGGTGTTGGTGAGGCATTCGGTTTGAGATATGTTATTGAAACGTGACACAGAATCTTGGATCCAAGACTCTTTATATCCTCTTCGTCTGAAACCGTTCGTCAGTTCATTAGTCTGTATATTAAAAGCCTCATCAGAACTACAGACCCGCCTGATTCTGTTAAACTGTGAGACCGGGAGGCTTTTCTTAAGGGATGTCAGGTGATATGAATCACCATGGAGAAGAGAGTTTATCAGTGGGCTTACGATATAAATCAGTTTTCAGGTGGCCCTTGTCTTTTATCACCATTATGTCCAAAAAGTTCATTTTAGTTTTATCAAATGGTGAATCGCAGGTGTTCATTCCTGGTATTAATGAAAGTGTAATATTGTGGTAACAACAATTTTTATTCCCTTTTTTTTTTTTTCAGACAAAATGGCGAAACATACCCACTCATATGGCGAGCTCTACAGACACATGGACCCCGTACCAGAGGACACACTAAAGGTCAAAGGTTACGACTTCAACCAGGGGGTGGACCACCACGCCCTGCTGCAGTCCTTCCTCAGCACAGGTCTGCAGGCCACCAGCGTTGGTCAGGCCATCCAGCAGATCAACAAGATGGTGAGAAAACTTATTTATTGTTTAAATTAATAAGAAATGGCTCTAAATGAAAAAAAATATTCAGAATAAACAAAACAGTTTTAAATAAATAAGAAAAAGTTGTAAATATATAACAAAACAAATTTAAGCAACAAAATGTTCTGAATGCACACAATACAATGTTCTACATAAATATAATGTTCTGAATAAATAACAAAATGTTTTAAATAAATAAAAAATGTTTTGAAGTGTGAAATTGTTCCATTTATTATTTCTGTATTAAGTTAACACAGTTAGGTGACCGCAGGACGCTCAGTTACAACACGATTACACTGTTTTATGTATTTTAAAGAAAACTGACACTAAACTAAACAAAAACTCTTCATCTGGCAGTTTGGTGACATTGCAGCAGGTGCTTCACCATGTGATCTGTACTCGTTCTTTGTGAACTACATTTTTGTAAACTCTCGGCGCGTCTTTGATGGTTCGGTCAGTTTGTTATTTCAGGTGAATTATGTTGGGTCAGTAGTTTTATCGGTGTTCCTGATCCACACCCGCAGATCGAGAGGCGTCAGCAGCCTGTGAAGCTCGTGAACGGAAACGCTGAAGGCGACGACGGTCCACCACCCGACTGCCCCTGCCTGAAGAGCTGCCTCATCTTCCTCAGTTACACCTCCAACCTCATCAGCAGCGGAGTCAGGGAGAGTATCCGCTTCCTCGCAGAACACAAAATGGTACGACCCTCCCATAATGCATCAGAAATATGTCCTGATGCTTTTTATCACAAATTCAGTCGGCAACTGTAAAAACTACCTCGCAGGAAACATGTGACTCAGATGATGTGCACTATAAACTTCTACAAACATTTGCTTCTGTGTGTAGGTGGATGTGTTAGCGACCACAGCTGGAGGTGTAGAGGAGGACCTGATCAAGTGTTTGGGTCACGTTTATGTCGGAGACTTTAATCTGTCTGGAAAATGTTTGTACAAGAGAGGCCTGAACAGGTGAGAGAGCGTCACATCTACACGATCTGATACCTCTGAAAACAGGAGACAGTCATTTCAAATAAGAAAACTTTCTTTTAACCAAAGTTTAACCCTTGAAATGCCCTTTTTATATAAAATATATAATATAAAAACACTTTTTTTAAAATGATAAAAACACAAAATTGTGTTATAACAGCAGATGAGCAGCGCTAACAGCCTGAGAACAGGAAGTATGAAGTAATATGGTCTGACATTTAATTTTAACAGTTATGGAGAAAATTATGGAGCTGAGGGAGGGGGGTGATATTAAGATTAAAGATTAAAACTGTACATTTATGAGAAAAAAAATTAAAATATACTCTGAGACAAACAAGGTAAATTTATGAGAAAAAAAGTCAAATATTCTCTGAGATTACAAAGTCATGAATTTGCAACAAAAAACTTGTTTTGAGACTGAGACTGTCATGAATTTAAGAAAAAATTCTCTGAGATTAACTTCATAATTTTACAAGAAAAAACTCAAAAATTGAATAAAAATTTATTAGAAAATCTCAAATATTCTCAGTGAATAAAAACCCAATAAACCAAACTGTGAAGTTGGTTAAAAGCTCTCTGCTCTCGTGTATAGTCATATGTAGTCACATCTTAAGTTTGCTAATTTTAGCAAAATGCTACTGTAGCTAACTACATCAATCATTAGCTAGCTGGTCAGCTGGCGTTTTGCTAACATTAGCTAACTTAAAATGTGACTGTCACTCTCACAGAAAAAGGAGAAAGTTGAATTGAGGTACCAAGTTTGTTCAACTGTTATTGGAGCATGATATAAAAAGGGGCGGGACTTAGGAGGGGTTGATTGTGATGGGTTATGGTTATTGTTGTACACCAAATAAAAGATTGATTATGAGGCAATCAGTGCCAGATTAATCCATAATCAAAATAATCATCAGTTACAGATTCAGCTGTTTGTGTGTCACTCTTGGCTGCAGGAATGGAAACACTCTGATGCCCGAAGAAAACTACACTAAATTTGACAACTGGATGACGCCCATCTTGAAGCAGATGCTGGTGGAGCAAGACACTCAGGTGTGTGTGAGATAAAGAGTCAGTCCACCCCCCAGCTGTTGCCAAACTTTCACATAACCATCTCAACATCGAAATGACTACTGAGTCCTGACAAGTTACTCTGTGAGGGATCAGAAAACTTACCGTCTTTGATCAGGTCAGGATGGAAACGCTCTAAATTTTGGCTGCTGCTGCTTTAGTTCAGCTTCATGCAACTGCACATTTGGTCTGAGCTCCTCAAGTTCAAAACTCAGGCTCTACTGCCCGCTGACGCTGTAATATTAACAGTCTCTCTGCTGCTCAAATGTTAAAGCAACTCCAACACCACCAAACTGAAAAACTGGTGGAACTGGTTCAGAAGAACCGGCAGCCCCGAGGGCATTTTCTTGTTCCTACACTCACCTACATCAGGCAAAATTTAAAAATTTAAATTTTTGAATTTTAAAGTAGTGTTTTCAGGGTATGACTGAATTAGTTTGTTAACTTTTTAGATTCAGAAATAAAATAAGTCCCATGGTTGTACAGGAAGTTAACAATTAATCATTACAGTTTTTTCCGATCGCTTACACACTATAATTAAAATAACACACAGTTTGTGAAACCTGACACCCAAGGAGCAAAACCTCAGCCCAGATCTTCACAACTATAAGCACATTTTCAGCCTCACACAGTGTTTTGAAAAATGTTTTGTCTGGTAGAGCCGTTCACTGGATAAAGAAACTTAAAATTAAATTTAAAAGAAGACCAAAAAGAAAAAAGAAAAAAAAGAAAATGAGGGGGGAAAAAACTTTTTTTATAACGTACTAATTATTAATGATTAATCAGTTAATCAATTGTTAGCATTTTCAACTATCAGATTTAGAAAAATGCACTAAATTCACAGCCCTAATAGGAAGCCAAGTCTACTTACAGACACGAGAAACATTTTGAAACATGAAACTTTCTGTCACACAACATAATTTTGGTTGAAAACAGCACAACATCTGATTTAACGCGCTGAAGTGGTGAAATAATCATTTTGTATTTAAATATGTCATTCACCACAGCTGTAAGCAGCTGGAAGAGAATAAAAATGATTGAAAAGTGCTTGAATCTGACTTTGGAAAAGGTGTACAAACCCTGAAATTGTGATTTTAGTTGACATGTGCAATGCTGTGATTTCTGGGGGCCTGCACCCCCGACTGGGAACCAGTGGCTCAGTGCACTCGACATTGAAATTAAAGCTGTGCAGCTTTCAATAATTGCTCCTCATTGAGGGCTTTTAATAACTCCTCACTTGTAAAAGCTTTCCCCAGGCTCCATCTACCTGACCAGGGAATTAACTATCTAACTAACTCAACCACCAGACTTCACACAAAAGTCGTGGTGTGAAGATTAAACACAGAACCCAGTAACTCGATTAAACAACCAGCATGCTGTCGACCCTCCTCAGCAGTCATGGTCGTGTCCCAGAGACAACTGCTCTAATCACACCAGTGCACAAAAACCAGAAACTGAAACAACAAACAGGTCCAGTCACCTCCACCATATTCCTCACTGCATACTTGAAAAGTTGCCTCCAAAAGCTGCTCTGACACACAAGTGGACCAGACACTAAACCTCTGTATCACTATCAACCACTGTGTGAGGAGCTTCCTCCAACATTATTAGTGTTTACAGCTGGAAGTTCTAGCAAAAGAAAAAAAAGAGATGCTGACAGTGCAACACTGAAAACACAAAAACATACAGTTTATTTAGTTTATGGTGCTTAGTGACAACTTTACCAATGACGGGAAACACGAGTAAAAAGGAGTATTTAACAAAGTCTGATAAGAAACATCATGAAGAAATGATCTCTACTGCTATTTTATTACATGGCTTTGTTAAATGCTGGTTTGTGATTGGTCAGTTACAGCATTCCTCTGTTATTTCTGTATAGCAGGCCGTTGTTATGCAGAATAGACCGTTGCTATGGACACAGTTCTGATCATAGACTCTGGAGAGGCAATAAAATCATTGTTAAATTATTTTAAAATTAATATTTTGTGTCAAGTTAACAATTTTTGGTACACACCATCTAACAAGCAGGATAATGTGCAGTGAGCAGGTCATTATTGCTAAATAAACCCCTTCAGGATGATTCAAGACCCTTGTGTCTCGTGTCAGGGTTCTGCATCATCAACTTCTGTTTTTCATTCCGTCCATTTCATTCAGGGCGTTCGCTGGACTCCCTCAAAGATGATCCATCGACTGGGCAAAGAGATCAACAACCCTGAATCTGTCTGTTACTGGGCCTACAAGGTGAGTCCTGCTGTACATCCAGTCAGAGATCTGAGGTCTGTACGTCTGTACGTCTCAGGTCTGTACGTCTCAGGTCTGTACGTCTGAGGTCTGTACGTCTCAGGTCTGTACGTCTCAGGTCTGTACATCTCAGGTCTGTACGGCTGAGGTCTGTACATATCAGGTCTGTACGGCTGAGGTCTGTACGTCTTAGGTCTGTACGTCTGAAGTCTGTACGTCTCAGGTCTGTACGTCTCAGGTCTGTACGTCTCAGGTCTGTACATCTGAGGTCTGTACAGCTGAGGTCTGTACGTCTGAGGTCTGTACATCTCAGGTCTGTACAGCTGAGGTCTGTACGTCTTAGGTCTGTACGTCTGAAGTCTGTACGTCTCAGGTCTGTACATCTCAGGTCTGTACGTCTGAGGTCTGTACGTCAGGTCTGTACGTCTCAGGTTTGTACTCTGAGGTCTGTACGTCTGAGGTCTGTATGTCTGAAGTCTGTACGTCTCAGGTCTGTACGTCTCAGGTTTGTACTCTGAGGTCTGTACGTCTGAGGTCTGTACGTCTCAGGTCTGTACGTCTGAGGTCTGTACGTCTCAGGTCTGTACGTCTGAGGTCTGTAGGTCTCAGGTCTGTACGTCTGAGGTCTGTAGGTCTCAGGTCTGTAGGTCTCAGGTCTGTACGTCTGAGGTCTGTACGTCTCAGGTCTGTACGTCTGAGGTCTGTAGGTCTCAGGTCTGTACGTCTCAGGTCTGTACGTCTCAGGTCTGTACGTCTGAGGTCTGTACGTCTAGTCTGTACGTCGAGTCTGTAGTAGACTTGTAGTCAAGACCGCCTAAACCAAGACCAAGACACTACCAAGACCAGAGAGTATCAAGACCAAGACAAGACCAAGACCAAGACCAAGACAGACCAAGTCAAGACCAAGACTAGTTCAGCTCAAGACCGAGACCGAGACCAAGACACACCAAGTCAAGACCAAGACTAGTTCAGCTCAAGACCGAGACCGAGACCGAGACAAAAAAAAAAACCTAGTTTTTTGTCATCTTGCATGAGTTGTAGAACATAAGCACCATACTGGGTTCAGCTGCTTAGTGTGCTATTAAGGACTGACATGACTATTAACTAGTCCCAAAGTCATCTAACAAAATAACAAGCCTCCAACACCACCCTGCACCTCAAAAGAAGTCTAATGAATGGTAAATATGTCACTGATTTAAATTGTACTTAATTTGTAGATGAAACGTGAATTTTAAATATTAAAGATACACACAATTATCAACTTGAAATTGCATTATTTACCATTATAGTAGCCAAATTACACTGTATAATATCAGCATCACTGAAATGGCATAGGCCTAATGCTTAATCAATCACAACGATATGCAAATATTATTCAAAGGCCAATGATGCCATATATTTATTCAAACAAGGCCATTATAAGCACAATACTGTAATTAAATACATAGACACACATGCAGGTGCACCAAAAAATGCATTAAATCAAATGCAAAATACAAATAAAAAACTGTACTTCAAATTGTACAAATCCCTTCGAGACCACTCGGCCAGTCCGAGACATTGCGAGACCGAGAGACCCGAGACCGAGACAAGACTGAGACCAAAGACTGTCGAGGCCGTGACAAGACCAAGACCACAAAAAAGTGGTCTTGAGACCGGTCTTGAGACCAAGACCGGTCTCGAGAACTACAAGTCTAGTCTGTAGGTCTCAGGTCTGTAGGTCTCAGGTCTGTAGGTCTCAGGTCTGTACGTCTCAGGTCTGTACGTCTCAGGTCTGTAGGTCTCAGGTCTGTACGTCTCAGGTCTGTACGTCTGAGGTCTGTAGGTCTCAGGTCTGTACGTCTCAGGTCTGTGCAGACAATTAGAACAAATTAAACAACATTTTAAACAACAAGAACCTGGAAGAATGGAACAAAAGTACAGTTATTCACTTTAGATTGTGGTGTTTTGTGTGTAAACCATGATGTGATCCGGTGTGTGTGTGTGTGTGTGTGTGTGCGTGTGTGTGTGTGTGTGTGTGTGTGTGTGTGTGTGTGTGTGCGCGTGTGTGTGTGCGCGCGTGTGTGTGTGTGTGTGTGTGTGTGTGTGTGTGTGTGTTTCAGAATAACATCCCGGTGTTCTGCCCTGCCCTTACGGACGGAGCTATAGGAGACCTGCTGTACTTGTTCTCAATGGAGAACCCCCGCCTGATACTGGACATAATTGAAGGTAAAACAGTCGTCATTGGTGCTTATTTAAATTACTCTTTGCTAAGCCACGCCCTCCTTAGTTACTGTTGCTATGTTTGTCAAGCTTTCCATTCTCGAAGAACGAGAACCCTGTTAAAGGTTCTGAAATAGTTGAATGGCTGCGTACATGGGTTCCAAAGGTAAAGATAAAGGTTCCACTTGAAACCCTTTCAATGGGTTCTACATAGAACCCAACATAAAGGGTTATACCTAGAACCATCCATGAAAGGTTCACCCAGAACCCCCTGTGAGAGGTTCTAAAGAGAACCCTTCTATGGTGTGATGTTTCCACCCAGAACCCTCACAGGGGGGTTCTATCCAGAATCTTTTCACATGCTGACAAGAACCCACCCAGGGTTTATACCAAGAATCTTTTTATATTCCAAGAGTTTAATCTAGAACACACTCAGGGGGTTCTACTGAGAACCTTTTTATATTCCAATAGTTTAATCTAGAACACACCTCAGGGGGTTCTACTGAGAACCTTTTTATATTCCAATAGTTTAATCTAGAACACACCCGGGGAGTTACCTCGTGAGGCAGCTGGATTCGCGAGATCATGTGAGAATCTTTTCAGGCTTCAAGTTATACGTTTCTGTTGGCACAAAAAGTGATGCAGCCAATCAGCATCCTCGGAGTGACGACTGGCAGCTGTGGGCGTGGTTTCAGATGTGACGACAGTGAGACGCCTCTAAGTATTTCTTCACTGAAAGAAGAGTGAAGAACGTCACTGAAGGCTTTTAACGATCCAGATCACCTTCAGCAGGAGTTTGATCTGATTGGTTGAAGTTAGCCTGTTAGACGTGACAGATGGTTCATCCAATCACCTGCCAAGTATCTTTGAAAGTACCCACCCTTTTCCAAACAGTTTCTATGGACGGCTTCCCAGATGGTTCTGTGTAAGAAACCGTCAGGTTAGCAGTGGCTGGTTACAGGTGCCAGTCTCTGATTGGACAGTTGCTGTTTGGAGGAGGGGCTTAGCAAAGCCTGAGTCGATCTTTGTTGACGTTAAATGTTTGATTCCAGACGTAGCGAAGCTGAACAACATGGCAGTCGCTGCCAACAGCAGCGGGATGATCCTCCTGGGAGGGGGCGTGGCCAAACACCAAATATGCAACGCCAATTCATGGGTGAGTATTCTGCATTTTTGACGGAACCTTTTTGGTTCCTGGTATAACCTTTTATAGGGGTTCCACTTGGAACCCTTACAAAGGGTTCTACCTAGAACCCAAAATAAAGGGTTATACCTAGAACCATCTGTGAAAGGTTTCATCCAGAACCCCCTGTGGTTCTGGTTCTACAGAAAACCCTTCTATTGTGTAATGAGTCCACCTAGATCCCTCAGAGGGGGTTCAACTAATTTTTGTATTTCAAGTGTTTTATTTAGAACACATCATGGAGGTTCTATCTAGAGCACCTTCTAAGGATGCTAAGAAGAACCAGCCCAAGAGGTTCTTCCAAGAATCTTTTTATACCACAAGAGTTCTATCTAGAACCCACACAGGGGTTCTACTGAGACCCTTTTATATTATCTAGAACCCTCCCAGGAGGTTCTATCGAGAGCCATTTTATATTGTAAGGGTTTTATCTAGAACACACTATAGGGGTTCTCCTGAGAACCTTTTTATATTCCCGGGGTTTTATCTAGAACACACACAGTGGGTTCTGCCAAGAACCTTTTACAAGAGTTTTAGAACCAAACTGGGGGTTCTCCTGATAACTTGTTTATATTCTAAGGGTTTTATCTAGAACCAGGACATTTTAAAATTATTTTTTATTAAATGTCGACTCTGTCAGACAGAGTCGACAAAATGTTCCATGTTTTAATTTCCCAGCGTCGTCGTGTGAGCAGCCATTTTATTTTTTAAAGTGTCTCAGAGTCTCTTAATGTTCATCAAAATACAACATTTAAAACCATAATTTTTATTTAGCTTTGATTTAGAAGGACTACAGAGTCGACATGTTATGATTGAGACACATCTGATAGAAGTATTATTTGAATTTGTCAAAGTAAATGAAGTGTTTGAGCAGTTTTCTCGCCTCTTTTAAGGTTTTTTTGACAGAAATCTGGGACTCAACTTTAAAGGACCAACATTTTCATTGAAAAATCCAATTTAAAACACAGGTGATTATAAGAGCACAGTTTTACACCTCTGTTACTGTTAGTTTTATATTTTGAAGGATTTTAAGACCTTTTTAAATGAAGTTATGAAGTCTTGTCCTGTCTGTGTTCCCTGACACAGTGTAAGACGGGAAACTAAAAAAAATTAAAGCAAACCAAAACATTTCATAAATTACAAATATTTCTTATATAAAAATCCTTAAAGAAATTGAGTTACAGTGTTGGTATTAATCATTTTATGTATTATTCTGGTTATTGTTGTTTGGTAGGACATGATTTGTTCCTCCAGAAGAGTAAAAGCAGTTTTTAAAGTGCAGCCTGATTCCCTTCGACAGCAGCGCCGCCACACTGATGTGCAGTTGTGATCTTGTGGATGCAGTGGTGCGTTTGTAGCAGACTCAGTAACACACAGCTTTGTCTCCCTCCAGAGGGACGGAGCTGACTATGCCGTGTATGTGAGCACAGCTCAGGAGTTTGACGGCTGTGACTCAGGGGCGTCGCCTGACGAGGCCGTGTCCTGGGGCAAGATCAGAGCAGGAGCTCAACCTGTGAAGGTAATTTTATGTTCCAATTATTGATGTTAGAGATTTCATTTTGTTAAAGGAAAAATCTGTAATATTTACTGTAATAAATCATAAAACAACCATGATGTGTCATCAGAGATGAAGGAAACATCTTAAGTTGAAATATGTGTCCTTATAAATTTCTGTTCCAGGTTGGAATAACTATTTTTGTTTGTCTATTTCACATTAATTAGAGTTCAAATTAAAGCTGAATGTTTGCAGAATGAATAAATTTCTGTTTATGAGTCAGAAGACATCATTAATAATCTGTTAGAAGGTGTAGATGTTTATAACAGTTAAATTGAGCAAAATGTCAATGGAGTTTGGCAGCAGTGAGACAAGCAGCTTACACTGTAAAAAAAATAAAGAGTTGGGACAACTCAAAATTTCAAGGCAACACCCTGCAACAGATTTTTGAGCTTTGAGCCCAATTCAAACTCTCAAGTTTTGAAATAAACTTTTAAAAGTTTTGCTGACCTCTAATCTTCAGTTCAGATAATTTACTTTTCTTCTGTAGATAAAAATGAATCTTTGAGTTTTAGAGACTAAAAATATAAAATTCAAAAATTGGTCACAGTGAGCTGCAAACCTGATTTGTCTTTCTTTTTTTAGTGTTTGGAAAATTAAATAGTTCTAATTAGGGGCCAGGCAGCCTAAGCTGCCAGGACCCTATTGTAATCCTGCATGTTCTTCTTTCTTCTTTCTTTCTTCTTCTTTCTTTCTTTCTTTCTTTCTTTCTTTCTTCTTCCGAGGAAATCCTACTTCCCATGCATGAAAAATGACCAAACTTTGCACAAAGGTCCAGTCCCATGTCAGATTGCCTCAGCTGCAAAAACAGGCCAATAGTCCTGATGGTGGCGCTACAGCAAGCCTCTAAAGTTCAAAATTTTGAAAATTCATAATAAATCAACATATGTGCTACAGATTTACAACTTTCACCACAATGTAGCCCCGATACTGAAGAAACTTTTGTACATTTAAACCTATTGCAAATTATGAAGTCCATCACTCTGTTTTTTTCAAAAACTGTAAAACTTATTAAACCTATCTCCTCCCACAATTTTTGCTCAATTGGCACCAAACTTGCTACAGAGCATCTTCAGACTGTCCTACACAAACGATCCACACAGATTTTTGATTTATCAAAAATTGAGCCTACAGTGCATCAAAATGTTTGACTGTAAACGGTATTATAAACATATACTTGCAAATTCTTGCTAAATACATTTTCAATGTTCATGAAAAAAAATGACAAAATTTTGGAGTCATGGTAGATGATGTTTGGAAAATATCAGAATTTTATCTCAAAAACTGAATTTTTTACAGCATTTTGAATTTCACTCTCATGCGAACAATTGGAGTCAATGCAAAAATGTCATTTTTAAACATCAGTTTTTCACTTTTGGAGCCAATAAATCATTGTTAAAAACTAATGACCAACATCTCCGTGCTGTCTAGATGCAATTTGTGTATTTTGGGATTTTTGTCTCAATAACTGAATTTTTGACAGCCGTTTGAAATCTGCCTTTACACGCTAACAGCTGCTGTCTTGCACACAGGTGACTGACTTAGTCAATTTGTGAAGCTACAAGTGGTGTTTCCATTTGCCAATTAGCTCAGTGAGATAGAGGATGGTTGTTGGTGTTGAAGGTTGTGAGTTCAAGCCTCAGCTTGTACAACATTTCCATATGAGAAATCTACCCAAACTTTTCACAAAGGTCCAGTCCCATGCCAGATGTCCTCAACTGGAAACACAAGACAATAGTCCTGATGGTGGCGCTACAGCAAGCCTCTAAATTTCAAAACTTTGAAAATTCACAACAAATCAACCATATGTGCTACAGCTTTGGAACTTTCACTTTGAAATGTGCTTTTCCATGGCATGGATGGCTGCTGCCTGGCACCCTGATCCTTGGCTTAGTCAATTTGTGAAACCACACATGAACTGTCACTTGCCAATTAGCTCAGTGAGATAAAAGACTGGACTTCAGTGTCAGAAGTCGTGAGTTTGAGCCTCAGCTAAGGCAGGATGGACTTTCAAATGTGAAAGCCTTATGTTCAGGTATCATGCTATGTGGATTAGAGACTGCTAAGATTTAAATAATTATGATTCAGGGAGTTTTGGGAAGAGACAAATACTCTTTATCAACACGTTTCCCTGTTATCCCTTGTCTCTTTTCCCTGTTTATTTGGCTTAGCCATCAGTCAATATGCAGAGTCTCTTGTGCCAGAAATTGTGAGTTCAAGCCTCAACTGATGTAAAATGCACATTAGAATGCCACCTTTTTTTCATCTTCCTACACTCTGCTTGTTGCTCAGAATTGCCTAATTTTGCCTAAAATTGCCCGGCCCCGACCATTGCTGCGCAGCAGCTATAATTGAAAATATTAAAATTCCACCATTTACCTTCACTTCAATTAATTTACTCAATATTTTTTTAAATGCAATGTTTTGAGTTTCTAAAATTCAAAGCTTGAAGTTTATGTAAAGAGGAAAAGTAAATTATCTCAACAAAAGATCAGTAGTTGGTAAAACTTTTTCAAAACTTAAGAGTTTGAGTTGGGCTCAAAACTCGGAAAATCTATTGCAGTCTGTTGTCTTGAAATTTAAATTTTTCTCAAGTTTTTAATTTTTACAGTGTACAGTGTGGGACTCATCGTCACTTGTCAAAATAGAACGTCGAGCTCGTCTTGCGCTCCTGCAGGGTTCCTGCGAGCACAAAGAGAGGGCGGATCAATTCAACCACAGATCGTATATTCAATAAGGATTCAATATATATCATCCATGGCTCCCACTCACAGCTGGGCTGCTGTTTCTCTTTTCTGGACACACAATTCCTACAAATTGCTCCTTTTAATAAATTTAAATAATTGGTGGTCCAGCAGAGGATGCACAAACGCAATAAGTATTAGTTTAATTTTTAAAGAATCACAGCAATGTGTGTCAATCATCATGATAAAAATATACAATTAAAATATAATTGTTTTTGTGTAAACTTGTTCTGTGAGGTTTTACTTCACCGTTTGTCTTTTCTGTCTCTCCAGGTGTTTGCAGATGCTTCCATCGTTTTCCCCTTACTGGTGGCAGAGACGTTTGCAGCTCAGGCCAATCAGCCGAACGCTGGAAAGAAACAAGAAACTAAAGAACAGCTGCCGTATCAAATCCGTTAGGAACTCTGAGCCTCTGTTTCACTCTTTTGGGGATTTTTGTGGTGTTTTTTTTGTTGAAAATACAGAATGTGGCAACAACATTAAAACTTCTGCAACAAAGAGTGTTTGTGAATTTTGACTAAATCAAAATTATGAAATTAAAAATAAAAATTAAATATGATTTTGTCTGAGAACGTTTGTTTGAGAATGTGTGAACATGTTGATTAATAACTGTAATTTAATTACATGTAACTCCCAACACTGCCAGTACTCTGAGAAACAAAGGTGCTAGCTAGAACCATAACTGTTCTTTGGCTTGTAACCATCAGAGAACCCTTTTTGGTTCATGGTAGAACCTTTTATAAAGGTTCCACTTGGAACCCTTTCAGAAGGTTCTACCTAGAACCCAATATTACCAAGAACCATCTGTGAAAAGTTTCACCCAGAACAGAGACCCTTTCTATAGTGCAATGGTTCCACCCAGATCCCTCACAGGTGGTTCTATCCAGAACCTTTCTACCTTCTAAGGATGCTAACAAGAACCAACCCGAGGTGCTCCACCAAGAATCTTTTTATATAACAAAGGAACTCACCCAGGGGTTCTACTGAGAAAATTTTTAAATTTCAAGAACACAGTCATGGGGTTCTGCCAGGACTGTTTAATATCACTACATTCCAAGATTTTTATCTTCTGAGAACCATTTATATATTTCAAGGGTTTCATCTAGAACTCACCTCGGGGTTCTACCCAGAACCTTTTCTATAGTCCAACCCACCCAGGAGGTTCTTGCAAGAAAAATTTTATATTCCAAGTGTTTTATTTAGAGCACATTCAGTGGGTTCTGCCAAGAACCTTTTTATTTTCCGAGGGTTTTATCTAGGATGCACCATGGAGGTTCAATCTAGAGCACCTTCTAAGGATGCTAACAAGAACCCACCCGAGAGGTTCTCCCAAGAGAGGTTCTTCCAAGGTTGGTTCTATCAGGAACCCATCCAGGAGGTTCTATCAAGAACATTTTTATATTACAAATGTTTTATCTTGAACACACTCAGTTTGTTCTGTCAAGAATCTTTTTATATGTCAAGGGTTTTATCTAGAACACAGCCAGGAGGTTCTACTGAGAGCCTATTTATATTCCAATTGTTTTATCTAGAACACACTCAGTGGGAGAACTGTTCTATGTTCCAAGTGTTTTATTTAGAACCCACGCAGGGGGCTCTGTTACATTATGGTACTTTAATGACTGTGGATGGTGTTCAAAGCAGAGCTGAAGTCCACGAGGAGGATCCTGACAAATGTTCCTGGAGAACCCAGGTTCTGGAGGAGGTGCAGCAGCATGTGGCGTGTAGAGATTCAACTTTTTATTGAATGTAGACATCAGCTGTCAGAAAGAAAATCTGACGGAGTCGACGTCTTACAGAGTCGACAAAATGTTAAAATGTTTTCATTTCACAGCGTCGTCGTAGTGAGCAGCCATTTTATTTTTTAAAGTGTCTCAGAATCTCTTAATGTTCATCAAAATACACATTTTTAAACCATAATTCTTATTTAGTTTTGATTTAGAAGGACTACAGAGTCGACATGTTATGGTTGAGACAGCTGATGGAAATATTATTGAATGAATTTGTCTAAAAATATAAAGTTAACCAGTGCTCGAGCAGTATTCCCACTTTTTAAAACCAGGAAGTGAGACAGAGGTCCTTAGGGTACAGCTGACCCTTTATATGCCTGATTAAATCATGTTGACAGAAATCTGGGACATAACTCAGAACTTATACTTGTAAACATCATAAAGTAAAGCGGGAAGTGAAGCTAAAACTGATCTGTTTTCTACGTCTCTGCTCATGAGCAAAAAAAGAAAAGAGAAAATTTATTTTAAAATTTTATTTGTTGCATCTGCTTATTAAGTGAAGGACAACAGATGGAAATTGGCATCTCATTAAATCTGATGCAACCATGTTGTTATTTCCTGTCATGGCACGCTGTCTTTTTATCAATTAAATAAACTAAACTAAATAAACGTTTGCTCTCTTGTTGTTTCATCTTTATTCAGTCCCTCCAGGAAGCAGCGATCACAACAATTCACACAAATTCAACCAATCCCTGTGAATTGTGGCGACCTTTGTTTTATTATTCACTACTTTTCTGGATTTATATTTTTGTTATTTTGTCACAGGTGCTGAAAGAACTCAACATTTGTCACTGTTATTAACGTTTATCAACACTGTCCACTTTGATACTTTTGTGCTGTTTTGACTGAGTTTGAGCTCTGAATTTCTCTTCTTCCTAAAATACCCTCCTGGTGCACTTCTTCATTTACAAATAAAGCAGATTTTGATATTTCTGTGAAATTGTGAGCTTTGATATAAAGTTAGTTAGAACACTAAGGACAGAGTGCAGTTTTATTCTCCCTGGAACAAGTTAATTATGCAAAAGGAAAAAAAAGTAACATTTTCTTTTCTCTTGTTTCAGCTGTTTAATTGAAAAAAAAAAAACACTTCAAAAACATTGCTATTTTTTCTTTTTTTTGAAAAGCTGCTGTGAAATCAGGCATTTTAAGATGCAATAATCCCAAAAAAAGGCCTGTGAAATGGACTGTTTAATGCAGTGGCTCCCAAACTGTGGGGCAGGCCCGCCTAGGGGGCCGCAGAGGTACTGCAGGAGGGGCGCTGAAGACTTTTCTATTTTAACTTCATCAGCGATCAAGAACGCACGTTATTTCTTCAGCTGTGAACGTGGTCTGCAGACTGCAGGTAACCTACAGGTGATCTAACAGGATGTTTGTGTCTCTTCCTGTTTGTTCTCTGATGTCTGCTGGAAACTGTCTCACTGGGACTGAACCTTCTGTCTCTGCCTCCTGCTGCAGACACCTGATCTCGTCTTCTCTCCAGGTGAGGCGTTAGTAACCCTCCTACCTTTACACCTGAGCACATCTGACAGTGTTACAGCGACACCCAGTGTTCAAACGGTGAACTACAAACTAACCTCTGGATTATCTGATTATATTTTATAAAATCAAATATGATTATATTTGATTATATTATTTTCGACTCCTTCAGAATCCTTTCTTATCTGTTGTTGTTGTTGTTGTTGTTGTTGGTGTTATTATTAATGATTGATTTAAAAAATGAAGGACAAACTTTTTCTGGCCTCTGAAAAAGGGGTCATGCCAGAAAGTTTGTGCAGCACTGGTTCGATGAATCATGACTTTGGCCCCTGGTGCCCCTGCCCCTCCCGCAGCCTGAGTCCGCCCCTGTCGGCCGCACATGTGGGCGCACTTGTCACCTGAAACACCAAATACCCGGAAACTGTGAATTGTCGACAGGAGAGCGTGTGTTTTTGTGTGTTTTTTAATGTTCTCACAGCGGTCTGTGATGACAGGTTGATTCCTTGAAGCACAAATACGTTTCTGCGCAGGAAGGAGTTTCGTTTCCGCGGACTTCCCCGCCTCCTTTTACCGAGAGCTACCAGGAAATACACCGATCATACATGAAACACACACTCACACACAGACACACACACGCTACTCAGCTGGACTTCAGTTTAAACTGACAGAAGAGCTTTTTGGATAAAATGTCAGCTGCTGTTTGCGCCTTTTTCCTGACGATTTCAACACTATGTGGATCCAGAGGTAACATGTCTGTCTGTTGATCATAAACTCAGTGTGTGTTTAAGAGGAACTGTCTCATCTCACAGACCACAGCAGCAGCTACCTAAAATAAAATAAGAAGTTTTCCTTCCTGCATTAGGATCAGTTTATTTAAAGATATTCTACATGAAGTCCTCACAGTTTGACTTCAACTGGGACTGACTCGGAAACAAAGAGTTTCTGTTGGTTGAATGGAAAAATATTTATTTAAAAAAAAAAATCTGCTGAGAAGAGATCCAGATCGCCATTTTAAAATTTTTAAAAATCAAATTATTCACATAAATCAGCAGGTAGAGTTACTTCTGCAGGCCTGTAAGTGTTCAGAAGATGAAGAGAAAAGAGTGAACTTTGACACCAGGACATTAAACGCAACAGCTCCTGACTTTATTCATTTATTCAACAGGAAACATTCAAGTGTTTCAGTCAGATCATCACATTACTCATGTCGATCAATCAATCGATTATTTCCCCGAGTATTGATTTTAAAGTGGTTTTAAAGTTTCAGAAGATTATTGAAAATATTTCTCAAAGTCCAAGATGGCAAATATTCAGTTAACTGTCAGAGAAGAGGAAAGAAACCGGAAAATATTCACATTTAAGAAACTGAAAGTAGAAAATTTAGACTTTTTTCTTTGAAAATTTAACTGATTAATCGATTATCAAAATAATTGGCGACTGATTCATTTTGAATTTTCATTGTCCTCTCTGATCCTGAATGCAGCTGTTAGAAATGTCCCAATAACATTTTTCCTGATAACAGTTCTGATACCTGAACTCTGTCTGTCGATAATGGGGCTGAACGATTCTGACAAAATATTTAATCTGCGATTATTTTGACTGATCCTGGAATTGCGATATGATTTGCGATGTTAGAGGCAGTGATCATTTTTACGTCATTATTCTTATTTTTATTGAAAAACATGTTTAAATGATTATGATGTGATTTTTTGTTGTTGTTGCAGGAATCTGAACGATGCTTATTATTATTATTAAGTCTGTAGAGTCTCTGATGTGTAGGACAGGATGTCTCTGTCTCACCACGTTCATTCATTTAAAAGTTTTTGACACATGTTGCCTCTAACAAGTGTTGCACCTCCTGCGATGTGAAAATCACAGACAGCCATATTTGCGATTTCAATAGCATTTTGATTAATTCTGCTGTCCTGGTTCCAGTAACATTTTTTCCCGATACCAGTTGTGATACCTGAACTTTGCAGATTCAGGGGAGTTTTCTGATCCAAGAGAGAAGTGAGGTCTCTCCTCTTCTTAAAGTGATATTCCACTGCTGAGTAATAATCCACTCAGATTGATGTTCTAGACTATTGATTAATTAACATTTAGTACATTTTTACTTTTTATTATATTTTTAACAGCGATTAATCAGTTTATCATTGTATGGATGTGATGGTCTGTGACTGGACTTACAACTTGTGGTTGTACAGTAAAATCTGTAGTAAAAGACGCTGCTTGCTCACGTTTCAGGGTGAATAAATTACCTGATGTAACTTTATATATATTTAGATATTTTCAGGCCAGTGTTGGTTTGGATCATTTCTAACTTAATTCTAACTTTGCGTCCTGTTTTATTTTGATTTGGACTGTGCAGGGGTATCGGGAGTCCTCAGCAGGCCCACGAATGTCAGCTTGACCTCCTATAACATGGATCTGGTGCTGAGGTGGGACCCACCTGAGGGGGCAGCCGGCGACCTCATCTACACCACCGAGTACAGGTGAGTCGACGCCGATGAAGCTTCTCTGCTGCAGAAAACGCTCCTCGCTCCTTTGTCAGTCTGTGATGTCACTGCTCAGCCATCAGAGCTACAGCTGGTTTATAGAGCTGCAGCTGTACATTATTTTTAATATCAGTTATTAGATTGATCATTTTAAAAATAATTTAAAAAAACAGTCTAACATAGAGATGTATCAATACCATTTTTTCCTTCCCAATATCAATTATGATACCTGAACATTGTACACTGCATACTGATTAAATACCACTGTGTTAAAAACTATTATTTTATTATTTTATGATTTTTATTTTAAGGAGTTATGTTAGTTGATATTGCATCAATGCACACACTTACATACTCTCTGATACCTGATCCAGCACTTTCGGCTGCATCAGAGGCATTTCTGATGCAGGTTCTGGTATCATAACGACACTATAATATACTGTTTTTGTCCAAACTGCAGTCTGAAACCTAATTTACTGTCATATTAGACAAATGAACCACACATTTATATGTATATTTACATCTGATAAGTTGGAAACAGGAAAGTTTTGACATTTTAGCTTTAAAAATGACCTGAACAATAAATCTATTACTAAAATTAATCAAAATAAAAAATCACCTTCACGCTTTTCCATAAAACCCTGCAGCACAGGGGTGAGGGCCAGCATTTTAAAAAAAATCTTTTTTGATCTTTTTTTTTTTTGTTTTCTTGTGATGTCACTTACGTAAAAGTCAAAAGTTTTCTTCTTTTACCACTGCGACCTAATTTGGATCTACACACAGTGGAAAGAGTTACAAGTTACACACTGGGGTTTGGAGACAGGACAGGACAGGAGAGGACAGGACAGGACAGGAGAGGAGAGGACAGGACAGGACAGGACAGGAGAGGAGAGGACAGGACAGGACAGGACAGGACAGGACAGGACAGGACAGGACAGGACAGGACAGGAGAGGAGAGGACAGGAGAGGACAGGACAGGAGAGGAGAGGACAGGACAGGACAGGAACAGGACAGGACAGGAGAGGACAGGACAGGACAGGAGAGGAGAGGAGAGGACAGGACAGGAGGACAGGACAGGACAGGACAGGAAGGACAGGACAGGACAGGACAGGACAGGACTTTTTTAATCCTAGGAGGTAAATTCAGATGTCATACCAGCAGCAACAACAGCAATGAGAGTGAAACACAGGTAAGGAACAATTAGAGTTTAGAAGTACAGGTGAAAAAAAAAAACAAGCGAGTAAGAATAACACAATAAAGTGGAATAGAATAATAGTAATAAAAAGAAAATAATATAATATGAAATGTAAATTAAAAATACTGTGAGGTATTTATAGGTCACATTCTGGGTGAAGTTTGTTTGTGAAAAAACTGACCATGATGAATGTGTGGGGGCGCCTTGTCTGTGGAGTCTTCACAAGTTTTCACTGGGCAGATGAGCTTCTTTCTGATCAGATGTGACGAGCTTCAGCCTAATAATAATTAAAATAATAAACCCATCCTTTATTTTTCTGCTCTCTGGCTGATTATCCTCATTCATCAGTTCAGTGCTTTCACTCCACTTTCTTTTGGCTCTTCATTTCGGACCCTGTCCCTCCTGACCCTGGGTCAGTGGTGAACGGATCGAAATATCAATGCTTCCGATACAACATGTTTGTTTTGAAGACTGATTCTGGCATCAATAGGATCGAGTCCAAGACAGAGATCAGTTTCATTTTTTTCTTCTACGCTTTACCATTTTATTTCATAACAGAGCAGAACTGTCTGTGCACCGCGGTGCGACCCCTGACCTGTTTAATCCCACACACAGCGACAGATGAACGAAAGAGGAACCTCATGTAGAATGCTGTTCACTCCAACTTTGTTCAACCACATGACAAAACATCACGAGAAAGAACTTGAAGCTGTAAGATAACAGAGGGGAGGAGGAGGAGGAGGAGGAGGAGACTGCCTCAGCATCTAGACCCCCGACACAGAGACAGAGTTGACTTACAGTCTTGTCAGAGAGGCTCAGGCAGGAATATCCAGGTGTACAGTAATTAAATTAATATTTTAGTCAAATCGGATCATCAGCATTGATTAATGTTACTGTAGTGGAGATACGAGGGATTGACTCAGTCTGGACTCTAGTTCTGTGTTTGTCACTGAATTCACCCTGGTGTGTCGGCCAGAACACCACTGAAGACCAAAATTCACAGAGTAAGAAATAAAGTGATGGTCAGAGAGGATGTTTGCTCTTTAGGTCTTTATCTCTGGTTCTGGTTTCTATACAGAGAAAAGTATCAAAATACAGCGAGAAGAATAATGTATAATGAATAATAATAATGTGCAGTATGAATACATTAATTTTAACCATACACAGGACATGGACAGGATGCTTTTATTGTGAAAAACCAACAGGCAGCATTGACACTGTAAGTGGATTCCAAAACTACTACAGCGGGCAAAAGAGGTTGTTTTGACCTTTGACCTCTAAACTCTATTATCTCTCATGATAAATACCAGACTAAAAGATTAATGCATTTATTCTGTTAGTTTATCTTTTTAAAGATGAAATAACACCAAAATTTAAAGTGAATTTATTTGTATATTTATCAACATGCAGCATCATGTGTAGTAAACTGTGATGGTTTCATATAATAACCATCAGTCATCTGATTCAAACTTTAGATTCATCTAGAATCACTCAGAGTCAGAAACAGTTTCATGTATTTTATAAGATTATAAACATGTTATTTTAACATTAATTAGAACAAATCTTCATTGCTGTTTATAATAAATAAAAATTTGAGAGCTTTAACACAAAAATTCAGTGAGTTAAAACAGGTAAAAAAAATGATCACGTTTTCTTTGTCTTTTGTGTAATTTATATATATACATTTTTTTTAATTCAACAAAGTTACTGCACATATAAATTTGAAAACAGTCAAAATGAGCTCCTTGCAGTAACTTTACAGACAAACTCGTTAGATCCACTGCATCTGCATTTGTTCTGTGGGGGTTTGAGGAGGAGGATGTGGGCTGATGAAGAGTCAAAGTGGGTCGAGGACGATGCATCTCTCTCTGACTCGCTGTCTCAGGTCTAAACCAGGTTAGCTTAGTTCTTATCCCGGCTCTCTTCCTGTGGTGATCGTGGTCCGGCTGGTCTGGCTGGGTGACCCGTCTCAAGGTCCGCTGCACTAATCGAGTCCCTGCGCTTCCTTTTCCCACATTAATGAGTGTATTTCTGTCATCTATCATGTAGATATACCTGCTGTATTTCACCATCTGACCAATGTTTGCTGAGATGTAAGCTAGCTTTAGCCTCAGTCTGTTAGCATTAACATTATATTATGTATGCTGTTAGCATAGCAGTTAGCTGTTAGTTAACTTTACATAAACACTTTCACAGGGTTCTTGTTTTAAAATGTGTCAGATGGAAACATTAAAACATCAGCTGGAGACTCTCAGCTGACTTGAGTCGAGTTAGCATTAGCATTAGCTTGCATCAGCCAGCTACACTTATGAAATCTGCTTGTGAGTCATTATTTTAGTGACAAAATCCACCGTCGTCAGCTAGAAATGAGGAAGTGCTTTTGTTTTCTTCTCTAAGGAATCACAGACCTCGTGTTTCAACTGTTAATCCCAATTTCGATGTTAAATCTGCTGCTGTTATGACTGTAAACTGCACAAATACGGTGGAAGAATGGAAAGTTTGGCAGGCGTAGCAACAGTAACTAAGGAGGGCGGGGCTTTGTGAAGGGTCAGTTGCCCATCAATAGCTGTTACTTCAGCAGACCAGTTAAATACCAGACATTAAAAAAAATATTCAGCCCATTGAAATATACTTAAAAAACAAACAAACTTCAAAGCTGAAACATAAACATTTTTGTGTAACAGTGAAAGGATTCCTAGGCTCTTTATTTTAGCCTATTAATGCATTAAGATAAGATAAGATAAGATATTCCTTTATTAGTCCCACAGTGGGGAAATTTCTAGTATTACAGCAGCAAAGAGCGAAAATAGAGAAACATCAATCTGAGACGATAAATAGCAACAAGCAATATAAACAATATATTAAAAAAATCTGAACAATTTAAAGGAGGAAACATGTGGAACTATTACGTATAGGAAGTTACAATATATACCTCACAAATAACGGCACATTTCTCTCCCCTACATTAAATACATAAAAAGTATTGATATCAGTGATTCTGGCCATAAATAACTTGGTATCAGATTGAAACCTAATCTTGTGATATCAATCAGTCCTAACCCTGGGTGGTTTTACACATGATGTAATGATGATGATGATGAAGAGTCGGATGACTGTCAGGCCTGTCCCTGTCACCCCGTCGCACACACACAGCGGTCAGCGTGACACCACTACTGTAAAAGCTAAATCACGTCTGCTGTTACTGGATGTTTCCCTTCAGAGTGAAACTCGGGAGCTGCAGGCTGGTTAAATGCTGCTTTGCATACAAGTGGATTATATCTGCTCCATCATTCACACTGTTCTGATTCTCTGAAGCGCTGCGACCACATGCAAACTTCACTGCTCGAATGATTGTAAATGTGGCTGCAGAGTCGTATTTGGATTGGGGGGGTTTAACAGACAGATTTTATCAGCAGCATCATTAAACTGCCAAACCTGCAGGACGAGTGAGCAGCAGCTGTAAAGAGCCCTGCTGCCCCTGCAACACCAACACAGAAACTGTGACCAGCGACACCTTCCTCTTCTCGTAACAACAACATGAGTGGTTTTTTTCTTCTCTTTTTATAAAAGTACCTTCTGTTCTGGGAAGGAGGGCTGATGAACACAGTGTCCTGTAACTGACTCATGTTAATGAGCAGAACACACACACACACACACACACACACACACACACACACGTTACGCTGATAAAATCTGAAAACAATGAGCTCATAGTTCTTCATGTACTTTTGCACCATTTACTGGTAAAGTGGAAATACAAAGAAAAAGGCCCCTTTTTTTTTAACCCTTTTAGATCACATCTCCACTTTTGTGTGCTCCTATTTCACAACATATGCCACAAAATACAACCTCAGTTACAAACAAAGTTGTGTAAAATAGAAATAAAATCAAAATGCTAAGATTTGCAGATTTACAGCGGTTGAAAACATGCCCACATGTTGTCCGTATATTTACAAAAAAACGTTTGAACATTAAATATCTCGTCTTCTTACCGTTTTCAACTGGACGTACTGTAGATCAGAAAGTTTTTGCAAGTCATTGAATTCAGTTCTGTTTTACACAACAACACAACTTTTTTGGAACTGGGGTTGTATAATAAAGTTTCCCTCTTTGTATTTCATGTCAAAATCATGGAATATCTCATTATTTCTTCCTGTAAAACAAAATATGATGCATGCTTTAGTAAACTGGAACCAACCGGTTTCATCACCGATATCCTGACATCCACATGACAACCAGTCTTCAAGGCAACGCACTGCAATCTATTTTGAGTTTTGAGCTCAAGTCAAACTCTTTAAGTTTTGAAATAAACTTGAAAAAGTTTTGCCGACCTATAATCTTTAGTTGAGATAATTTTCTTTTCTTCTAATAAACTTGAATCTTTGAGTTTTAGAAACCCTCAAAAATTGTATTTTGATTAAAGTCGTTGAAATTTTGAGTTTTCTCAACTTTATTTCAGGTTTGTTTTCTTGATGAGAGGAAATAAAAAGATTGAGACGGCCTGTGAAATCAGCCTGAATGTATTTATTTTTTATTTATAAAGTATTTCCTGTGTGTATGTGTGCATCAAGATAATACTGTGGAAATGGCGGTAAAAATGTTCAGTAACGTTCATTAATGCACAGATTTATTAATAAGTCCTGTTGTGAACTGGGTCATGATAGTTTGTCATTTTTAAAATGCAGGACCCCAGAAAAGAAAGTCTGAAATTTAATGTGTTTTTGGCTCAATCAATGCAACTTAAAAAAAAAGTTGTACTGCTGCATTTCGTAGAAACAAACTTACAGAAACTTTTTCTTTCTGTCAAACAAACAGTCAAATCTATTTTATCTGTTTTCATCTCAGCGCTGTGTTTTGTCCACAGAACCCCGTTCATAAAGTACACAGCGGGCTGTGTGAACACCTCCTCCCTTCACTGTGACTTCACCCGCCTCAACGTCTCCATCATCGAATATGGAAAGTATACGTGCAGAGTGCAGGCGCAGCGGGGGGCCGAGAGCTCCGTCTGGGTGGAGAGTAACCAGATCATTTTGGATAAAGACTGTGAGTAGAAACTTTCTGTGTTTCAGGACTTTTTACTGTAAAACTCTGCTCATTTAGTTTATCAGTGAAAACAGCTGATCGTCTCTCAGAAACATATAATAAAATATCTTTAGATGGATTTTTATCACTTAAATGATTCTTTACTTTAGTCAGTCAGTCACCAGAAACTGATTCAGCTTGACTGTCATTAACTTTTGTTCTACTGTGATTATAGACGAGATCAATGATTGCTGCAACACAAAAAAATCAATTAAAGCACAAATCAATGCTTTTTTTCTTTTAGGGATGCACCAAACTGTGACAGCATCTCTCATGGTATTACATGGCTAATTATTTTATTATTTAGATTTTATTTTATAAAAGGGCTGCTACTGACTGCTGTGTTTTATTACAGTTGTACATAAATAATCCAAACATCTAAAAAGACAATTCATGCCAATTTTTAACACACGCTTAGGTCACAACTGGCTCTGATAGATAGCAGATAGAATGGCAGTAATAACAGTCATAATAATAATAGCCATACTACTACTACTGTAATAATAATAATAATAATAAGAAGAAGAATAATAATGATAACGATAATAAATCAAATTAAAATTAATAAATTAAAACAATATAACAATAATAATACAATAAAATGGAACAAAAAATAGAAAAATAAAAACCCACAAGTTTGAAAAAAGTGTAAGTATTTATATTATAAATATTAAAATCTAAGTAAATGATAATAATAATAAAACACAATTGGAAAAAAATGTAACAACTAAATAGAAAAATAAAAATTAAAAAACAACTAGTTTTGAAAAAAATGTCAATAATTATATACGTACATATACATATATATGTGTGTGTATACACATAGAATAAAAATTTAAATGATCATTAAAATAAAAGACAATGAAAAAAAATGAAAGCTCTCTCAGAGGTGCTGTCAATCAGCAGAGATGAGAAAATGAATTCATAAAAACTGACTGTCAGATCTTTTTGTCTCTTCGTGTCCTCTGACTCTTCTCTTCCTCAGCCCTCATCGGGGCGCCCAACATCTCCCTTCTCTCTAACGGGGCAACTATCGACGTCAGCATCAAAGATCCCGTGTTCGCCATCTCGGCGCTGAGGCAGACTTACCTCTTGGCCACCTACAACATCACCTACTGGAAGGACGGACGCAAGGAAACGGTGAGAAACTCTCGTTCATGTGCTGCTTATTTCATACTGACGTGGTTCCTGTGAAGAGTAAAACATCAGTGAACACGAGGTTAACGAAGTTTTCTCTGGACTGAACACTCACTAACACACAGTCTCACTGAGGTTCAGATCCTGATCTGATGCATGTTATTTTATCATGAGACGGCTGGAAGCTCTATAAATACGAGTATTATAATCAGGGCTGCAACTATCAAGAATTTTCAGTGTCAGTTAATCTGGCCATCATTTTTTCAATTAATTGATTAATTAAGTAAAGTCATGATTTTGTCAGATGATTAAATTTGTGTGCATGGGGCGGGAGGGGGGCGGTTATGTAAATAACATTACATAACAATGACAAAGACAAAAAACAATGCAACATGATAACAAACAACATAATAAGATGAAAAACAAGGTAAAAGATGTGATCAGAATGTCAGTCTCTTTACTGAACCAGACTCCTTTTGAAAAACCAGTACTTTTAGCTCACAGAACTCAGGAGTTGTTGGTCTGCTGCTGCCTCCATCTGTGAGTTTGTTTGTGTTATCGTGTGACTCTGGTGAATTCAAACTAACCCTTTAAAACACACAAGTCACACAAGTCACACAATAACACAAACAAACTAACAAATTGAGGCAACAGCTCCTGTGTTCTGTTATAAGTAAAATGACTGATTTCATCTGTGGAGTTTGGTTGGTTTGGAGAGAGCGATGTTTGACTTATATAACAGTGGTTTCCTGTCAGAAGGGATTGTAGGATTGTAGATGTCTACAACACGTGAACTCCACAGCTTCTCCTAATGATCATCATCTACTGTGGGTGATGCGCTGACTGTGGATACGTGGCTCACATAATTTAAAAACTATCCCTTTAAATTTACCGTAGAGAATTCCTTTCAACAAGCTGCTTCGAAACCAAAAGCCCGTCAGGTGTTTTTCGTCTGGTTTGTGGTGCAGAATCAGATTCCAGCAGATTATCTGAGACCAGTTTGTCTCAGCTTGCTGTCTCTGTGGTGTCCCATAGCTGCTGCAGTGCATCATGGGTAAACCACACCACACACCTGACCGCTTCTCTGCTGCGTCCTGCAGGCCAAAAGCATCAGCAACCTGCAGCAAAACCGGGTGGTTCTGGACGGCCTGGACTTCAAGACCACGTACTGCGTCCAGGTCCAAATCAACACGGACAGGAACTCCAGGCCCAGCGAGCTCAGCGTGCCTGTCTGTGAACGCACCGCCGACGGTGAGCAACCTTTACCAGAAACAAAGACAGATGAGGGAGTGTTAACAAACGATGATAAGTATTCGTTGATGTTCTTTTAAGTTATTTCATGACAAAACCATGACAACAATGTAAATAAATAAAAGATACTGACGATGAAATCTTTGTTCATTATGACCTGACAAGTAAAGACGAGATGTTCAACTTCATTAGATCACAGTAATCAGTGAAGCACTAATCAATCTGAGAAAGTGATTGGTTCATCTTCACCAACAGCCTGTCAGATGGAAAGAAAGGAAAAGAAAAGAGATGAAAAGAAAAGAAAAGAAATGAGAAGAAAGGGGAAATGAAAAGAGAGGATAGGAAAAGAGAAAGGAAATGAAACTAATTAAAAGAAAAAGGAAAAGAAATAATGACATGAGTAATGGAATGCATTCATTCTGATATGATAGGGGAGACCTGGGATGGTGGTAACACTCAAACTAAGTAATAAATAAACACCTGCTAAACTTAAGACGTTCTCATCGGGCACCAACACACAAATGAGAGACTGCGTGTTCTCGTTTTGCAGGAGAGGAGGCTCCGTGGGTGGCGGCCGCGGTGACGTTTGTCTTCATGGCGGCGACGGTGGCTGTGGTGGTCGTCTCCGTGAAGTACAGGAGGAACATATCTCACTTCCTGTGTCCAAAAGATGCACTGCCTCAGCACTTTAAAGACGTGAGTGTGTTTCTGTGTGTTCAGGTCTGTTTGTAATGATGATTAATTCACCGTTAAACACAAAATCCTGCTGCATTTGGCAAAAAACACAACTTGGTAAATGTTTTATATTATATCAGTGAGTTGAGATGAACTTTGGGGATAATTTACTTGTTACAGAGGAGGAAAAGAGTGATTGAGTGATAAAATATAATAAAAATGAAAGCTATATACGCCATATATACCTTTTACATATACAGATTAGAGACAAACTGATGCCAGACTTTTTGCTGATACTGATATTAATGAGTTAAAAAAAAAATAAAACGGACCATCCTGACACTTTTTCCAAGTTTTAGAAACAAAGTTAGCCAACTTATAGACATTAAAATTAAATAAACCGCTCCACTGTGTCATCATCAGAGCACCAGAACGTTTCTGGATTTTAAACAGACATTTTATTGAATATCTGTGTTTTTCACTCATCATAAAAAGGACAATAACACAGAAGAAAATGTGATTCATTCTCAGCTTCTCCTAAATCACACAGTTCACACAACCTGTCGTCCTCCTGATGTTTTTAAATCTGATTCCTGCTCTCAGCTGTGAAACAAACACCTCTGACTCCTTGTTTAGTTTGATGTAAAAGAAGATTCAGGATTGTAATTGTGCTTTATTAGAATCTGTTTGTAATTTTGGTTTAAAAAATATATAATTTAACCATTTTGCCTCAAATCTAATAAGTAACTTTCTTCTGATTGTGTTCATGCTGCACGTGTACATATACTGAAACTCATCTTCCTCAAAGATATAACGAATCTCTTTAACCCACAGAGAATTATGCAATTTACTCCAAAGAAAAACCTTCTTATTGAGCCTGTTTTCTGACATATTAATGAGATCTGATCATTTCACATTTTCACCTTATTGAAGCAGGAATCAGACCCAGATCAGCTTGAACAGACGAAACAGGAACAAACTTATGAACGACTATAAAAACAGGTTGCAGCTCTGGTCTGTCTGGAGTCTGATACTTTACATTATTTAAAGCGATATTCCACCATTACATGATAATCCACTCAGTATGTACTCACCTCTGTGCTGATGTGATGATGGTGAAGATCTTCAGTTCACTAAACAATCCTGGAGTTTCAGCAGAAAACAGGGTTGCAGCCAAATCCAGTACAATGGCAGTGAATGGAGACCACGGATAAAATGTTAAAAAAAGAACACAAAACAAACACAAAATGTCTCCATCCTGCTCGTGTGGTGTAATCCAAGTGTCCGCGAGCCGCAACATTAAACTTTAACCGCAAAAGACGCCATTTACACCATGTTTTTAGCTGAAATGTCAACTGTAGCATGTAGCAGGTAGCATGTAAACATGGCGTCGATCTCTCGATATTTTCACACGTGCGTCCATTAAGAGATATATGAAGTCTCGCGATACATCGACGCCATGTTTACATGCTACCTGCTACATGCTACAGTTGACATTTCGGCTAAAAACATGGCGTAAATGGCGTCTTTTGTGGTTAAATTTTAATGTTGCAGCTCGCGGACACTTGGATTACACCACACGAGCAGGATGGAGACATTTTGTGTTTGTTTTGTGTTCTTTTTTTAACATTTTATCCGTGGTCTCCATTCACTGCCATTGTACTGGATTTGGCTGCGACCCTGTTTTCTGCTGAGTGGGTTATCATTCTGGGGTGGAATATCACTTTAAAGCCCTTTAATATCCCTGAAGCATCATTTAATAACAGGGAGACACAGGCATTATAAAGTTATGAGTAAACAGAATATCTGATATCTGTATATTTATATATGCATGTATATAAACATCTTTCTTTTGCAATGATCCTTCAGATGTGTTTGTAGAAGCAGGATATTTTACAATTTACCAAATTTAACAATAAACTTCAGTGTCCAAAAATGATGTCAGTGAATTAAAACACTAAACTGGTATGTTTTGATAAATATATAAAAAACAAACAAATAGAAAAAACAAACAAAAAATAATAATGAGAAGCAAAATATTTTAAAAATGTGCAAGATACAAGTAAAAAAATAATAAGAATACATATAAAGACTGATATATATAAATAGAATAGATTTTTTTAAAAATATGAAGGTGTATACTGTATATCAGGATATATATAGAGACAGATGAATATAAATATATATGATATAAATAGATTAATGATGGATATATGTGTAATATATAAGTATTTATATAAAGACTAATAAATAAAATGATATATGATCAGTTGTGGAAAGAACTGAAAATCTGTACTCAAGTACAAGTACTGTCACGTGACTAAAATATTACTTAATTACAAGTAAAAGAACTGAAGTACAAAGTACAAAGTACTCTTCTCAAAAACTACTCAGAGTATTAGTTACTTTTTAATACATTATCAATAGCAGTCGATCAATGAAAGGAGTTTCTGTGTCTCTCAAATCCTCCACACTCTTCCTCTCTGTTCTGCTCACAGTCACCTCGACAAATTTCCTCAAGTGATAATTGAACAGGTTAATGATCGATTAATTGATTAACCATTGATTTGTAAGATAGAAAACACTTTTTCCCCGATTCAACAAAAGAAAACAAAACAAAAAGTCACCTGAGGTGCAGTTACCTCCGTTTCTAGACTGATTGATTAAATATTGATTTATACATTTTTAATCTGTGACATTTTTTACAGCAATTAATTTTTTGATTAATGATTAATTAATGATTGATCATTAACATCCTCACTCCAAACCTGAGCTGCTGTTTTTTGTCTTGTTTGTTTTGTTTGTTTTTTATTGGCTCGTTTGTGATCAGATCACCTGATTGGCAACTAAAATACAGATTAAATGTTTGAATATTAATTCAAATTGTACTCAGATTTATGAAGTAGCCAAGTAGATTACATAGTGTAATGAATACTTAAGTACAAGTAAAAGTACAGACTTGAAAATCTACTCATAAAAGTACAAGTACCTAAAAAACTACTTAATTACAGTGATAAGAGTATTACGTGATAGTTGCACAGTGTACATATAAATAATAATGTGTAGTCTGTATAAATGTAATATGTATAATCTGTGTAAATATGAATAAATATGGTATATAACTGTATTCTGACACAAATCTGATGGCTTTTGTCTCCTTCCTGCCTCTCAGTACCCGCCCTCCATCTCGCCCGTGTACGTCGCCATGCAGAACTCCCACCCACCCCAGGAGATCTACCACCCGGTCAGCATCATCGCAGACGACAGGACGGTGGAGTGATGGCGCCCTCTGCAGGCAGCAGAAACGAGCTGCAGCAAACAGAGGAGGGGACACCGGAGAGGACATGAAGACACAGAAGAAGAGGTGACCTGTCGGCTGCAGAGACCGTTAGAGATCATCAGCAGGACGACTTTACACAAACTGTGAAAGGAAGTTTAATTCTGCAGCTGTCCCACAGATGTCCTCAGAGCAGATGAAGACGTGTCGATAGAGGACTGACACCTCGTCTAACTGAAGCTGTCCCGGCAGTTTCACAACTGAAGGACCACACTAAAGTATTTTAGCTGCCACGGTGCTAGAAGACGCCAGGATTCTGCATGAACTTAAAAAACTGCACATTCTGCTGTTCAGTGGGAACATTTGTGAAGCGTGCAAAGTTTTAACTGCCTCATTGTTGCAATATGAACGTTTTCTAAATTAAATGAATTCAGAATTCAGTGATGATTGTTCAGAGGAGCTGGAAGTAAACTGTAAAAAAAATAGCTGAGATGATTTTTTGAGTTTTGAGCCCAACTCAGTTCAGATAATTTACTTTTATTCTTTAGATGAACTTTTTAAGTTTTACAAATTAAAAAAGAACATTTGGAAAAAATTAAATACAATGTTTTGAGTTTCTAAAATGTAAAGCTTTAAGTTTATCTCAACAAAATATCCGTACTTTTCAAAACTTAAGAATTTGATTTGGGCTCAGAACTCAAAAATCTATTGCAGTCTGTTGCCTTGAAAAGTTTCCTCAACTTTTTACAGTGTTCAGTGTTTGTCCTGATCCCTGACAGGGGGGAGTTAGCCTCGTGCTAACACAACGTCCAGATTAAAGGTTCACACACTCGTGTTGTACTCAGCTGAACTTCAATAAAAAAAAAAAAATCAAAATGTGCTGTGAGCTGTTGTGTCTGTGATGGTTTATGTGATGGAGACTCAAAGGTACCACAAAGAGACAAAAAGATGACAATAAGGAGACACAAAACCATCATAAAGAGACAAAACGATGATTTTTTTCAGGAGCGGTGGGGGCCCTTTACTTTACCCAGGGTAAAGTAAATACCTGTGCTGAACCGTTTAAAAAAGAGAACAAAGAACATAAATAAATTAAAACACTTTAATTAATACATGACAGAAGATGCTCCGCGCAGGCCTGCAGGAGGCGCTACAGCTCAGACCATGCAGTGATTCTCTGAGCTGCATTTCTCCCAAACTGCACCACAATTCATGTGACTGCAGATAAAAGACATGATGAAGATGATGATGATGATGATGATGATACCGATGATACCTTAAGAAGAAAGTGAAAATACTTACGGTAACAACTGAATCATTTTCCTACCTACAGGTTACCTGCAAACTGTGAGTCATAAACTGTTGGGAACAATGTTCTGATAATAATAATGATGGTTTCATGTTGTGGAACATTCAGTCACAGACACGGCTGCTCGTGATAAATGTTCTAATAAAAGATTTTTCTTTAAGTTATTTAAAACACTGGATAGTTAAACAGGTTGATGAACTGATATTCTGTAACTTATTACTGAAAAATAAATTTAAAAAATAAAAACTTCCTACAGCGCTGAAGCCGTATAGAACTGATTCTACTGTCTCCATGACTGCTTTTATTTCATAAAAACAAAGAAACAAAAAAAAACAAAACTGGTCCTTCAAAATGAGGGTTCCACAAGGGTTCTTCATGACGGGGATTTGTCAAGGGCCAGACTGAAGGTTCCATTAAGAACCATTTACACCCAAAGAACCATTTTTGGAAGAGGATTGTTGAAATCCTCAAAGAACTCTTCATCAAGGGTTCTTTGTAGCATAATATAAAAGGGTTCTTTGTAGAACTGCATAGGATGGTTCTAGATGAAACTCTCAGAATATAAAAAGTTTCTTGGTAGAACCCTTTGGAATGTAAAAGGATTCCCAGCAGAACCCCCTTGGTGTGTTCTATTTAAAACACTTGGAATGTTAAAGGGTTCTCAGCAGAATCTCCTTGGTGGGTTCTATGTAAAACCCTTGGAGTGTAAAAGGGTTCTCAGTAGAACCCCCTTGGTAGGTTCTGTATAAAACCCTTGGAATGTAAAAGGGTTCTTGGTGGAACCCTTACAAGCTGGGAAGGTTCTGGAAAGAACCACAAGAGAGGGTTCTGGGTAATCCATTACACCATAGAAGGGTTCTCCAGAGATCCTTTTACAAATTGTTTTAGGTATAACTCTTTATGTTGGGTTCTAGGTAGAACTATGTGAAAAGGTTCCAACCTTTATAAAAGGTTCCGATTTTTACCCTCCTTCTTGAACAGGTTCTGTTCAAGGTCCTTGGAACCTTGGTGCTATCTAGTGAACCAGCCTGCATGTCCACCAGTTTTGAGTGGAACCTTCCTTCATAGAATGATGACACGCCCACCTTGTTTCCCAAGGAGAACCTGCTTTTTTTTGGTTCCTGCTGCATGCCAACTTTTAAGGTTCTGAACCAGTTTGTGTGTTTTTGGTTGAAATGCTCAGAACGGTTCAAGGAACTGGGCCGGTTCCATGTTGGTGGAAAAAGGCCTGACAGAGGGTTCTGACTACAACCAAACATAAAAAAAAAAAAAATTCTACCAGGAACCAAAAAGGGTTCTCCTACTGGAACAAGCTGAAGAACCCTTTGTGGTTCCAGTTAGCAGCTTTATTTGTGTTCAGAGGGAACAGTCTCAAACACTTTGGCTCAACCTGTAACAAGCTGCAGATATAAAACCAGAAGGATTATTGTTGTCCTTTCAAAATAAAAGTCTCTTGATCACAGAGTGTATATAAAGAAGAAACCCTCGCTCTCTGTCTGTTTGAATATGTATGTATTTATTTTGGTGCTTTTAGCACCACAAGCTGACCGCTATCTAGTTCAGTCATCTCACCAAGTCCCACCCCCTGCGGGACACTCTTACAGCAGCGGAGACAGACTGTTTCACCCACAGTGTGTGAGGGACAGATACCACAGACAGCACTTTCTGTTTATAACAGCACTGCTCCCAGCAGACCACTCACACCAGGACTGACCAATAATATTAACATATCATCATCAATATTACACTCAGGTGCTGGTCTTGTCTAGTCTTGTCTAGTCCAGTCTAGTCTACTCTTGTCATATTTGGCTTGTCTTGTGTTGTCTAGTCTACCCTTGACTAGTCTAGTCTACTCTTGTCTTTTCTAGTCCTGTGTAGTCCAGTCTAGTCTACTCTTAAGTAGTCTAGTCTACTCTTGTCTAGTCTTGTGTAGCCCAGTGCAGTCTACTCTTGTCATGTCTTCTCTAGTCTTGTGAAGTCTAGTCTTCTGTACTCTAGTCAACTCCTGCCCTGTCTTGTCTAGTCTTGTGTAGTCCAGTCTAGTCTAATGTTGTCATGTCTTGTCTAGTCTTGTGTAGTCCAGTCTAGTCTACTCTTGTCATGTCTTGTCTAGTCTTGTGTTGTCTAGTCTACCCTGGACTAGTCTAGTCTACTCTTGTCTCGTTTTGTGTAGTCCAGTCTAGTCTAATGTTGTCATGTCTTCTCTAGTCTTGTGTAGTCCAGTCTAGTCTAATGTTGTCATGTCTTCTCTAGTCTTGTGTAGTCCAGTCTAGTCTAATGTTGTCATGTCTTCTCTAGTCTTGTGTAGTCCAGTCTAGTCTAATGTTGTCATGTCTTCTCTAGTCTTGTGTAGTCCAGTCTACTCTTGTCTAGTCTTGTGTAGTCTAGTCTACTCTTGAGTAGTCTAGTCTGCTCTTGTCTAGTCTTTTGTAGTCCAGTCTAGTCTACTCTTGTCATGTCTTGTCTAGTCTAGTGTAGTCTAGTCTACTCTTGTCATGTCTTGTCTAGTCTTGTGTAGTCCAGTCTAGTCTAATGTTGTCATGTCTTCTCTAGTCTTGTGTAGTCCAGTCTAGTCTAATGTTGTCATGTCTTCTCTAGTCTTGTGTAGTCCAGTCTAGTCTAATGTTGTCATGTCTTCTCTAGTCTTGTGTAGTCTAGTCTACTCTTGTCTAGTCTTGTGTAGTCTAGTCTACTCTTGAGTAGTCTAGTCTGCTCTTGTCTAGTCTTTTGTAGTCCAGTCTAGTCTACTCTTGTCATGTCTTGTCTAGTCTAGTGTAGTCTAGTCTACTCTTGTCATGTCTTGTCTAGTCTTGTGTTGTCTAGTCTAACCTTGACTAGTCTAGTCTACTCTTGTCATGTCTTTTCTAGTCCTGTGTAGTCCAGTCTACTCTTTCATGTCTTGTGTAGTCTTGTCTAGTCTTGTCTACGTTTGTCTAGTTAAGTCTTGTCTTTTTTTAGATTAGCCTTTATTTTTGATTGTGACAGCAGAGGATGTGACAGGACAGGGAGTAGAGAGAAGGGATGACACGCAGCACCTGGGCCGCAGGCAGGAGTCAAACCGACGGCCGCTGCAGAGGATTTGTGGCCCCAGTACATGGGGCACATGCTTTACCAACTGAGCTATAGAGGCGCCCCAAGTCTTGTCTAGTCTAGTCTACTCTTACCTACTCAAGTCGAGTCTTGTCTAGTCTTATCTATTCTTGTTTAGTCTGGTTTATTCTTGTCTCGCCATGTCTACTCTTGTTTAGCCTAGTCTAGTCTTCTTGTGTATTGTTATTATTATTTATTTTATTTACTTATTTATTTATTTTTGCTCAAAAAGTCCATTAAACATCTAAATTTAAAAAAAAAGACAATTATTTGATTTGTCAGGCTTCACGGGGTTAATGTTAGACGGCCCTAACTCTTATTTTGAAAGTTACACCGGAACCTCACTTCCTGACAGTAACTAGCTGTCTCAGAACACGGCGGCTGTGACTGTGTTGGTTGTCGGAGTGGAGAGCGGAGCTGGACGGAGACGATGAACACATGAAAACCTGTCAGTCCCTCGACGAACATCCACCTCCTCCACCTCCAACATGTCTACTGCTTCACTGTCCACCAGCCACGTCTCCTTCTTCTCCTTCTTCTTCTTCTCCTTCTTCTTCTCCTGCTGCTTCACAATCAGCGCTGGTGAGTTCCGCTGCTGCTAACGTTAGCATGCTAACGTTAGCATGCTAACGTTTGTTTTTGACTCGGCTGTGACAGTTAGCTGACGGTAGCCGTGCTGTTAGCTTCATGTGAGTGTATTTAAAGGAGCGACAGTCTCTGTCTACACTAACGTTCACTGTGACTGATGAGCTTCAGAGTTCATCTCATCATGAAGATCGTGTCTCGTGTCTGCTGGTGGAGTTATTGTTGTCTGATGAAATTAGTCATCAGGTGTGTTTGTTACTGAGAGCTAACATTAGCCGCACAGTAACGGTTAACAGGTACATGTTAATACAGCAGCAGGTGAGACAACTGAAATCCCACTCATGTCTCAGCACTGAGTTCAGTTTTTAATGAGGAACACAATCATGCTGGAAGTGTTCACATCTGAAGTGAAAATCAATATCACACTGTGGAAATAAGTGCAAACAAAACCTTACTCAAGTTAAAGTATGTATCCATTTATTATCAGCAAAATCTATCGACAGTAAAATTATTCTGCAGTGAAATAGTCCCTGTCAGTGTTTTATTATTATATCTGATGGTTCTGGATCAATATCACTGCTGCATTAATGTGTATTTTGCATTTTACTGCTGTAGATGTTAAAGGTTGAGCTCAGTGGCAGACTCAGGTTGTCTGAGAGACAGGGGCCACAGAAATAAAAAGTGCACCGCCTGTATGTGGTGGGGCACCAGGCGAAAAGAAGGGCACCCAGAGGGCATTTTATCATTTTTGTGTACAAGAAGGGCAGCTCAGAGGAGATTGTTGTTTTATCCACAACAACAGAAGGTCAGAGGGCATTTTATCATGTTTACTTCTCTAGAAGGGCACCACAGAGGGCAGCTTTGTGTTGTTTTTTCAAACATTGTGACACCTTGGCGGGCTGAAGATTGCCCCCATTGGCCTCCCCTCTTGAGGTCCACCGGTGATTGATTTCTTTTTAATTTATTGATATACTGTTATAGACTGTTGTTGGGCAGGGGAATATATTGATGATATATCAATATCATAATAAGAGACTAGAAATTACACTTTGAATAGCGTTATATCTTGATATGTTCCAAGTGCTGTCTTTTCCTGGTTTTAAAGTGATATTCCACTCTTAGATAATCATCCACTCAGTATGTCCTCACCTCTATGCTGATGTGATGATGGTGAAGATCTTCAGTTCACAAAACAATCCTGGAGTTTCAGCAGAAAACAGGGTCGCAGCTAATGGCAGTGAATGGAGATCAAATGTAAATGTAAAAAAAAAAAAAAAAAAACACAAAACAAACACAAAATGTCTCCATCCTGCTCGTGTGGTGTAATCCAAGTGTCCGTGAGCTGCGACATTAAAATTCAACCACAAAAGACGCCATTTACACCATGTTTTTAGCCGAAATGTCAACTGTAGCATGTAGCAGGTAGCATGTAAACATGGTGTCGATCTCGTGATATTTTCACACGTGTGTCCATTAAGAGATATATGAAGTCTCGCGAGATCGACGCCATGTTTACATCCTACCGGCTACATGCTACAGTTGACATTTCAACTAAAAACATGGTGTAAATGGCATCTTTTGTGGTTAAAGTTTAATGTCGCGGCTCACGGACACTTGGATTACACCACACGAGCAGGATGGAGACATTTTGTGTTTGTTTTGTGTTCTTTTTTTAACATTTTATCCGTGGTCTCCATTCACTGCCATTGTACTGGATTTGGCTGCAACCCTGTTTTCTGCTGAAACTCCAGGATTGTTTAGTGAACTGAAGATCTTCACCATCATCACATCGGCATAGAGGTGAGGACATACTGAGTGGACTGTTATTCTGCGGTGAAGTATCCTTTTAAAGGCTGAATTACAGCACAGGAAAAATTCAAATTTTACCACCAGCTCAGTAGATCACCATTGTTTTGTGGCTGGTGGGTGAAACAGGTCTACCAACCATTTGCATATTTTACCAAAAAAGAGTGAAACATGTCCATCCCAGTTGGTCAGAGTCCAAAGTTTTGTCTTTAAATGTCTCATTTTGGCTGTCCAAAACCCAAAGATGTTCAGCTTAATATGACTATAAACAGAGAAAAGCAGCAAATCTTCATATTTGAGAGGCTGAAAACATGCATGGAACATTACTTTAATGATTAATTGATTATCAGATTAATTTAATTGTTTAACTCTTTTTTTTTTTACCACTGGCCCAACCAGGCAAGTGGGTTGCCAGATCAGATAAAATGGAAATACTTACGTAAAGTACTAATTACCTCAAATGTGTACTTAGAGTTTTGCATGAATGTTGTTACATTCCTCCACTGAAGAAACCGCTTATTGTTGTGTCGTCATTGTGGTTTCATCAAAAGAACACGAATGTCCACACCTGCTCATTATTAGTGATTAGGTGTGTTAACAAAGCCAAATACAGTAGATGCTGACAACAAGCTTAACATGAACAAAACATACAGGTGTAAGGACTAGACCTGCAACAATTAATCAACTCATGGATCATTAAATTAATTCCCAGCTATTTTGAGAATCGATTAATTATTTTGAGGCTTTTTTTAATTAAAAACAAAGGTCCAAATTCTCTGATGTCATCTTCTCAAATATAAATATTTTCAGGTGTCTTTAAGCCTCTATGATAGTTAACTGAATATGAATAGAGGACAATTGAGGATGTCAACTTGGACAGCTTTTTTGTTTTTATTTTACTGACCAAACCACTAATTGAGTAATAATGGATTACTGATTAGTAAGAATGCAGAGCTTCATTGTCTGATATAATCAGAGAAACAGAAGTGATCTGCTCTGTGCAGTGAGATACAAGATAAATGCGCAGTTGAAGTGTAGATGAAAGTAATCTGTGGTTTTAAAGGTGCTCAAATAATAATAATCTTATAAGCAATATCGCAGAACTAAAGTGAAAGCTGCAATTTAATTTGACTCCGTGAACAGTGTAGTAACTGTTCCTGGACGTGTGTTTATCTAAAATCTGTTGTGAACTGCATCCATATTAGCTCATGAAATACCCAGAATGCAGCAGGATCTACAGGGGTAATACACATGAAGTTCATTTGCATATCATTGTGGAATTTTTTTTTTACTATTTGAGACAGTTACAGCGTGTGTCAGTCTGTCTCTGAGACAGTCATATGGATACCTGTGAAAACAGTTGTACTGTCGGTCAGACCGCGCTGCCTGCACCAAGCTGCTTCATCTGGTTAATTTTGATTAAAAATGTCTTCTTGCTAACCAGCAGTCATCTGACAGGCTGTTTTTCCAAGAAACTGTTCTGGTGATTTTTTGCCCCCTTCAGTCAGTGTGGTCATCCAATAATAGCTTCAGCCTGTGACTTTGTTCCTTATTTCTAGTTTCTCTTTCCTTCTCAAATCTGTTCCCAGCATATCAGGGTTCTTACTAAGTCCAGAAAGTTTGGAAAATACCTAATTTTAAAGCCACAATATGTAATATTTCCTAAAAAATAATGTATAGACTGATCATAATCCCTTTCATTCAATACTTATGACGCACTACAAATGTGTTAGTGTCTGTATCTGGAGACACCCTGCAGCCATCTACTTGTATTTCCTCATTTTCTTTTCTGCTCAGGACCAACCCAAAACTTTGGCATTTGACATCCTGATGCATTTATGTAGATTCTACTTTCAACCATTAGGATTTCAAATGTAAGACTATGCATGAATTTGAACGGAAAATGATTGATTTTTCAACATAATCTGGTGTTTCATCGACACAATCAATCATGTGAACCAAAAAATGTTAATCATCAATCGCCTTTATGAATGTTTTCAGCATTAATCAATCAGCAGTCTAGAAATGGCAGTAATTGCGCCTCATTTGATGTTGTTTTGTCTGGCAGAGACATTTGTTTTCTTGTCTTAATAATTATTAATCAATTTATCGATTGTTAGCATTCTCAACTATCAGTTAAGGAAAAATTAATAAAATTTACAATCCTAAGATGATCCCTTTGTCGTATTTGTCCTTCATGGGTAAATAAATCCTCTGCTGATCCCTGAATCTGATCAGAACATACAATCCAGGCTCATGTGAGCAGCTGGTAAAATAAATTAATCGCCAACTATTTTGATAATCAATAAATTGCTTTAAGTCATTTTTATTAATAATGAAAAATATAGTGATGCAATGATAATCAAGTCATCATTATTAATCAATTATTCAATTAATTGCCTACTATTTTCATGATTTTCTAACATTTTATGGACCAACAACTTAGCAAATAGTCAAAAAAAAAAAAAATCAATAATGAAAATAATTGTACGTTGCAGCTCTAGACAGTACATCCATTGATTGCTGTGGGTATAAAGGAATTTGCAGCTGAATGTGTGGTAACAGTTTACATGTGATGGTTAAAGCTTTGAAAATGTGGAAGTTTTTGGTTTCGGTACCTTTAAAAGTGCTTGAAATTTTTTTTCTTAAAAAGCTGCAGAGAGCCTGAATACATGAGGCTGTTCAGTCGACCGCAGGGTGAAATCACTGAACTGAGATGTGGGTTTGATTTGGTAAGAGCTGCCCTGCCTGACTTATTTCTTCTAAAACAAGACAAATTGTGATTTGAGAAATAATAGACATATTTTGTTTGGAGTTTGTTCCTCTTCTTCTCTTCAGTAAAATGTAACACAGTCGTGACTCACCCAAGACTTTACTCTCGTTTTGTGAAGTCTGCAGTCTGAGTCTCCGGTCAGAGCTCTTCCTGACCTTGGAGTAAAAACGAAGTGGGAGTGATAAAAATCTGTGTTTGTGTGTTTTCAAGAAGGTCAGCTGGGAGTTGGCCTGGAGTGAAATGAGCTGTTCTTACTCTTTCATCTCTTCCAGGACGTTGGACCATCTGATACAAAAAGGAACAATCTTCTACAGACAAATACGTGCAGACAGAACATAAGGATATCCTGCCTTCATGGTTCTTTTATGCTCTGTTTGAAAAATAAATCGTTTCAGACACATTATGGTTACATCTGGATGATGATCCTTTATTGAGTCAGACTAAAAATCTCTTTTTCAGGAGTGACCTGGCCAACAACAAAACAAACAGACATACACAACTGTCACACACAACAAATAATTTAAACCACAGTATTCAGTTAACAAATGGTAGACAGAATTTAATGAATTGTCACAAAGATTGTTTACATGTATAGACAGTATTGTTTCTGTCATTTTTAAGGGGGGGCAGAGGTATTTAGGGGGAGATAGCAGGTCAACAGTATATGCCTTATAAAAGTTTGGTTTAGAACATTATGATTAAAGTGAACAATATCCATTCTCATGCTGCTCTGTCATATCTCTGAAGTTGCTGCATCATTTTTGGGTTGATATCATTTATTAAACAGATTTGGTGCAAAATTTAACCACTGAGGATAGATTTTAAAAATGGTCAAAAACCCCCAAAACACCACATTAAGACACTAAGACCTTTTCAAACACCATAAAAAATTCAGGTTGTGAATTAGGGCTGCAATAAAACTGCAGTATGACCAAGTTCAGTATCCACATCACATAACCAGAACCAAATCGCAGTTTTTAAAAAAAGGAAAAACGTGAGAGAACAGCATCATAACGAAGGACTGTAGTGCTGCATAGTTTTGAAATATTGATAGATTTGGTCAAAAATATTGTGATGGCCGGTGTGGGAGGGAAAGGATGGATCAGATGTCTTTTTAAAAAACTGCTGACCAAACAGTCCGAACCTAAGCGTGGCAGATGTTAGCCAACATGATGAGTCTAAGTACCTAGAACACCAGAAAAACCATATACAGGTATGTTTGGACATAAGTTGAAATGTGAGAAGGAGGAGGAGACTTTCTAGAGTCTCCAAATGATATAAAAATAAAAAGAAGTGTATTAGGTTCTGTTCTTCAGTTCAATCCCGGGATTGGCTCGAGTTTGTTGATTTTTCTGCACCAGAGAGATCAATAAAACTCCTTAAAACAGAGGTTGCTCTTCCTTCAGTGATTTTTCTTTGTCTTCGTTTTTGACTTTGAAATACTGCTGATAAGTGATTTTTGTGGTAAAGTTTAACAAGGTGTAGAGGCCCTGGCATAACTTCAGAGACTTTTTGTTACAACACCTACATAATCAATAATTCTCTATCAGTCGATGTGAAACTTCACTATCATGACAGGCTTTTCAGTTGTATAACTTGTGTGGTACCATTTGATGCCTCAGGTCAACTAGTTTCATATCATTTGGCCTTTATCTTCACTCCGGCTGTAAAACTCAGCCTGTTATAACCACTAACAGACCTGAATGTCACCTGTGGACATCCTAGTGAGATATAATGTTCTGAGTGTTGCTTTATGGTTTATTGGTAATCTTAATGATGTTAGGTTAGGGAGTGTCAGGCCCGTTCACGGTGAGTCATTTAGGTTCAGTTGGCCATAAAGATATTTCTGAGGGTGTGTGTAACATGTTTTTCTGCCACAGAGGAAATAAAGTCATGACGAGTGAAAACAAGTCCATAAACTCTCCAGAAACAAACCGTGGACTGAATAATCTGTACAGCAGGCAAGAATTATCACTGTCACACAGAACGAAGCCCAAAAAGACAGAAAGTCATTTTGACGTCTTCTAAGAGCCTGACAGGCGTGTGCATGAGAACGAGACTGACTGATGAGCTGCTCTAAAGTGGGATTTACATTCTGCTTTAACGTTGTTTGTCTTGTTTTTAACTTTTAGGAGAGAAAAAGCTTCAAAGATGAGGACTTTTTTCTCTTTGCATTAATAATATCTGAGGGAAAAGGAGCAGTTGTCTTATAATCAGGGTCGAGTTTATGTGAGATTAAATGCTGTTGTTGACTGAACTCAGTTGTCTCTTACAAAAGATCTCAGTGAGATGATCTGATAAAATAAACGTCATGAAATAGAGCTGTTGTTAAAGTCAGGAGCATCTACTTTCCTTTCATCAGCTGATATATCTTCAGCAGAGTCATCGTTTCATTTTCTGTTTGACTGTTTTTGTTTCACTGTGTGAATCATTAATCCAGTTTCACTCATGATGCTGCGGCATGCCTTGATAAGAGCTGTGGAATCTGTACGCAGGTCAAAGGGCACTTTTTATCTAGAGAATATTGTGATGCTGTCGAGAGCAGATCAGTGGAAGGGAACATTCAGTGTATTTAGTAACGTTGCATCTTCAGAACTTGTGTGAATTTTTTAGTTTTGTAGTGATTGAAGATGTTCAGTTTACTGTCAGAGAGGAGTAAAGAAACCAGGAAATATGCACATTGGTGATGTTCATTTAGTTATTTATTTTATTTTATTCAGTCATCATGTTCTTAGTGTGTCTATCCACAGCTGGCTGGCCTGTGTATATGTTAATTATCTAACAAATAAAACAAATAATATTCTTTAATAGTTTAAAAGTTATTTGTTTAAGGAAACAGCATCGGTGCACAATCCACATAGAAAAGATCTATTTTATTCCAGCTCAAAAATTCACTGTATTAGCCCCCATTATCGTTAATCAGTAATTTTTTCCCTTTTAAAATCAGTATTGGTCTCAAAACTCCCATATCGTCGGGCTCTGATAATTAGTTTAACTGACTAGTTGTAGTAAGTCAACTAATCCTGCACATCCCTATAAAACAGAACCGTGTGTGTGTGTGGTTTTATGAATCTGATGACAGGAATGTGTCTGCATATTTCTGTCTTTGTGTGTACATGTAGTTTTACTCCTCTGACTCTGCTGCAGGCCTCAACTATCCAGAGTCACACAACTCAGGACTGCAGTTAAATGCTGATTAGTGTTTGTGACTTTCGCAGCTGTACACAACAAACATGTTTTCAGCCTTTTATTCACCATCTGTTGACAGTTTCTGAGTCATGAGAAGCCTGAGGATTTTTTACATTTATTTATTTATTTATTTTTATGAGCACACATGAAACTTGGGCTGAGTGATTTAAAAAATATCAAATTACAGTTATTTTGACTGAGGTAATGATAATTGACAATGGTGTGATTTTTTCATTTATTTATTTATTTTTTTATCTGCACCAAATGAAGATGCTTTTTTAAGTCTGTAGAATCTGATGTGTAGGACAGGACGCTTCTGCCTCACCACATTCATTCATTTAAAAATTGCAGAAGGCCATATTGTGATTTTGATAAAATTTCAATTAATTGTGCAGCCCTGTACAAAACTGCAAAAAAAGACAATAATGAAAGAAAAAAAAAAGTGTCACAAGAGGTCAGGAAGCAGCAGGTTTATACAAGGGATCACCCTTCCTTTTAGGAAAAGGAGCACTAACATAATTTTAGAAAATAAACACTGACAACAAGATACACATGCAGTGAGTGGAAAAAACAGGACACAGTCAATAAACAAATTATCCAGAGAAAACAAAGAAATACCCACAGTTCAGCACACGTGATCCACAGACTACGTGATACCATCACAGTGTGAAACAGTTTTTCTGTTTCTGTTAGTTTTCTATCAGTAATAAAACCTGGAGTCAGACTGCAGAGTGTCAGTGAACAGACAGGACAGATGCTGCTGTGTTTTACTCTGCAGCTCATCTCTGTGAAGAGACACTGATTTAAAAGACGTCACATGACCTCCAGTGACATCACCACCATGACTTCAGACATTTTCACTGGTGTAACTATGCTGTCGTCATGTTTGTTTATTATATCTAATTATTATATATAAATTTTTGAATGTTATTATCATTGTTATCATTGTTATTATTACATTATTGCTATGCTGATAACTACAGACAAACAGAGATCAAAGCCAAATGCACTTTTAAAATAATTTAACCATAATCCCACCTCTTTTTTTTCCTGATCTAAAAATGATCTGATCTTTGACTCAAAACAGTGATGCGATCCAACCGTGAATTTTGTGATCTGTCGCACCCTTATTATGTGTATATATGTCAAGGAATAATTAAACATGAATTAAATGTGATGCCAGTTTCCTTTTAAAAATCTCTAAAGTAGATGAGCAGCCATTAAGGTTTGATTTAGCGTGGAGTGAAATGATTTATGTGTTGTGTAAACTCTTCCGTTGCTATGAAATCAGTGTGAGATGGAGCGAAAGAGAGAATTGCAGAAGAAAAAGAATGAGAGGAACTGAGTCAGTCAGGAAAATATTGTGTAATCTGTGCAGCCAAAATGGAGTCTGCAGGGGACCTGACAAGCTGAGACACACACACACACACACACACACACACACACACAGAAGCACTGACAGACACCCCACAGTCCTCCCCCAGCTCCTCTCCTCTCATTTCTCCCTCAAATATTTCCTGTGTTTGTGCCATTTCTGTACCGAGTCAGTCATGCAGGAGATCGAAACATCTTTCATCTATTTTTTGACGCAGTTTTTCCCTTGTTTGAACCTACAGGTGTGTTTATGATGCTCCTTCTGTACAGGTTATGAAGGTTCTTAAGCTGCTCACAGGTGTCTCAGCCTCTTTGTTTTGTTCCTCTTTCTTGAGGTCACATTGTTGTGCAGCACAATTAGCTCATCTCTCCACTGTGGTTCCTCTTTGCTCAAGTCTCCTAAAGTATTACACAAGACTAAATAAACACACTTCCGTCTCTTTTCATTTTGTTCTTCTTTTGATTTTCTTACTGACATTATTATATTAATGAGTATATTTCTCTCTGTGTTTATCTGTTTCTTTTTGGAGTTCACTCTCTAAATTCTGAGAATCAAAGGATTGGCTTCAGACGCACAATGTGTGTCTTTTTTTTTTTAAATTAGTGTTTCAAAATGGTTCTATCATAATGCTCATGAATGTGTAACTTACTTTAGTTTAGGAAGAAGCAGTTCAAACACAGAACTTATGTTTTTATTTGCTTTGAAACTGCAGAAAAAGTCCACATTAAAAGTTAACTTGTCAACATTACAAAACTTTACTTCAAGCTCCCCTATTTAGTATTTAGAAACATTATATAAGCCTTTAATACATGATTCATATCTATAATGTAGCTGTGACTTCATTTAAATGTTAATTAAACAGTTATAACTCCTCCTGAGGTCACCCATGAGGAGTTATAACTGCTCTGTCGCCCGGGCTGAATTGTGATGCCGTGGTATTTTTTGTGATGGTTATTTTACTGTGAAAATCATATCATTACAACACTGAGTTTGCTTATGACTACATCATAGTGTTATAAACAGTTAATACATTTTTTGTATACTGCTTATAAATCCTAAATAAGCTGACTATTTCACAACATATAACATATATATCAATATTCTCATTTTCTCTTAGAAAACTAAATTGTATTATGAAATAATTGCAGGGATGACTGTCAGTGCTTTGTAAGCATAATGTGGATATAATGACTAAGTGGGAAAAGACAAATATTCAAACTGTTGGAACAGTCTGACTTTAGAAAATCATTTTACTGTAACGCAGCTTTTAAAAGCAGGAAAAGACGACACTCATGACATATCACGATATAACGATATCCAAAATCTAAGACAGCATCTAGTCTCACGATATCAATATTGATACATTGCTCAGCCCTCATTGACTGAAATAAAAGCATTTCCTAACACAGTTTGGAAACGCTTGCTGCTGTTTTTTCTCATGATTCAGGGTAAATTTTTAGTCTCGCTTCCAGTCTTGTCTGGTTTGTCTCAGCAGTTCTTGTTCTGAAGTTTCACATTAACACAAAACTGCGTCTGCATGTTGTGGACCTCCTGCAACCTTTAAAATCATGATGATCAACATTTTATGGACCAAACAACTAATTGACTGGTGGAAAAATGATGGCCAGATTAAAAGTTACAGCCCTACATTCATTAAAAAAATGACAACATGTCTTCCTCTTAAAAAGTACAGAGTAATTGAATAAAAGAATATCTAATTGTCTTTATAATGTAGAGCTGAATGAATTCATTGATTAAGCAGTTGATCAGTTGATCAGTCATTTTTGAATCAAAACTGACAAAGATTTGCTGGTTGCAGCTTCTCAAAAAGTGAGAATTTGATGCTTCATCATATGATAATAAATTAAGTTCATTTAGCTGCTTTAATAATCATCAGATGATCAATAAGGAAAATAAAGGTTAACAGCAGCCTAATATGCATGCTATAGATTATGGAAACATTATATAGTGTGGTTTACTGCAGCAGTGATTATGATTGTCATATTGGTTTTCCTCACTTGTGTGTTTCAGTGGGAGCAGCAGAGCTCGCCGCACCACACAACGTGGACTTGGTGACCTTAAACACCAACTACACTCTGTCCTGGGACTGGGACCAGAGCGCCGCAGAGAGTCATGTCGTTACCTTCACCACAGAATACATCGGGTGAGTCTCACACACACACAGGACGTCGTACATGAGGGAGAGAAAGCAGCGACACTGAGGCTGAACAGCAGGTTTTTTTAAACTTTATTTACCTGTAAATCTCCAGTTAAACACGCTCTGCTGTCACTTCAGAACTAATCCTGGATGAACACTGAGCTTTCAGGACTAAGATGATCAGTGCAGAACAAACCAGGGGGTTTGAAGAGGTTTATTTTCGTTCTGTAGAGGTTTTAGATTTGTGGCTCAGAGGAGGTCGGTCCACCACTTTGGTCCAGACTGAAATATTTTCAACAACTGCTGGATGGATTGAAATCTGATGCCGACATTCATGTTTCCCCACAGGAGCAACTGTGATAACTTAAGCTTTCTCCCTGCACCATCTTTACAAAAAGAAGTACAGGAGCCACACACATTTTTGAATACTTAAAGGGATAGTTCACCTAAAAATGAAAATTCAGTCATTATCGACTCACTTTGTTAGTCTGCAAAACACTGCTGACGTTTCACAGGAAAACAGTGCTGCAGAATCTCCCAAACAATGGAAGAGGATGGTGACCAGTTTCAAACGGAGATCACATGAAATCACATCCTGCAAAAAACCCGCGAGATCTTGTGGGACTGTGCTCCCTCTATTACATAATCTTAATATAATAACATGGAAAGGCCTGGCTGTAACCTGGGAAGTTTTTTAATAGTCAGTGTTTTATCATGAAATTCTGAAATTTACAGTAAAAGTTGCAAAAATGTTTGTGAATGCTGTCAATTATAATTTCAGAAAGTTTGAAAATCGGAAATCAGAATCGGCCAAGAAAATTGAAATCAGTGCATCTCTTCACAGAACTGTACAGTAACATCAGGATTCTCGATCAAAAAGAGTTTTTATATCACGTCGACACCTCTGTCCATATTCACACGCTCCCTCCCTCCCTCCCTCCCTCCCTCTGCTGCGGGTCCGATGCCTTTTTATTACTTTTAGCTCTCTAAACAGTCACTGCGGCTGCAGTTTGATGCTCCTTAATGTATTTAGATTTATAATAGTTTCTGAAAAATAACAAATGAAATAAAATAAAGAATAAATAATTCATTTCTGAAAAGGAGAAGGAAGAAGTGGATATTTATCAAGCTGTACCCATATATATTATATATTATATTGTATATGTATTATATATATTTAATCGATAAACTATCTAAAATGCTCAAATATTCCTGCATTTTTGCTCCAATTTTCACCAAACACAACTCAGTCCAATATTCAGACAAACATTCATAACACAGCAAGAGCAAATAAGCTGAATAAAATAAACCAAACAGCACAAATCAAAATCAATCAATGCGTCCTGTCGTCTGTTCTTACTTTGCTAGTTCCCCAATCTGATTTTTTTATTTTTTTATTTTTTTTTTTTTTATTTATTTATTTAAAGAGGACAGTGCACATTCATCATACATTTCTGTAAATGTGCCAGTGTTAGCCAAAGGCTAGTTTCCAACCGTAGTCCTCCGGCATGGTGTTAAAAGCCATTAAGACATACAAGGGTCATAACACATTAAGAAAAGAAAAGAAAACAAAAAAACAAAAAACAAAAAAACAAAACAAACGATAACAAAAAAACCAAAACAAAAACAGGGACATAGGAGAGATAAAATTTGAAGTAAGAATACACCATATCAATATGACACTAAAAGAGAGACAATCAATACAATACTACCGAGACAAATACAACAGATGGACAGTTATACACGACAAAACCATTATGTGCGGTGCAATTAAATACAATTGGCAAGATGAACTGTCAGGGATGAGTTATTGAGATGAAGGTGCAGCAATGCAAAGACCAGAGCAGGGTTTCTTGTTGGAGTTGTGCTAAGATGGATGAGAGACACAACGAAACCAAAGACATAAAGTGCAAAGTGCTCATGGAGAGTGCTGCAGTGCTCTGCTCATAGAAATTGTTGGAGTTAGGGTTAGCTGTCAAATGTGAGTAAATGGAATGGAGGTGCAACAATGCAGAGACCGGAACACAGGTTCTTGTTGGGAGTATGCAAGATGAGTTAAAAAGAAGTAGTACATATCTAAAGTGCTGCAGTGCTAAAATGACTTGAGAAGAGGTAGTACCTTGTAAAGTGTTGCAGTGCTCCTTATGGTTTACCCATGTCACTGCGCATGTCCGTGAAGGAACATGCTCAGCAGCATGGGGAGCTAAGTACATTCAGTTAACAATGATTACAGGTCTGGTTAGACTTGAGCCAGTCTTTTAAATGCCTTTTAAATATAAGAAAGGAGGAGCAGTCCCTTATGGAAGTTGGCAGGCCATTCCAGATTTTGCTGCCTCTGACTGATATAGCAGACTGTGAGAAGGAGGTGCGCCTAAATGGAATTGCGCAGTCTCCTCTTGTGGTTGCTCTAGTGTTGGTACCGTTAATGGATTTACGTTCAAAAAACTGACTCAGGGGTGGAGGTGCCAATCCGTTCACAATCTTATACATACAACAAGTAAGCAAGTTTAAGCGTGATAAGACTGTCAAAGCTCAATAGATTATGACGTGTAAGGATGTCACAGTGATGATAAGAGAATGATTTTTTGTCGAAAGTTTTCAAGGTTTTTTTATAAAGAGATTCTATTGGTTTAAGTATGGTTTTTCCCGTTAAAGACCAACTTGTGAGGCAATACTCGATATGTGAGAATATCATAGAGTGCATGAATATTTTTGCTGCTTCTTCAGTTAAAAATGATCTTATTTGCCTGAAATTGCTCAGATTGAAATTAATTGTTCTGATTACTTTTTTCACATGTTTTTCGTAGGATAGGGTAGGGTCTAGAGTGACTCCGAGGTACTTAAACTCTGACACCAAACTGAGCTCCTCCCCTCTCAGAAATACATTGGAGTTTCGCAGAACAACAGATTTTTTAGAAAAAGCCATACAGACTGTTTTTTGCGTATTTAAATACAGACATGAGGCAGTGGGCCATTCTTGAACATTGGACATGACAGATGTTAGTGTCTTAGACACCTCACTATAGCTTTTACCATGAGTGAGGACAACGGCATCATCTGCGTACATCTGGAAATGGACATTATTACACACATCTGGTAAGTCATTTATATACAGAGAGAACAATAATGGCCCAAGTATGGAACCCTGCGGAACTCCAACAGAACAACTGAGATAGGAGGATTTAACATTATTGACACAAACACATTGTTTTCTATTTGATAGGTAAGATTATCCATCTGATATGTATGTGTTATTTTTAAACAGTCTTTTATTTCTTTCATTGTTGCATCACAGTTATTCCATAGAATAAAACTTTTGATTGTAATGCAGTGGAATTTATTGTTGGGCCTCACTGGTCCTCTGAATAAAACCTGTGCTGTCATAAACTCGTGGACCTTTTTAAAAATAAGGACATATTACACTAGACAAAGTTCTTCCAGCTTAAAGTCCACATATTCTCAGATAAAACTAAACAGAATAAAATAAATAAATAAATAAATAAATAAATAAACACACGTAGGCCTGTCTGGCTCATGACTTTTTAATTATGGCTGCTGCCTTCTTGAAATTAAATTATTTCCACTCACTATCAGCCTTTTTTCAGATAAAATAACCATATCCTGTCGCTGACTCTTGTCATTTTAATTCTTGCAGAAGTGAAACATGCAGTTGCCGACTTGAAATCAATGATGTCAAGCATCTCTCCACAACTTACGATGTGTATAAGCCTTAGTGGGAATTATTTTCACCAGACATCATGACATTATCGCAACTTCAATCGATCTTACAGTTAGATTTTCTCATCACAGTTATGTTGCTGTAAAAACTCGTAATCTTGTTTCTCTTTAAGTGTGTTTGTTCAGTTCAGACCCGCTCATGTCTGCTGAGAAACAACACATCCATTGATCTGTGGTCGGCACGAGTTAATGCATTAAGAGACCCAGCTGTCCTCCAGGAGATCTGTGGTGCAGTGTGTGAGGAGTAAAAAAAAATATATATAATCCAAAACCAACTGCCGGAAACAACTTGAAAACACAAGTCTTTCCTGGAACAATGAGGTGAAAGTTCCAGCCATCAGTTCCTCATACTGAAGGACTTGAGCAACTGCCAAACTGCATTGTGGACCACATTTTATTCTAATTGGAAGATAAGCTTTCAGTGTGATGTCTTTCTCTGATTTTTCTGTTTTTTAAATCAAGGATGTCTACTTCAAATTACCAGAATTTCCTGTTGCTATGACCTTTTTTTTTTCTCCCCCACCCCCAGGAGACACAAGCTAAAGTCCAGGAGGGGTCCGAACTGGTATGTGGCGTGTAACGAAACATCACGCAGGTCATGTGACCTTACAGGTTCAACCTGCACTACCTGGGCATCTACGTGATTCGTGTCCGAGCGAACCTGAACGGGCGCCACTCGGACTGGGTGCAGCTGGAATTCTGCCCGATAAAGAAGGTGAGTGAGAGACGCGATGAGACGCCTCTAAAGCTACGTCCACACTGCTTTATAATAAAAATTAAGAAAGAAAGATTTGAAAAATAGATCCAAACACCTATGTTTAGATCTATTTTTCAACTGACAAGATTGTGACTGGTTTAATTAATCAGTTAATTGTTTTGAGTCATCCTCTAAGAAAAAGTTAAAGTTCTCTGATTTCAGCTTCTTAAATGTGAATATTTCCTGGTTTCTTTCGGTCAAACATGCGCTCCAAACGTGTGAGTCCGTGCGCTCCCCATATTATTATTATTTGTCCACTGACAACTATAAATCGATAAATGGAGAAATAATTAATTGATTAATCAACTATGAAAATAAGCATTAGTTTGCAGATTCAGAATCTTCCACCTTCGCCTCGAGTTTTTCCCCCACCCATCATCTGTCAGCACGTCTCCAGCAAACAAGACACACCAGAGTCTCATGAATCTGATAGGACTGTTCACACTGAGGTCACGCTGCACACGATCAGATCCGTATCTGATTTACGAGCACATAATCAGAATTAAAGAGATCAGATTCCGTGTGATTTGTGCGCATTCACACGTCACATATGAGCAGAAACTAGATTTTCGCCACTTTGGCCTGCAGTGTGAACGCAGCCTCACTGTTGAGGCAGTTTCTTGAAGGTGACAGGAAAAGACATTTTATACACAAACCAACAACATCAACGTGATGTCAGGCGGTGCACCACAAACCATCAAAAACCAGACAAACACATTTTGAAGGAGAGAAGGTAGAGGAGCAGGCAGCTAAACAACAGAGTGTACAACCACAGAGTGATGTTAGAGGAGCCGTGAGCAGGAAAAAGGTCACCTTTCTGTGCGTGTTTAGTAGTTCAGCTCTGAACTGTCAAAACCGCAGTGTGGAGTTCAGTCAAGATCGTGCAAGAAGCAGAAGTAAACATCTCTGACACGACCGAACACCAAGAAAATCACACAGGAAGACGCAGCTGGATTAACCCTCACACTGCTCACAGCTGAAGAAGAGCTGCACCGAGCAGTTTGAAGCTTCGTCGACATTTTAAATCCTAAATTAAAGCTACTACAAGCCATTAAAATTACAATTATCTAATTGACAGATCTTAGAAATGAAGTAAGGAGTTTTATGAAAACGTCTCAATTTAGCTTTGATGCCTCGATGTGACCTCCAGGAGCAAAGAGACCATCCGCAAGATCGGGCTGGAACTGTTATTATTAATTACTTCCATTATCAATTAATCTGTCAGTTATTTTCTTAATCAATCCATTAGTTGTTTGGTCCAGAAACTGGTGAAAAATATTGATCAGTGCTCACAAAAGCGATGTCCTCAAATGTCTCAGAACAATTAATTTAAGTGAATTAATAATCAATTAATTGTTGCAGTTCTATCACAAAAAGATCAGCTATTTCTGTGAAGTTGTTTTGGGGTTGGGCGATACGTTTAAATTTTCCAACCAGCCATCGTCAGCTCATCCATCAACCATTGTTGATAACTTCATCCCCCCGCCCACCTCGTCCTGTCGTCTAGACTCTCAGCGGGGTGAATTCACTACTTCCTGTACGCTGCATTTTTTCACTACGCTCAATAAACAAAATAAACTCACAAATTGTCAGTAAACTAAATTTTCTCACACTTGTTTTCCTTTTTAAACAGAGAAATACAACCATTCACCTTCTGAGTTTAAGTTTCTCTCTTTTACTGAACTAAGACGAGTTTAACTGGCTCCTCGATACACACACTCCTTCAAACTCGACTGAAAAACAGAAAACTCACTGAAACCGTCTCTGTTAGTCTGTCCACTCTTTCAACAATCACCAACTCTGTTTTGGTCGAATTAAATCCAGAGCGCTCATGATCCGGCTGAGTGGGCGTGTCCTGTGCTGCTGGATGAGAGCGCGGCCTGGCGCAGAGCAGCAGCTGTCACAAAAAAATTAAAATAAAATGACAAATATCGCCCCAAAAATCGGCCAAAAAAGACTGACGATGGATTCAGCCCGTCGTCGATGGACGATATATTCGTCCAATTGCCCAACCATAAGTTGTTCTCAACGTCTGTCAGAATCTCCATATAATCAAATGAAACAAGTTTACATTTTCACAAAGTTACAGCAGAGGTGTGTGTAAGTCAGGTGGACATTGGCAGGAGGACATTTTTATTTTTACATAACTGTATTTCTGACCTTATATTTTGTGGTTGTGGTGGAAAACTACCGCTTTTGTCCACAGGGGGCTCCAAAATCAACAAAACATGCAGGTCACTTGTAGCAGCTTCAACGTTTAAATGCAGACGTTTTTTCTTTTCTTAGATGTCTTTTCATTCTGTTTAAACGAGGGTTGCAAATTTTGTGCATTTTCCTTCAGTTAACCATGTTAACAACCAATAATTGATTAATCATTCATGATTAAGACAGGATATGACATTGTTTTCTCACTTTAAGTTTTATTTAAACCAGAGGTTTTCAGAGTGGGTGGAGGGCCTCCCCCGCAGGGCTCCAGACAGTTTCAGGACAGGCTCAGTGAAAGGAAATGAAAAGCCTTTATATTTCTATGACATTTACCAAGAGAAGAGCAGATAGAAGAGCCTAGACATGAGTTTGATTTGGTTAAAGGGACAGTTCAGAGATACAGTGCTGGTGAATGTATTCAGTGTAATCTGAAGTTTTGTCAAACAGCAATTTTAGAATATTTTGGCTCAATTGTTGAGCCAAAAAAAAACAAACAAACAAACAAAAAACAACTATTAAATTCATTATTTTTCTCTGAGACTCTGAGACAGCCAAGGGAGACTCAAGTTTAGCCACCAGCTAACTTTAAAAGAAAAAGTACTGAGTTGTAGACGTATGAAATATTATTGTGTTAAACCTTTTTTTTTTTTAATTCAGTGTACAGGCTATATGTTTTCACAACAGGAGAAGAATTACTCCCAATGATAAATTAAAATTTGAATGCTAAAAACAGTTTTTTAATTCGTCAAAGCCCTAGGGAGCCGCTGGAGGAGGGACATGTGGCTCCACATGTGGCTTCACAGCTGCAGGCTGCAGACTCCTGATCAATGGGATCAAATAAAATAATCGTGATCACACACACGTCCAGGACTTGAGTGAAACTATGCAAGTAAATGAAGGGGGGGCACCTTCATCCAGTCTTTGTCTGAGGGGAAAAACCCTGATTTAAATAATTCTAGCAAAACGTTATTTATGTGAAACATTAATTTTTGCCTGTTTTATAAATTAAATGACAGAACGATAAAATATACTTAAAATTAAATATCAAATTTAGCACAGTCACTGACATTTCTAGACTAAAAAGGTCGACCAGACCAGACTGTGAGAAACCGGTGAGCTCCACTGTCAGTTAATAAACTTTTGATCAGTTAGAATCTTAACGGCGATTAATTGAGTAATGATTGATCATTAAATCACAAACTGTTAGAGCCTGACCGATACTGGACCTTTGGGCCCGATACAGATACGAGGAAGTAACCAATTCTGTTATAGACAGATCGACCCATATTCTTTATACAGAATGTGAAATTTTTTGCATTTATCCCTCAAATGTGGTTATCAAGAGACTTATGACAAAGATATTTAATGGAAGCAGGATATTTTACAGTTTAATGATAAATTTAATCGTCCAAAATGTCATCAGGTCACTGAAAAAGTAAACTTTCACCAGTATTTTTAATATTTATAAATAGCTATAAATAAAAACAACTTTAAAAAGTATATGTATATATCAACTTGAATTAGGAATAAAATGATCAAATATACATAAAATGCATCCATTAAAGCTTAAAAATAAAACAATCCAATCTGCATTTATGTATGTGCAAAAAAAAAGTTTTCCTATCAGCACGTAAGTCGCTGCTTTTTTTCTTTTTGCCTTCTTCTGTCTTGTCAGCAGTTGTTTTTGTTGATCACAACCACAGTGCAGTGTTTGAGAAGCATTTTTAATAAAGTTAGTTTTAGTGGTTTCTTGGAAATTATATTTAGCTGAAGTCACATTTTAGTTGTTTGTTTTGTTGTAGTCTGTGGAGCTCAGCTTTAATTTCAGTGTGTTTCAGTCCTAATTTTCACAGTTTCATGATACTGTTGAGGATTTTTTTTTTCTTGCTGTACATGGAAAGTTTGGCAGGTGTAGCAACACTAACTAAGGAGGGTGGTGCTTAGTGAAGGGACAGTTGAATCCTTGAATATAGGAAAAACAAAAATTGATTAAGTCCTACTAGGTTTATTTTCTTGAAGCTTTAAAAAAATGAAACAAACAGTGAATCAGTGCCAAATCAAGCCCTGATCTCTCTGATCCTGGATCTAATATCTCGTCTCTCTCCTGCTCATGTTAGCTGCTCTGGGTCCTCCCACCGAAGTGCGTCTTTCTCTTGCTGGAAGTACCCTGGATGTCTTCATCTCCGACCCTGTGACCAGCACCAACACCTCCATGAAGGAAAACCTCCCCGAGATGTACTACAACATCGTCTACTGGGAGGACTTTCCAGAGACACAGGTGAGGAGCTTGGCCCTCTGAGCTGCAGCTCTCTTTAACATGAATCCACCTACAGCTGTTCCTATTAGATGTGTTGAAGAAAAGATTCTTTCCAGTCCAAAATCTTTGGCTGGTTCTAGATGAGCTTTATTCACTGCGCAGCGGCGACAGCCTCACAACACAGTGGCATGACACTGTCTGCTGGAGTCAGGTTGTTTGGCAGGTTATATACAGTAAATAAGCTTCCTGAACCCAAATGCAAATTAGGTGCTAAACCAGCAGGAGTCTTGTGATAAAGACGGGCACAGTTTACACAGTAAAGCCACAGACTAAAAGGGGAGAGCAGGTGGGGGTAGGTAAGGTGTGATTTCAGGGGAAGATTGGGCTCTGCTCACAATACAACAGAAGGTTAATTTACAGAGGTATGTTAATGAATGTAAAAGGCTGAGACTCAAATTCAAAAAGAACTATACAAAAATAAGGATAAAATAGAAAGAAATTAAATATCTTCTTCCTCAGATGCCTTTTGTAAAGTGATACCTCTCCAACTGTTCAGATAAGACAGACAGCAGGAGAAAATACCCAACAGTTTTTCTGCTTCACACTTCCCATTTTGTCTGCGGTCCCTAAAGGCACCAGATGAAACCCCTGAGACTCTGCAGCCATGTCAGCAGAGCAACTGGTTTCTGTGTTGGTTTGTTTGGTTTTGACTTGACTTGTGCACTGAACACAGAGCAGAGGTGTTTTTCCTGTCTGTGCTGAATGTCGCACGAGAACGAGAACCTGACGTTCTATCTGCTGTTGTCATTTCCTGCCAGCTGCAGACATGTCTCTCAACAAACTGGTTTGATGAAGAAGACAAAGGTTACTGCAGTCCGTCCTAAAATATCACAGAGCTGACGAAAATGTCAGATGATTTGGATGAAGGCCACCACACTGTTGGTGACTAATTTGATAATCGATTAATTGATCAGTCATTGCAGCTCTAGATCAAATCCAACAATTAAACAATACCTTTTTTTTGGTTTGTTTGTTTGTTTGTTTTTTTGAAAAGACAACGAATGATGAAGTGATGCCCAAACATAAAAAGGCACACAGAAGCAGATTGTCAGATAAAAACTTGATGTTGATGTTAATCTGTACACAATCTGCTGCCTGCAGCGGTACATCTGCAGGCAGCAGATTGTGTCCGTGACTGTCATGACAGTCGTGTTTGCCTCAGGGACTTTGGGCGTGTCTGTAAATCCTGTGACTTCTGCAGAAATTTGAATGAGGATCGAGGGAAAACTCCCGTTTACATTCTCTCAGGGCTTCTCACCTCGTCTGCAGAGCCGACACTCGACTGTCTTAACAATCCGAGGCGATGTCTCATTAATGTGCTGCGGGAGTGCAGATATTCTCTGTCCAGACGTTTGCGGTCACACTAATGCACTGCAGTTAGGAAGTGACTCTAATGGACGTCTGAGGAGACATGAAGTCAGTTTATGTTGCAATGCTGCAGCCACACCAGGACAGATATTACACTCTGTTTCAGGGTGGAAAATTACAGAATGTGAAAGTTGGATGTATAGAAGTGTGTTAGTTATCAGCTGTAAACCATCTTGGCGTAGAAATGATCAATATCATCAGTACATCAGTTAGTGCGACTACTTCATTAATGAAATTTTCATGAATACTAAGAGGAGATTATTGCAATTAATCGGTTGTTAAGAATTTGATTGATTGTGTAAAATTTAATCAGTCTAACACCTGAATTGTTTAGCTCTTTATATGTTTCATAGGCCTACACTGTTAGAAATAAGGGATCCAAAAGGGTTCTTCCTGAAGAGCTGTAGTTCTACCCAGAATAATTTGTTTCTGAAGCACCCTTCTTGGAAGAAAGGGTTTGTCAAGGGTTCTTTGTAAGACTAATGGCCCTTTTCTATACACAGAGCTGTCCTGGCTCGACTTGGTTTGACTCAGCCCAGCATGGCGGGGGTTTGCATTTCCATGACAACAGGGCTACCCACCTGAAGGTGTGTCTTTTACCTGAGGACAAGCTTGAGGAGGCTTGAGTCGATCAGCTGTAAAGCGGTGGATAAAACGCTCATATATGTCTCTGGGATAAAAACGCTGTTTCTTTAAGTTCTTTACAATAAAAATCACTTTTTTTTGTTATTTAAACACTTTTATTATGAAACAGCACAAACAGGAAATGTTTTCATTCGGGGGATTTCATCAGTAGTAACTTAACACGATTCCGACACAGCTGAATATGAAACGGTAAAATAAAGCAGATACCTGAAAGTACAAACAGCAACACAGGAGAGAAACTACATTTCAAAACATAAAGATTCTGTTTGAAACTACAAAAGTACTGAGAGCTGAACAGACTTTAAGAAACGTCTTCCTCTCTGCTCTTCTCAACACACATGAGCTTAATGTCGCACGTTCAGCTCATGCTACTGAGTGTCACACTCGCCTGTTTTGGGGGGAGAAAGGAGGGTCGACACAGGCAATAATGGAAATGAATGCGATTCGCTGCAGTACTAGATTGTTGAAATCCTCAGTCTTAGGCACAAGGTGGAGCACAGGGACTCAGACGCTCTGTAATGTAACTGGGGGCCAGAGCACTTAGGGCCTTAATAGTTATTAAAAGAATCCATCCTGAATTCAGCTGAAGGGAGGCAAGAACTGGGCTGTTACGGGACCTACAATTGGTCTCAGTTAAAACACGAGCAGCAGCATTCTGCACCAGCTGAAGTCGAGAAGAAGAGGAGCGACTAAATACTCTGTTAAAGTAACATCGGCACCATGCAGGCAGACTGAGCAGGTTTCTTTTCTTTGTGTAATAAAACCTGAAGAAACGCTGCTCAAACATTCTTTCATTTTGATGACAGGCTGTTGCTTCGGGACGGGAATTAAGAACTGGTTCCAAATCAAACAGCAGTTAAACAGCATGCACGCCTGTCCACTGTATCTACACTGTGTTCAGACTCCGAGATAATAAAACAGCTGCACTGCTGCTGAAAACCTGCAGGAAATTGATCAGGAATCAATAAAAGAACTGATAAAGAATTAGGGCTTTCCCAAAGTCCAAGATGGACTCAAAGATATTCAGTTCGCTGTCGGAGAGGAGTAAAGAAACCAGAAAATATTCATGTTTAATTCACAATTAATGAATTTATTAATCCTATCATAATCTTGTCTATTGAAAAATAGGTCCAAAAAATATTTTTGGACCTATTTTTCAAAGTCTTTCCTGTAACAATGATAAGTGAATGAATGACGTTGTCCCCCTCTCTGCGTGTCCTTCAGGCCTTGGATGCCCAGATGCTGAGCAGCAGTTACAACCTGGTGACGCTGCCCAACCTGAAGACCTGGACGTGGTACTGTGTGAGAGTCCAGTCTCGCTACGACTTCTACAACAAGAGCAGCAGCTTCACGTCACCTCTCTGCATGCAGACCGAAGGTAGCGCAGACTTCACATTAACACATTTATATTTGACTGAAAGAGTCCGACTGCTGCAGCAGTGGACAGAGTCTGTCCCGACTGATGTGTTAACTGAGCTTATTATCAGATTTCTGTTGTCCAGAGTCCTAAAAGCTGTAAATATTAACAAAAAATAATAATAATTAAAGGTAGGGCTTGCACCGATTGACCAGTCAGAGACTGGAACTCCTGTGAGATTCCATGATATCTCGCGAGATCGTGTTCCCTCTAGTACATAATCTTAATATAATCATATAATAAGGCCTGGCTGTAACCTGGAGGACTTCTGGAGAAAATGTGAAGTAGTATTTAATCATTATTTAACAGTCAGTGTTTTATTGTGAACATCCAATTTAATTTTACAAGAAAAGCTGCAAAAATGTTTGTGAATGCTGATAATTCTAGTTCTTAGAAAGACTGAAAACAGGAATCAGCCAAAATTGGAATCGGCAGGTCAGACCCTTAAAAAAAAAATGGGGTCGGCCAAGAAAATTGGAATCGGTGCATCTCTAATTAAAAGTTTTTGTTGAGCACAGAGAGGTTAAGGTTAGGCTCAGTTTGATTATTTTGTTATTTTCAGTCCCTTCAGGTTTTTGGGGTGATTATTACAGCCTAAAATGCCTGATTTCACTGCAGCTTTTCTAAAAAATTGCAATTCATGTTGCAATGTTTTTAGGTGTTTTTGCAAAGAAAATTTGGGAACAAGTGAAAATTGCAAAAAAATCCCTTTTTTTGTATAATGTATTTTATATGTATTTTGTTCTGAGTGTTCTATGTAACCTCAGCAAAAAAGGTTCAAGATTACAAAAGTCTAACAAAATTTGCTTTAAATGTAAATGAAGTTCACTTGTTGTTTTTCCACAAAGAAGCACAATGTTTTTGGAGCTCAAAGTCAAAACCAGCACAAAGTTATAAAAGAAAATAAAAGTGCTCAGAGTGTAATAAATGATAAACCTCTTTATTACCCGTGACAAAAAAATAACCAGAAACAAAAAGTGAATAATAAAACATTGAGTCGGTTCGTTGAGACGTACACGTGTGATTTTAGCGTTGGGGGACTGTTATGGTTGCCGGAATTCGTGGGAACTCGGAACTTCCTTGAGGGTTTGTATTTTGCGTAAATGGTATAATAATGACCCCGAAGTTGTCACAGGCTCACTGACCATCGTTCCTCTTTCATTTCTCCATGTTCAGTTCAGATCTGTTTTGCAGAAATGCAACGTAAGAACATGAAATATTAAATCATCTACCAATATTAAATCTTGTACGTGGAACATGTGACAACTTGAACCTGCTGCAGCCTCACACACGAGCGTCTCCATGTTTTTTATCTGCCAGTGTGAGCGTACGTAGGCAATAACAAATACAATATTTACTCACCTCTGTACAAATTGTTTTATTTATTAGCAGTTATTAAATAACAGTGAGGAGTAAAATTATGTCATGTTTAATCTAAAGCTGCAAAATAAAGACAAATTTCCATCCCAGTGTTTCCCAAAGTGTTGTCTTTAAATATCTGTTTTTTCTCAGTGTATAAAAGAGCTGCAGCGATTAATCGATTAATCGATTATTAATGGACTGTTAAAATAATTTTTTGTCACGTTTAAAATTTTTTTGGACCTGTTTTTCAGTTGACAAGATTATGACAGGATTAATGAATCGATTAATTGTTTTGAGTCATTTTTAATTTAAAACAGTGCAAATTCTCTGATTTCAGTTAATCAGTTAATCAAGAAAATAATCGACAGATTGATCAGTGATGAAAATAAATGTTAGTAAGTCTGTAGAATCTGATGTGTAGGACACAACGTCTCTGCCTCACCACATTCATTAATTTAAAAGTTTTTTGTCACACTTTGCCTTTAGCAAATGTTGCACCTCCTGCCATTTGTTTTTTGATAAAATCTTGATTAATTGTGCAGCTCTACCCTCGTGTACGTATTATTTAAGTCCCTAAGAAGCTAAAAACTAACCTGAACCAAACAGTCTAAGTTGGTTAAATAGGTGAAATGATATGAATGGAGACGTTTGGCAACAGAACACAGTTTAAGATGGATTTTAGAAAAGAGTAACTGGTTTATTTTCTCATTATTTTGTTGCACTCTGGACGTTTTTATCAGCCCAGTGTCGGTCTTTGACGTCCTGGAAACGAGACTCAACAATCAGCTGTGTTTCTGGTGCGTTCACAGACAGTAACTAACGGATCCTCCTGATTCTCCCTCTGACAGGTCCAACGTCCTGGTGGCTCATCTTTCTGTACTTCCTGGGCTCTCTGGTGATCTGCTTTTTGCTCGTGCTGCTCGGGATGTTCGGTTCCTTCAGGTTCTACAAGGCCGTCAAAGACCTGTTCTACCCCTCCGACCAGCTGCCTCCACACCTGAAGGAGGTACGAAGCCACAGTTTGACTCGTCTCACCGCAGCTTCGGCCACGCTCAGACGATAGGCAGTCCGCTTTCTGTTTACATGTCAGTGCCTGTTTGCATAAAACCACAGAGGCTAAGATTTCCCTAAAATATCCAACTGAGGATGCCTCAGACAAACTGGAGCGTTTGGCCTTGATCTATTTTTCCCTTGTGCATTTCCAGAACATCCTTAGCAACCATTTTCCTCAGAAACCAGTGTGTTAAAAGTGAAATAATCTGTGGAACAAAATACAGAGGCTGAATTTAGGATTATTGAAGAGGAGGAGGAGATAACAAGGCACATTTTTCAGAACAGAGAAATCTGTGATCAATTAATCGATTAATCAAACTTTAAAAAATCTTTTAAAAAAAGGTTTTGTATTTACCAAACAAAACCAAATGTGTTTTTTTCCCCCAATCAGAGTTTTATTTCCACAGTAACTGTTCCGTATACATACACTCTTATAATGAAGAAATAAAGCTGCTAACTAGAACCATATAGGGTTCTTCAGCTTGTCTCCACAGTAGAACCATTTTTGGTTCCTCTTAGAATTTTTTACATAAAAATTCACTTGAAACCTTTTCAAAGAGTTCTAATGAGAACCCAACATGAAGGGTTATTTCTAGAACAGTCTGTGAAAGATTTCACCTAGAACCCCCTGTGAGAAGTTCTACAGAGAACCCTTTGATGGTGCAATGGTTCCACTTAGAAGCATCTCTGGAGGTTCTATCAGGACTTTTCTACCTTTCTAAGGGGACCAACAAGAATCCAACCAGGAGGCTTTACCGAGAACTTTTTTGTAGTCCAAGGGTTTTATCCAGAACACACTCAGGAGGTTCTACTGAGAATCTTTTTGTAGTCCAAGGGTTTTATCTATAATCAGGTTCTATTGAGAACAGTTAATGGTACAAAGAAAACTTGACAAACCCTTGATGAAAAAGTGCTTCAAGGATTTCAACAATCCACTACAAAGAAACCTTTTATGGTGCAATGGTTCCACCTAGAACCCTCTCTGGAGGTTCTGTCTAGAATTTGTTTTACCTCTCTAAGGGTACCAACTAGAATCCATATAAATGCATATAAAGAGCTTCATGTTTCAGATGTTTATTTGATAGTAAATCAGTTACATTTTAAGTGATCGATCAAACTCTTAACAACTGATTAATTGATTATCGATTATCATCCAGAGTCTCTACATTTTATCTCCTCTTATTATCTGCAATCAAAGTTTGTCTTGTAATCGAGGATTAGTTGTACATACGTTCACGATGGTGACGATGTAGCAGCAGATTCTGAAACAAAAATACAGGAAAGACAAACCTGTAAATTACATTTCAATCATCTCATATTTGATGTATTTTCATTCTAAATGTTCTGTTATTTTGATAGTATTAAATACTTTTCAATTAATTATTTTAATCTTTAAGAAATATTTCTGACATTCCTCCAAGTACCACTGGAGGGAGCTCACATCCCACCAGTGGTACACACCCCACAGTTTGAGAATCAGCTGTTAGAGAGTTTAGATTAGACGTTAGCACTAACAGGCTTGTAGCTAGCTGACCAGACATTAACACACCTCTGTCTCATAGATTAATGTTAACTGTATCACCAGTTTTTGTTGATTTCTGTTGTTTGTGTGTTTTCTTGCTGCCACATTAATATTTTCAGTCGGTTACCTCTTGGTTACATTTATGAACCCCTCAGTTTTGGGGAATATGAAACCAGACACAGATATTTGAAGGTGCATTGTTTTTTTTTTTTAACAGCCTGGGTTCATTCTCATGAATTTGTCCCACACTGTTGAGTACGAGTGAACAAACCTTTTGCATTTCAGCGTTAGAATTTTAAATTGAGCTCAATTTAAAAATGAAGTTCGAGCAGATCGTCTCACCTCAGTCTCCTCCTCCTCCTCCTCCTCCTCCTCCTCCTCCTCCTTCTTCAGTATCTGTGCGACTCTCCCGGTTCTGACGTTCCTCGCCTCTTCACCCCGGACTCAGAATCAGAACTCTTGTGCGAGAAGGAAATCTGTCCACAGATGGAAATCCACATCCCCCCTCCTGAGGTCCTGCAGGCGCCCCCTTCAGGCCTGGAGCCAGACAGCAGGTGGGTTTATTCTCTGATGCTACACCAGCTTACAAAGTGCATTTAATTAGAAATTACTCATTATATTTTTATATTTATATGACTCATAATGATTCAGGCAGTGTTTGACTTCATGTGTGTTAAAGGGTGACTTCAGTATTTTTCAACCTGGACCCTTATTTCTCATGTGTTTTTTTGTCCTGGGCTGCGTTCACACAGCAAGACACAGTACTTAATTCTGGTTAATTGCTCAGATCTGTTTTTGTTTGTTTGTTGTTTGTTTGTTTGTTTGTTTGTTTGTTTGTTTGACTTCCTACCATTTTTAAAATGTGTCCAAAATCAGGTTCCACTGTGAACAGGTTATGTTCCTGAAATGACCTGCATGTGCAATAAAATAACAAAGACTTCACACACAGAACGCTGCCGTTCAGAAGTAAACGCGGAGGCCACTAAATTCAGAGTTTCATTTATAAGCAGATGTGCAGTGGAAGTCGGCAGATTTGTGAGCAGACAATAAACAGCAATTGGTATCATATTTTATCAGAAAAAGTTTTTATTTTTTCTGTTGCAGCATATTGACTTTTATATTAAAAGTCTTTTTATTGTATTAGAATATAAATATTAGTATCTTCAAATGCTCAGAAACATCCCAAAACCACTGAAATAATTAGATTTTAAAAGTTATTTGGAACATCACAAGTAAACCGTAATATAATAATAAATGTTGTAAATAAATAATGATAATAACAATAATGTAAATAATAACAGTAAAAGGTGTCATTTCATCTGACATCATTATCAGACTGAAGATTTGATCATATTTGTCATTATTCTGCTTTTTAAAGCTGAAGTCATCAGATAAAGTGGAAGTTTCTGCCTTTTGCTTTGGTATGACACAATATTTTTTGGTGTGACACAATATTTTTTGGTACGCTCTGCGAAGGCAGAATACAGGAACTTCCAAATAAGGTCAAAGGTCAAATGAGAAGTCAGGATTAATATGTAGAAACAGTAACCTGATGTAAAGATATAAAACTGACACATATACAATCATCTGCCTGCTCGAAGTTCCTGCCTTTTTCCTCCGTAGGATCATGTTGCAGCTCATCTTCTGTTCTGGCGGCTGCAGCTTCTCCGTCACTACTGGACACAAATATGTTGAAAAATCCCAAAGTCACCCTTTAACGTGTAAGATAAATGTCTTATCATGAAGTGAATGAATAAATGTGTCCTCCCACAGCGGCAGACACAGCCGTCAGGACAGCAGCGGCAGTGGAGACTCTGGCGTTTACTCCACAGGCGGCTCCGGCCAGCAGCAGCCCGGCAGCGCTCAGACCTCGGCGGGCCCCCAAACCTCCTGGTGGGGCCTGGGCCCCGTCAACTCGGAGCCGGTGAAGATGCGGGACATGGCGCCGGCGCTCAAGAGTCGGCCTCCGCTCGCAGACGAGGGCGTCGTCGACATGTTCGTCTGATCATCGAAGCGAGGACGACGTCCCGGGAAGGTTTGTGGGAAAAAATGAGCGGCGTGCCTTTTTTTCCAGCTGCCACTGTGAATCGAGAAGGAAAAAGAGTCGCGTCTGTCATCGTCTGTGGAAAAACTATAAAACTGATGAGCGACAGACTCACAGAGAACTGAGCTGCTGTGGTGACAGACCACTTCACTGTCTCTTTTTACAGCTGCTGATCCTCACAGACCTGTTTTTTTGTTTTTTCTGTATAAACATGCTGTACATTCCCACCGCCGTCTTAACCCTGCTGCCGAGCTCTGATTGGCTGAGAGGTTTAGAGTGTCTGTGTAGCATCTTCATTGATAATTTACTGTCATTCTGCTCTAATGAGTTCACATTAAGTAGCTTACTGGTGCTAATAAGGGAACATTAAAGAAACAGAAGCAGATCAAGTCAAATAAATTGACTTTCGTCAATAAATTGACAATCGACTCGAGAACTGTGAAGTTTTAAAAGGACTCTTGTCTGTTTTGCACCTCGAGGAGGGCAGAGCTGCAACTGACGACTCTTTTCATTTTGATCCTGTGATTATTTTCTCGTAGGCCTGGCCGATTATAGCTGAAAAACCTATCATGATAGCGGTTGATGCATCGATAATTATTGATCGTGTAGGTGTGACTGATGACATGTTGTGTGCTCCAAAGGAAGATTGATCAGATTGATCACTAGTTGAAAAATAGGTCCAAACGTGAAAACAGGTGGAGCGCACAGACGTCCGTGAGCTCCACCTGGTTTTCATGTTTGTACCTATTTTTCAACTGTGATCAACGGTGATCATTTTTCCACTAATCAATTAGTCGTTTGGTCCATAAAATGTCAGAAAGTATTGATCACACTGTAGTCGAGTAAAACAATAAAATAAAAGCTCCTGGAGACAAAAAACACCAAAGAGAAACTTCAGTAAAAGTGGTAACAAGAAGTTAAAAACAATAAAAATTTGAGAGTAAATGAAAACATAATAAATGAAAACATGTTGGCAGGAAGTAAAGTTATTTTAATTAATTATCAACATAGTTTAACATATAATACACTTTTAAAAAAATCACAAACCATTGTGACCCAAATCAAACTGTGTACGTCCGTGCGTTCCACCTCCTAGTTTTCAACTAGCGATCAATCTGCCAATAATTCTTCCACCAATCAATTACTTGTTTGGTCCATATGTCAGAAAATAATGAAAGTCAATTAATTAATCCCGTCACAATCTTGTCAATAGAAAAACAGGTCCAAGCAGGTGGAGCGCGTCCGTGCGCCCCCAGTTAAAAGGTGTATTTTAACATTTTCTGAGACATCCAGGCGGTCATCATTTGTGTGTACGAATAAATTCAGGTAAGAAAACTTTGATGAATCCCAGATTTGTGCGTAAAGATTCGTACATACGGTTTAAGCATAAATTTGTGACTGCAGGGCCTTTTTTGTAAGTTTTACAGGCAAACAGCTATGATTTATGATTAATCGAGAAAATAATCAACTATGAAAATAATCATTAGTTGCAGCCCTAAAAATAATTTAGATTAATTTTTAGAAAAATAATCACAGCACAGGCAGCGCTGGTTACTGCCGGTTAAAGGTGAAGACCTCCTCACAGAGTGACTTTAAACATGTTCAACATTTAAAAATTTCTTTGTGTGTCGATCAGAAAAACTTCAAACTGTCAAACAGGGTCATTTGACCTGAACAGGGATTTTTCTGTTGATGCCCAACAATCGTCAATCGATTCCACATCAAACGAAACTCCAATCCAATCAGCAGGTATATCCAACATGATTATATACAAGTTATTTGTCACTATCATGAAAGTAAAGTTTAGTTTATTTTGTGTCTCTGAGAGAAGCTTGTATTAATTTTAACACAAGCATTTTTATCCTTCCATTAATGATTCTTATAGAATCCACGTTAGCTCACATCATGTTCATTCTTATGACATTTTATTTGTGTCAAAGATGTTTTCCTCACTGCAGCTGCATCATTTCCACCTCTGTTCATCTTCCATGTTTGTTTTTTGTTTGTTTTTGGAGGGAGAAACTTGCATTACACTTACAGACAGACAGTTAGTCTTGTCTCAAGTTTTACCTCATGTGCTCATCTAGATCAGTGTTTCCCAAACCTTTTTTTCTGGGGACCTACTTTTTTAAAAATGACAAACCATCGTGATCCAAATCAAAATGCGTGCATCTGTGCGCTCCACCCGTTTCCACATGTTTAGACCTATTTTTCAAGTAGCAATCAATCTGGCAATAATTTCTAATCCATCTTAAATTTGCAGAATTTCTTCCATAATCTTTTATTTATTTGGCGACCCCAACGAAAAGCTCCCATGACCCACCTGCGGGTCATGACCCAGTGTTTGGGAACAGCTGATCTAGATCATTTTATTCTGCGACTCCACGTTCGGCAAAGACAGAAAGAAGCTTAAACTCAATGATGTGAATAGATAAGAGGAGAGGAGATCGGTTTTCTCTGCTCTGTGGACTCTTTGTACAGTTTATTAAACAACTTTCATCGCTTCTGTCTGCTCTGAAACAACAAACACAAACTGCCTTTTGCTCCGTATGGAAGGTGAGGATGTGTGGGTGACATTTTGAGGCCGCAAACGTAAGAAAATACACAAAATAGGAACAAATCTGCATGTAGAATATGATGGGAAAGTGTCAACAAAACAAACTTGAATTCTAGGAGTGTTGGTCAGTGTTTGTGATGTAATTTAAGTTTGATCCGGTCTGAGGTGCAGAATTTCCTTCCTGCGTTGCCTCAACGTGTTGCCCGTCACTGTCTGTTGTCACGTCCGTTGAACTTGTGTATATATAAATGTGGTGAAGCAGTGAACCGGTGAAGTGAGTGATGGTGTCAGTGTGCGTCTGTGCTCTCACATCCACACACTGTTGCATCTCCTGCGCCGTGTCATCTTAATGGACAATCATAAAAAAATGAAATAAATCACATCTTGTGCCAAACCCTGGTGTCGAAACGACTCATTTTACTGAGAGTGGATCCAACACACACGCACACACACACACACAGAAACACACACAGGTACAGACTGGATGGTTTTACTCAAATTTAAGGTTGTTGTACTTAAGTCTGATCTCAAGACGCCCCTGTGCTCAGGTGAGATTTGATCTCCTGTTTAAAAAAAAATCTGGTATTTTTCAGCCATATTTTGTTTGTAAGTGACGAATGGGGACAACAGTTTTTTTAAACTGGTCCAGAATTGAAGGAGACGCTGCAGCAGAGTAAATTAATTAAATTTGATTAGTTAAATGAATTAAATTAAAAGTAAAAGAATCTAATGTTTGCTAGCTAGCTAAAAAGTTTTTAAAATATGGTTATATTGTTTGCTAGCTAGCTGAAAAAGTTTTTAAAATATGGTTATATTGTTTGCTAGCTAGCTGAAAAGTAAAAGGAAAAAACATTGTTTGCTAAAAGGTTTTTTAAAAAGTTATGTTAGCTAAACAGTTACTCTAGTTAGTCTACTCATGATGTCTCAGCAGAGAATTATTACTCTTCTCAGTCCATCTCAAAGGGGCAACTGTTATCTTGACAAATAATAATGATAATTATCTTAACAAACGGGTCCATTTTACTGGTCTAGTGTTAAAAACCGTTATTTATATATTTAGCAAGTGGCGGCCTCCGTGGAAGAGGAGTCGCTCCCACTGTAGATATAAAGAGTTTCATTCTAAGGAAATGAAAACATACTGATGAATATTATATTTATGTCAATAATTCTTACACACGGGACCTTTAACTCATTTTATGCATCTCAACACTGAGACCACAGTTGTGGGACATGAACAAAAGAGGTTTCTGGACCCCAAAAAAGCTTCATGAATTTTATAAAATCACATTATTTACTCACTAACTTTAGGTAAAGATGCTTAAAACACGGTGCGTATCTTATCTTATATACACTTTGTCTGCAGTGAGACGTGTCCACACAGCTGAGGACAAACTGTGTCCACTCATTTATTGTGTTTTACAGTCTCTAAAGGACGAGCAGCAGGCGTGACGGCTCACTGTACTGGTCTGAACTGGTCTGTACATGTGGGCATTTCCTGTGTGTCATCCTGAAAGTGAAATGAAAAGCAGGAGAACGCTGGCAGAACTCCTTGCAGAGGCCCCGATGGAAAGTTCAGACTGGGTGGACTGGTAGGTGGTTTTTTTCCACTGGAGGGAGGAGGAGGTGAGACGATGGTCTAAATGCATGATGGGAAAATGAAGTGACAGAATCTGAGAGCTCAGCGCTCGACATCAGTCAGGTGAATGTTGTGTCTGTTTTATTAAATGTGACCTTTAAACTTCAGGTTTTATCCTGAATAACTGAAGTCAAACAGCTCTCTCACATTCTGGAGCTTTTAAACATATTTACTACTAATAATCTAATAATAATAATAATGATGAAACTAAACATTCAAAAAGATAAAAGGGAACTAAGAGAGAAGACAAGACTACAAAAAAAAACAAGCAATAAACAAAGAGAATAATGTTCATAATGAAATACAAATACAAACTGAAAAAAATGCAAAAAATCCACAGAAAATAAATAATAAACAAATAAATAATACATGAATTTAATTTCATTCTTTTGTAGAAAATGTGTAGCTGTATATTTAGCATGTACTAAAACAAAAACACAACAAAATAAATAATTAAGAAGGAAATTTTGTACAAATGTCAGATCCAGCAGCTCAGAGTCGAGCCTCCGTTTGGTGTCTCATTTGGTTTTTTAAACATGTTTACGAGCATCATTTTACGACTTCAATAATGCAGTGCCTGTAAATCTGCAAGGGAAATTTGAAATGCAAACTTAAAATGCAAATGCTGCAATAATGTATAAAATGTTGATGAGACACACCTGGACTGTCCTGATCACGTCCGACATCTGAACCTGTGGTGTCACAAACATGTTGTGGATGTTGTTTGTTGTGAAATGAAACACAACATGAAGCAGACGGGTCTTGAATCATCCTGAAGGTTTTTTATTTGACAGTAATGACCTGCTCACTGACCCGTATTACTTGTATTTTTTTGGCCTGAGGTTAATGAAATCATGTTTTGATGTTTTTACAAGTGAGTTTCCTCACAGCAGCTTTAATCTCTCATAACACTGTTGAGTGACACTTTATGTTACCATAAAGTTTCAATGATCTAGTCTCCATGTGATCCAATAAAATAAAGCCTGTGTGACTGCAGAGGACATTTGTCCCATTGTAACATGACTGACAGTGTCCATATTGTACACAGTGTAAAGATCAGAGGAGTCCGTGAAGAACCCAGATATCAACACTAAAAATGGTTAAATTTGGTAAATGGTAAAACAAAAACAAAAAGACCCCAGCTATTAGTCTGTTAATCTGAGCTGAACTCTCTCGTGGATAACTGTCGCCCTCTGCTGACAGACTGTGGTCCTCACAGTTCTTCTTCTGTGGTGTTTTCTTTTTCCTGAATGGATTCGTTCATCACTTCAGGTCACTCAGTCAGTCACATCCCTGCAGGGTTTCTGAACACTGCTACGAACAAAATAAAATCAGTACAGGAAGGTAAAATAAAAATTTGGCCAAGTAAGATGAGCACTGAGGACATTAAAGTGAGTCAGGTTAAAGACAGATGGTGAAGCACCTACTGCAACAAGATTTGCACCAACATGAAGCTGACCTCCACGTACGTCGTCTCGAGCTGAACCAAGACTTCAGAGGACTGATGGAGAGCTGAACCTTATGATGTCACAGAGAAGTTGACCTTTGACCTTTTGGATATAAAATGTCATCACATCATCATCATCTTATCCCGTCTGAATTCTTGAGTTGACCTTTGACCACCAAAATCTAATCAGTTCATCCTTCAGTCCACGTGAATATTTGAGCCGAGTTTGAAGAAATTCTCTCAAGGCGTTCTTGAGATATCATGTTCACAAGAGTGGGACAACCTGAAAACATCACGATAAAAATGATGAATCTCAGAGGTCCTTCAGCAAACAGTCATCGATGCCCCCCCCCCCCAACCCAAAAAAACAAACAAACAAAAAAAAACCCAGAAAAATAAAAACATAGGCTGATCAGTCCACTAATTTTTGAGACTAGCAGTGGACAAGTTTCAGGTCCAAGTTCTTGATGACACTGTCCTGATCACTTCTCTCAGTCTCTCTCTGACCTCACCGCCCTGTCGTCTCTCTGCGTGTGTCAAAGTGCAGTACTGGAGTCTAACAGAGGGGCAGTAATGCGCCGCCAACAGGTATGTCGCCTCCGTAGTCTGAAGAAGAAGAAGAAGTGTTGAATTCTGACTGGCGCTCGTCATCGAGAGTGGACATCCGTCCACAGGAAGCTGGACACCATCATCATCATCATCATCATCATCTTCATCATCATCAGCAGCAGCAGTCAGATGATATTTCAGGTGTAACACTTCATATAAACACATAATCAGAGCCGCTCGGTCTAGACGCGAACTGCGCAAGTTGCGTAGAGCCCCGCGAGGCCGGGAAGGCCCCGCCCCCTCCTCGTGACAAAGCGGGTGTCCAGTGTTTACAACAGTGATGAGAGGATGAAGCAGAACTAAAGAGGAAACAACATCCCGAGAGTGAACAGAGTGAACAGTAACACAGTAATCAGGTATATTTGTGTCTCCTCATCTTCAGGTTTGATATCATGCAGTCTGTCTGTCTGTCTGTCTGTCTGTCTGTCTGTCAGTCTGTCTGTCTGTCTGTCAGTCTGATGTTAGCTGTGCTACAGTCTGTCTGTCTGTCTGATGTTAGCTGTGCTGCAGTTGTCTGTCTGTCTGATGTTAGCTGTGCCTGCAGTCTGTCTGTCAGTCTGATGTTAGCTGTGCTGCAGCGTCTGTCTGTCTGTCTGTCTGATGTTAGCTTGCTGCAGTCTGTCTGTCAGTCTGATGTTAGCTGTGCTGCAGTCTGTCTGTCTGTCTGTCTGACGTTAGCTGTGCTGCAGTCTGTCTGTCAGTCTGATGTTAGCTGTGCTGCAGTCTGTCTGTCTGTCTGTCTGTCTGATGTTAGCTGTGCTGCAGTCTGTCTGTCTGTCTGATGTTAGCTGTGCTACAGTCTGTCTGTCTGTCTGATGTTAGCTGTGCTGCAGTCTGTCTGTCAGTCTGATGTTAGCTGTGCTGCAGTCTGTCTGTCTGTCTGTCTGTCTGATGTTAGCTGTGCTGCAGTCTGTCTGTCAGTCTGATGTTAGCTGTGCTGCAGTCTGTCTGTCAGTCTGATGTTAGCTGTGCTGCAGTCTGTCTGTCTGTCTGATGTTAGCTGTGCTGCAGTCTGTCTGTCAGTCTGATTTTAGCTGTGCTGCAGTCTGTCTGTCTGTCTGTCTGACGTTAGCTGTGCTGCAGTCTGTCTGTCAGTCTGATGTTAGCTGTGCTGCAGTCTGTCTGTCTGTCTGTCTGTCTGATGTTAGCTGTGCTGCAGTCTGTCTGTCTGTCTGTCTGTCTGATGTTAGCTGTGCTGCAGTCTGTCTGTCTGTCTGTCTGACTTTAGCTGTGCTGCAGTCTGTCTGTCTGTCTGTCTGCCCTTGATGTTAGCTGTGCTGCAGTCTGTCTGTCTGTCTGTCTGATGTTAGCTGTGCTGCAGTCTGTCTGATGTTAGCTGTGCTGCAGTCTGTCTGTCTGTCTGTCTGATGTTAGCTGTGCTGCAGTCTGTCTGATGTTAGCTGTGCTACAGTCTGTCTGTCTGTCTGATGTTAGCTGTGCTGCAGTCTGTCTGTCTGTCTGTCTGACGTTAGCTGTGTGCTGCAGTCCTGTCTGTCTGTCTGTCTGTCTGATGTTAGCTGTGCTGCAGTCTGTCTGTCTGTCTGATGTTAGCTGTGCTGCAGTCTGTCTGTCTGTCTGATGTTAGCTGTGCTGCAGTCTGTCTGTCTGTCTGTCTGATGTTAGCTGTGCTGCGTCTGTCTGTCTGTCTGATGTTAGCTGTGCTGCAGTCTGTCTGATGTTAGCTGTGCTACAGTCTGTCTGTCAGTCTGATGTTAGCTGTGCTGCAGTCTGTCTGTCAGTCTGATGTTAGCTGTGCTGCAGTCTGTCCTGTCTGTCTGATGTTAGCTGTGCTGCAGTCTGTCTGATGTTAGCTGTGCTACAGTCTGTCTGTCTGTCTGATGTTAGCTGTGCTGCAGTCTGTCTGTCTGTCTGTCTGTCTGACGTTAGCTGTGCTGCATCTGTCTGTCTGTCTGTCTGTCTGATGTTAGCTGTGCTGCAGTCTGTCTGTCTGATGTTAGCTGTGCTGCAGTCTGTCTGTCTGTCTGTCTGTCTGATGTTAGCTGTGCTGCAGTCTGTCTGATGTTAGCTGTGCTGCAGTCTGTCTGTCTGTCTGTCTGTCTGATGTTAGCTGTGCTACAATCAGTCTGTCTGTCTGTCTGACGTTAGCTGTGCTGCAGTCTGTCTGTCTGTCTGTCAGTCTGATGTTAGCTGTGCTGCAGTCTGTCTGTCTGTCTGATGTTAGCTGTGCTGCAGTCTGTCTGTCTGTCTGATGTTAGCTGTGCTGCAGTCTGTCTGTCTGATGTTAGCTGTGCTGCAGTCTGTCTGTCTGTCTGTCTGTCTGATGTTAGCTGTGCTGCAGTCTGTCTGTCTGTCTGTCTGTCTGATGTTAGCTGTGCTGCAGTCTGTCTGATGTTAGCTGTGCTACAGTCTGTCTGTCAGTCTGATGTTAGCTGTGCTGCAGTCTGTCTGTCAGTCCTGATGTTAGCTGTTGCTGCAGTCTGTCTGTCTGTCTGTCTGACGTTATGTGTCAGTCCTGTCGCCGTCTGATGTTACTGTCTGCATCTGTCTGTCTGATGTTAGCTGTGCTGCAGTTTCGTCCAGTCTGTCTGTCGATGTTAGCTGTGCTCAGTCTTCTTGTTAGCTGTGCTCTCTGTCTGTCTGTCTGTCTGTCTGATGTTAGCTGTGCACAGTTGTAGTCAGTCTGATGTTAGCTGTGCTGCAGTGCTGTCTGTCTGGCTGTCTGACGTTAGCTGGCTCATCACTGTCTGTCTGTCTGATGTTTAGCTGTGCTGCAGTATTCTTCTATTATAGCTGTGGCTGCAGTCTGCCATGTCTGCTGCAGCGATGTAGCCGTGCTGCAGTCTGTCTGTCTGTCTGATGTTAGCTGTGAAGCAGTCTGTCGTCTGTCCTGTCAGTCTGATGTTAGCTGTGCTGCAGTCTGTCTGTCTGTCTGATTGGTTTAGCTGTGCTGCAGTCTGTCTGTCTGTCTGTCTGTCTGTCTGTCTGTAGCTCTGCTCTGTCTGTCTGTCAGTCTGATGTTAGCTGTGCTACAGTCTGTCTGTCAGTCTGATGTTAGCTGTGCTGCAGTCTGTCGTCTGTCTGATGTTAGCTGTGCTGCAGTCTGTCTGTCTGTCCTGATGTTAGCTGTGCTGCAGTCTGTCTGTCAGTCTGATGTTAGCTGTGCTGCAGTCTGTCTGTTTCTGTCTGTGATGTTAGCTGTGCTGCAGTCCTGTCTGTCGTCTGATGTTAGCTGTGCTGCAGTCTGTCTGTCAGTCTGATGTTAGCTGTGCTGCAGTCTGTCTGTCAGTCTGATGTTAGCTGTGCTGCAGTCTGTCTGTCTGTCTGTCTGAGTTAGCTGTGCTGCAGTCTGTCTGTCAGTCTGATGTTAGCTGTGCTGCAGTTGTCTGTCTGTCTGCTCGATGTTAGCTGTGCTGCAGTCTGTCTGTCTGTCTGATGTTAGCTGTGCTGCAGTCTGTCTGTCTGTCTGATGTTAGCTGTGCTGCAGTCTGTCTGTCAGTCTGATGTTAGCTGTGCTGCAGTCTGTCTGTCTGTCTGTCTGTCTGATGTTAGCTGTGCTGCAGTCTGTCTGTCAGTCTGATGTTAGCTGTGCTGCAGTCTGTCTGTCAGTCTGATGTTAGCTGTGCTGCAGTCTGTCTGTCAGTCTGATGTTAGCTGTGCTGCAGTCTGTCTGTCTGTCTGATGTTAGCTGTGCTGCAGTCTGTCTGTCAGTCTGATGTTAGCTGTGCTGCAGTCTGTCGTCTGTGTCTAGTTAGCTGTGCTGCAGTCTGTCTGCTCAGTCTGATGTTAGCTGTGCTGCAGTCTGTCGTCTGATGTACTGTGCTGCGTCTGTCAGTCTGTGTTAGCTGTGCTGCAGTCTGTCTTCTGTCTGTCTGTCTGATGTTAGCTGTGCTGCAGTCTGTCTGTCTGTCGTCTGATGTTAGCTGTGCTGCAGTCTGTCTCTGTCTTGTCTGATGTTAGCTGTGCTGCAGTCTGTCTGTCTGTCTGTCTGATGTTAGCTGTGCTGCAGTCTGTCGTCGATGTTAGCTGTGCTGCAGTCTGTCTGTCTGTCTGTCTGATGTTAGCTGTGCTGCAGTCTGTCGTCTGCTGATGTTAGCTGTGCTACAGTCTGTCTGTCTGTCTGATGTTAGCTGTGCTTGCAGTCTGTCTGTCTGTCGTCTGATGTTAGCTGTGCTGCAGTCTGTCTGTCTGTCTGTCTGTCTGATGTTAGCTGTGCTGCAGTCTGTCTGTCTGTCTGATGTTAGCTGTGCTGCAGTCTGTCTGTCTGTCTGATGTTAGCTGTGCTGCAGTCTGTCTGTCTGTCTGTCTGATGTTAGCTGTGCTGCAGTCTGTCTGTCTGTCTGATGTTAGCTGTGCTGCAGTCGTAGTCTGATGTTAGCTGTGCTACAGTCTGTCTGTCAGTCTGATGATGTTAGCTGTGCTGCAGTCTGTCTGTCAGTCTGATGTTAGCTGTGCTGCAGTCTGTCTGTCTGTCTGATGTTAGCTGTGCTGCTGTCTGTCTGATGTTAGCTGTGCTACAGTCTGTCTGTCTGTCTGATGTTAGCTGTGCTGCAGTCTGTCTGTCTGTCTGTCTGTCTGACGTTAGCTGTGCTGCAGTCTGTCTGTCTGTCTGTCTGTCTGATGTTAGCTGTGCTGCAGTCTGTCTGTCTGATGTTAGCTGTGCTGCAGTCTGTCGTCTGTTCTGTCTGTCTGATGTACTGTGCTGCAGTCTGTCTGATGTTAGCTGTGCTGCAGTCTGTCTGTCTGTCTGTCGTCTGATGTTAGCTGTGCTACATCAGTCTGTCTGTCTGTCTGACGTTAGCTGTGCTGCAGTCTGTCTGTCTGTCTGTCATCTGATGTTAGCTGTGCTGCAGTCTGTCTGTCTGTCTGATGTTAGCTGTGCTGCAGTCTGTCTGTCTGTCTGATGTTAGCTGTGCTGCAGTCTGTCTGTCTGATGTTAGCTGTGCTGCAGTCTGTCTGTCTGTCTGTCTGTCTGATGTTAGCTGTGCTGCAGTCTGTCTGTCTGTCTGTCGTCTGATGTTAGCTGTGCTGCAGTCTGTCTGATGTTAGCTGTGCTACAGTCTGTCTGTCGCTCTGATGTTAGCTGTGCTGCAGTCTGTCTGTCAGTCTGATGTTAGCTGTGCTGCAGTCTGTCTGTCTGTCGTCTGACGTTAGCTGTGCTGCAGTCTGTCTGTCTGTCTGTCTGATGTTAGCTGTGCTGCAGTCTGTCTGTCTGATGTTAGCTGTGCTGCAGTCTGTCTGTCTGTCTGTCTGTCTGATGTTAGCTGTGCTTGCAGTCTGTCTGATGTTAGCTGTGCTGCAGTCTGTCTGTCTGTCTGTCTGTCTGATGTTAGCTGTGCTACAGTCTGTCTGTCTGTCTGATGTTAGCTGTGCTGCAGTGTCTGTCTGTCTGTCTGTCTGACGTTAGCTGTGCTGCAGTCTGTCTGCTGTCTGATGTTAGCTGTGCTGCAGTCTGTCTGTCTGATGTTAGCTGTGCTGCAGTCTGTCTGTCTGTCGTCAGTCTGATGTTAGCTGTGCTGCAGTCTGTCTGTCTGTCTGATGTTAGCTGTGCTGCAGTCTGTCTGTCTGTCGTCAGTCTGATGTTAGCTGTGCTGCAGTCTGTCTGTCTGTCTGATGTTAGCTGTGCTGCAGTCTGTCTGTCTGTCTGATGTTAGCTGTGCTGCAGTCTGTCTGTCTGATGTTAGCTGTGCTGCAGTCTGTCTGTCTGTCTGTCTGTCTGATGTTAGCTGTGCTGCAGTCTGTCTGTCTGTCTGTCTGTCTGTCTGATGTAGCTGTGCTGCAGTCTGTCTGATGTTAGCTGTGCTACAGTCTGTCTGTCAGTCTGATGTTAGCTGTGCTGCAGTCTGTCTGTCAGTCTGATGTTAGCTGTGCTGCAGTCTGTCTGTCTGTCTGTCTGACGTTAGCTGTGCTGCAGTCTGTCGCTGTCTGTCTGTCTGATGTTAGCTGTGCTGCAGTCTGTCTGTCTGATGTTAGCTGTGCTGCAGTCTGTCTGTCTGTCTGTCTGTCTGATGTTAGCTGTGCTGCAGTCTGTCTGATGTTAGCTGTGCTGCAGTCTGTCTGTCTGTCTGTCTGTCTGATGTTAGCTGTGCTACAGTCTGTCTGTCAGTCTGATGTTAGCTGTGCTGCAGTTCTGTCTGTCTGTTGACGTTAGCTGTGCTGCAGTCTGTCTGTCTGTCTGATGTTAGCTGTGCTGCAGTCTGTCTGTCTGATGTTAGCTGTGCTGCAGTCTGTCTGTCTGTCTGTCAGTCTGATGTTAGCTGTGCTGCAGTCTGTCTGTCTGTCTGATGTTAGCTGTGCTGCAGTCTGTCTCTGTCAGTCTGATGTTAGCTGTGCTGCAGTCTGTCTGTCTGTCTGATGTTAGCTGTGCTGCAGTCTGTCTGTCCTGTCTGATGTTAGCTGTGCTGCAGTCTGTCTGTCTGATGTTAGCTGTGCTGCAGTCTGTCTGTCTGTCTGTCTGTCTGATGTTAGCTGTGCTGCAGTCTGTCTGTCTGTCTGTCTGTCTGATGTTAGCTGTGCTGCAGTCCTGTCTGATGTTAGCTGTGCTACAGTCTGTCTGTCAGTCTGATGTTAGCTGTGTCTGCAGTCTGTCTGTCAGTCTGATGTTAGCTGTGCTGCAGTCTGTCTGTCTGTCTGTCTGACGTTAGCTGTGCTGCAGTCTGTCTGTCTGTCTGTCTGTCTGATGTTAGCTGTGCTGCAGTCTGTCTGTCTGATGTTAGCTGTGCTGCAGTCTGTCTGTCTGTCTGTCTGTCTGATGTTAGCTGTGCTGCAGTCTGTCTTGATGTTAGCTGTGCTGCAGTCTGTCTGTCTGTCTGTCTGTCTGATGTTAGCTGTGCTACAGTCTGTCTGTCAGTCTGATGTTAGCTGTGCTGCAGTCTGTCTGTCTGTCTGTCTGACGTTAGCTGTGCTGCAGTCTGTCTGTCTGGATGTTAGCTGTGCTGCAGTCTGTCTGTCTGTCTGTCAGTCTGATGTATTAGCTGTGCTGCAGTCTGTCTGTCTGTCTGATGTTAGCTGTGCTGCAGTCTGTCTGTCTGTCTGTCAGTCTGATGTTAGCTGTGCTGCAGTCTGTCTGTCAGTTCTGATGTTAGCTGTGCTGCAGTCTGTCTGTCTGTCTGATGTTGAAGCTGTGCTGCAGTCTGTCTGTCTGATGTTAGCTGTGCTGCAGTCTGTCTGTCTGTCTGTCTGTCTCTGATGTTAGCTGTGCTGCAGTCCTGTCTGATGTTAGCTGTGCTGCAGTCTGGTCTGATGTTAGCTGTGCTACAGTCTGTCTGTCAGTCTGATGTTAGCTGTGCTGCAGTCTGTCTGTCAGTCTGATGTTAGCTGTGCTGCAGTCTGTCTTGTCTGTCCATTGTCTGTCTGACGTTAGCTGTGCTGCAGTCTGTCTGTCCTGTCTGTCTGTCTGATGTTAGCTGTGCTGCAGTCTGTCTGTCTGATGTTAGCTGATGCTGCAGTCTGTCTGTCGTCTGTCTGTCTGATGTTAGCTGTGCTGCAGTCTGTCTTCTGATGTTAGCTGTGCTGCAGTCTGTCTGTCTGTCTGTCTGTCTGATGTTAGCTGTGCTAGCAGTCTGCGTCTGATGTTACTGTCTCTGTCTGATGATTTAGCTGTGCTGCAGTCTGTCTGTCATCTGATGTTAGCTGTGCTGCAGTCTGTCTGTCTTCTGATGTTGCGTGCTGCGTCTGTCTTCTGATGTTAGCTGTGCTGCAGTCGTCGTCTGGTAGCTGCTAGTCTGTCTGTCTGTCTGTCTGATGTTAGCTGTGCTGCAGTCTGTCTGATGTTAGCTGTGCTACAGTCTGTCTGTCAGTCTGATGTTAGCTGTGCTGCAGTCTGTCTGTCAGTCTGATGTTAGCTGTGCTGCAGTCTGTCTGTCTGTCTGTCTGACGTTTAAGCTGTGCTGCAGTCTGGTCTGTCTGTCTGTCTGTCTGATGTTAGCTGTGCTGCAGTCTGTCTGTCTGATGTTAGCTGTGCTGCAGTCTGTCTGTCTGTCTGTCTGTCTGATGTTAGCTGTGCTGCAGTCTGTCTGATGTTAGCTGTGCTGCAGTCTGTCTGTCTGTCTGTCTGTCTGATGTTAGCTGTGCTACAGTCTGTCTGTCAGTCTCTGATGTTAGCTGTGCTGCAGTCTGTCTGTCTGTCTGTCTGACGTTAGCTGTGCTGCAGTCTGTCCTGTCTGTCGTGATGTTAGCTGTGCTGCAGTCTGTCTGTCCTGATGTTAGCTGTGCTGCAGTCTGTCTGTCTGTCTGTCAGTCTGATGTTAGCTGTGCTGCAGTCTGTCTGTCTGTCTGATGTTAGCTGTGCTGCAGTCTGTCTGTCTGTCTGTCAGTCTGATGTTAGCTGTGCTGCAGTCTGTCTGTCTGTCTGTTGATGTTAGCTGTGCTGCAGTCTGTCTGTCTGTCTGATGTTAGCTGTGCTGCAGTCTGTCTGTCTGATGTTAGCTGTGCTGCAGTCTGTCTGTCTGTCTGTCTGTCTGATGTTAGCTGCTGCTGCAGTCTGTCTGTCTGTCTGTCTGTCTGTCTGATGTTAGCTGTGCTGCAGTCTGTCTGATGTTAGCTGTGCTACAGTCTGTCTGTCAGTCTGATGTTAGCTGTGCTGCAGTCTGTCTGTCAGTCTGATGTTAGCTGTGCTGCAGTCTGTCTGTCTGTCTGTCTGACGTTAGCTGTGCCCTGCAGTCTGTCTGTCGCAGTCTGTCTGTCTGATGTTAGCTGTGCTGCAGTCTGTCTGTCTGATGTTAGCTGTGCTGCAGTCTGTCTGTCTGTCTGTCTGTCTGTCTGATGTTAGCTGTGCTGCAGTCTGTCTGATGTTAGTCTGTTTTTGGTGCTGCAGTCTGTCTGTCTGTCTGTCTGTCTGAGTGTTTAGCTGTGCTACAGTCTGTCTGTCAGTCTGATGTTAGCTGTGCTGCAGTCTGTCTGTCTGTCTGTCTGACGTTAGCTGTGCTCGTCAGTCTGTCCTGTCTCTAGTCTGTCTGTCTGATGTTAGCTGTGCTGCAGTCTGTCGTCTGTCTGATGTTAGCTGTGCTGCAGTCTGTCTGTCTGTCTGTCGTCCTGTCGTCTGATGTTAGCTGTGCTCAGCGTCTGTCTGTCAGTCTGATGTTAGCTGTGCTGCAGTCTGTCTGTCTGTCTGTCTGAGTTAGCTGTGCTGCAGTCTGTCTGTCTGATGTTAGCTGTGCTGCAGTCTGTCTGTCTGTCTGTCAGTCTGATGTTAGCTGTGCTGCAGTCTGTCTGTCTGTCTGATGTTAGCTGTGCTGCAGTCTGTCTGTCTGTCTGGTCAGTCTGATGTTAGCTGTGCTGCAGTCTGTCTGTCAGTCTGATGTTAGCTGTGCTGCAGTCTGTCTGTCTGTCTGATGTTAGCTGTGCTGCAGTCTGTCCTGTCTGATGTTAGCTGTGCTGCAGTCTGTCTGTCTGTCTGTCTGTCTGATGTTAGCTGTGCTGCAGTCTGTCTGATGTTAGCTGTGCTGCAGTCTGTCTGATGTTAGCTGTGTGCTACAGTCTGTCTGTCAGTCTGATGTTAGCTGTGCTGCAGTCTGTCTGTCAGTCTGATGTTAGCTGTGCTGCAGTCTGTCTGTCTGTCTGTCTGACAGTTAGCTGGTGCTGCAGTCTGTCTGTCTGTCTGTCTGTCTGATGTTAGCTGTGCTGCAGTCTGTCTGTCTGATGTTAGCTGTGCTGCAGTCTGTCTGTCTGTCTGTCTGTCTGATGTTAGCTGTGCTGCAGTCTGTCTGATGTTAGCTGTGCTGCAGTCTGTCTGTCTGTCTGTCTGTCTGATGTTAGCTGTGCTACAGTCTGTCTGTCAGTCTGATGTTAGCTGTGCTGCAGTCTGTCTGTCTGTCTGTCTGACGTTAGCTGTGCTGCAGTCTGTCTGTCTGTCTGATGTTAGCTGTGCTGCAGTCTGTCTGTCCTGATGTTAGCTGTGCTGCAGTCTGTCTGTCTGTCTGTCAGTCTGATGTTAGCTGTGCTGCAGTCTGTCGTCTGTCTGATGTTAGCTGTGCTGCAGTCTGTCTGTCAGTCTGATGTTAGCTGTGCTGCAGTCTGTCTGTCTGTCTGATGTTAGCTGTGCTGCAGTCTGTCTGTCTGTCTGATGTTAGCTGTGCTGCAGTCTGTCTGTCTGATGTTAGCTGTGCTGCAGTCTGTCTGTCTGTCTGTCTGTCTGATGTTAGCTGTGCTGCAGTCCTGTCTGTCTGTCTGTCTGTCTGATGTTAGCTGTGCTGCAGTCTGTCTGATGTTAGCTGTGCTACAGTCTGTCTGTCAGTCTGATGTTAGCTGTGCTGCAGTCTGTCTGTCAGTCTGATGTTAGCTGTGCTGCAGTCTGTCTGTCTGTCTGTCTGACGTTAGCTGTGCTGCAGTCTGTCTGTCTGTCTGTCCTGTCTGATGTTAGCTGTGCTGCAGTCTGTCTGTCTGATGTTAGCTGTGCTGCAGTCTGTCTGTCTGTCTGTCTGTCTGATGTTAGGCTGTGCTGCAGTCTGTCTGATGTTAGCTGTGCTGCAGTCTGTCTGTCTGTCTGTCTGTCTGATGTTAGCTGTGCTACAGTCTGTCTGTCAGTCTGATGTTAGCTGTGCTGCAGTCTGTCTGTCTGTCTGTCTGACGTTAGCTGTGCTGCAGTCTGTCTGTCTGTCTGTCTGTCTGTCTGATGTTAGCTGTGCTGCAGTCTGTCTGTCTGATGTTAGCTGTGCTGCAGTCTGTCTGTCTGTCTGTCTGTTGATGTTAGCTGTGCTGCAGTCTGTCTGTCAGTCTGATGTTAGCTGTGCTGCAGTCTGTCTGTCAGTCTGATGTTAGCTGTGCTGCAGTCTGTCTGTCTGTCTGATGTTAGCTTGTGCTGCAGTCTGTCTGTCTGTCTGATGTTAGCTGTGCTGCAGTCTGTCTGTCTGATGTTAGCTGTGCTGCAGTCTGTCTGTCTGTCTGTCCTCTGTCTGATGTTAGCTGTGCTGCAGTCTGTCTGTCTGTCTGCTGTCTGATGTTGCTGTGCTGCAGTCTGTCTGATGTTAGCTGTGCTACAGTCTGTCTGTCAGTCTGATGTTAGCTGTGCTGCAGTCTGTCTGTCAGTCTGATGTTAGCTGTGCTGCAGTCTGTCTGTCTGTCTGTCTGACGTTAGCTGTGCTGCAGTCTGTCTGTCTGTCTGTCTGTCTGATGTTAGCTGTGCTGCAGTCTGTCTGTCTGATGTTAGCTGTGCTGCAGTCTGTCTGTCTGTCTGTCTGTCTGATGTTAGCTGTGCTGCAGTCTGTCTGATGTTAGCTGTGCTGCAGTCTGTCTGTCTGTCTGTCTGTCTGTCTGATGTTAGCTGTGCTACAGTCTGTCTGTCAGTCTGATGTTAGCTGTGCTGCAGTCTGTCTGTCTGTCTGTCTGACGTTAGCTGTGCTGCAGTCTGTCTGTCTGTCTGTCTGTCTGTTGATGTTAGCTGTGCTGCAGTCTGTCTGTCTGATGTTAGCTGTGCTGCAGTCTGTCTGTCTGTCTGTCTGTCTGATGTTAGCTGTGCTGCAGTCTGTCTGTCTGTCTGATGTTAGCTGTGCTGCAGTCTGTCTGTCTGTCTGTCAGTCTGATGTTAGCTGTGCTGCAGTCTGTCTGTCTGTCTGATGTTAGCTGTGCTGCAGTCTGTCTGTCTGTCTGATGTTAGCTGTGCTGCAGTCTGTCTGTCTGATGTTAGCTGTGCTGCAGTCTGTCTGTCTGTCTGATGTTAGCTGTGCTGCAGTCTGTCTATCAGTCCTGTCTGTCTGATGTTAGCTGTGCTGCAGTCTGTCAGTCTGATGTTAGCTGTGCTGCAGTCTGTCTGTCTGTCTGATGTTAGCTGTGCTGCAGTCTGTCTGTCTGATGTTTAGCTGTGCTGCAGTGCTGTCTGTCTGTCTGATGTTAGCTGTGCTGCAGTCTGTCTATCAGTCTGTCTGTCTGATGTTAGCTGTGCTGCAGTCTGTCAGTCTGATGTTAGCTGTGCTGCAGTCTGTCTGTCTGTCTGATGTTAGCTGTGCTGCAGTCTGTCTGTCTGATGTTAGCTGTGCTACAGTCTGTCTGTCTGTCTGTTGATGTTAGCTGTGCTACAGTCTGTCTGTCTGTCTGATGTTAGCTGTGCTACAGTCTGTCTGTCTGTCTGATGTTAGCTGTGCTGCAGTCTGTCTGTCTTCTGATGTTAGCTGTGCTGCAGTCTGTCTGTCTGTCGGTCTGTCTGTCTGATGTTAGCTGTGCTGCAGTCTCTGTCTGTCTGATGTTAGCTGTGCTGCAGTCTGTCTGTCAGTCTGTCTGTCTGATGTTAGCTGTGCTGCAGTCTGTCTGTCTGTCTGTCAGTCTGATGTTAGCTGTGCTGCAGTCTGTCTGTCTGATGTTAGCTGTGCTGCAGTCTGTCTGATGTTAGCTGTGCTGCAGTCTGTCTGTCTGTCTGATGTTAGCTGTGCTGCAGTCTGTCTGTCTGATGTTAGCTGTGCTACAGTCTGTCTGTCTGTCTGATGTTAGCTGTGCTACAGTCTGTCTGTCTGTCTGTCTGTCTGATGTTAGCTGTGCTACAGTCTGTCTGTCTGTCTGATGTTAGCTGTGCTGCAGTCTGTCTGTCTGTCTGTCTGTCTGATGTTAGCTGTGCTGCAGTCTGTCTGTCTGTCTGATGTTAGCTGTGCTGCAGTCTGTCTGTCTGTCTGTCTGTCTGATGTTAGCTGTGCTGCAGTCTGTCTGTCTGATGTTAGCTGTGCTGCAGTCTGTCTGTCTGTCTGTCTGTCTGTCTGATGTTAGCTGTGCTGCAGTCTGTCTGTCAGTCTGTCTGTCTGATGTTAGCTGTGCTGCAGTCTGTCTGTCTGTCTGTCAGTCTGATGTTAGCTGTGCTGCAGTCTGTCTGTCCTGATGTTAGCTGTGCTGCAGTCTGTCTGTCTGTCTGATGTTAGCTGTGCTGCAGTCTGTCTGTCTGTCTGTCTGTCTGATGTTAGCTGTGCTGCAGTCTGTTCTGTCTGATGTTAGCTGTGCTGCAGTCTGTCTGTCTGTCTGTCAGTCTGATGTTAGCTGTGCTGCAGTCTGTCTGTCTGTCTTGTCTGATGTTAGCTGTGCTGCAGTCTGTCTGTCTGATGTGTTAGCTGTGCTGCAGTCTGTCTGTCTGTCTGTCAGTCTGATGTTAGCTGTGCTGCAGTCTGTCAGTCTGTCTGATGTTAGCTGTGCTGCAGTCTGTCTGTCTGTCTGATGTTAGCTGTGCTGCAGTCTGTCTGTCTGTCTGATGTTAGCTGTGCTGCAGTCTGTCTCAGTCTGATGTTAGCTGTGCTGCAGTCTGTCTGTCTGTCTGATGTTAGCTGTGCTGCAGTCTGTCTGTCTGTCTGTCTGTCTGATGTTAGCTGTGCTGCAGTCTGTCTGTCTGATGTTAGCTGTGCTGCAGTCTGTCTGTCTGTCTGTCAGTCTGATGTTAGCTGTGCTGCAGTCTGTCTGTCTGATGTTAGCTGTGCTGCAGTCTGTCTGATGTTAGCTGTGCTGCAGTCTGTCTGTCTGTCTGTCAGTCTGATGTTAGCTGTGCTGCAGTCTGTCAGTCTGTCTGATGTTAGCTGTGCTGCAGTCTGTCTGTCTGCTGTCTGATGTTAGCTGTGCTGCAGTCTGTCTGTCTGTCTGATGTTAGCTGTGCTGCAGTCTGTCTGATGTTAGCTGTGCTGCAGTCTGTCTGTCTGTCTGATGTAGCTGTGCTGCAGTCTGTCTGTCTGATGTTAGCTGTGCTGCAGTCTGTCTGTCTGTCTGTCAGTCTGATGTTAGCTGTGCTGCAGTCTGTCTGTCTCTGTCTGATGTTAGCTGTGCTGCAGTCTGTCTGTCTGTCTGTCAGTCTGATGTTAGCTGTGCTGCAGTCCTGTCTGTCTGTCTGATGTTAGCTGTGCTGCAGTCTGTCCTGTCTGTCCTGATGTTAGCTGTGCTGCAGTCTGTCTGATGTTAGCTGTGCTACAGTCTGTCTGTCAGTCTGATGTTTAGCTGTGCTGCAGTCTGTCTGTCGTCTGATGTTAGCTGTGCTGCAGTCTGTCTGTCTGTCTGATGTTAGCTGTGCTGCAGTCTGTCTGATGTTAGCTGTGCTACAGTCTGTCTGTCTGTCTGATGTTAGCTGTGCTGCAGTCTGTCTGTCTGTCTGTCAGTCTGATTTTAGCTGTGCTGCAGTCTGTCTGTCTGTCTGATGTTAGCTGTGCTGCAGTTGTCTGTCTGTCTGTCAGTCTGATGTTAGCTGTGCTGCAGTCTGTCTGTCTGATGTTAGCTGTGCTGCAGTCTGTCTGTCTGTCTGTCTGATGTTAGCTGTGCTGCAGTCTGTCTGTCAGTCTGATGTTAGCTGTGCTGCAGTCTGTCTGTCTGTCTGTCTGTCAGTCTGATGTTAGCTGTGCTGCAGTCTGTCTGTCAGTCTGATGTTAGCTGTGCTGCAGTCTGTCTGTCTGTCTGTCAGTCTGATGTTAGCTGTGCTGCAGTCTGTCTGTCTGTCTGTCAGTCTGATGTTAGCTGTGCTGCAGTCTGTCTGTCTGTCTGTCAGTCTGATGTTAGCTGTGCTGCTGCAGTCAAGTAAAAGTCCTGCATTCACAATAAAAGTATTATTTAAGTATTATCAGATAAATGTAGTTAAAGTAAAAGTACTCATGTTGCAGTAAAATAATGTTTCCTGTCAGTGTTATTCTGTCTGATGTTTTTTAATATTATTATTACTGTATTAATGTTGCTGCTGTTTGCTGCTCTACATGTTTAAAGTTGATTTTAACTCCTTTATAGGCCACTGTTGGCTGGTTTAATCTACAGCAATGCATCATGGTCTATAAGACCATCTAATGTCTCTAGCATGGCTGTCCTGTGAGAACCACATATCTCTAAAGTCAGAAAACAGACTTTTCATCTTTGTGGATTAAAAAGTTCAGTATTTGCCTCTGGGATGTGGTGTAGAAGCATAAAGTTGGATAAAATAGAACTAAAGTACAAAATAAGTACTTGATGTAAATGTACATGTTTGCATCACTAACAGGTGTGAATATGTGTCTCCAGTCACTTTTGTCCACTTTAAGTTCTTAAGACATTTCAGTACAGGCACTTTTGATGGTGCTGAAGCAAAAAATGAGTTAATTTGCTTCAATGTGGAAGCAAAAATAAAAATAAACAATTTGGTTTGCAATCCCTGGGCTGAGCCCCCAGATCTCCTCAACTCTGGATCCGCCCTGTGGTTGTTGCTAGTGTAATGCCGGCGTGTGGCTAGTGTAATGCCGGCGTGGTGGCTAGTGTAATGCCGGCGTGTGGCTAGTGTAATGCCGGCGTGTGGCTAGTGTAATGCCGGCGTGTGGCTAGTGTAATGTGCATGAATGTGTGGCTATTTATTCTCTGACAGCGAGGTGACACGCATAGCCCCGCCTCCCTTGACTCTGGTCAGAAGTAAATTCATTTAAAAGCTGTTTAATTAAAGCGACTGCAAATTAATTTCATGTTGTGTTGATTTTGGAGCCCCCTGTGGACAAAAGTGGTTGTGTTTCCACTGTAATAACCACATTATATCAGGTCAAAATTAAAATTATGTAAATATAAATCTCCTCTTCCTGTTTTTAAACTGGATAACATGCTAATTTGATGAAGAATCTGACCTCATGACAGACATTATGAATCACTGTATGGAAGCCAATTTTCTTGCTGACACTGTTTCACAACTAGTTAAAAAACGTCTGTAGCTTCATGTACAATTATTTTCATTGTCAATTAATCTGTGGATTTGTTTCTCAATGAATCAGTTAGTTTCTTTGGAATGTCAGAAAATGTTGAAAAATGTTTCCCAAAGTCCAAGATGACGTCCTCAAATGTCTTGTTTTGTCCACAAGTCAAAGATCTTCAGTTTACTGTCAGAGAGGAGTAAAGAAACCAGAAAATATTCACATTGAAGAAGCTGAAATCAGAACATTTTGAGAATTTTTTAAGAATTTTGTTTCTTAAAAAATTACTCAAAAAGATGAATTGATTTATTAATCCTGTCACAATCTTACCAGTCGAAAAATAGGTCCAAACATGTTTAGATTATAACCTGTTGTTATACTTAAGTAAAATAAAATGACCTCAGTATTATACTTAAGTACAGTACCTGAGTAAATTTACATTCCTCCATCACCACCACCACCACCACCAACAACACAACAACAACAACAACAACAACAACAACATGAACAAGTCAGTTTCAAAAACATGGTAATATAGAGAAATAAATAAAAGAATAATAAAATGTGGAAATACAAAGACAAATAACAAAATATAAAATAATAATAATGGGCATTTTCATTTATTTTCACATGTATTTGTTAACTTATTTCTGTATATATTTATTTACAAATCTTTAGAAAAATATAGAGACTTATTTTTGCACATAAATTACTCTATTTTTCTGTATATTTTCAATTTCTTCTCCTCTTATGACACAAGGAGTGCCAACAAAATTATTATTGTTGTTGTTGTTATTATTATTATTATTATTATCATTATTATTAGTAGTAGTAGTAGTATTATCATTATTACTATTATTATTATTATTATCATTATTATTATTATCATTATTATATTATTATTATTATTATTATTATCATTATCATTATCATTATTATTATTATTATTATTATTATTATTATTATTACTATTATTATTACATTACATTACATTACGTTTCATTATGCGTGACGGAGGCAGTGTTGCCTTTAAGGGGCGTGCGTAGTAACGTAATTTCCAGACTTCTTCATTCCCATTTTGAGGAAGTGTGTCTCAGTGTAACTTGAGTCTCTTCGTTGTCCAACAGACGGAAACTACGATGGAGACAAATCTGCTCGAGGACTCGTCTCACTCCGTGGAATGACGCTACCACGATGCTTCGCGTTGTTCTGTCTTTCTTCGTCCTCTCAGGTAATTATGAAGCGTTATAACAGCTGGACTTTCGTTTTTAGCTAGCGTGGTTAACCTAGCTGTCTCTGCTAGTTGTGATCTTTTACGTGGGCCCGTGTGTGTGTGTGTGTGTGTGTGTACTCGACCTAAGCTCTCACACACACACACACACAGGCCTAACCCGCCAGTCCAAACCAACAACAGTTCACTTTTATTATGGAAACATCTGTCAAACTTTTTATTATGAAAACATCTGTTTAACTTTTTATTATGAAAACCTCTGTTTAACTTTTTATTATGGAAACATCTGTTTAACTTTTTATTATGAAAACCTCTGTTTAACTTTTTATTATGGAAACATCTGTCAAACTTTTTATTATGAAAACATCTGTTAAACTTTTTATTATGGAAACATCTGTTATAAACTTTTTATTATGGAAACATCTGTTTAACTTTTTATTATGAAAACCTCTGTTTAACTTTTTATTATGGAAACATCTGTCAAACTTTCTATTATGAAAAACATCTGTCAAACTTTTTATTATGAAAACATTGTAACTTTTATTATGGAAACATCTGTTTAACTTTTTATTATGAAAACCTCTGTTAAACTTTTTATTATGGAAACATCTGTCAAACTTTTTATTATGAAAACATCTGTTTAACTTTTTATTATGGAAACATCTGTCAAACTTTTTATTATGAAAACATCTGTTAAACTTTTATTATGAAAACATCTGTTTAACTTTTTATTATGGAAACATCTGTTTAACTACGAAACCAAACTGCTGCTTTCAGAAAATTCCCACTTTAAAGTTTCACGTCAAGTAAAACATAATCGATTGTCATGATTGATTGATAGGAGGCATTGGTTTAAATTCGGCATTAAAGTGAACCCATGAAGCAACACGAGCCAAATTTCATGTAAAAACAAACTCTGAAGTTTCTTTCATGTCGTTTTGACCTGAACGTCGCATCAAACATGATCTAATGTTAAAACTGATTTCAGTTTGCAGCAACATGAGATTTTAAAAGGATTTATAATAATACTGATTATATTTATTTCATAATATACTAATTACACAAAATTAATAACAATAATAGTTATTTTTTATGATAGAAGCCACCACGCCAAACTCCATTCAAAAACTGACTCACTGAAGTTTCTTCCATGTGTGGTTGACTTGAACGTCGCATCAAACGTGATCTAATGTTATAGTTAATTACTCTTGGGCATTGTGGTCAAATCGGCTTAAAGTGAATCCATCAAACCTGACTTAATTTTCAATAAAACATGAAGTCTTTGATTAAAACTTGAGCCTAAAAATCTGATTTTGATTTCAGTTTTCAAGCTGTATATTAGTTGAGAAAAGCAGCATCAGATTTTGAAATTATGATTATGATAATTATTATTATGATGAATTTGAATCTTCTGTTGTAAAACATTCTAGTTTATCTTGAGAAGCAGTAATGTAACACTGTTTGTGGTCTGTAAATCAGAAGTTGACAGTTTAACTCTCTTACTCTCAATATTGATATATTATCAGAAACATCTCTTCTAACGGAAGCTCAATGTTTGATATTAAATCTTAATTTTAATAAAATGTCTTTTTTTGTTGTGTCTCATCGGGGAAAGAAAAGTTCTCTTTTATTATAAAAAGGGCTGTCAAGCTACCAAGCCAAACTCCATTTAAAAAATCACGCAGTAAAGTTTCTTTGATGTTGGGTTTATTTGAATATCATGTAAATCATGATCTAATGTTAAAATTAATTCACAGTAGGCAGTGTGGTAAAAATCGGCTTAAAAATCAAACAACATTTAACTTCAATAAAATTTGAAGTCTTTGAGTGAAATTGACCTTTTATCAGCGGTGCACTTGTATGTTTTTCACCACTCATATACAACCAAACTCAACTGTATCATTGTTAATTCAGTTTGTAAGCCATATAAATGTTGGAAAGCAACATTAGATTTTAAAAGGATTTATTATAATACACCCCAACATGTTGAAAAATACCTCAAATTGAATCGCACATCTTCTGTTTTACTAAGTAGTATTTCACTGTTTGTGGTGTCAACAGTTTTAAACCGAATAAAACACCAGAGTCCTTATTTGTTTCTTTCTGGTAAGTTTTATTATCAGGAACATCTCTTCTAACTGGCAGCTCACAGGAAACAGAGATGTCTGATCTTCTCATTTGGAGTTTGACAGCATAAACTTCACAAACGTTAACAAACACGTGCACTTACATACACGCACGCACACACACGCACACACACGCACACAGGCCTCACACATCAGTCCAGAGCAAAAAAAGTTCCCACTGTAAGAGCTGTTCAGCTAACAAGCCAAACTCCATTTAAAAAACAAACAATTTAACATTTCTCTCATGTCAGGTTGAGTTAAACTTCAAGTAAAACATGATCTGATGTTTTTTATTGATTCATATTAGGCACTGTGATAAAATCAGCATAAAGTGAATCCACCAAACAACCTTTAATTTCAATAAAATGTTAAAGTTTTTGAGGAAAAAATCAACTGTATCAGCATTTGTCTCTCACTGTCATTAAGATTTCAGTCTGTAAGCTATATATTTGAAGTCGAGTAAAGCAGTATTAGATTTTAAAATGATCTATTATAATAACATTTAACACCCCCAAATTACCAAAAATTAAACTTCATATCTTCTTATGCAAAATATTCTATTATTCCTAAGAAACAGTGTAAATCTGATGTTAACACACAACAGATGGATGAATCACTGAAGATAACTAAGAAAAATAAAGTTATATTTTCAGAAACATCGGGCAGCTCACAGGAAGCAGAGATGTTCAAAATGTGTCTGTAACGGCTCCTTAAGGAGCTTCAGTTGTATTTGGAGAGCGATTATTCTGACTGAAGCTGTGATTGTGATATGATTAATGGAAATGATCAGTTTTGCTTTACAATTTTCATGTTTAAAAAAACAAAAAACTTTAATATTTCTTGAGGTCAGAACCAAACAAACAGGATTTCTTTCATCTGGAGACGATGTTTAGTCCAGGACGTCTCTGCAGCTCTACAGAACCTCATCATGAAGCTGTTTTGTTCTGGTTCTGTGATCTGGATCTTGCTCTTGGCCATATTGTGGTTTTATTGTGATTATCTGTGTAGCTCTAATCATAAGTTGATGGTCAAATCAGAAAGAAATGCAGTGTTGATGGTTTACAAAGAAAAAAAAAAAGACTGAATTAAAACATTTGCTTGTGTTTCTGCATAAAGTGTCGAACATGTTCTCATCTGCTGGTCTGTGCTTGTCTGTTCCCGTCTGTGTTCCAGTGCTGTCTGAGGCACTGCCGCCGCCGCCGCCACCACAGAACATCCATGTTGACAAGTGGCTGCTGACGTGGACTCCTGCTGACACGGAGGAGGGGAAAGTCACGTTTACAGTGGAATATAGCAGGTGAGCTCTGATGATCTGAGAGAGGAAATATTCATATTGGTGCTGACGCAGCTCACAGACACATTTAGTCTTTTTTAACGTATGAAACATGTTCAAGCTGTAAATATTTCCTGCACTGATGTAAATCTCCTGTCGTGTCCTCAGCTTTGACAGTGACGAGTGGCACTATGTACCCGCCTGCGTCCACATATCTTCAAATTCATGCGACGTCACGGCAATCAGCACTAAGGCCAGACACCATTGTGTGAGGCTGCGTGCAGGCAGAGAGACGAGGACTGAATTCCAGCTCGGTCGAGGCCTGCAGCCAACACAGTAAGAAACCAAGGACGCTAAAAACAAAGCGAGGAAACAGGAGGGATCATTAGTGTGTCATGACACCATGACGTTCTATCGTTCTATTAAAGCCTGTGGGAGATGAACGGAGAACGTCAGTAAAACCCAACATATGTACATCATGTGACCTGTGATGAAAAGATGCCTGTGACAAATCAGAGTCGGGAATTTTACGTCACTCACTCGCCTGAAGTGAAGGAGGTGACAGATGTGACTCCTCAACATCCTGAACTTTTAGATGATTTCACACACACACACACACACACACACACACACGCACACACACACACACACACACGCACACACACACCTCTATACAGACTCTGAAGCCACTGCTCTGCAGAAAGTCAGAAATAAAAACCTGTCCCTCTCTCCCCACTGCCATCAGCTTTTAAATGAAACCATAAACTCTGATGTATTTCCAGCGTGCTGCGTGTGACGTCTTCATCAGTCCCTCCAGGAAGTTGCGATTAGGGCTGCGCAATTAATCGAAGTTTGATCAAGATTTCAGTATGGCTTCTGCTATTTTTAAATCGCAGGATGTGCAATATTTCCTGCAGCCCTAGCTGCGATGTTGTAATTGCAAAAATTCACACAAATTCAACCAATTCCTGTGAATTTTGCCCGACCAGATTTTGTTAGACTTTTTGTAATCCTGAGCGTTTTCTGTGAGGAATGGAACAGAGAGCAGTTTTATTCTCCCTGGAACAAGTCGCCTTTGATTTTTAATGGATTATACAACAAAAAATGCTCCTGCAATTTAAGTTCAAAAAATTCGTAAAAACATCGCAGCATGCCGTAAAATCAGGCGTTTTAGGCTGCAACAATTCCCAAAAACAGCCAGCAAAATCCTGGAGGGACTGTTTTTATTATTAATCTGAGGGTGCAGGTCAGATCAGGACAGTGAGCAGATACAGTGGAATCCAGGCCCGGGTGATAGAGCTGGAAAACTTATCACAATAGTGAAGTTTCACGTCGGCCAATATCGATAATTATTGATCATGTAGGTTGTGACTGACGACATGTTTTGTACTTCAAAGGTGGAAGCAGCTGAAGTGATAAAATGAGTAAATATCAATATTTTTGACCAAATACCTCGATATTTTCACAAAATATTTTGATAAATGATCATCAGAAACAACAGTTATGACATCTCACGATAGAACAACATGCTAATCTATCACCATACCCAGCCTAATATACATATAATATATATACATATAATTACTGATGGGAATCTGATAGTAGCCACATTTAAAGTGCAGTGTGAACAGCCAGACAAAAAGACCTGATTGTCTTCTTCAAGTTAAGGTTCAACAAGCAGAATGTGGTTCGGTAATGTCTGCATGTAAACGTAGTCAGTGATTGTAATGAAGTGGTGAAGGCTCAGCGTGGGTTTGTTCAGCCTCTTTGACACTTCACCCCGCGTGGTTCACACTCTGGTGAGGTTGGTTAACACCTAGAATCACACTGCATAATTAAAACAGCAGCACAGCTCTGATTTGAAGCCCTACACAAACTATAGGACACTGTAAACAGAAAGTGAACAGTATGTGGTTGTGAGACTGAAATCAGTCATTTCCTGACTGACTGTCCTCCTCAGAGACATGTAACACTTTTGATTTGAACAGTTGCAGCGCTCTGAGTGTTTCTGCTCAGTGTCTGTTTTAAAGAGGACGAACCACCGCTGCAGGAGGAGCACGTTCAGAGCTGCTCGCACAAACCTCCACAGTGAGGAATAAACCACTTTATAATCTGAACCGCAGCCAGTGTGAGCGCACCGTTATCAGACGGGTGCACGCGGCCCCATTTAATCAAGCAAACTTAAGACAAAGCTTTCGACACAGTCACACGGCAGGCCGCTCGCCGTCTCACCAGGTTATTAAGAGTCTGAGTTTGGCACAAATCTCAAATCTGTTGCAGTATGTTGCCTTGAATTTTTTTTTTCAGAGTAAAAACACTTATTTTGTCTCATTGATGAAGTCGTAAAATGTTCTATATTGTTTGAACAAATCTAAAAATGGTCAGGAACGTTCATTTATGCACAAAACAACTTGTTGCTGCAGACGAGTCCTGACTGTGTCTGTCGTCCTCCAGGTGACACGTGCACTCCTGCGGTCAGACTGACCGAGCTGCCCGGCTCTCTGATCGTTCCTCTGAACAGGAAACACGACCTGGCTGTCGAGTACGGAGACCACGCCGGACACCGGGTTTACTTCAGGAAGGAGGGAACGCTGCAGGAGGTGAGAGGCCGTCACAGGTCGATCAAAGGTGGTCAGTAAAAAATCCTGTTAGGAGCTGAAGCTGAAAAACCTGTTTCACATCAGTCGATATCAATAATTATTGATCATGCAGGTTGTGATGAAACGAGTAAATATTTTTGACCAAACTCGATGTTGTGACAATATTGTCACAAAATATTAACCTGAAGAGATTTTTTCATGAATAATCATCAGTAATGTGGATATAATGACTAACAGTGGGTTCATTCATTAATTATTAAATTAATCTGAAACAGTTTTGATAGTCAGCTGATCGGTTGTTGGTAGTTTGGACAAACTGTGTTTAATTATTGTTTTGTCATCATTTAGGCTGTTTTAATGCATACAGCATCAATTTGTATTTTTCTTTCTTTAATTTTGAAATTTCAGCCTCACTTCCACTAACAGGTCTTTAATGAACAGCACCAGTCAGCGGAGGTGGACTTTAAATAAATGTAGTTATAATATTGACTTATTACAGTACGTCAGTTTCTGATTGATTTGAAATAATCAGTAAAAGCAGCAAATTACTGAAGCAGGAAACAGATGTGGGAAGACGTGTAAAATGTGACGTGTTAGGCATCCTCCAACATGAAACACTGAATTTTATTATTATTATTATTATTATTATTATTATACAACAGTCAAACGTTCGTACAAACTTCTCATTCAATATTTTTTCCTTATTTTTATAATAAAAGGTTCAGATTGTACCAGCAGGAGCAAAAATATGAACAAATCAAAGATGCAACGGCTGCAACGATTAATCAATTATTAACTGATTATTAAATTAATCACCAACTATTTTGATAATGAATCATTTTGAGTTTGAGATTCTCTGATTTTCTGGTTTCTTTACTCCCCTCAGGACAGTAAACTGAATATTTTTGGAGTTTTGGACATGAGGAGACATTCGAGGGCGTCAGCTTGGCCTTTTGAAAACTTGATCAACATTTTTCACAGTTTTCTGATATTTTACAAACCAAACCACTGATCGATTAATAAACTGTTAATCAGGAAAATAATCAACAGGTTAATCGACGATGAAAATAATAAGAGACACGAATAACAAGAAGAGAAAATTAGTTGATAAACGTCTTCTTGCAGGACGTCCACTGTTTGTTAAACCGTCTCTCTGTAAAATGTTTTGATCCAAACTTTGTCACTCTGCAGAACTTCACAGACAACGTTTCCACAGTGTCCATCCCTGACCTGGAGGAGGGACAGCGTTACTGCGTGAGGATACAGTACACTTACTTTGATGAGCCCGTCGGCCTGCCCAGCTGTCCCCGGTGTGTCCTCGTCCCCAGGGCAGGTGAGACATTAACCCTTTGCTCTGCACCAGCACTTCTTTCTTTGAACAGATTTGAGGAATATGAAGATAATCAAAGGCAGATAAACTATTATAACTGATAAAAGTTTGTAAAAGTGTTGAAATTGTCATAAATTAAATAAAATCAAAATCAACTAAATAAACACTCAAAACACAAAATCCAAAAGATTTTTAATAAGGCTGCACAAATGTTATTGAACGCTGACAAATTAAAAAATGATCTAAATCATTAAAGAAAAAAATCTGAGGTGTTTTAGAAGAATTCACATTTATATTGTTGTAGAGCTGCAATCAATAATTGATTATTAAATTAATTATAATAACATTTAACACCTCCAAATTACCAAAAATTAAAATTCATATCTTCTTATGCAAAATATTCTATTATTCCTAAGAAACAGTGTAAATCTGATGTTAACACACAACAGATGGATGAATCACTGAAGATAACTAAGAAAAATAAAGTTATATTTTCAGAAACATCGGGCAGCTCACAGGAAGCAGAGATGTTCAAAATGTGTCTGTAACGGCTCCTTAAGGAGCTTCAGTTGTATTTGGAGAGCGATTATTCTGACTGAAGCTGTGATTGTGATATGATTAATGGAAATGATCAGTTTTGCTTTACAATTTTCATGTTTAAAAAAGCAAAAAATTTTAATATTTCTTGAGGTCAGAACCAAACAAACAGGATTTCTTTCATCTGGAGACGATGTTTAGTCCAGGACGTCTCTGCAGCTCTACAGAACCTCATCATGAAGCTGTTTTGTTCTGGTTCTGTGATCTGGATCTTGCTCTTGGCCATATTGTGGTTTTATTGTGATTATCTGTGTAGCTCTAATCATAAGTTGATGGTCAAATCAGAAAGAAATGCAGTGTTGATGGTTTACAAAGAAAAAAAAAAAGACTGAATTAAAACATTTGCTTGTGTTTCTGCATAAAGTGTCGAACATGTTCTCATCTGCTGGTCTGTGCTTGTCTGTTCCCGTCTGTGTCCCAGTGCTGTCTGAGGCACTGCCGCTGCCGCCGCCGCCACTGAACATCCATGTTGACAAGTGGCTGCTGACGTGGACTCCTGCTGACACGGAGGAGGGGAAAGTCACGTTTACAGTGGAATATAGCAGGTGAGCTCTGATGATCTGAGAGAGGAAATATTCATATTGGTGCTGACGCAGCTCACAGACACATTTAGTCTTTTTTAACGTATGAAACATGTTCAAGCTGTAAATATTTCCTGCACTGATGTAAATCTCCTGTCGTGTCCTCAGCTTTGACAGTGACGAGTGGCACTATGTACCCGCCTGCGTCCACATATCTTCAAATTCATGCGACGTCACGGCAATCAGCACTAAGGCCAGACACCATTGTGTGAGGCTGCGCGTGCAGGCAGAGAGACGAGGACTGAATTCCAGCTCGGTCGAGGCCTGCAGCCAACACAGTAAGAAACCAAGGACGCTAAAAACAAAGCGGGGAAACAGGAGGGATCATTAGTGCGTCATGACACCATGACGTTCTATCGTTCTATTAAAGCCTGTGGGAGATGAACGGAGAACGTCAGTAAAACCCAACATATGTACATCATGTGACCTGTGATGAAAAGATGCCTGTGACAAATCAGAGTCGGGAATTTTACGTCACTCACTCGCCTGAAGTGAAGGAGGTGACAGATGTGACTCCTCAACATCCTGAACTTTTAGATGATTTCACACACACACACACACACACACACACACACACACACACACACACACACACACACCTCTGTACAGACTCTGAAGCCACTGCTCTGCAGAAAGTCAGAAATAAAAACCTGTCCCTCTCTCCCCACTGCCAGTCAGCTTTTAAATGAAACCATAAACTCTGATGTATTTCCAGCGTGCTGCGTGTGACGTCTTCATCAGTCCCTCCAGGAAGTTGCGATTAGGGCTGCGCAATTAATCGAAGTTTGATCAAGATTGCAGTATGGCTTCTGCTATTTTTAAATCGCAGGATGTGCAATATTTCCTGCAGCCCTAGCTGCGATGTTGTAATTGCAAAAATTCACACAAATTCAACCAATTCCTGTGAATTTTGCCCGACCAGATTTTGTTAGACTTTTTGTAATCCTGAGCGTTTTCTGTGAGGAATGGAACAGAGAGCAGTTTTATTCTCCCTGGAACAAGTCGCCTTTGATTTTTAATGGATTATACAACAAAAAATGCTCCTGCAATTTAAGTTCAAAAAATTCGTAAAAACATCGCAGCATGCCGTAAAATCAGGCGTTTTAGGCTGCAACAATTCCCAAAAACAGCCAGCAAAATCCTGGAGGGACTGTTTTTATTATTAATCTGAGGGTGCAGGTCAGATCAGGACAGTGAGCAGATACAGTGGAATCCAGGCCCGGGTGATAGAGCTGGAAAACTTATCACAATAGTGAAGTTTCACGTCGGCCAATATCGATAATTATTGATCATGTAGGTTGTGACTGACGACATGTTTTGTACTTCAAAGGGTGGAAGCAGCTGAAGTGATAAAATGAGTAAATATCAATATTTTTGACCAAATACCTCGATATTTTCACAAAATATTTTGATAAATGATCATCAGAAACAACAGTTATGACATCTCACGATAGAACAACATGCTAATCTATCACCATACCCAGCCTAATATACATATAATATATACATATAATTACTGACGGGAATCTGATAGTAGCCACATTTAAAGTGCAGTGTGAACAGCCAGACAAAAAGACCTGATTGTCTTCTTCAAGTTAAGGTTCAACAAGCAGAATGTGGTTCGGTAATGTCTGCATGTAAACGTAGTCAGTGATTGTAATGAAGTGGTGAAGGCTCAGCGTGGGTTTGTTCAGCCTCTTGACACTTCACCCCGCGTGGTTCACACTCTGGTGAGGTTGGTTAACACCTAGAATCACACTGCATAATTAAAACAGCAGCACAGCTCTGATTTGAAGCCCTACACAAACTATAGGACACTGTAAACAGAAAGTGAACAGTATGTGATGTGAGACTGAAATCAGTCATTTCCTGACTGACTGTCCTCCTCAGAGACATGTAACACTTTTGATTTGAACAGTTGCAGCGCTCTGAGTGTTTCTGCTCAGTGTCTGTTTTAAAGAGGACGAACCACCGCTGCAGGAGGAGCACGTTCAGAGCTGCTCGCACAAACCTCCACAGTGAGGAATAAACCACTTTATAATCTGAACCGCAGCCAGTGTGAGCGCACCGTTATCAGACGGGTGCACGCGGCCCCATTTAATCAAGCAAACTTAAGACAAAGCTTTCGACACAGTCACACGGCAGGCCGCTCGCCGTCTCACCAGGTTATTAAGAGTCTGAGTTTGGCACAAATCTCAAATCTGTTGCAGTATGTTGCCTTGAATTTTTTTTTTCAGAGTAAAAACACTTATTTTGTCTCATTGATGAAGTCGTAAAATGTTCTATATTGTTTGAACAAATCTAAAAATGGTCAGGAACGTTCATTTATGCACAAAACAACTTGTTGCTGCAGACGAGTCCTGACTGTGTCTGTCGTCCTCCAGGTGACACGTGCACTCCTGCGGTCAGACTGACCGAGCTGCCCGGCTCTCTGATCGTTCCTCTGAACAGGAAACACGACCTGGCTGTCGAGTACGGAGACCACGCCGGACACCGGGTTTACTTCAGGAAGGAGGGAACGCTGCAGGAGGTGAGAGGCCGTCACAGGTCGATCAAAGGTGGTCAGTAAAAAATCCTGTTAGGAGCTGAAGCTGAAAAACCTGTTTCACATCAGTCGATATCAATAATTATTGATCATGCAGGTTGTGATGAAACGAGTAAATATTTTTGACCAAACTCGATGTTGTGACAATATTGTCACAAAATATTAACCTGAAGAGATTTTTTCATGAATAATCATCAGTAATGTGGATATAATGACTAACAGTGGGTTCATTCATTAATTATTAAATTAATCTGAAACAGTTTTGATAGTCAGCTGATCGGTTGTTGGTAGTTTGGACAAACTGTTTTAATTATTGTTTTGTCATCATTTAGGCTGTTTTAATGCATACAGCATCAATTTGTATTTTTCTTTTTTTAATTTTGAAATTTCAGCCTCACTTCCACTAACAGGTCTTTAATGAACAGCACCAGTCAGCGGAGGTGGACTTTAAATAAATGTAGTTATAATATTGACTTATTACAGTACGTCAGTTTCTGATTGATTTGAAATAATCATAAAAGCAGCAAATTACTGAAGCAGGAAACAGATGTGGGAAGACGTGTAAAATGTGACGTGTTAGGCATCCTCCAACATGAAACACTGAATTTTATTATTATTATTATTATTATTATTATTATACAACAGTCAAACGTTCGTACAAACTTCTCATTCAATATTTTTTCCTTATTTTTATAATAAAAGGTTCAGATTGTACCAGCAGGAGCAAAAATATGAACAAATCAAAGATGCAACGGCTGCAACGATTAATCAATTATTAACTGATTATTAAATTAATCACCAACTATTTTGATAATGAATCATTTTGAGTTTGAGATTCTCTGATTTTCTGGTTTCTTTACTCCCCTCAGGACAGTAAACTGAATATTTTTGGAGTTTTGGACATGAGGAGACATTCGAGGGCGTCAGCTTGGCCTTTTGAAAACTTGATCAACATTTTTCACAGTTTTCTGATATTTTACAAACCAAACCACTGATCGATTAATAAACGGTTAATCAGGAAAATAATCAACAGGTTAATCGACGATGAAAATGATAAGAGACACGAATAACAAGAAGAGAAAATTAGTTGATAAACGTCTTCTTGCAGGACGTCCACTGTTTGTTAAACCGTCTCTCTGTAAAATGTTTTGATCCAAACTTTGTCACTCTGCAGAACTTCACAGACAACGTTTCCACAGTGTCCATCCCTGACCTGGAGGAGGGACAGCGTTACTGCGTGAGGACACAGTACACTTACTTTGATGAGCCCGTCGGCCTGCCCAGCTGTCCCCGGTGTGTCCTCGTCCCCAGGGCCAGGTGAGACATTAACCCTTTGCTCTGCACCAGCACTTCTTTCTTTGAACAGATTTGAGGAATATGAAGATAATCAAAGGCAGATAAACTATTATAACTGATAAAAGTTTGTAAAAGTGTTGAAATTGTCATAAATTAAATAAAATCAAAATCAACTAAATAAACACTCAAAACACAAAATCCAAAAGATTTTTAATAAGGCTGCACAAATGTTATTGAACGCTGACAAATTAAAAAATGATCTAAATCATTAAAGAAAAAATCTGAGGTGTTTTTAGAAGAATTCACATTTATATTGTTGTAGAGCTGCAATCAATAATTGATTATTAAATTAAAAAACGATTTGAGTCATTTTTCTCTGACTCTCGTTTCTTAAAAGTGAATATTTTCTGGTTCCTTCCGGTTTCTCAGGACGTCATCTTGGACTTTGGGAAACACTGATTTTCTGACATTTTAAAAGACCAAACAACTGATCGATTGATCAGGAAAATGATCAACAGATTGATTTGTTATGAAAATAATTGTGTCAGGAAAGACTTGAAAAATAGGCATGTTTGGACCCTTTTTTGTCAAGTTTCTCCTGTGACGAGATGAATTTTGAGGATTAATTAATCGAATAAATAAGAAAATAATTGACAGATTAAGGAAGAAAGTCAAAATTCTCTGGTTTCAGGACAAAACAAGTCATCTTGAAACCTGATCAACATTTTTCATAATTTTCTGACATTTTATGGATCAAACAACTAATCAGTGATGAAAATAATGTTTAGTTGCAGCCCTGTCTTGTCATAGTTTGACAGATTTGTGTGTCTGTCATTTTATTTCACAGAGAAAGACTCAACCCAAACCGCCCTCATCGTGTCTTTGGTGGGGGTCTCGTCGTCCTGGTGATTCTCGTCCCTCTGATCGCATACGTCCTCATCAACTACAAGGAGCATTTAAAGAGTGCATGCGAAATCCGTATGAGATCCCACCTCATGTGAGTACAAACACACACACACACAGGTACGCACATTACCAAACCTTATACACAGTAAGTTGGACAGGAACATTTCATTGTCAGGATGTTCAGGTTTTATCAGCAGATTGTTGTGAAGATTTAATGAAGCTGAAGAGTTCAGAGTTCATTGGCTAAATGCCTTGAAAAGTCTCTTTTTTAGTCCACAAAACACATAAAACACCCCCATACTGCTCGTCTGGTCTAATCAAGTCTCCTGAAGTCCCAACAGGCCAAGCTGACTTAAAAAAATGTCATTTCCACCATGTTTTTATCCTGAATCTTCAGAGTAGATCTGCAGCGTAGAGCCACGTTCATGTTCACATGCACATTGTTTGAACTCTGTGTGTGTTGGTTTTGTGTGTGTGTGTGAGAGACGGTGTGCAAACAGCATGTTGGGACTTGAGGAGACTGAAATATATTAAAACAACTTGAAGAGTTCTGATGCTAATGTAATTAGCATTACTTTTATAATTCTCTACAAATAATCACTAAACCAGCTGATTTTTGATTTGTTGTCATCTGGAATCTAATTAATCAACATCAGTTAAAACATCTTCTCACTTGACTACATAGGAAATATTTTATTTTGAATAATCAACTTGTTACACAATAATAAAACTCATGTCATGGAAAACTTAACTGTGTCTAACAATGAAACTCTCTGACTCAACACAACTTCTGTTAGACTATTTTAAACACAATAATAAGGGATAATGTATTATTGTGAGTATGATGACTACTTAATGTAAAAAAACAACAATCATTTGACACAAAGTATCACTTTCAAACAGGATTTTATTGATTTTAAAAATGATTGTATTGCTCCTTCAGAGTCTGTGATCAGAGCTGTGTCCATAGCAACAAGTACTCAGAAATAACCAACCTTAGAAATCTGTAACTGACCAATCAGAATCAAGTATTTAAGAAAGCTGAGGTTCTTCTCCACAGTCAGTGTGTTACCGACAGTAGATGGAGGTCGACACGCCTCCAGTTTGGAGAAGCAGCAGGAGCACCAGTGTAGGAAGCTAATCAATGTTCTGCTGTGGACAGAGTCAGCAGCAACACACATTTTAGACACCTAAAAAATTTGAATATTTTCACCACTTGAACTTGCTGTCAGACAGACTTTTCTAACAGGAAATAACCGTTATACAAGACAAATATCATTTCCTCCAAATCAACCAAACTCCACTGGTGAAATCAGTCATTTTATCTGACAGCACACAGGAGCTGTTGGTCTACTGCTGCCTCCAGCTGTTTGTGTGTTTGTGTTACTGTGAGACTTTGGTGTTTAAAAAACTTTAGTTCAGATTCACTGAAGTCACACAGTAACAAACAAACTCACAGTTGGAGGAAGCAGCAGACCAACAGCTCCTGTGTTCTGTCAGATAAAATGACTGATTTCACCAATGGAGTTTGGTTGGTTTGGAGATAATGATATTTCTTACATAACGGTGGTTTCCTGTTAGAAAAGTCTGTCTGACAATGAGGTACATTGTGAAAATATTCTAAATATAGCAGTAAATCACTTAGCTTCCTACAGCGGTACTCCTGCTGCTTCTCCAAACTGGGGGCGTGTCGACCTCCATCTACTGTTGGTAAAACACCAACTGTGGAGAAGAACCTCATACAACCACACTTCAAATAAGCTGAACTGTCCCTTTAAGTACAGATGACACATTCATGTAGTTTTCCCCAGAGTGAAAATCACAAACAGTATCTGTGTTTCTGATCTTCTCAGTTCCTGCCGGACGAGCAGATATCTGTGCATCACCCTCCAGTCAACACCAGCTGCTGCACTGAGGAGCGCTGTGATGTCATTTCCGTCCGGAGAAACTGAAGGCAGCAGCACTAATCCTGAGGATGAAACACTTCTGCCTCCTCTGCTTCTCGCCGCAGCCGGACTCAAAGTGAAGAAGAGGAACTTAAATTCGATCGACGTGTAGTTTCACTGCAGGAGACTCTCGTTTGGTTTAATGTGGCTGCAAATTACAATCTTTGTAAAATATAAAACAAACTGCAGAGAGCGAATGTGAGAGAGGGTTTAATAGTGTGTCTGTGCCAAATTGAGTGAGCCTGGTCAAGTTTTGCATCTTTTAATGAGCTTAAAATCAATCCGTAAAACTCCTTCTGGGACTTGATGTCTGCACTTTGTCCTCTGAGAGCCACAGTTAGAACCAGCTGAAGTCAGCGTGGCTTCAGCCTGACGCTGGTCTGATGGAGCCGAGACTACAGCTGGTTTCTGACAAACAGTGTGATTTTACACTATTTCATCTTTTTATGCCATCCTTTAGCGTACTACTTAGATTTCTGAGCACTTTTTGACACCGATCACCACTTTTGTGCTTTAAAAAGGCATTAACGGAGCCGACCAGCAGCTTTTAACACTCACAGCATTAACGAGGTGATGAAACAACCTACAAATGTGCAGTCCAACAGAAAACCGCAGGCTTTTCACGGCGCGTCTTATAAACTCTAAATGCTTCAGACTGGGTCACACCGGTAAGATTTAATCCAAGATTATTCTATTTGAAGTGTTATTGACATTACACCATAGCTGCCACAGACGCCGGTTGTCTCTATTTTCATCACTACTGCATTGCATTGTGGGATGTTTAAGCTGGCGTAGTTTCAGTGCTTGCAAACGGTCAGATTTCCCCAGAAATAGTAAAAGCTTCGCATACTTTTGGTTTTCTAACCAGGATTTCTGGGGCGTGGTGGTGTGTGAGTATGAGTATAAATGATCATTTTATGGCAGCACTGGTGCCTGAACCAACTCTTATTTTGTACATTTTTTGAAACTTGTTGAATGAAAAAACAACCTTTACTATGAAAAGAGCCATTACGATCAAAATCTGTCTGGAGCCGCAGCTATTAAATTCTTTCTTTTCCCCTGAAGACTTGTGAAGGCTGAAGAAGACGAACCATCACCAAAATTTAAAGGGAAAGGCACCGAGCCACAGACGCACATTTTAGCTGACAAACTATTAGAACTTCTTTTAAATTTGGCGTATATGCTACTTATTTTTACAGCTGGCGAATGTAAGAGTCACTTCACACTGTAAAAGAGAGAATCAAAACTTCAATGTAGCGTACTGCCATGGATTTTTGAGTTTTGAGCCCAATTTAAACTTTGAAACAAACTTTAAAAAGTTTTGCTGACCTATAATCTTTAGTTGAATCTTTGAGTTTTAGAAAGTAAAAAATATGTATTTCAAAATTTGTCACAGTGAGCTGTGAACCTGACTTGTCATTGCCTGAAAATTAAATGCTTTTAACTAAAAAATATTAAAATTTTAACCATCATTCAGCCCGTTTAGCTTCAGACGTTTCAGCCATCTTCATGTAGCTTCTAGCTAGCGGTGAGCTACCTGCTGCCATCAAGTACGTCAGTTAGCGAAGGCATGTGTGCTGATGCTTCTGTCTGCTCTGACAGTTTTCCTAAAACTGGATGGAAAAATATCAATATATCACCCTGCTTACAGTATTGTGATTTATTGAACTGTCCCCCTGTATCGTGATATGCATCGTCTCATCAGATGTTTTAGTACCCAACCCCGGTGAAGACTGAGGCATCTTTGATCTGTGAGCGAGTTGTGCGTTTCTACGATTAGAACTTTCTTCAGCTTCAGTCTCCGGTCAGACTCAACCGTCCTCTGACGTCTCTTGTTGGACTCGTTTCTATGGGAGCTGTATTTTCTGCTTTTTTGGGAATGTGTTTTTTTTTAACTTTCTATGTGCTGATTACTTCTAATCATTTGTGTTTCAGTTTTTAATTTCTTCTGTCTCAAAATAAAAAATGATGAATGTCAAGACTTTGTGATTCGTGTCACTTTACTGCAAGTCAGAAAAACGGGGTTGTGGCTTGAATACCCTTTTTTCTTAGGAAGGTTCCTGACCGAGTGAAATGACCCCAAGTATTTACAGAGAAAGGTCACCCCAGAATCAAAAATGAGTATTTGTCCTCGGGCCTGTAGTGCCGTTTATCCGTCTGGTAACCACAGCGTATCGTGTTTCAGAGAACGTGGACCTGTTCACTCCAAACCCACAAGTCAAGACTTCTGATTGATTATCACATATATTTTTTTTTTTTGCATTGATGCCTCTGTTGTTAAACGATCTTGGAGGGAAAAAAAAACACATTCTGGGAGGATTGACGATTCCGGCTCTGATTTTAATTTTGCTGATGTCGACTGATTTTCGATTTAACACTGAAACTGTTCTTCATTTTTTATGTTTGAAGCTCCTGACAAGTCAGACAATCGCTTAAAAATTAGACGGGGATCGAAAATGACAAAAGATGTTAACGAGACGAGAACGACGTAAAAGAAGTAACAATACGAAAAAAATGTAAAAAACAAAACGAGATGAAAACGACATAAAAAACATAAGATTAAAACGATGTAAAAGACGTAACGTACTCAAAATGAAAACACTAAAAAAAAAAGTAACGACAAAAGCTACATAAAAGACGCGACAATGTAAAATATGTAACAACATAAAAGGACAATATTTTGATTTTCACTTAATACTGAAATTGTAGCACTCCTATTATTTGATGATCACTAATAAATAAAACAGTTGAGGGGCAGAAAATATTGACTGAAGATTTTTGACGCACTCGCTCGACTGGGCAAGAAAAAACAAAAACAAAAAAACATTAACATTGAACATGAGGTCGAGACAAACTGTCCAGCATTGTCCAATAAAACTTTTTATTTATTTTTCACGTTTGAAGCTCTTGACAAGTCAGACAGTTGATTAAAAATTTGCTGGGGTGATGGGGAGTAACCCTGAATCCCACTCCTCCCCCATGTTTGTCCATCTCATCTTAACTCCATACAAGTCAAAGCTTTATGACATTAAAAAAAAAACAAACATCTGTTGCACGTCTGTAATGTGATAACAGGGAATGTAAAGTACAGCTCCTGTAATACTGTTAGCACAGCGGTCTGACCGACAGCTTCACAACACTTGTTCTATTCTTAAATACTTAAAATGGCTACCAAAAAATTCTGAAGTATACTGAAAACTTACATCTCACTTTACAGGACATTTTCTGGTAGAAACAAGGACAAAGTACAAGAGGACAAAACAGACTATTTAAAAAAAGCTCTCACTCTTCATCCTGAGGCAGAACAACAGCGACTAATCTGTCAACAGGAGACAGATCCCGAAATGAATCAGACCCATGACAAGAAACACTCATCTGAAACACATCTGCTGCGTCCTAAATCACTCACTGCTCACTGGAAAGTCCACATTTATCCTGACAGTTATTACACCCCACTCAGTGGTGTCAAAACGCTGCAGTACTGTACTTTACATGATTATTTATGTTTCTGACTTCACACTTATCCTACACTAATTATCTGTATTTTCTCCTCCTTACATTTTCAAAACAGGCTCAATACTTTAGTCTTACTTTAATCATTTAAAAGGGGAATTACTGATTATTTTTATTTTGTGTCATTGTGCGCCGCCTTCAAACATAAAGACCGATTTTAAACTAAACGGATGGAACAATAATGGATCCATCAGTGAGTTTCACACGACACTCACTGATCAAAACGAGACAAAAACGTCAAAGAATTAACAAGATGAAAAGAATATAAATGAAGGAACAAGATGAAAATGACTTAAAAGATGTAAATGAGACGTAAATGACGTAAAAAGACGAAACAAGACTAAAATGCTGTAAAGACTTACAACAAAAACTAAAAGATTTACGATAAAAACAACATAAAAGATGCAATGAGATGAAAGCGACGTAAAACACGAGAAAAACGTAAAAGATGTAAGACAAAAAGACATTAAGACAAAAAGCGTAACAACATAAAAGACGTAACAACGTAAAAGACACAAGATGAAAACAATGTAAAAGACGTAACAAGACACAGAGGACCTAACGAGACGAAAATGACGTATAAGACAGGAAGACAAACAAGACGTGTCAACAAAAATGACTGAAAAGATGTAACAAGACAAATACGACGGAGAGAGAGACTCTGGTGAAGAAAAGGTGACATTCAGTTGTCTTTGCACAGAAACAGTCTGCAGAAATGTCCTTCAGAGGACGACTTTTACTTTGACACTCTGAGGACATTTCAGAGCCTGAACTTTTTCACTTTCACTTTTAAACAAACTGAATCAGTACTTCTGCTTTTACAGAGCATTTTTATTTTTCACACAAATATCTGTGGTTCTGCTCGAGTACAGAATGCGTGGACTTCAGCCTCCTCTGGTTCACTTCGGTGGACAGAAACCCCTCGACAGTGAACCAGTGAGCGAGTGAGTGATTTGGGACGCGGCCATTATAATCCAGTGCATGAACTGAACTCTGACACACAACATGAGCAGCTTCAGCAGAGACAGCAGGAGGGCGTTTCTTCCCTCTGTGGTGGCGTGTTCACACTCACGGCCACTTCACTGTGTATTTAGATCAATAAATTAGTAGACAGATAATCATTTCCCTTTCTGATTGGATCACACTGAAATCCCCCTCGACATGTTGAAACAAACGAATGAATGAAACACTTGAAATGTGTCCGGGACACGATGAATGAACTGAATCAAACTGGCTCATTAACAAACAGGAGTTCCCTCATTTCAAATACAAACAGCTTTAAAAGTATTTTCTCCAGAACAGCACAGAGACCCAAATTTACAAACGCATCTAAAACAAATGAGAACTAGAAGTCTGAGTGTGTGTGTGTGTGTGTGTGTGCGTGTGTGTGTGTGTCAGCACTGCTGAGATTCTAGTTAAAAAGCAAATGCAGGTTATAAAACGTGTGAATTCATGTGTTTGGAGTGGTTACAAAACATGTTGACTCACTGATCTGATTGTGTGGAGTGTGTGTGTGTGTGTGTGTGTGCAGCAGACAGACCGACTCTTTAACCCCATAAATCTTCAGTCCGTCCAAACTTGTAGATCAGAGTGCTGCAGAGAGACAGAGAGCAAACAAAAAAACACATCAGTGCACAAAGTTAACTGCAGAACAAACAGCAGATACCATGGTTTCAGTCACACGGAGGTAAAAGCTTCAATGGAAGTACAGAAATAAAAAAATTTTAAAAATCCAGGCTTTGATATTTTCAAACGTTGTGTGTGTGTGATGTTCAGAGGTCTGTTCTGTTGTTGCTGCTCAAGCTGGAACACACATTTGTGAGGATGATAAAATATATTTTACCAAGTGATCAAACTCATATCAAATTTCTAACACCAGCACAAAAATTAGAGATGGGGCCGATCAAATCCAGTATCAGAATCAGGGCCTGATATTGGTTTAAGTGATGAGACATCAGACTCATGTCCCCGACCTGCTGTCTCCTGTCTAAATTCCACAATAAGAGTCAGTGCCTGCTTCAGTTAATCGATCGCACAGAACCACGGGCCAGTGAAGAAGAAATCACCAGTCACACCCTTTACTGGAAACAACATGTAGCTGCAAAGCATTTCCTGCTGCTGATGGCGTGCTGCAGATAATCATTTCTCTGTGCCTTTGTTGCATGTGTTCTTTACTGAAGCAAGTTTAACTCGTGTGTGAAGCAGAATGACGTGAGCAGTTTCATTCAAATACTGTGAGATTATAAGGAAGTTAAGATGAGGAAGTATGATAGACAGTCAGGGTGGTTGTTTGGGTAAACGAAGCAGCTTTAACGGCTGGTGTTTTTCAACCGGGACTGGAGTTCCCTGTGTTTTTGTGTCTAAGTAACTGAGGAAGACAACAATGTTTGAAACTGGTCCAGTACTGAGCTGTGAAACAGGCAGCAGAGTAATCCCCACCACCACCAAACTATGTCCACTAACAGTGCTGGTTTTATCTCCAACAGACTCAGATTGTTCTTCTGAGAGTCTGACAACATCATGGAGAGGATCTCTACAGAGACAGACCACGTTAGACATGAAAATATCAGGAGGGGAGCAAGAGGAAGCTTGGACGTCAGATGACGTCCAATCAAAAGATCTACTGACGTTTATTTTACTGACACTGCAATTGTGATATGATTTGCAATATTAGAGGGAATGATCATTTTTACTTTATTATCATTCTCATTTTCAGTGAAGAACATGTTAAAGATGCAAAACGATGTAGAACTGCAATGATTTGTTGATTAATCAATTAGCTGTCAACTATTAAATCACTTGGCAGATATTTTGATAATCAGTTAAATCAGTTTGGATCTTTTTCTTTGAACAGTCCAAATTGTCTGATTTCAGCTTCTTAAATGTGAATATTTTCTGGTTTCTTTACTCCTCTCTGACAGTAACCTGAATATTTTTGGGTATTTTTGGCCATTTGAGGACGTCATCTTAGACTTTGGGAAACTCCGATCAACATTTTATGACATTTTATGGACATGAGTCCTTAAAACGATTGACAGATTAATTGATAATAAAATAATAATTAGTTGCAGCACTATCTTAAGTTTGCAGGATCTGATGTGTAGGTTCAGCACATCACTGCAACACCACAATAATTTTACAAATAAAAACTGGGTTTTATCAAATATTGCACCTTCTGCAATTTGAAAATTGCAGTAGACGGCATACTGCGATTTTGCTCAAATTTCTATTAATTATTCAGCCCTATTTAACAGATTGTACTCACCTAAAAAAGATGAAGGCATTCTGAAAGAACACAGCCAGCCCAGGTGCCACTTCTTTCTCTAAAAAAAAGAATTAAGAGAAATGGATTAGAGATTGTGGGAGAGGCAGGTGAGGAGTAAACAAAGTTATAAAGTTTGAACTGACTGGAAAATGGAGAAACAGGATTATGAATGAATGCATACCAGCCCAGACATGCAGAATTACTGTAGAAATGACTGAAGGAACAGGAATGAATGAATCAATCTCTAATTTTCATTTGCTCATACGCCATCATTGGTAATACAGTCTCACAGCTTTAGATCTTTGTTGTTCCACCCTGCTGTGCTGTTCAGACATGCAGTCGTGTCCCAGAGGAACAACAACAACCGCCACGCAACTGGAAAACTGCTTCTTTCTTGCAAACTGCTGTGAGATTAATTTAGAAAATCTTATCTTAGTTTCAGTAGCAGGAGAACAATAACATGGCTGGCCTTGTTGCCCTTTTCTTTTAACTCTTAGTGCTTAATGTTTATAAGTCAGGCTGTTTTTGAAACAAGTCCAGACAATCATGAATGCTGAGGTGTGGCCAGTCTTTAACTGCTGAATGTTCCACTATGTTCACCAGGTGGTCACGAACTGTGTCTGTCAGGTCAACAGATTTTAAATCAGGTCTAATTATCCTCTGTTCTAACACTGTCATCACATCCAGCCGTCAGTTAACAGTCAAATATTCAGTCACAAACCAAGTGCCGCCCAGGTGTGAATTCAAAAAACTGTCCTCTGGTGCTCTCAAGTTTGGGGATCCAAAGTTTAAACTTTCTTTATAAATCTGAGGCACTCAGGAGGCAACAATTAACCCTTCGCTAAGCCCTGCCTTCCTTAGTTACTGTTGCTATGCCTGCCAAACTTTCCATTCCTGCACTGCATTTATGCAGCTTACAGTGATAACGGCAGCAGATTTAATATTGAAATAGTGAGTAATTGTTGAAACACGAGGTCTGTGATTCCTCAGAGACGTAAACAAAAGCAGTTCCTCATTTCTAGCTGGCGACGGTAGATTTTGTCACTAAATTAACGACTCACAAGCAGATTTCATAAGTGTATCTGGCTGATGTAAGCTAATCAATCAATCAATCAATCAAATTTTATTTATATAGCGCCAATTCACAACAAAGTTGTCTCAAGACACTTTACATATAGAGTAGGTCTAGACCACACTCAATAATTTTGTTTACATCCGACAATTGAAACAACTCCCCCATAAGCAAGCACTTTGCTAATGCTAACTGGACTTGAGTCAGCTGAAAAGTCTCCAGCTGATGTTTTAATGTTTCCATCTGACACGTTTTAAAACAAGAACCCTGTGAAAGTGTTTATGTAAAGTTAGCTAACAGCTGCGTACATGATATAACATTAATGCTAGCAGACTGAGGCTAAAGCTAGCTTACATCTCAGCAAACATTGGTCAGATGGTGAAATACAGCAGGTATATCTACATGATAGATGACAGAAATACACTCATTAATGTGGGAAAAGGAAGCACAGGGACTCGATTAGTGCAGTGGACCTTGAGACAGGTCACCCAGCCAGACCACGACCACGATCACCACAGGAAGAGAGACGGGATAAGAGCTATGCTAACCTGGTTTAGACCTGAGACAGCGAGTCAGAGAGAGATGCATCATCATTGACCCACTTTGATTCTGCATCAGCCCACATCCTCCTCCTCAAACCCCCACAGAACAAATGCAGATGCAGTGGATCTAACAAGTTTGTCTGTAAAGTTACTGCAGCTAATAAGCTAGCATTAGTTAGCCAGACATGCTAATGTTTGCAGCTCATGTTAGAGCAGATGAAGACAGAGTTTAATCCATTCACCTCACTGTGCTCTTTTGTTTCATGTTTTTGAGAGACGACAAAAAAAAGACGCCTCCGTCCAAACACATGAAACGCAGAGTATCGCTCTTCTCAGAGTCTATTGTTTGTGTTTCATAAATGAATGTTTCGTATAACTAAAATCCTGCTAAAATTGTTTAAATAAAACTTAAAATGAGAAAAAGAGCTGCAGTTCTTATGTTACTATGTTATTAATTGTTAATGATAAACAATTATTACATTTTTAATGTGTTATGGAAATATGCAGCCCTACTTTAAGCTATAATCTGGTATGGTTTTAAAATAAATAAAGTACTAATTGTAAATATTTACAAAGGACACTGATGCTTGCGTGCATGTTCAGGGTGTAAAGACGAAAACAAATGCAAGACGAATGAGAGATAAATTCAAAAACAACTGCGTGAAATCAATCAAAAAGCGATCAATTAAGTTACTTTGGCAGATAAAATGTTTGGCCAGTACACAGATATCAGAGGGACAGAAGGAGGTGGAGACAAAGGAATAATGAGACAGTCAGAACATGGTGTTGAGGTGGAGGCGGGACACTTACGGGCCACCACGTAGCCTCCAAACAGGATCCAGATGGAGGCGATGAGCGAGCCAAACATCATCATGAAGCCGATGAACAGCCAAGACGAGCTCCTGCGAAGACGCAGACGTGTTAATCACTTTCATTAACTCGCTGGTTACTCGTCTCACCCTGACAGCTGAACACACCCCACTGTGTAATCAGCCAGTCGAGTGACGGCAGGGAACCACTGCAGTGTTTTCTGTGCATTAAATATCATAAAGCATCTAAAATAATGTGTTAATTCATCCTGATAGTTGTCTGCTGGTGTTTCCTGAGCAGATGGATGTAAAAACACTGACTGCAGATCAGATGCTGACGTGCTGCAGGGACACAGTTTTTATGGGAAGAGGCTTCATTAAAAAAGGAAACTGTGATGTGTGCACACATATCAATTTACGTACGTACACACACACACACACACACACACACACACACACACACACACACACACACACACACACACAAATGTGCTTTGTATTCATGTAGCCTGTGAGTGGCGTTCCAACTACAAAATATTATATTATGCTAATTATAATATGAGCTACAGTGGCCTCTATTAACCTGAAAATGAATATGTGCCCAGCCATGGAAACACCAGGAACAAGTCTCCCGAGGGGCATTTTGAGTTATTTACAGATTCTGAAAGTGTAGTTTCTAAGCTTTCCAACAATGTCTAACACATGCAAATCTGAAAATATTTGAAGATGTGGCCATTTGAATGTGGGCACTCCTCAAACTAGTTTAGTGAGAAATCCAGCCTGAAAGACCCTGAATTCTCACCTACCTGGGGAGCCAGGTAACACAGTGCTGCTCATTTGCATCTCATTTACATAGGTCCAACCCCCTACTGGCCTGGCTATCAGTGACATCTGGTATCTGTTAGCCCGCAGGACAGAAACTACTGTAGCAGTTTGAACAATGGTTATCAAAAAGCAGGTCTAGGGACCCCGAGGGGTCTTTGAAGAATGAATGTAGTTAATGTTGATGTAGTGTTATTTTCCTTAAGCACTTTAGTAGACTGATCAGAATCAGAATTTACTTTATTGAAATGGAAATTCTTTTGTTACAAAAAGCCCCTGAATAAAAATGAAAAACAAGAAAGGTAATATACTTATGAGTTAGAAGAAGCAAATGTAGATACTTATTGCTAATACTAAATAAAATAAAATACATTTAAGTCACTCTGTGGTGCAGTGGGATGGACCAGTCTGTTGCTGAATGAGCTCCTGTGGCTGATCAGCACATTGTGGAGAGGGTGAGAAGGAGAGTCCAATATTTGGTGATATCACACCCGCACCCTCTTCTGGCCGTTCACGGCTGATGAACCTGGCTGGCCGTGGCTGTGAGCCCTTCTTCCTTAACCGTGGTCTTGCCCCATTCTCATCAAAGTGTTTGATTATGTCAGTCAGAGTGTCTTTGCCAATTCTGAAAAAGGCAAACAAAGTCAATACTTTATTTCATGCACCCAAAGGTGTGTTATTCACCTGTGCTGTGTGATTCATGCACCCAAAGGTGTGTTATTCACCCGTGGGTGTGTGATTCATGCACCCAAAGGTGTGTTATTCACCCGTGGGTGTGTGATTCATGCACCCAAAGGTGTGTTATTCACACATTATTCAAGCACATCATCAGGTTGGTGTGTTACTCAAATTAATAGCAGATGCTCACATTACCATATCTAAACCTGCATTTTAAAACGACAATACTGAGCTAGCTAATAACAATGTAAGGTATAGCCATATAACGTTAAGTAGGCTAGATAACTTGGACGTTCTGAAACTCACAGTGGATTATTAAAAGATGGCATCTAGCATGAAAAAACAGTTTGTAATCCCTGTATGTGACTTGAAATGAACACTAACGTAACGTAGAAAACTTGGACGTTAATGAAAACTCACCCCAAAAGAAGCTGAAAAGTATTCCTGCAGACTTCATTGCCTCCGATCAAATAAGAGGTTCGGGGGTGCTTTCTTTTCGTCGGGGGCTTCTTGGTGGATGTAGTCATCTCAGAAGTAACTCAGTGTTTCCCCTATAGTGTATTTGGGAGGGCGCCTCGCCCCCCCAACAGACACCCCCGCCCTGCCAACAGGATCCCCACCCAGAAATTCAAGTCATAGATTAAAAAAAATTCCATAATTTAATTTTTATTTTAATCAAAAGGGCCTATAACAGGCGTTCTTTTTATCAAATAAAAAAATAAGCTAACTCTAATTTGTCTAATGCGTCGCTATCGTTTCATTACATTCATTAAAATGCATTTCTTCTCTCCTCTGTGACGGGAGGGGCTCCCCCCTCGCTCCTCTCTCACAACATACACACGTGCACTCACACCGGTACAGACACACCCACCCACACTCAGAGAGCGGAGGAGAGAGAGTGTTGCCACATTATGGTAAAAAAAAAAATCAACAACAAACAAACAAATTATTAATGGACGACCGGAGGTTCCCCAAACGTTCGACCCCCAGGCAAAAATCTCTGCATTTTTTAAACGAACCGTAGGTGGCGAGGCGGGGAGCACAGCTAACTCTACAGTGGGTGCTAGCCTAAATGAGAGCATCTCTCCCAGCCCCGACCACAGCGCTTGCCAATCCCCTGCCCCGGTTAATCATCGCCACAACTAGTACTAAACACACACTGTTCCAGCCCTCCCACCGAGACACGTAGTAAGAAGCTGCAGACGGGTCACCACCATCAGTCTGCCCCCCCCCCCCCCCCCCCCAAAGCAAAAAAGCTAGGGGAAACACTGTAACTACTGTACGTCTGTTCGCCTCAAGGTGTCCAATTATTCTCATGTCCTGCCACTTTCTTTCAGCAGCTAAAGAATCCATCCGTATGTTGGACATAAGCTCTGGAGAAAGTTTGCGGCTACACGACTGTGTTCCAAGGAGAGAATTCTCCTTTCTTCTTCCGTAGCATTTGCAGTCAAAGTTACGGATCTTCTCCATTTCTCTGTCTTTATCGCCTTCAAATGTTACAGTAGATATAGCTCCTGATATCTTACGCTGGTCCATCTTCATTCAATGATGAAAACACATGCAGCTTCCAGAAGTAGCAGTTACTAGCCTGCTTTATACGCAGAAGCGGCTGCATAAGTAGCCATGTGGTTCCCTTTTAACATGCAGCTGATTGGCCGAAAAAAAACAAAAGCACGTGAATAGCCAAAGAAAGCCAGTATGCTAATTTACTGTTGTATCGCCACATCCCCAACTAGGACCCGGCTACCAGAGGGAACTTCCTCTAAAACAACCCAATTTCAAACACAAAGTTTATGGTTTTAAGGCCCCCAATACTGTTATTTGAAACATGGAGTGGCTTCTTCATGATTTCAACTTACATATTCTGCAAAAAAACAAAAATCACAAATTAAAAAAAAAAGAAGAAGATTTTTCTTTGTTTACACGACTTGTGCCGGGCCGACTTGTTGCTGGTTTTCTCGTGGCTGGTCACATATGATAAAAACTTAACATGCATGTATTGCAACTGCATCTGTCTTTAATTAAAGGGATAGTTCAGGTTTTTTGAAGTAGGGTTGTATGAGGTACCCTTCACAGACAGTCCTTATTCCCACCTTAATAAATATCACTCACTCCAAACCAACCAAACTCCACTGACAAAATCTGTAATTTTACCTCTCAGGACACAAAAGCTGCTGGTCTGCCGCTGCCTCGATCTGTTAGCTCTTCTGTGTTACTGTGTGACTTTGGTGTTTTAGAAAGTTAACTTAATATCACAGAAGTCGCACAATAACACAAATAAACTAATAGATTGAGGCAGCAGTAGACCAGCAAGTCCTGTGTTCTGTGAGGTAAAATTACTGTTTTTCCTCAAGGAGTCTGGTTTAGTGAAAGAGTGTGATGTCTGGTTTGTATAACAGTGATTTCCCCTTGGAAAAGTGAAAATATTCTAAATGTCACAGTTCACACAGTTCACAGTCACGTTCACTCTGACATCTGGACATTAAAGTCAACAACAACACTGGGGGTGCAACAGATCACCAAATTCATGGTTCGGATTGTATCACGGTTTTGAGTCATGGTGTGGTGGGTGTGAGGTGTGTGTGTTGTGTGTGTGTGTGTAGAAGTTCAGACAGCAGATATCACCAAAGTTTCAATAAATATCACAATCTTATGATCTGTTTCCAAGACGACAGCATAGTTACACCAGTGAAAATGTCTGAGGTCATGGTGGTGATGTCACTGGAAGTCATGTGACGTCTTTTAAATCAGTGTCTCTTCACAGAGATGAGCTGCAGAGTAAAACACAGCACATCTGTCCTGTCTGTTCACTGACACTCTGCAGTCAGATGTCAGGTTTTATTACTGATATAAAACTAACAGAGACACTAAAACTGTTTCACACTGTGATGGTATCATGTAGTCCGTGGATCACGTGAGCCCAACCATGGGGGGGTGATCCGTACAGGACACAGGACAACTGTGATCTGTTGCACCCCTACACAACACAGTTAGACAAACATACCTGTTCTGCCGAGGCAGCCCTCTCCATATGTGTCTCCTCTCACCTGCCCGTTAGAAACTGCATTGATCCTGAAAATAAACAGTCAACAGTTACACAGAGGAGGGGAAGATGGATCCTCTGCTCTAAACAACAGAGTCAGTAACTTCCTTTTGCTAAAATTGCTGAAATAGCAGAAAAACAAGATGATATTTCATGATGGCAAGAGTTTCAGTGTTGCTTAGTCCAGTGACCAAAGAGGAAATGTCTCAAATGTTGTCCTGACCTCAAATTATGAAATGAAACTAGAAATCTACAAAAAACAAGGCGCCTGGTGGCCCTGGTACCTCCTCTCCTCTCCTCTCCTCTCCTAAATTCTATCAGAGCCGATAGGATTTAGGAGGAAATGTCATTTAGTGAGACGTCATCATCTAGAGGTCAAAATAATCAAGATGAAATGAAAAATCTGTTGATTTTTTCTTCCTTCTTCTTAACACTAACTAAACTGTTTACCCAAAACAAAGCTGTTATCGACCTGCTGGCTGGAATTTATTCTCTAGCTGCTACAGAACTGGAGCCAGCAGCCTCCCAGTGAACACAGCCGGACTGAGGCCAACAGGGAATACAGTACCGCAGAAATTTACTAAGTTTCCCTGAAGTTTTCCTGAACATCCTGATAGCTTTACTTGCTGCTGTTAGCCTGGTTAGAAACACAGGTAAGTAAGCTGACTGAGCTCCAGGGTGCCAGGAGCCAAACCCAGCAAGAAAACCACCTCAGTACTGTATTCCCTATCGTCAAACCTCCATCTGTCTTGGAGGCGGTGTGCAGTCCCAGACTTGCTGCGTTCACTGACTGCTGTCTGTAGCTATATGGCTGGGAGGGCACTGCGTTAACACTAATTCAGCAGTGAGTCCCCCCTAAACACCTGTTTTTATAGGAAACACATAAATATGCAAACATGTATTCTCATTTGACTTCGAGGCCTAGCGATGGCCAACAATTCCCATAATGCCTTGGCTGAGTCTGGAATGAACTGAATAGATTGTGAAGTTTGCTGTTTAAATGTTATTTTATAGTTGATTAATCAGTTGATTGTTTTCTTGATTAATAGTTGTTTGCCTATAAAATGGTAAAAGATGTTAATCAGAAGATGAAGACGTCCTCAAATCTCTTGTTTTGTCCAAAGTCCAAAGATATTCAGTTTACTAACTTCTACACAGGAGCTGGTTGGAGACTTTTACTTGTCTGTGTTCATGAGCCTATTGTCTCGTTAATCTGTCCACGTCTGGACCCTGATGAGCAGCAGAGAAGTGATGGATGGATTAACCAGTCAGCAAATAAACAAATAGTTTCAGGTAAAACTGACACTCTGCTGAGCTTCCTCGCTGTCGTCTCCCCACAGACAGAAGCTGTAACTAATGTTACCGTCTACAGCCAGCAAGACAAAATATTCACGACCTGTAAAGTAAATTTATGATCTTTTAAATCAGACGTAAAATGTTTTATTAGAGGAAATTAATTTGGTGCTTTGTAGGACTTTTCCACAGCTGTAGATACCCTGTAGTGAACTGCAGACACACACACACCTGCACCACACACAACATCAAAATGCACACGACCAACCAGCAGGAGACCTTCATTAGAAACAAGAACACAATCTGTTTCCTGCTCCTGAACACTGGTAATTGTTTTAATTTGAAGTTTGGAGCACACAGCATGTCATCTGTCACAACCTATATGATCAACGATTATCAATATCGACCGGCTATATCACCCAGGCCTGAGATCTACAATCTCCAGCACTTACATGAAGAACGCTATGGTGGAGAAGACGCCACACGTGTGGAACGCGTGGTTCATCTGGTCCTGAGTCGGATACGCCACCGCTGCGTCGATCATGATCCACCAGCCTGTGAAGAACTGAGAGAAGAGACGACAGGGTCGATATCGGACTTACCACAATCACAAAAAAATTAATGAAGTTAATGCTGTTAATGAGCTCATTTCAAGCTGTTCAGGAGCTTGTGTGCAAACATATGTTGAGCAACTTTTATAAACTTGTGGTTTTAATTCTTTGCAGTTTTCTGTCTGGAGGTTTCTGGATCACAACAACACTCTAGGTGAACTAACAACCTCACTGATCTAAAACAGTCACTGTGATAAAGGTTGAAGAGAGTCGGATCAGCTCAACCACACAGAAACAGGTGGTGAAGATGCTGTGGTCAACTCTCATGTGATATCTTTAAAGCTTTTAAATGTTTGCAGAGCATTTTTTCACTTGGATTCTGCTAGGGTTGTGCCAATTGGCGACCCGATCGTATATTGGCGATTGAAGGGATGAACAACAATCGTTTTTTTTCCCTTGGCGATATTACCAGAGGTTGTGGCAAATGCGCAGTTAAGAGAAGGAGGGAGAGACAGACAGGCAGAGAGACAGAGAGACAGACAGAGACAGACAGACAGATAGGCAGAGAGACAGAGACAGAGCGTGTGCGTGTGCGTGTGCGTGTTGTGCCTGCCTGCATATGACGGTGGAGCTTACTGTGGCTATAATTAATTGATTAACAAGAACAAAGCACCATGAATTCAAACACTTCTGACCCTTAATGCACTAGATTCATACTTTTCCAAATGACTTCTGGGTTAAATACTGTCAGATGGCAGCATACGGACGGATTTACCTCCAACAGTTGGCAGTAGTGAAATGCGTCTGTCACAGAAAAAAGATGCTAAAATCTCCCGAAGAATCCAATCCAAAAATCGGTGAATAAAAGGTTGTTTTTTTTAAATAAATACATAATTCTAACTTGTGATCACTGACTTTATTAAGCTGATTGTATCTAACTAACACCGCGACACGCACCGTGCCAGAGACGCAGCACCAGCGTCTGACCGCAAACAAAATAAGGGATCCGTGTCAGCTTAATATCATGACTTTAAAAGCACTGAATTACTTACCTTAACGAATTTCGTTAGAATAAAATATGAAGAATGGTAAAATATCATTTCTATGAGGCTGTTCAGTCAGACATCGGCAGATCACAAGTAATTAACTTATATCATCCTGGCAGTCTAGCGAAGATCAAGCTACGTGCGGCTTGTTCAGTCAATATTGTGTTCATTATAATGTTGATAGTGCTGAAATGACATTTTCTGCCTAAAAAAAATTAATACCTCGATAATACACTACTCTGAGCCTTAAGGTGGAGCAGCCATTCAGTACATGATGTGTTGCGAAATGCACACACATTAATGTGCCAACCCCCCCACCCCCCCCCACCCCACACCCACACACACACACACACACACACACACACACACACACACACACACACACACACACACACACACACACACACACACACACACAGTTCGTGAATGTTCTCATTCGTCCAGGTCATTGTAATCTCAGGAAAAGATTAAATCGAAAGCAACTGGACTTGTTTAAAAGTCTTATTGAAGACGTTTCGCTTCTCATCCAAGAAGCTTCATCAGTTCATGCCTGTCAGACTAGTCAGAGCTAGTCTTAGTTGACTAGCTCTGACTAGTCTTAGTTGACTAGCTCTGACTAGTCTGACAGGCATGAACTGATGAAGCTTCTTGGATGAGAAGCGAAACGTCTTCAATAAGACTTTTAAACAAGTCCAGTTGCTTTCGATTTAATCTTTTCCTGAGAACACACACACACACACACACACACACACACACACACACACACAATGGCATCGTGTATTGGCGATCCCACAGAGTGACGATAGGACGATCTGACTGTGGGCAAGATCGCCCAACCCTAGATTCTGCCAACAAAAGCAACATGAGAAGTGCTGTTGACGCACATGGTACTTCAACTTGCTGCACACTGAGCTGTTGTTTTAACTCTACCTAAGACACTTCGTACTTAGGTAGAGTTTTCAGGTATCTGTACTTCAGTAATTATTTTTTCCTTTTAACTCCCAACATTTGAACACAAATATCTGTACTTTATACTCCTTATATTTTCAAAACAGGCTCGTTACTTCAGCTTTAATGCATTTGAGGGGAATTATTGATTATTTTCATTCTGCATCATTGTGCGTCGCCTTCCAACATCAAGTCTGATTTAAACTGAATGGAACACAGAGAAAAGACTATTTTTTTCTTCTTGTATCCATCAGTAAATATCACACAGGACAGACGTGACAAGATGAAAATGTCAGAGAGAGAGACTCTCTCATGGAGAAAAGGTGAGCTTCAGTTAGCTTTGCACAGAAACAGTCAGAGGAAATGTCGATTTTTTACTTTTATACTTTAAGCACATTTCAGAGCCTGAACTTCTCACTTTTACTGCAGTAAACAGGTTCAATCAATCTTCTACTTTTACCAGTATTTTATTTTTAACAGAAGCATCTGTACTTCTACTTGAGTAAACAATCTGTGGACCTTTGCCACCTCTGATGAGAAGAAAATGTTGAGCCAGGTTCAACTTTTTGATTGATTATGTTTGCATATAAATGAACTAAATAAACTGTTTTTCCCTCACATGCACATCCTGCTTCTGATGAAAAAACACTCTGCCTTGTTTGCATTTCAGAAACGTTCTGGGCGGAGCTAAGCCCAGGATGCAGTGACGGTGCTGCTGCAAAACGGTGTCTAGAGGGAACTTGTTTTGGTGGAACACCTGGACATCAGGAGGCGAGCTCTGGCATTAAACTGGCTAAATCACACCAAAAGAAAAGCTAACAGCTGTTAGCTTGTTTACATCTGTACCGTTAGCGTCCCAGGCACTAATTTGCCATTTTCAGGATGTAGGTTGCAGCTCGGTGGTTGCTCTTGTTTGTCAGGGACTTTGAAAACGTAGATGGCGGACGCTGCCATGCCGACTAAAACCAAGCAACCAATTGCAGGCTGACACCCACAGTGTGCATCTGCTGCTGAGAACTTCAGTAAAGGTCGCTGAAAGGACCATCAAGGTCTCCTACATCCAGGACATGTATAGAGAAACCTTTATGAATTATCTTTACCACTTGTTATTACTGAGTTCTTATTATCCGTCTTGTTTTTTATTATCATCCTGTTTTTTGTTCCTGTCTTGTTTGTACTGAATTTCTGCTTTTATTGCCAAATGTAATCTCAGCATTATTGAAACTGTAACCCTGAGAAAGAAAGAGTTGAATGAAAACAGGTTATAAAATGTCTCCGACATTGTGAGGACTCCTTCTACCCCTGTTATATACACTGTTTGAGTCCTTTCATTTTAAGAAAATTATCCCCTCTACAAGGTTTTAATGCAGCCATATACTTTTATTGTCTGTTAGTCTTTTATAACCCAGAACTGAATAAATCATAATTCATATTTCAACTGCAGTTTTTAGAGTTAGAATTCGGGCTGGGCCATAAGGCTGAGAAATAATGTCTCAATATTTTTAGGCTATGTTCTGATATATCTCTCAAAATACACAAAACACAAATTCTCAAAAAGTGATGATCTTATACAAAGAAAAGTAAAGAAGGGCTGGGCAAAATGGACAATATATTTGATCAATTATCCCTATCGATGTTGCAAGAATAATGTAGGCGCTTCCACAGACTGTCTACCTGCTTTTATTCACACTATTCACATTCCTTTTAATTCACATACTCTCGTAGCTCTTATCTTTTAATGGCTGGCCATGTACTGTACTGTGTTGTCCTGTCTGTCCATACCGGACTCTGACGTGTCCATTGTATTGTGCTTCGTGTGTTCTGTGTGAGCGGCGTTACCCCTTGAATTTCCCCATGGGGATTAATAAAGTTTTTGTTTTTTTCATTCATTCATTCATTCATTCAAAATATCAACACAAGATTTTTGATAAATTATCATCAGTAATGTGGATATAATGGCAACAACGGAGCCATATAACAATATAGCGATATCCAAAACTTAAGACGATATCTAGTCTCATAGACTGATTAGGGCTGTGCAATATAGCTCATAAATAACATCTCATTAGTTTTTGCCAGTGCTACAGTTTACCATCTATATCTCAATCTGCATATTTGCAGCAAGTAAGAGAAGTCTCAAAAGATTTTAAAAAAAACAAAAAAAAACAGGCAGTCAGACCAGGTATATGATGTCATAAACCTAAGGAACCAATCCCATTGATTGAATGGTGGTGCTATGCATATTATTAAAGATAATGCCCCGCCCACACGAGAGCCCAGCTGTAGCTAGTTACTGTAATTAGCTAACAATACAGAGGAGAAGCCAGGGCTGCGCTCAGCCCTGACAAAACATATATTTACACAGAAACAGAACTGTGTTGAACATCCCGTTGTGTATGCAAGCGCACTGCACTGCAACACCTTTTAAAGACGATGGTGTTTACATAGCAAAACGGTACACAACGTTTTCAGGGGGGGACTATTTGCATATTCATGAATCCTTGAATACTAAATGAAAGCAAGGTGTACAGCTATATTTAAGCCATTTTAACAAGGTATTTGAACTTATTCTTGCCAAAAAAGCATATCAAACGTAATTTATCACTTCTTGCAGAGCATTTTATATTGTTTAAAACATGACTGGAGGTGGAATTTAAATTTAACTTGTTGACGAGTCTTCGTCAGTTATTCTCTCTTTGTCTTGACTCACTGACCAGAACTCCAGCGACAATCGAAGCCACAGTGTTCCTCCTCTCCCCCCAGTCAATGCATTCCCACTCTGGCCAGCGGAAGTTATCCAGAAAGCCAGCCATCTGCACTCCTCTTCACGTCTCCCTCCTTCTTGTCCTCTTCTTCTGATCCTTCTCTGCACTGGTGAACCGATCCTCCTCCTCCTCTGGACTCTGGATGCGTCAACACCTGCTTTGCCTGTTGTTCTTCACAGACTGCAGGCTGCTCTGCTTCTGGCTCGATCAGTGACTCTGTCAAAGGTACCTGTAGAGGACGGACACAATCATATCTCTTCTAGAGACCACCTCTGACTTGCTGTGTGATGGTTTGGGTTCTCAGACAAGGAAACAGATCCAAGTAGGGCTGCACATTCAATCAAATATTAATCGCGACCACAAGTTTGACTGAACATGATCAATGTTTAAAATGCGTGCCGCGCTCATAGAAAACTACTCTGCATATCAAATCAAGTGCTTTCTAAGCTAACAGCCTGTGCAAAGTTTCCTGGACGTCTCAGCTTCCACCACAAACTGCAGCATGATGAAGGCTAAGAATAATTATAGCTGCTGCACAGCAATGGTCGGGGCCGGGCAATTTTACGCAAAATTAGGCAATTCTGAGCAACAAGCAGAGTGTAGGAAGATGAAAAAAAGGTGGCATTCTAATGTGCATTTTACACCAGTTGAGGCTTGAACTCACAATTTCTGGCACAAGAGACTCTGCAATTGACTGATAGCTAGCCAAATAAACAGGGAAAAGAGACAAGGGATAACAGGGAAACGTGTTGATAAAGAGTATTTGTCTCTTCCCAAAACTCCCTGAATCATAATATTTTAACCTTAGTAGTCTCTAATCCACATAGCATGATACCTGAACATAAGGCTTTCACATTTGAAAGTCCATCCTGCCTTAGCTGAGGCTCAAACTCACGACTTCTGACACTGAAGTCTGTCTTTTATCTCACTGAGCTAATTGACAAGTGACAGTTCATGTGTGGTTTCACAAATTGACTAAGCCAAGGATCAGGGTGCCAGGCAGCAGCCATCCATGCCATGGAAAAGCACATTTCAAAGTGAAAGTTCCAAAGCTGTAGCACATATGGTTGATTTGTTGTGAATTTTCAAAATTTTGAAATTTAGAGGTTTGCTGTAGCGCCACCATCAGGACTATTGTCTTGTGTTTCCAGTTGAGGACATCTGGCATGGGACTGGACCTTTGTGAAAAGTTTGGGTAGATTTCTCATATGGAAATGTTGTACAATTTAAATTAATAATTTTGGGGAAAAGTTTTGGTACAATTTTACTTGCTTCTAGGAGATGCTCGGTGACTAAGGAGCTGTCTTACATTGATACACAGATTTGTAAATTATCAGGAATGTAGCACAACATGGAGGCGAAACAGTAAAACTGATTATTTAAATGTGAAAGTGCAAAAAAAAGAAAAGTCCATAAAATCAGTGAACAATCATAATCACAGCTAAACTTGCTTTTCACCACTAATATTTGTTTCAGTCAGCATCGGCTTTGTCCTGTTCTTAAATTTCAGGTTGGCATTAAGTCGATCTAACATACAGCTCTTGATCAAATAAAGTGGTGCACAATAAAAATCTGCCGATAATGGGTGATGTATCATAATATTATTTATTATTCCAATAATGAATTATAGCTGCTAAATATCAGTTATAATGATATCTGATGTGACATATTATATCAAAGCATTTAATCTGAATTATTAAGCAAAATGTTCTCTAAAGATAAAAGTGCGTTTGAGAAGATTTTTGATGAACTTCACTGGAAAAACTAATTGAACATTTAATGAGTCAGACCTGTCCTTTAGTTTTCCCGTCATGGTGATGTCAATCAGATTCGGTTCCCCTTATTTTACAGATTACTACCCATGAAACTGTTCTAAATGTCCAAATGAAATCATTATTCTGCGTCACAAGTATGCCGAATTAAAGAAGTAATGTTACTCAGCTAACTTCAGCTTTAAGTTTATACAAATGCGGACCCGCAAAAAGGAATTATGCGAGAACATCTTAACTGTCATTTTAATGAACGGAGTTCTGCATTACTGCCAATAGTGGAACTGAAAGAACCCGGCTAAAGGCTAAATTAAGCTAACTCTAACGTTAGTCTAACAATACTGCTGCTAACTTGCGCTCTTTAGTCAGAAACAACAGTCTGATCTTCGGACTGAACCTTCAGTATCATTCTAACACTAACAGAACATTTCCTGCGTTCATCTCAGGGAGCTAACGGTGCTAACAGGACGTCACTAACGTCCAGCTGAAGCTGCGCGTGTCTGTTTATAACAGGAGAAACCAGCTAACGGCTAACGGCTAACGCACACAAACCATCGACTTAATAACAAAGTCACTCGGTCATAACCCGTTATGAAATGTTCAACATGAAGGGTTATGTCCAGCCGCCCACCTTGACAAGAGCCCGAGACTGCTTTCAGTTTCCATTGACAAGCTGCAGGTAGCGCTTCTTCTTCTACTACTTAATCTGTGTCGTCTTCTTCTTCGCGATGTTTTATATCAGTTGACAAAGGACGCAAGACAGAAGGCGCAGTAGCGGCACAACCAACAACTTCATGAAGGGCTTGACCAACCTCTATTATTTTAATGTTTGGCCTAAATCTCATCTTTATTTATCAGATTGTTCTAGTGTCTTTTTCGCATATTTTTTTTCATCTATGTATGTAATTTATTACAATATGTGATTCACAGCTTAAATAAATTTATTTTTTAAAATGATTAATCTGGAGTTGACATTAATACTATACATTTAATTACTTTATGTCCTTGTAAAATTCTGTGTTGTTTCTGTTAATACTTGTTCCTTCTGCCACTAATTCATTTTTGTTTTTCAGTCTACTGATGTTGACTTGGATTGTTGTTGTATAAGTCACTTATTTATTGCAACATCTTTTAAAAATAAAGATTTTTCTTTTTTATTATTATAAATGTATTTAAAATTAACAAGAGGTTAGGATGAGTAATGTTATATGATCATATAAATCCGTATTCCTAGATGTTCGACTTTTTTAAACAAATACTCTGTGACAGTAAAAGTTCTATATTTAAAAAATACATTTATTAAAAAATATGTGGTTACTACATCAAAACACAAATTAAAATGTGCAAATTGCAACTATTAAAACAAGTTCATTCTCCTAAAAATAAAGGACAGCTCAAATAACAAAAACATTAAGTTTGTATCTAACGTCTGAGAATCTCCAAATAAGACTTCAATAGAAATGATGTTATGTTTTTAATGTAAATTAAATTATCTTTAGAATAAATTAATTTATCAAACTTGTTTGCCTAATGTTTGCATATCCCAAAAATAATAATTTTAAATATATTTTTATTGATTTAATTTATGCATTTAAACCGTACTTTGTTTTTTTTGCAATATCTGAGTGTAAAAGCTGGAGATTGATTGGCAGATGGATTCCAGACATTCGTTGAAACTGGTTAATTCTAGCTTGTGTAAACATGCATCATATTTTGTTTTGCAGGAATTAAAAAAATGAATGCATTTTGTATGATTTTGGTATAAAAAACACAAAGAAATGTTTGTGGGGGGGTTTCTGTAGACAGGTGTATAATATGACTTGAGATGTGATTTAAAAGGGTTAAAAATAACATTTTTCATTTCATCTTGACTTTAACTCACAGAGTTCAGAGTTGCACCTGTCCACAGATGTTACCTGAGCTGCCACATGAATAGCAGAGATTGTGGTTAAACTGATAAGAGCAGAGGGAGTGTGTTGCAGGAGGACTCCTCTGTGTGCATTGAGCAGCAGGAGGACCGGCTCAGGTCTGTCAGAGGAGGGTTCAGACTGGTTATTGAGGAAGAGATCGGGTTGCAGCAGATGACAGCTGAGCGTTAAACAACACAGGCGTTCAAAAACAGCGTTGCTCCTGATTTTACCGCTGAGACGACACGTTTTAACCCGTGTCACAAACCTGAGAGAGAAATGGTGTGACTGATCATCAACGGTGAGTCCTCCTCACTGCTTTCAATCACAATCAATAATGATACAACTGATCCTCTGGGATAAAACACAAGGAAGTCTTCTTATTTTCTTAAATAGAGTGTAAAGAAACAGAGTTGTCAGCCCTGTTTGGTGAGTTTACATCAAAGATTTTGTTTTGCTGACTGTCAGAGTGACTCAGCATTTTTCTGTCAGGAAGTGCAGCTGTCCTTCTCCTGGGCGTGAAGGCCTTCATCCAGTTTCATGAGCTGATAAACAGATGGTAGATAAACATGTAAAAGTTTTTATGAATGTTTGTGTGCTCAGATGAACTTTGGCTCACAGAGCTTCAACTCAAAGATTTATTTTTCCTCCAGAGTTTGTGAATGTCAAACATAAAAGTTGAGAAAACTCAATATTTCAAAGCAACTTTAATGCAGTTTTGTTTTGTTTTTTTTAAGTTTTAGTCTGAAACTTGAAAGTGCTGTTTATCATATAGATGATTTTGGTGTGAGTCTCAGAGTTTTGGATATTTGGGACTAGTTGACAGCTTGTGGTGCTCAAAGTACTTGAAAATGCATTTGAAAAATTCAACAGCAAAGTCTCTTTACAGAAATCAGGACCTGGTTACTCAAGATAATCCACAGACCTGTGTTCCTCCTAGAAGAAAAAAGTAGTTCCAGTATATTCTAGTGCAGAAAGCAAGTAGTTCTGGTAGATTATACTGGAGAAAGAAAATAGTTCCTACATCAAAATACTCACAACAAGATCTGCTCATTGTCTTAAAAAATGTGCACTGACACAGTCACTAATTACCAATTAAAAATGTAGTCAGTAATCTAATCTACTGTAAGTATCACAGTATTAAAGTGATGTAACTTGATTACGTTACTTTACTTTTGGATTACCTCAAAATAAAATATGGTGATTTTTTTTAGCCTTGTATAGTGTTTTATGTTTGCTGTAGGTTTATTAAATGTTTGTCCAGATATTCTGTCCTTTGGCATGAACGCATGTTTAAATTAATAGCTGTAATAATGCACATTTAAATGTACTCAGCTAACGTTAGAGGTTGGTCAGTGTAGCTAATGTTAGCAGCTGGTCTGTGCAGCTAATAATAGTGGTTTGGTCTGTCAAGCTAATGTTAGCAGTTGGTCTAAAATTGGTGGTTGGTCTTTGTAGCTAATGGTTTCATGTCAAAAGAGAAATAAAAATACATTTTAATTAAACTGCTGAAGGAGTTATTGAACTAGTTATTGAACTGGAGCTAATGTTAGCAGTTTGGTTGTGGAGCTAACTTAGCAGTTGGTTTGTGGAGCTAACATTAGCAGTTGGTCTGTGTAGCTAAAATTAGAGGTTAGTCTGTGTAGCAAATGTTAGCAGTTGGTCTGTGAGCTAACGTCAGGGTTGTCTGTGGAGCTAATGCTAACAGTTGGTCTGTGGAGCTAACGTTAGCAGTTGGTCTGTGGAGCTAACTTGTCATGGTGGTCTGTGGAGCTAAATTGCAGTGGTTGTCTGTGGAGCTAACTTAGCAGTTGGTCTGTGGAGCTAACGTTAGCAGTTGGTCTGTGGAGCTAATCATACAGTTGGTCTGTGGAGCTAACGTTAGCAGTTGGTCTGTGGAGCTAATGTTACAGTGTTGTGAGCTAACTTTTGGTCTGTGGAGCTAACATTAGCAGTTGGTCTGTGGAGCTAACGTTAGCAGTTGGTCTGTGGAGCTAACATTAGCAGTTGGTCTGTGGAGCTAATGCTAACAGTTGGTCTGTGGAGCTAACGTTAGCATGGTCTGTGGAGCTAATGTCAGCGGTTGTCTGTGGAGCTAACGTTAGCAGTTGGTCTGTGGAGCTAATGTACAGTTGGGTTGTCTGTGGAGCTAACGTTAGCAGTTGGTCTGTGGAGCTAACGTTAGCAGTTGGTTTTAGAGTCATAATCGCTGACACATAAAATGCTAATGATTCACTTCCAACGTTGCAAGATAATGGTTTATGTCAGAAGAAATGAACATACACTGTCATATAGCAGCCAACTTGTATTACATAAAGATAATACCTCTTTAATTCAGTACATCAGTGGACATAAAATAAAAAAATCAGTCAAAGTACAATTCATGAGTTTGATTCTGTGAAAATCATGTTGAGGACTGATGATGGTTGATGTGGCCACATTCTAGCATGTGTGGTTCTGTGGTTATCTGAGGCCATGTTGGCTGAGGAGCCAATCAGTAGCGTGCTAGCGGAGGCCAACAGTTGAAGTTCAGTCGTGAGTAATGTAACAGTTTCGGGTACTTATGCATTACATTTGCAGAGTATGGTGATGATGAAGAGGGTAATTTAATCTTTCAGATGGATAGATTAAATTTCATTACTAGTTTGGCATTTGTTTGCTGTATGATCTCTCATTTTAAAGTTAATATGAACACCGCTCTCGTCCTTGGAATAATTTATGGCAGTGTGATTAATAATGAGTAATATGGAGTTCGTTCATGAAATAAAAAATCATGACTGAAGTGCAAATATTTCTGTGACTGTTAACAGTGCAGATTGGTTTGGCTAATCTATGAATCTACATTGTATCTTGAGTAAACATTAAATTAAGTTATGTAAAGGAGACAATCTGTATACATTTTAGTAATCTTGAACTGATTAACTTAGCAGTGAAGGACTTGTGCTCAATTGCTATTTAGAATAGTGGAATAATCTTAATAATGTTGGGCTATTTCGAGTAATTGGGATTAAGAAATTTAGGTCATCTTGATAACTTACACATTGGTTGTGGGTAATTGCAGTTAGATTTGGGAAGCTAATGCTAAACAGTTGGTACTGCTGGAGTAATGTTAGCATTGGTTGGGAAATTCGTTAGCAGTTTCTGAGATTGCTAACGTTTTAGCAGTTGGTCTGTGGAGCTAATGCTAACAGTTGGTTCGTGGAGCTAACGTTAGCAGTTGGTCTGTGGAGCTAACGTTAGCAGTTGGTCTGTGGAGCTAACTTTAATGGTCTGTGGAGCTAACATTAGCAGTTGGTCTGTGGAGCTAACGTTAGCAGTTGGTCTGTGGAGCTAACATTAGCAGTTGGTCTGTGGAGATAATGCTAACAGTTGGTCTGTGGAGCTAACGTTAGCAGTTGGTCTGTGGAGCTAACGTTAGCAGTTGGTCTGTGGAGCTAATGCTAACAGTTGGTCTGTGGAGCTAACATTAGCAGTTGGTCTGTGGAGCTAACTTTAATGGTCTGTGGAGCTAACTTAACAGTTGGTCTGTGGAGCTAACGTTAGCAGTTGGTCTGTGGAGCTAACTTTAATGGTCTGTGGAGCTAACATTAGCAGTTGGTCTGTGGAGCTAACGTTAGCAGTTGGTCTGTGGAGCTAACATTAGCAGTTGGTCTGTGGAGCTAATGCTAACAGTTGGTCTGTGGAGCTAACATTAGCAGTTGGTCTGTGGAGCTAACGTTAGCAGTTGGTCTGTGGAGCTAACATTAGCAGTTGGTCTGTGGAGCTAACGTTAGCAGTTGGTCTGTGGAGCTAACATTAGCAGTTGGTCTGTGGAGCTAATGCTAACAGTTGGTCTGTGGAGCTAATGTCAGTGGGTTGTCTGTGGAGCTAACGTTAGCAGTTGGTCTGTGGAGCTAACATTAGCAGTTGGTCTGTGGAGCTAATGCTAACAGTTGGTCTGTGGAGCTAACATTAGCAGTTGGTCTGTGGAGCTAACGTTAGCAGTTGGTCTGTGGAGCTAACATTAACAGTTGGTCTGTGGAGCTAACGTTAGCAGTTGGTCTGTGGAGCTAACATTAACAGTTGGTCTGTGGAGCTAACGTTAGCAGTTGGTCTGTGGAGCTAACATTAGCAGTTGGTCTGTGGAGCTAATGCTAACAGTTGGTCTGTGGAGCTAACATTAGCAGTTGGTCTGTGGAGCTAACGTTAGCAGTTGGTCTGTGGAGCTAACATTAACAGTTGGTCTGTGGAGCTAACGTTAGCAGTTGGTCTGTGGAGCTAACTTTAATGGTCTGTGGAGCTAACATTAGCAGTTGGTCTGTGGAGCTAACGTTAGCAGTTGGTCTGTGGAGCTAACATTAGCAGTTGGTCTGTGGAGCTAATGCTAACAGTTGGTCTGTGGAGCTAACATTAGCAGTTGGTTGTGTGGAGCTAACGTTAGCAGTTGGTCTGTGGAGCTAACATTAGCAGTTGGTCTGTGGAGCTAACGTTAGCAGTTGGTCTGTGGAGCTAACATTAGCAGTTGGTCTGTGGAGCTAATGCTAACAGTTGGTCTGTGGAGCTAATGTCAGTGGGTTGTCTGTGGAGCTAACGTTAGCAGTTGGTCTGTGGAGCTAACATTAGCAGTTGGTCTGTGGAGCTAATGCTAACAGTTGGTCTGTGGAGCTAACATTAGCAGTTGGTCTGTGGAGCTAACGTTAGCAGTTGGTCTGTGGAGCTAACGTTAACAGTTGGTCTGTGGAGCTAAACATTAGTGGTTCTTTTATACAGTTCATTAATCCTGACACATAAAATGCTAATATTCACTTCCAACGTGCAAAATAAAATGACTTTTATTGTCAGAAAAGAAATGAACATACACTGTTCCATATCAGCGGCCAAACCTTTGTAATCTACATAAAGAAATAATACGCTCTTTAAATTCAGTACATTCAGTGACATTAAAATAAAAAAAAAAATCAGTCAAATGTACCAACTCTTCCATGAGTTTGTATTTCCTGTGAAAATTCATGTGAGGACTGATGAGTGGTTGATGTGGCCACATTCCTCAGATGTGTGTTTCTGTGTTTCTGAGGCCATGTTGGCACAGAGGAGCCAATCAGAGCTGCAGCAGGAGGCCAACAGTGAAGTTCACAGTCAGTCAGATGATCCAGTTTCAGGGGAACATTATTCATTATCATTTGGCAGAGATGTGTGATGGAATGAACGAGGGTAATTTATTCATTATCAGATGGATCAGATTTAAATTTCAGCTACTAGTTGTGCACATTTGTTTCTGCTGTATGAATCTTTCTCATTATTAAAAGTTAATAATGAACACCGCCTCCTCCCTTTGAATAATGTATGCACTGTATAATATTTTAATAATGAGTAATAATGGAGTTCAGTTCAATAAAAATAAAAAAATCCATGACTGAAGTGCAAATATTTCTGTACATTGTTAAAGTGCAGATTGTTCTGGCATAATTATTGAACTACATTGTAATCATTATAGTAAACATTAAATTAAGTTTATGTAAAGGAGAAATCTGTAATATATTTTCAGTAATAAATCATAAACACTTGATTAACTTACAGTGAAGGACTTGTCCTCATTTGCTTATTTAGAAATAGAGGAATATAATCATTAAATAATGTTGGGCTAATTTTCAGTAAATTGGGATAAGAAATTTTAGTCATCATACTTGATAATTATCACACATTGTGTGGGGTAAATTTGCAGTTAATTTAAAAGAAAGTCCAAATATGTGAAACGGTAATTACTGCCTCACTTGTGAATTATCACATAATTTGGAGGAAATTTGTGGGTAATTTCTAAGAAATTTCAAATATATTTGTTGATAATTACCACCTATTTTAAATTATGGACATTGAAACGTTACCACATGAACACTTCCACAAATTTAATTGGTTATTGCAGCATGTTGTGAGAGTCGAGGCAGGTTCATGAATAACCTGTTTTTTATTTGCTTTGAAATTTATCTCACACATCGTTGTTTAACCTTGGAGCATGTTGTTGAGATGCGTAACTATAATGTGACTATAATATGAAAATAAATGATTTTTTCATACAGGATGGTCGATGCTGGACTCAGGTGACGCAGGTGCATCTCCTGACGGCTTCATGTTGTTCTTTTTTTCCAGCCTGCAGGTACGTGGTGCAGAAAATCCAGGCTGCAGTGAGAGGCGGAGCGCAGCCGGAGAAAATCAGCACCACGGCATGTAGCCAGGCAAAAGGTGAGTGAGGTCAGGAGTCCAAATCAATGATCCCCGCTGAGACGGCTGCTGGACTACTGACAGAGATTATTGCCCTCAGCCCTTACAGGGTTAAGATTTCTTGGACTTCCTGCGTCTGCCTGCATTTCCTTATTTTGTCATTATTTTCCTGTGCTTGGAAACGTCAGTATGTGAGATCCTGGGACAATCAACAATAATCACTTATCTTCATACCTGGTATCAGCACCACAATTTTTTAAATGATACCCAGCCTTCGTTCTGTTGTGGTTCTGTGACAGTGTCTTGTTGGCGATAAAATATTTATGAAATTAAAATGACAGACATTTACAGATGCAGGACATATTTAGATTTTGAGTCACCGCTTTATCCCAAATATTCCCTGAAGCTGTTTCCAGCTTCGCTGTCTGTGTCTGAGTGAAGTTTACTCAGATCTGACAGCGGATTACACTCAGATCTTTGTTCCCCGACATTTTTTTATTCTCTTTCATCCTGTTTTATCCTCTCATTGTTCACTTCATACTGTCGACAACAAGTTGTCCTCTGTCTGTGTAGTGAGGGCTTCAGATTAGGATGCACACTTTAATGCAGGAGGAATCATTTCAGGTCAGATGGAGGGAGAGGGTTTAACTTCACCTCAGTCATTACCAACAGTGAGCTCAGCTCTGCTCACACCTGCAAAATGCTCACTCCTCTTTGCACATGTGTGTGTGTGTTGTCCTTAAATGGATTTAAACCCAGCAGCTGTGTAATTTATTCACTGTTGTTTGGTCAGCATACACTTTCAGCTACTTCACACTCTCCTGCTGACGTGCCGTGTGCAGCACAGCTGATAATTTCCTACATTTCACCACAAAATAAAGCTCCTTCCTGTGCATGTAGGAGGCTGTTGATACGAATTCTAAACCCCCCTGAGCTTAACCTCGGTCCACTAAAGCAGGTCTGGAGAAACTGGTCTGTAACCACAGAATAATGAGACCTTAGACTGAGTGGAAGAGCAGCACCGGCTGGCACTGAGATTCAAACCGGATTCAGACACAAACCCACACAAATCCACACCTCTCTGTCGTTTAGAGGAGAGGACGGGCATTATTTCACACTTTTACTGTCTGCAGCAGAGCAGATTCTCTCCTCAGGCTGAGAGAAAAACCTCAATTCATCCTCTACACTTCACAACAAAATAGCTGATGTGCTCAGCTGATTATTTATCTCCTCTTTTTTGATCATTTTTTTGTTTTGTAAGTGGCGTGTAGCAGCGGTTCTCCCCCCAGAATAGATGCACATGAGACCACAGTCCCCCAGTTTTAGAGGATTTTATCTTACGGATTTCATTTTTAGGTTTGAAGATAATCAAGCCTTTATAGGCAATCAGCTGACAAATCAGCTTCACAGCTCACTGAGACCAATTTTTGAAATACAATTTTGTGTGAGTTTCTAAAACTCAAAGATTCAAGTTTATCTAAAGAAGAAAAGTAAATTATCTCAACTCAGGATCTCAGGTTCACAAAACATTTTAAAGGTTATTTTGAAACCGAAGAGTTTGAGTCGGGCTCAAAATTCAAAGATCTGTTGCAAGATGTTGCCTTAAAATTTTGACTGACTTTGTCTCTACTATTTTTTTTAGCATGCAGTGATCCAGGCTTGGTGTTAAAAAATTATAAAATTATCAAACATCAGCAGACACCAGCTCCTTTATTTCAAACTCTTTTGCAAGTGAATTCAGGGGGGAAAAAAGGAGCAGGCTGTGAAATCAAATCAAATCAAACCCAATGATCTGTTTCTCTGCAGCTCATCTCTCTCGTCTGTCTCTCTGCAGCACAAAGGGGCAGCGTGATGAGCGCCAAAGAGCCAGCTCTGATTCCCCAACCAACGCAGGAGGTCGATGTGCAGCGGAAGGAAGAATGCAGATCCTGAAAGTAAACTGAGAGCTGGAGGGTTTGAGTGGAGGGTCGATAACGAGGAGCCGATCTGTTGATGTGATGTGAGGCTCCATCACCTTTAAAAAAAACAACAAATCAAAACTCACTGACACAATTATCTTCCCACATTACAATCCGACTCTCTAAAATGTAATGAAAGCATCAGTAATTCTGCTTTTCTGATTTGTGTGTTTGATTTGTTTTTTGAAATATCACCACAGTTCATTCACTTCACTGATTTGACACAAACATCCATAAAAACTCAGACGAACAAACTCATCGAACTCCCACCAGCTTCCAGCTCTCAGTTTCCTTCCTTTCGTCGGCTGGAGACGGCGGCCTGAGTCGGCAGAGAGAATGAAAGTCTGATCACCAATTCCCCAACGGAGGAACTGATCAGTCTGGATCAATATTAAAGGCTCTGCTGATGAAGCTGCACTATATTCATACATATATTCGTGTATTCAAACACCTTTTATTTTTCTCTGTCACTGTAAGACTTTTAAGTAAAAAGGTTTTCTGTGGTTTTGTTAAATGTTTTGGAACAGTATGTGCACCATCTGTGTGCAGGGAAACACAAACGCTTCAAAACACAATAAACAGAATAAACAGACTGAGTCCATGTAGTCTCATGGCTTCTTCTGCTCTTATTACATCTCATACATTTACAGATTTACTATCAACTATCTGCACATACAGAAATGTAAAACACAAAATTCAAATTAATTTATTGTAGTAAGTATTGAAAACTTAAAATTTGCTTGGAAGTTCTACTAACTTAAATTTTTGATCGCCAGTAGAATTTTCTTTCTTTTGCGTTTATTAAACATAATTTTCAATTAATAAGAACTTAACTGAGCATGAAATAATGTGATTTTATACTTAAAATTATTCAGATAACTTGCAGTTAGAAGAGAGGATGAAAATTCTGAGCTGCATTTAATAAAGAAGAAATAGAAGATAAAAAATAAGAAAAGTAAGAATAATGTACGCATCATTTATTTATCATCCTACAACACAGGCTTGTAGAGTGATAAATAAATTAACCCCACAACTGATAAACAAATCCCATAAAAAGTAATCAACATTATTTTAATTATCTGTCAGATTGACAGTTGTGATGCCTGATTAGCGCTCACTAGTCTGGTTTCCATCAAAATGTTTGGGAAATTTTAACAGAATTTACAGTGAATCTGCAAAAGAAAATGCAAATGAATGCTTGTTTCCATCCTCTACTGTCATGTGATTATTAGGAGTTGGTTCACAGAGATAAGCAGTAGGTGGCGCCAATTTCTCCAGAAAACCACTGCACCACTGCAGAGGAAGAGGGCGCAACAAGATGCAGAAAATAACAAAAAAACAAAAAAATGTTGTTTTCAGACTCTCAAAAATGAAAATGTTCAGCTTTTCTTTGTTTATTCTGATTAAAATTGATAAACTGAATATATTTGGTTTTAGACACCACCTTGAACTGTGATGGACATTCTTCACTATCTCCTGACATTTAATAGATCTCACAGCCGTAGATTTAAAAAATAACTTTATTCTTTGCTGTCATTTAATAATCTTTTTTTTTTAAACTATTAAAAGTTGACTTTGGATAAGTAGATTTCTCTGCCAAACATTTTGCTCTATTTAACTGTTATAAACATCTGCTCCCTCTAAAAGATTATGAATTATTTCTCAGGACTGAACATTTAGTATAAATGTTAACTCCAGTAAAGTGAATAAATATGAAACAGGTGAACCAGACCAGACTTTCTGCACCACAGTGGATAATTCAAAGGAGAACATGCTGCTGGAGCACTGTGGTCGGAGAGGTTTCAGCTTTGCGTGTTTCCTTAATCTCAGATTTTGTGCAGTAAATATATTATGTGGGTGATGGGTTTTATAGACAGTTTCTTATTTCCTCTGAATTATTTCCTTGTTGATTGCCTCCTTGCTCCCAGCACAGCACAGACAACAAGATACGTTTCATATTTTTTGAATCCACGTTCCTCTCTCCACATGTCTCCAGTTGTTTATAATGAGAATTCCCTCCACAGCTGGAGCTGGTGGTTGTATATTACACTTTACAAATATTGCACCAGTCGTCATTTCCCATCTACAGCTTCACTGAGGTACGGGGTTGAGATTTCTCTGCTCATCACCAAACCCTGACACGACACTGAAATTACTCTACAGCTCCTGTTTTTGTATGTGTGACACAAAGTCACGTTCCCTCTGTTTGGAGGTGGAGGATGGAGGATGGAGGCCGTGGAAACATCCATCTGCTGATGCTTAACAAAGGCACACAAAGAGGGATTTTTCACACAGAACTGAGGAGCTTGTCCGCTGTCTCATACAGAACATTCGCCTCAAACTGCCAGAATATACACCCGTCCTCTCTGTTTTGTCTCCAGTCTGTCTTCTTTTTCCTCGTCCTCTCTGTACATTCACATAAAAAATAAACTCTGAGCTCTCCATCTGCTGATAAACAGCTCAGGATCAGAGCAGAATCTGCTGCGACTCTGGTGTTTATTCCTCCAGAGGCTCTGGCTCCGCCCCCCGGCTCTCTCCTCCTCTGTCCCGTGGCTCTGCCTGGTCTTGTCTTACAATATGCATGAATTTTTCACTCGCCTGGGCAATAAGAACATTATTCTTTATTCTTTTTATTATTTCATTCATTTTATTTATCTATGTTGACTAGACAACATCATGTGATGTCTCTGCATTCTCCTCATTTATTCTTAATGTCATCTTTTTATTGTTTTCCTCTCCTTATCTCTTTTACTTTGCTTATTTTACTAGTTTCACTTTAATTTTAGCTTATTTTTTTCTTGCTTCTGTTTGGCCTTCTGTTGTTATAAATGTACGTCTTTATCTCCAAATTTAAACAATATCTCTCTCTCTCCTCTCTGTGATGGCAGCGCTTCATTCCACCTTAAACTACTTTGTTTGTTTGTTCTCATTTTTCAGCGTGCTCAGACAACATGTTCCAGTTAGTTCTGTTTGATCCTAACCTGGCAACAACTGAACAACATTTAATCAGAGGGGACAAAGAGGAAACATGACTTTGCAACCTGGTGTTAAGTTACACAGAAAACGAAGGATTCGCTGATGCTGAACCCGGAGAGAAGTTTTTTAACTTCACGTCTAACCATCCAAAGACAAAAGAAGAGGAGGATATATCTGAGGATACATTAGTCATTTGAGGATCAGGGATCGAATTAAATGAACTTAGTAAAACTTAAAAACCTCTTTGATGAGATATATGTTATAAACAGATCTAACAGACTTCCATAAAGTCTTTAATTATCTGCTTTAATTACATTAGTGGTGTGAACCATCAAAAGTCTGATAGAAATACATAATTAAAGTTCCCCTCCAGACATGTTTTCAGGTGGCATTAATATTTTGTTGAAAATGGTTCGATACATAAAAAGTAAAAAATAAAAAACTCTCATGTCGGAGGAAACACAGACTCAGACGAGGAGTCTGTTGTGCACCAAAATTGGCAAATATACAGAAATATGGGAGAATCGTGACCCCGGGAGGATATACACCCACTGCAGGGCACCACTCAGAGTCAACACGAAGAAAAGAGAAGAAAAAAGAAGATTCAGAAGTTTCTGAAAACAACAAACATGGCGACACTGCAGGAAGCTGTAATAATGAACCTATTGAGAGGCAGGTTGTAGAAGGCGACTGTGCTGATGTTAAATACATCACAACATGTGGATGTACAACTCTGGGGACAAACATCATTTCCAGTCCTTTCAGATTTTTAAAACTTGTTTGTCGTGTTGTGTGGTCGTGTCTTGCTTGAACTCTTGGCTTCGTGTCCCCGTGATTACCGGTGGTTCTGCTCCGTTTGGTCTGTAAGCTTTCAGAAAACATGCAGAAACACAGACGAAGAGTCCAGACAGAAGGCTCTGTCTGTATCTGCATGAATGAAGGTTTATAGAAAACGTCTCAGATGGATTCAGTTTACACACAACAGGTACTAAAGCACACCTCTTCTGTTTCTTATTCAAACGTGTATCTTTGTTTGTGTGGTCTTTGATAATGAACTGAGCCTTAAAGTCATATTGGTGTTGATCTGAGTTTGAAAACTTCTCTCTCTAGTGACAGACTCTGCACAAACACAAGTCAGTATAGTCAAGGACGGACATTTTCAGGGACACAAACCTATCAAAAACACTGAAGAAAATTACAGCGTGGGATTTTCTGTCTGTCGTCTTGTGTTGTTAGCAGACTTTATGTGCATATTTTAATTTGTTGCATTGTTTTTTTTTCCTGCTCTCATTACAGTGTTTTCATTGTCTGAACAATTACTGCAGTCAAAGTTTCTTCATCAGTCAACATTTGTCTTTTTCTCACTGTTTCAACCAGACTGGAGTCTCTCACTGTGAGCGTCTGACACAAACACTACTGCAGATTTTAAACCTGCTTTCACCAGACAGTACATTTCAAATGCAGTTTCAGTGGGCAGACAGAAACAGAGAAAAAAAAACATCAGGTGTCCTCTTTCCATATTTCATACCTCTGAACTGAGATGCCCTTTAAAAACAGGAACCAGCAGCTTTTCTTTCATTTCACAGACACCTCTGGATAAATGTGATTGTGTGATGCATAAAGAAGAGCCACAGTAAATATCCTGCTGATGTCAGACGGGCGGGAGATGGAGACAAAGAAAAAACAGATATGGGAAACACGAAGTGAGCAGAATCATTCCTGCAGCTTCACGATGAGAGTCTGTGTGGGCTGGTGTTTCTCAGGTTCTCCCTCTGAGAACCTGTTTGTGTGTCACAGCTCCGGAGTGAAGAAACCTTACTGAAGTGTTCGTCACCGTGTCCAGAATGAAAAAATGTTGATGGCGGAGGCTGAGAGCTGAATCGATACAAGTCAAGTCAGGGCAAGTTTATTTACAGTATACAACACATTTCACATGACAGATGTAGAATCAATATTCCCCTTAATCTGTTTATTGTTTTTATTTTAGATATTGTTTCAAATTTTATCTTTCTCCTTGTTTGTATTGTTCCAATTTTTATTTTCCATACTCACACACTGATTAAAGAAGGTTTATATCACACCGACACTCTTGTCAGAGTGCTCCATCTCTCACTCCCTGTCACAGTTAAACTGCCTGTTGGTTTTCCAGCAGTTCATACCAGGCTCGAAATCTGACCCACCTCTGATTATGTTCAAACGTTTCATGTGGTGTTGCCCCATCAGCATCTCAACAAAAGACACCGGTGTCTAAAAACCATACTGACCTGAGGCGGTGTGGGCAGGGCAGATCATTTTTTGAGGGGCATAAATCCAAACCGACGGCATCCATGTGCTTTACCAACCAGCATACCTGCCAGCCCTCGTGCTTTCTTTACATTTTAAATGAAAATGGTACCTTTGTTTCTAAGAGCAGGAAAATATTCATTATATTCAAATGTGACTGTACTAGTGAAGTTTAAATGCTGTAGTCAGTTATGGCTCACCTGCAGGCTTTTTGCTAAAACCTGTGTACTTTTGTTATTTGTATTCTTTAAAAGCCAGAAGGCAGGAAACAAAGAATATGAATTTAAAATTTAAATTTTAAATTTAAATTTTAAATTTTTTTTACTTACTTGTTTCTATTATATTTCCAATGCACTTCATGGTGATTTTTTTCCGTTTCATGTATCTCATCCACAAGATCCGTTAGTTTATCTTTTGACCAGCTCCTGTCATTTGTCTAATCACTGCTACCCTCATTATTAAAAACATGTGAGAATCTTTCTTGTCGATCTCTTCTGGTATTTTTCCAAGTAATAAGACAGGTGGGGTTTTATTTAAATTTTACCAGAAGCCATTTATCACTTTACATGACCAACACACGTGACTGTGGTTTGTTACAGAATCTGCTCACCTCGTTCTCTCCAACATCTCCAGGTTGAGCTTTCTTTGAATTTGTGAAATTGAATTGAACAGAATCGAGTTCCTCCTGAACATCAAAGATGGTGATGTCACTTCTTGTTGAGTTTGATTGAACTCTTCCTTTGTTTCAGTCAGTCTTCTCCTTCGGGCTGATCACTGCGACGTCGCGGTCGCCTTTGATCGCTTCACACAAACTCGTTTAACGTCACATCGTCAGAGGATCTGATCCGTGACTATAAGTCTTTGAAATATTCTACCCATTACAGTTTTATGTTTTTCTAATTATTGCACAGGTTTGAGATGTTTTATAACGTTTTTATCGTGCTGACTTGTTGGTTTTAGTGTTGTGTCTCTTCTGTCCCATGTGAACTCACCAAAGTAAATTCTAATCAAGCATGTTGATAATGTTGGAAACAAAGTGTTGACTTAATCTTTTACTTTTCCTCCTGTCACATCACATTACACTCTGTTTGACTGAACCGACCTCAGTGTTGTCACAGCACCAACAGCTACGTAACCGTGAAAACAAATCCAGTTTGGTTTGATGTTTGTTTTTGAGCTGTGTAATTAATATTTTTCACATTCAGGAAAAGCACAGCTGTGACCAATGACTTTAATTACTAAAGGATCAGTTCTATTCACGTGTCTCAGTGAGCCGTGACAGTGAGACAGTGAGTTTCATGCAAAAATCGTTTAACAGTTCATCCCAAAATCAAAAAATACATATTTCCCCCCCGGCCTGTAGTGCTGTTTATCCATCTAGATTTTTTTGGTGCAGAGTTTTGGAGATTTCAGCTGTAGAGATGTCTGCCTTCTCTTCAATATAACAGGGCTAAATGGCACTCGGCTTGTGGAGCTCAAAGTACAAAAACAAAACACATCTGAAAAATCGAAAAACCACTTTCTTTTTCCAAAAGTCATGACCTGGTTACTCAAAATAATCCACAGACTCTGTTGTGAGCCGGTCTTTCCAGTAGACAGACAGTAGTTCTGCTGCAGAAAGAAAAGGTTCCTGCACCTTTTCTTAAGTCAATTCAGCACTTTTAAGGGTTTTTTCAAGTTACATTTATCACAATAAATCAGATGTTATTGTGCTGTAAACAACCAAAATTATGATTTGTGTGATCCGCCATCTTGCGGCGTTGCCGTGGTGGCACGTTGTGTCTGTCACTCTCAGTGTCTGCTGGTTGGATCTTGAAGGGAACCCCAAATCTGCAAGACTTGTGAGATTTTTCATAGTTTTGGTCAAAATGTTCACTTGCGTGAACTCTTGTGGATCAGGAGTTCCCTTTTAGACTCAATGTCTGCTGCTACTTGCCAATAGTGACAACACAGATAATTGGATTGACAGCAGCCCTCAGTAACTGGTGAAGGTTCCCTTTTATTAACATTATTCAAATGTTACACAGTAGTTAGACTTGTTACCTTCCGGTACTTTGCCGGATTCGTCTGTATAAGAAGGCTGAGTCAATCTAACTACACCGTCCCAGTGAAATAATGTCCACACATCACACAGAAGTTTGAAATTTTATTTTCACACTTTTGCCTGCTAGACACCATGAAAACTACAAAGAATAACAGACTGAAAAACAAGGTTTCAAGTATAAATCTCTCAATTATTTAATTTTGACAGAAAAAGACATTAAATGTCCATTTAAAGCACTTCAACAAATAGTTATTTACAGATTTCAAAAATATGAAAGCACAAAAAAATCAGAAATTACCGTGTGTGCGTCTTGGACTGTGCAGGGTTTAGTTATTTTGGGGCTGAATGTTTTTCCTCTGCAGCCATGTTGACTCTCTCTGCAGCCGTTCATTGCTTCTGACCCATAATGCAACAGGTGTGCCCCGGACTAAACTCTGGTCATGTGACCTGTTACACTCAACATCAAAATAATCAATAACTTATTATGGAAGTAATGCAATTACAGATATAGCAGTTTCAAGCACTTCATCAAAAATCCAAGCACTTTTCAAACCTTGAACACTCAGGAACCGGGACAAAGCCTGGGTGGAGGTCGAGGGAGCGCACGACCTGGCTGCACCCTGACAGAGGAACTTCACCAGTGATGCTCCAGCACCTCTTCCATGTCTGTTAAACTGTTTTTTTGTTTGTTTCTTTTCACTGTGCCTCAGTGGCTTTTACTTTTCTTTTCTTCTGGTTTAACGTCACCTGTCAAATGTCTGCGGCTTGTTGCTCTGTGGTTTGCACATGACACTTGGATTTACTGGGCTGTTTCCATATGCTATTTGCAAATTTCCTGGCACATGAATCCAATTTAAGATCAAATTCAACTGAGTGACATACTCAGGAGGTTAAAAACAGACTGCTGTCAGAGCACACTTTCTGAATCTCACCTAGGGTTTTATTTTCCTCTTTCTCCTTTGTGTAAAGACACCTACAGCTAAATATAAAGAAAACTGGCTCCCGTCCCAGTACATATCTTACTGATGCACACACACACACACACGTTGTGTTTTCATCACTTCTGGGGACATTACATTAACTTACATTCATTTCCTGGAGACTTATCCTGACCCTACCCATCACAAGTCCCTGCCTAAACCTAACCCTAACCCTGACCTTATCCTAAACCTAACCTTACCCTAACCCTGACTCAAGTCTTCACCCTAAAATTTAATGATTTACCTCATGGGGACTTGCAATTTGTCCCCATAAAGTAGGCGAGACCCCACAATGTGAGTGTGTAAACAGATTTGTGTCCCCACAACAATAAGTAATACACGTCCACACACACACACACACCACACACACACACACACACACACACACACACACACACACCACAGCAGATGGTGAGAAAACTCATTTCAGGCCAGCGTCAAATGAAAAAAGATCAGAACCGTGATGCTCAGCATCTCCAGGCAATACAAGAGGACAAGATGGAACAACAATAACTGGCACCTTCCTCTGACACACACACACACACACACCACACACAGACACACACACACAAAATGTTAAATTATTTTCTCATTTTCTTTTCCAGAAATGTTCATTAACATTGACAGAGATCAGGATGAGTTGCTGCTAAATAGCATCTGACTTTTTTAATACTAGAAGAATTAAATGAGCATTTTCCTGCATGATTCAAACAGCTCGAATTCAAAATCAGAAAGACACTAACAATCACAAAAAATACAATTTCCTCTTTAATTTGATACCAAATATGTGGCATGTTCAGCTCGTGTTTTGAGTAAATTATTTGAGAAAAACGGTGAGAGCTGAGTAGGTCCTGCTGTTTCCTGATCTGATTGTGCTCCAGCTAATACAAAAATATATTTATGTTTCCCGTTAATTCCTCATGTAAATGCTCTCCCTGTGCATTTTTGTAGCTTCTATCTGTTTTGTCTTGTAACTGTGATGCACGCTGACTGACAAAGGGAAAAAAACAAATGCTCGACTGGAAGAATCTCAGTCAGAGCTGTGATGAGAACTGCCTCCATCCTCTCTCCTCTCCAGCCTCATGCATTTCTTAGGAACTCTCCAGACATCCATCCACCAGACACCCTCAGAACTTTCCCTCCAGCCCACAGTCACCTGACTCCTTCATGCACCTGCTCACCTGCTGCTCGTTTCCTGCCAGTATTTATACCAGAGCGTTTCACCCTGCCAGTTGCCAGATCAGATCCCGAGATGAGACTGAGCTGTGACACAAATGTGACACAGCTGCATCCAGTGGACATCCAGGGTTATTTTTATCAGATTTATCCGTGGAGACGGTTTTGTTATTCAGTTCCAGGAGCTGCATCGTCTGCAGGAGGAAAAAGAAGTTAGAATGACGACCTGCAAGGCCAAAACATGAGGACTAAATTATTCTTGCAGTATAATCTCATCACACAGTGTGTCAGTACATTGTTCATCTCTCTGTCTCTGTCCTCACCTCCGCTCTGTTCTCTGATGGATGATTAATGATCTCTCAGGCTTATGTGCTGTCAGTATTTTTCCTCTCCTCCTCAGGTTTTGCTCCATGTGTTACCTTTTTCTTGTCACTGTCATGTTTCCTCTTTCTGTTCAGCTCATCTGTCTCAGGACTTTGAAGCAGGAAACATCAGACTGTCTCAACTCAAGTTAAGCAAACAGTCGACCTGCCAACAAAGAGAACCTGGAAATGTTGAGGACCCCAAAGTTTTATGTCAGAAAAGTAAAGTGTGGGTCCCCAGCATTATGAAACCTGTTGGATGCTAAGCTGAATATATTGGACAATTTGGATAATTATTATAATCACCTATATGGTCAATATTTCAGAGAAATATTGAAATGAGAAAGACTACAAACCCTGAAGAGTTCTGCAGTTTGGATATTGCACTTGGCCATACTTAAGTTTCGTTAATATTGTAATTAACTGAGCACCCCTAGTTTCCACTGAATCTTGATATACATGTTTTACTAAAAATTACGGAGCCCCTCTGGTGACATTGGATGAAAAAAAAAAATGCGTGGCCACGCGTTACTATCTCGTGGCCACGAGATAATAACGCACGGCCACCAGATAGTTATTGTAGTCATCCCATGCAGACTGTTGCTGTTGGATCATCATGTTTTAGAGCTCCCCTCAATTGTCCAAAATGAGGCTTTCAGGAGAGCTCATGCCCGTTTCTTGCACTGGACAGGGAGACAGGGATCCTCATGGTTGTCTTCCTCTTCCTCACCTGCCTTCTCTGCCTCATCTTTTTCTTTATATTAATTCTACAGAAATGAATAGATGCATACGAACAGCAATCTTTTCCTAAAATATTGCTGGTTCTGTGGTGTTGGAATTTTAAATCTGAATCCTGCAGTAGTTCGCCGTAGAAACTTTAAATGACGCACGTCAGTTATTGTTATTGTTATTGTTGTTATTTAGACTCTATGAAATGTTACTGACAGTATTAACTATCTGTAATAGTAACAGTAACATCATGATTTTCAGGGTCATCTGAACTTGGCTGCGCTGACGTGCACTTGTATGGTTTAGAAGCTGTGCGCACTGATAAATAGGGCTCCCCCAAAAGCCACTGTGTACTTCGAACCCTGATTATATGACATTCTGAGGTGAAAATAAAAGTTGATGAGCTGAGTTCTTCTCTCCATTGTATCGCGGGTGCAGCTGTGAGCATCAGAAGTGGTCAGTACAGAGAGCCAGACTGAAGTATGTCATTGTAATTCATTCCTATATTAAAATAAAATGAAATTAAATCAAACTTGTCCATGTGATAAAAGCAACAGTCTGCATGGGATGACTACAGTAACTATCTGGTGGCCGTGCGTTATTATCTCGTGGCCGCGCGTTATTAGCTCGTGGCCGCGCGTTATTATCTCGTGGCCACGAGATAGTAAGCGTGGCCACGCATTTTTTTTTTTTCATCCAATGTCACCAGAGGGGCTCTGTAAAAAATACTAAAATAACTAAATATACTAAAATGACATATGGTATCTTAGGTGCTAAAAAAAAATGAACATTGCCTCAGGTTAAGTCTTTTATCTATAAGGCTCTGCTGGAAAAACTGCCTCATTACCTCCATGTTCACATCTACAGTAAATACAATAATTATTACATCAGGTTGCAGGATGATATATCTGAAGCTGTACCACGTGTCAAACTGAACTGCAGCAGCTGATTGTAGAGCAGCAGCACAATGTGTTACTGACATGTTTTCACCACTACAGCAGTAACAGTGAGAGATGTAATAAAGGCCAGCTTGTGCGTCTGTATGAATGTTATTTGGATGTTATTCAGGCTGAGCAGCTCATGAATGAGCCACTGATGGTGAAGCATGAATGGAGCAGCTGATGCCGGTGCTCCATCAATCAGTCGTTATCAGGATGTAATTGCTTGTTGGAGTACATGTGAGCGCCGCAGACCTCATCTGGAAGACTGCATGTTTGAGAACAGAGCAGTTTATTCATCCTGGGGTTTTTCATTTCTGCATTTAAACAGGATGATGGGAGAATGCACAAACGGGGCAGATTATCAGACTGTTTCAGTCTTATTCAGGGTTGGGGACTCATGGACCACAACAAAAAATAAGAGTTTAAACTGGTGGTATTCTGAGTACAGTTACTGTCTAGATAGACATGGTATAGATTACTTGAAGGGATTACTTTATTTGTTTTTGATTTATTTGCTCTAAAATTCATATTAGGCGTGCATGTACATGTGCTGCAGCATGTGTGTGGTGGAACCAAAGACACGTTTTAGAAATGGATGAGATCACAGCTCCACAAAAGTGAAATCAAAGCATCTTGATCGCCCCCTGGTGGCTGGCTGCAGTACATATATGGCACACAGGCCAAACTTCAACTGCTGAGTATGCATCAAATAAATGTTTCCTAAAGATTCATTTTAGGTAATAAGTGATAAGTGATAAAAAAAAAAAAAAACACCACAAGATAGACAGAGAACTTGGAACTGCAAGAAAAAAGAAGCGAGGAGGAGGCAGAGAAGTTCAGGTAGGAACAGGTAGGCTCTAAGCAGAATTTGGTTTGCTTACAAACAGCAGCATTTCAGGGCATGTGTTCAGTAATCTGTAGTGGAGTTTTAAAACACCTCTGATATGACATTCTGTACGATATCTGCAGCATCATGTTCCCTACCACCCAGGACACACACACACACAGCATCAGGCTTAATTACAGTGCTTACTTTGAAGGTTTTCATCTTTTTTTCAGCCTTCATCTCTGCATCTTTTGTTTCTCAGCTGAAAATTGGTGGTCATGCATCAGTAAGTTTTGTTGCAGGAGTCAGAAAAACAGAATAATTTACACATAAAACAGAGCAGAGGGGCTGAATGCTGCTGATTGCCTCAGTCACATTCACACACAGCAGCGCACAATAACTTCTCATTTCTGGGTATGAATTCTGAAAACAGCCAGTTGTTCAGATTCAGGAAACATATTTAGTTTTCAGCTCATAGCAGGAGGATCACACTGTTGCAGGTCTTAGACATGGAAATGTGAACACTTAGAAAAACTGTGAGGAAAGTGTATATGTGACTAGATTAAAAAACCTTGTGTCTCCACAAATGCAGGGTCAGATGGGTTTCTTACATCCTGATTAAGGAAATGAGGTGATGACCACACCTTGACGTGGCTGTGACACATTTGGTTTTGGAACATTTTTCCGGGGGGACAACACGTGTAAAAGGCCAACGATCCTCTCGGCACGCCGGGTCTCCTGCTCGCTGCCGCAGCCGCTGTTTCCCTGGTGAGCCCGAACGGGGATTGTTTCACCACTCGTTTGTAGAATAAATCTTTTGGTGTGGTGATAACTCAAAAACATGTAAGGATTCAGGCGGAGTTTCTCAACGTCGTCCTGGCCCTTCCAGCAACTTCCAAATCTTCTTCCACAAATGTTTTCAGTTCCCCTAATCACCCGTTCACCCACACAAACCCAAATCCCCCCTCGTCATCCAGTCCAGCCAATGTACGAGCAGCATGTGAGGCAAGTGCAGGAAGGCTGCTTAATCAAAACACAATTTTGTTTAAATAGCTTCAAACATGGTGCAAAATGCACATTGATTAACACTTCTGACCCAAATGTATTCTAAATGCTTGTGTGCAGTATTCATTATAGAAATCGCAAACATAATAAATAAATTTAAACCTAACATATATGAATACAAAAAATGGTGGTTTCTCATATTATATTTCCATTGAATACTCCGTTGTTTCTTGTCTTCAGTGGGTGGTGCTGCAGTCCAAATATTGTGTAGTTTAGAAAACCTAACGTTACCCCACACAGCCTGAAAAGGCAGAGGAGTTTTTCAGTTAAAAGCAAACACAATAAACACAAATATGTTAAAAAGAAAGAGTTCATTATATGCAAACTTTGGATTCACGTCTAAAAGGCTGAATCAGAATAACAATGAAGGTGTAGTTGAGACACCTGGAGCTGATGATGCTGCCTCTGCAGCTTTTAGCAGTTAGTTGCTTTGGCTTGCATCCATGAAATCTTGTATTATTGAGTCTGTGTAAGACTCTTAAGCATAACACTGGGGCACACTGGACACTGGCACCAAATCATGACAAAGTTACAGAGTCCCAACAACTCCTGCAATGCATAAGCACATGGCAACTGTCGCAAGGAAAAACACTCTGTTAACAGACGGTAACGTTGAGCAGGATGGTGCGTCTCCATCAGCCTGGACCAGAGGGAGCAGGAGGTTGTGTGATTATGCTGCAAATCATTTACCCTCTGGATATTAACTTTTTGCTGCTGCATAATTTCCCCTTCAGGCTTTATCTGATCTGATCTAAGGTGCATATATATGAATCCATTTAATTACCACACAGTGCTGCACAATGTTGTTTGAGCTGTAAATGAAATTATACTACTGTCCTGCGATGAAACACATAAATGCTGCTGTCAATTTTGACATTTTTAAACATAAAATTCTGCATTACATGGACTGAAAATGGCTCAAAATGCCACCAACTTTTTAAAATCGTCCTGAGTCTCATGAGGTGAATGCTAAGATAGAACCAACCCTTTGCTGCTACGTCCTGAGGTTTGTAGTCACAGTCTCCCCCATCCCCGCTCTGGAATGGGAGTTAATGTTATCACTGTTATTATTTCATTGTTGCTGATATTACCAGTTATGTCAGTGGTTCCCAAACTGGGGGGAACTGCACGGGGGACATGGAAGACCAGGGGAGATATAAAACATGAAAGGTGAATGAATATGATCTGTGCAGAAACAAGAGTTTGCTGAATCTATCCTGCTGACCTTTATTTTACTAAAATTAAACTTTTTCAACTTTTTTCAGTTCTTTTTTATCAGTTGTATCCCCAGTTATTGTTATTAACTGATTAAAAATTTTGGGGTGGGGTGGGGCTTGAACCTTTGTTGGCTTCTGGCCAGAAAAAGTTTGAGAACCACTGAGTTATGTTGAGTTTCCTGTTCCTGTTTGTACCTTAATGTTATGTTTTATTGCTTATTGACTGTGTTTTATTTGTCTATTTTGTATTCAGAGTCTGTTCTGGCAATACGGTCTTTTGTTATGGTCGTACCAATAAAGCCTCTTTGAACTTGAATTTGAGTCTGTGAAATACATGCTGATCAAGATACATCATTCACAAGAGCTGACACTATTTTTAACCCTCTACTTAGTATTTTTACATTAACATTGTCCTTCCCTTGATTGATGATCCTGTGATAATCAGCATTGCTACAGCTGTACTGACACTCCCTGCAGACACACACACCACACACACACACACACACACACACACACACACACACACACACACACACACAGGAGAGAGCAGCCTCTCTGAGCAGCGAGCATCACCTCAGCTAACTAGAAAACAGGTATGACACCAAAACATTTACAAAAAGGGCCACAAATGTGCTTCTGTTGACTTTTTGCAGCAGTTCTCTGTGGACACAGACGGTCTGACAGCAGCTGCTCACGGTTGGTTCGCTCACTTTGCTCACTTTTTTAGCATTTTTCAAAATTATCCATTGGGTGGAGTGAGGCTCTGACCTGAAGTTACAATTTATAATTCATTCAAACTCAACCAGAACCAGAACTCATTTTGTCCATTTTGCATATTTATACAGTAATAACCATCTAGAGTTGCTGCTCCCAGTCTGAGGCCCTCTGGCTGCTTGAATGCAGTTTCCAACCATAATCCAGTCACTCCTGTATGTCTAATGTGCATAAACACAGAGATAGAAGGCTAAATTTATTATTTTTAAAAACATTTTGTGGCTTCTTATTTGCCTGGCATTTATTCACAAAACAACACAGCCGTCACAGCCTGTTACGCAACACAACAGAGTCGTGGACACAACAGTGTATGAGACACACATTCACAGTAACATTAAATACTAAACTTCTAGTTCTGAGTCGAGCGTGTCGGTGTCCAGAGGTCGAGCCTCAGTTTTTGTAAACTTAACGTCAGACGTCCGGTGTTTGCATGTGGAGGCCCAGCAGCATTGCATTCATGAAGTATGTTGTAAACAAAGCGTAAGAAAACAAAAGCTGTTCGTCAGCACCAAAAGGCACCACAGCAAACCAAGTGTCAGCTATTATACACTCACAGTCTGCAGCGAGGTTTGGGATAAAAATCTTCAATGGATGAGCACATTTTCAGACTGCGCTGTGCTGACACTTGATGCTGGACGGTGGAACGGCTGAAGGGCCAAATTATCCTTCAGGTGTCAACACAGAAATCCTCTGAACAGCATCTGACCGGACAGTCGTGTTGATCTCACCCTCACAGTCAGAGTTTCTCTCAGAAAAGTTGTTAGGCCAAGTGGAAAGTATTTTTTATGAGGGCACTAGTGACAGACTGATGATGTCAAAACCAAAAATACATCATTTTCCTCTCACCTGTAGTGACATTTATCCATCTAGTTAGTTTTGGTGTGAGTTGCAGAGTTTTGGAGATGTCTGACTTTAGTTTGTGGTCCACAAATACATATGAAATATTAAAAACCAAAAATCATGACCTGGTTACTCAAGAGCAGTTTCGTCCAGAAACTAATTTCTGTTTAGTAGAAATAAAGTTGTTCAGGTAGATTCTACTGCAGACAGGAAGTAGTTCCTACAAGAATCTGCTCACAACAAAGTCTGAGGATTCTTTAGAGTAACCTGGTCATGATTTTGTGGAAAGAGATGTTGGTTTTGATCGTGCATTGTATGATGGCGATGATGACTTCTTCTTCCGTTTCATTTGGTGAGTTTTGGTGTGACTATAAAGCCAAATCTGAGAGCCACGTGATCTGTTGCAGGCAGGACGTATGTAGTCAGGGTTTGTTTCGGCTGCAGTGATCATCTTCCTTCTCTGATGCATCCTTTCCTTCACTTCAATCCTCTCCTCTTCAAAGCCCTGAAGTCTTGGCACAGCTCAGTCTTTGCAGCATTGACAGTGAATGAATCAGGCATAACACCAGCGTGTTACAGGCCTTCACAGCAGCTGTTAAGGTTGTTTGCAAAGCCAGTGGTGTATGTGCCACAAAGGCACATAAATCTGCATACTTAAGTGCTACAGTATTTACAGATTTGACCTCAGTGGCAGCCTGGAGCCTCCTGATATCAAACAGGTTCCCAGCCAGCCTGTAATCCACAATCACACCACCGCTTTCTTCCACCTCCATGTGCAGTTGTCAGGTGATACTCATGAGGAAGATGTTGAAAAGTAATGGTGCAAGTACACAACCCTGCCTCACACCTGTTCATTCTCTGAAAGGCCTCGACTCTTGTCCTCCTGTGGTCATTGGAGCCATTGTGCCAGTTCCATGATATCGGAGAGAAAGTAGACATCTCTACAGCTGATATCTCCAAAACCCAACTGCAACTCACACCAAAACTATCAAGATGGATAAACAGCACTTCAGGAAAGGGGAAAAATATGCATTTTTCATTTTGGGGTGAACTGTGCCTTTAAGGTAGGACCCTATAGTTTCTGTGATACAGCCATAACTGCAGGATTTAGAAGTTAAAAAAGCTCTAACACAGATTTCATAGGGCCAGTGCTAAAAGCTGAAAGGAGATTCGAAAATATCATCCCATAATATTTTGTTGTAATACATTAATTCAACACAGATTTTTAAAAATCAACAAATAGTGGAGTTTTAAAAAGAATTCCCAGATGCTTTGGCCTGGTGGACCACCAGGCTTCCAGCACGCTGGGGGAAACCCTAACCACAGTGAACTGCTGTTTTCTACACAGTCGAGACCAGAGACTGAATATAGCTCCCTAAGAATGAAGCCAAAGCAACTCCATTGCCCCCTGGTGGCTGGCTGTAGTACAGGTCATAAATCTTTCCTCCCCCAATGTTAGCAGATGGGACACGGGCCAAACTAAAACATCAAAGTACACATCAAATAAATGTTTCCCAACGATGGTTTCTGTCATTTTAGCTAGTTCCTGTCACACTGATATTTTGGACAAATTTTAATTTTTCTGATCAGTTTGGTTGTAATTCATTATTTGATGCTATAAAAACAGGATTTTGCGTCGAGATTGAGCTGGCCAGATGTGTGGGCGGGACTCAATGCTGCAGCTCCAATGCTGGTCACTACTGCACTGACTCTGGCTCCAAATGATGTCATCAGTTCAAGATGGCAGCTGGGATATTTTGGCTTCACTTTTGAACAGTGGGAGGAAGAGGAGCTGCGTCGACCATCTTTTATTTAAGTCAGCGGTTCGGACAGAGATGGTTTGTTGTCAGGTTAATGCAAACTGTTTCAGTCCCTGCAGGATGAGGCAGGCTGAGCCCTTGATTCACTCAGTTATAGAGAAATCCTGATTGTTTAAACCTCAAGAAACAATGAAAATGTGCTGCAGATGTGTTTCACCAGAAATGAAAAACAGCCTTGAGTGAACCTGTTCCTGCTGCCAACAAACAGCAGCTCATCAGGGTCCTCTGTGACTCTGTGTTTATGAGTGTTAATGATCTGCAGCGGCCAGAGAGCAGCCGCTGAGTGACGGATCGATTACACTCAGCATCCTTGGGAGGTAGTTTGACATGACCAGAATCCGACTGATCCGATGGAAAGTGATGCTCGTCACTGACTAAATCCATTCTGTGACTTTTCTGTCTGTCTCTTTCTTCCCGTTCGTGTTTCGCCTCGCTACACCTGCTCCTCCACCTTGTTGGGATCCACGTCCACAGTGGGGGCCACCTGCATCGGCTTGCAGCAGCCACCGCAGACGTACTTGAGGAAGCAGAGGTAGGCGCTGCCGGACACGATGACCGTGATGATGATGATGATAGTGGCGCCGAAGGCCGGCGACACGGTGTCTTCAAGGACAGACTTGAGGCCTCCCAGGCTGATCCCACCAGACGTCTTGATCAGCAGGCTCTCATCCGGCTCTCTGGTGGCCTGACCTGAAGCACAGAGAGGAGGAGGTCAGAGGTCAGAGGTCAGGTGATTGTTGACTGTCATTTCAGACGCCAAATCTATTTTAAAAAGTCTGTCACACTGACTCACTTTGTGCATGTTTGTGTTCATTTCTTCAATGAAAACTAAGACGAAATATGTTCGTTAACAACCTTTTTTAACACTGAACTCATTAAACCCTGACTGTGACTAGCAGGGGATTTGAACAGGACGCTTTTTGGTCTGTGTCAGCTGAAGAAATTTGGTGTTCTGGTGTTCTGATACAGAATTGGTTTCTATCCACACCAGCATCAAGTGCTGGAGTATACAATCCCTGTCTGGCACAGTTCCTTCACTGCAGATCAGGCTAAAAGGCAGGAAAGTGTGTAGAAAAGGGCTCTTAAAATCACACTTGGCTGGAGGTACTCGGAGGCTCTTTGTATTCTTGGATTGTGTACTCCAAGAGAAAGATGCACTCGACTGTGTCCTGACTTTGCCAGAGAGCTGCTCAAGTCTGACCTCAGCTGGATCTGAGGAGCTCACAGGTCGACTCAAAACAAACTTACTGTTCTGAGATGTCGATCTGAGAGATATAGGAGATCACCCATCCCCTATAGGTGCAGACTCCGAATTGACAGTGGATTTGAGACATCAGATTTGTGATGTGAGATAAAGTTCACATTTTAAACTTTTAGTGTATTCTAATTTTATGGTTTATAACAGCAAAATAATTCAGTGTTTAATGAAAAGTGTCTTTATGAACCTGTGATAGTGCTGAAAGGTCAATAAACTAAACAACAACAGGGCTTGGGAGAAATAAATGAGGTGATATTTTGGCCCATTTTCATTACAATTAACAAACAATCAACACCATCCATCCATCTGTAAACAGAGGGGGGCTGTGAAAGAGCTCAGCCTTTTAATTAGTCCCACAAAGACAAAAATAAATCCAACTTTGCATCAAGTCGAGCCTCGTCTTTCTGCAAAACACGTCCACTTTTCCCCTGACTTTGTCTCACATCTCATTATAACTTTAAATGTCAGCTGAGCGTATCTGAACAACAGCACCGCACTACTGCATGTACATCTGTAGCACTCCCATGGTGCCTTTGACACAGCAGTCATTTCAGCAGAGCTAAAGGGTGAAGCATCGAGGTAATTTAGGTCACACCGTGAGTAAATCAATATTTCTCCACTGTGCCACCAATTAGCACCTGTGGACCAGGCTCCTGAGTCACTCTGTTTATGGTTTGCACAGTTGGTTTTCTTTACATGTTAACACTGTTGTGGGGTTTGTTGGAGCCTGCAGTGTATTTAAAGACAGAAAATTCCCCACTGGGATCGTGTCTTTTCAGCTCAGGATTGATTTGCTGAAGAGAATTCATTAACGGAGCGTCATGGCTCTTGCAATTGTTTGCCACAAGATGGGAGCTTTCACAATACTCAGACTTCATTTCATATAAATTCATATATTCCTTTATAAGAATTACCTCTGTTATTGGAACTTTTTCAGGGAACAGCTCAAAAATATCATTTTAAATTCAGAGTCAAAACCGAATACTTCATCAAAAGGTTCTTCAGTCCACAGTGTGCTTCACTTGTGAAGGTATTTCTGAACATGAGGACGTCTACTCTGGAGAGAACAGGATGTACATTTTTGTTATGGCCCCTTTATAAAGTTGGGAGATTTATGAGAGACAGTTTAAATTAAAATGTTCAGAACTGATCTTGCAGTACCCGAGCTATCTGGACTTCTATTTCCTACTACTGATCAAAATGCAAAACAGCTGGATCTCAAAATACAGTCTGCAACCTTTTCTTTCAGAAAAGCCATTTTTGGCCTGAAAAGGAAAGAGAAATCTGTCTACAACTACAATTATTTTTATATTTTCCTTAGAGACTCAAAACTTGGTACCAGATGTAGGCTATGACGCACATCTTATTTGATAAAATATTAAAACCTTTTTTTTTAATTCTGTGTATAGGCCTACACATTTTTTCTCAACAATCACAAAAAAATCTAAGGCAATCTCTTTTATTAATTAAAATGCCTTTATTGTCACAGCATGGTCATGATAGACAAGTATTTCTGGATGTACGGTAAAGTTTTAAGGTCTGAGGAGACGCTGCAGTTCAAGGCTGATTAAAACTTCTGAAAGGGACACAATAACACCAGAGCCCATGTTGTAAAGGTACAACACCTTGCGTTAGGATTAACTTAATGTTAACCTCTCCTGCTCATCTTACTTTGGGGCAAAATCCGTCACTTTTCCAGCAACTGGAACCTGAACTGTACATTTACTGCCACACTGACAACTTACTGCTAAGTTTAAGTTTCTGTTCCACTGTGAGCAGCATCGTCACTCAGGCTGCTACTTGTTCTCCCTCATTTTCACGTCGCACACACTTATGCACTGCCCTAGTCCTTAAAGGAGCTGCACTATGCTGATGACAGTATTCTTTATAAAGTCCAATAAATCCAAATAAACATATTTGCAAATCATTGCATTTGGTTTTTATTCACATTTTTTCACAACTTCCTAACTTTTTTGCAACTGCAGTGTGTAAATTACAAATATTTAGTGTTTAATTAGTTTATTTTGAAAAGTATAAATATTTTCACGTCAGTTTGTAACACATCATTAATATGCTTCATTAAAGTTTACTTTAATTTCACTTCATTAGAAGTTTATTTAAGTGTGCTTTTAAAAAGTGCACTTCAATTTACATTTATTTAAAGCTGTGCTTCAGTGTACTTTGAAAAAGTTGCACAAACAAGATAAACAGCCATATATGTACTTTAAGTCTACTAAGTATACTTGATGTTGTTCCAGTAATAGTATGATAAATACACTTAAGGAGTGTGCTTTTTTTTACTTAATACACAATTAGTTGTTCCAAATTAGCAAACTTCAAGGTAACTAATCATTAAAACACATGTATACTGATGATTAATCTGACTCCAGGAACACTCAAGCGTACTAAAATTTAATATACTTAGTATTTATTTTTCACCCTAAAATCTACCCAATAACCAACGAGGCAGTGCTAGTCGGAGTAGGGTGGGTAATGACTTCACCATCCTGGGACAAAAATTAGTACTGTGTGGGTTTGGGAGGGGTTTAAAATGTTCTACATGATTTATAGTGTTTGGATCTGTTTTTTACAACTGATATTACATTTTGTTATTACAGAGAGAGATTAAAATACTGGGACAAAGGTACTGTTTGGTACCAACCCGACCACATTTTGACTGATTGAAGGTCAGAAACACCAACTCGGGACTATCGGCTTCGTACTCGCAACGATTGCAGCATTAAAGCACTCTGTTTCTGTGTGTCAGGTCACATCAGCACTTTATTCATTTAAAAATGCTTTTTCAGCTCTCCTGCATCAGCAGGTAACCTCACCGCAGCAGCAGGAGGTTTTTCAAAGAGAAAAGAAGACACGGCAGTGAAGCTGCTCAAAATCGGGGCAGCGATCATGTCTGTTTAACAATTAACATACGGGTTCTGTGGGAATAACATTCATTTTTTACTACTTCAAAGAAGTTGCCTCAATAATGGTTCCAGTTCAGTGAAAACAGCTGCTCAGACCTTCACACCATTAGCTGCTCTTCTACCAATTAGTGAGAGTTTGATCGACACTTCAAAGAGTCCAGAACAGTTTCGCTCAGACTCTCACTGAACCCAGCAGGTAGACTGACTGCAGGTCCTCGCTCATTACTGGGGATTAGCATGTCAGCTAGTAACAGCAGGCAGCAATTACAGGGAAAAACAAAGCTGTTCCCCTCAATATATCATTATAAACATAACCAGCCTGTATACATAGAAATAATATGATAATATGCGATGAAAGCACTTGAACTAATAATAGATGCAAACAATATGTTGCCTCACAGTAGTTTCTTTGGTCCACTGCCTCCCATCCCCGAACCCCCGACACACACGAGTCCTTGGTACAAGTGTCACACATTCTGTCCTGAAGTAGAAGTACAGATACTTGAATAAAAGTAGAAGTACTGATTCAACTTGTTTACTGCAGTAAAAGTGAAAAAATTCAGGCTCTTAAATGTCCTCAAAGCATCAAATTAAAAAGTCGTCCTCTGGTGGACGTTTAGCTCAGTTGGTAGAGTGTCCGACCCATGTATGGAGGCTGTTAGTCCTCTGCAGCGGCCACTGGTTCGACTCCTGCCTGCGGCCCTTTGCTGCATGTCGTCCCCCCTCTCTCTGCCCGTTTCCTGACTACTCTCTGGCTGTCCTGTCAATTAAAGGCAAAGAAAAGAGTCGTCCTCTGAAGGATATTTCTACTGACTGTTTCTGTACAAAGACAACTGAACCTCAACTTTTCTCTGCAGTTATTTTCGTCTTGTTGCGTCTTTTACACACTTTGTTGTTACATCTTTGAGAAGTGAAGAGGCCTCTTGTATGAGAGAAGAAACGTCTTCAAGAATAACCCTTTTACGAATTCATTTTTGTCTTTTACATCTTTTACGTTATTTTCATCTTGTTATGTCTTTTACATCATTTTTGTCTTGTTACATGTTTTTATGTTGTCGTCATCTTGTTACGTCTTTTTATGTCATTTTTGTCTTGTTACATGTTTTTATGTTGTCGTCATCTTGTTACGTCTTTTTATGTCATTTTTGTCTTGTTGCATCTTTTAAGTTGTTTTCATCTTGTTTTGGTTCGTTTTAATTTGTTTCTGTCAAGTCTGAATGAGGCTGATGATGATAATGTTAAAATTACAGTTTTTCAAAGTCTGGTGAGTTTGTTGAGATCAATAAATCGGCTGTTTCTGATTAAACCAAACGTCTACAAAGCTTTAAAAAAGCTCTCTGACTGTATTGATCCTTTCCATCATGTTGTCAGACACTAACAAGAACAATCTGAGCCTGTCAGAAACAAAAACAAGCATCAGCCGCCCTGTGCGCTCCGCAGTGCGCTCTGGTGAAGCGTCCGACGGCGTGTCAGCTGCCCTGCGCGCTCCGCGGTGCGCTCTGGTGAAGTGTCTGACGCCGCATCAGCCGCCCTGCACGCTCCGCGGTGTGCTCTGGTGAAGCGTCCGACGGCGCGTCAGCTGCGCTCCGTTTCTATCACTCTTCTCTGCTTCCATCACAGTTAGTTTTGTGGTTTGTGGTGATTTAGAGACTCGGTTTGTAAAGTTTACAGCCTGTCATGATGTTGCATTGATCTGTGCACAGTGACAGATAAAAAACAAGAACTGAAACTTGTTTACTGACCACTTGTTTATCTTCTCTTATCACTCAACAGACAGAACATGTTGGTCCAGAGGATATTTTTTTAATACGTCCACCAGCTAATATAAAAATAAATGAATGATTCCCTGTAATTCCTCATTGCAATGTTCTCCCTGTGCATTTTTGTAGCTTCTAGCACACACAGACTGACAGCGGGAGAAAAAAAGCGACTTGAGAATCTCAGTCGACTGACGGATCTCTGATGATTTGAATCTTGGACTTTCAATGAGCAGTAATATTCTGTCTGTCTTCTACCAGCTTTGACCTGTTTACTGTCACTGAAATGGTGTCTAATGCAACAGTATGAAATCAATTTCCACTTATTTTTTTATTTTTTACACTTCACAGCCCTCATTAGCTGTCTGCTTGGTGCATTAAGCACTTCTGGAAGAAAATCAGCAGCTATTGTATCGTCCGTGCCCTGCAGCCTCTGTCACAGATTCCTCGTCTCTTTGCTGTGACACCAGCTCATTAAATCTATTTAGGGAAAAAGCTGCTGTTGTGGTGAATTTAAGGCTTATCAGGGGATGAGCTGGCATTAGAAAAAACACATCAATCACCCGGCATGCACTCACAGACCACCCGGGTGTCATTACTTCCACATGGAACCTCCAATTACACACACACACACACACACACACACACACACACACACACACACACACACACAGAGACGATACATTTAGTCAATATTCAGTCTGCATTTGATTAATGATCCAATTACAAAAACAACACTTTTTCAAAACTCTTCACACAGTCAGTGCAACATGTCATCAGGACTCATGCATGATGCACAGATTTAATCTTAAATCGTGCATGTGAACAATTCATCAACACTTTCATCCTCCCGGTTTTGTTTGCATGACTCGCTTTTTGGGCTGTGAAATGTCACAAAGAAAAAGCCATTTATGCCTTCTTTATGAAAACAGAAGAAAAATGTTAGTTGCATTTTTCATTAGTGAAGTGATACAAAACAGAGATCAACAGTTCAGACAAGGCATCTGTCATTACTGACTCATACTCATACACACAGTCTGCAGCATCACAAACATGAATCTTCACCTCCACAACTCTTATATAAAAGAGAATCTGAACAAACTTTGAAACTGAGTGCTGCTCTGTTTCATATGAAGAGTTCTGTGGTTTTGATTAAATTTGACCGTGTAGAGGAAGTGAGGTGTGGAGGAACAGTGATGCTACATGTTACCTGCTCTCACAGTGTCAGACATGTTTTGTTTCTCATCTGTCTTATAAAACACAAACTCATTCCACACGTGCGCTTATGAAAGCTCTGGTGTGCAACGCGGTACGAGATCAGTTCTTTGACATGAAATGAAGAGGAGAGACAGGAGAGGGAGGGGGGAGCACAGTGAGAGCGGTGCAGGCAGAGGCAGGGACAGAGAGAAAACAGAAGAAAGTTACAGCAGCAGATCACTGATGCCAAAAATGAAACATATGCGCTTTCTGATGAGATGAATCATATGCTAGTGCTGCATCGATTTTTATCTGATTCACATTAAGCTTTGTACTGATACAGGTCGTCTGAATCGATCTATCTTACATATTAAAGCCTGATGGATCAAATGCATGAGCATCATTACACCCCTAATATAGACGGAGATATTTCCAAAAACATTAGGGCCACTTTTGTGGACTGTGTCATCCTAACTAATGACATCATGTTCTTGCATTTTCTCCAGAACTGTCAGACGACCTCCTGATGTTGGAAGGCAATTTATGCAGCGTTATCAACGTGAATCTTGTCTCAACAATTACTTTCACCTCCACAAACTCACTCAAACCACCAAAACACTTCATGCATGTCTCAAAATAATCGTTTTGACTGAAACACTGACAATTATTTTCATCAGTGTGCCGCAGTTTTTTATGATTGCTTGCACACTATAGTTGAAAATAAAACAGTCAGTGAAACCTGACACTCAAGGAGCAAAACCTCAGCCCAAATCACTAATCACACTTCTCTCATTAGTACAGAAACTTCAACATGCTGTCACTTTTTGCCTTTCAAACACTGCCTTCAAAATAAACACCTCTTCCAACCAAAAAACACAGCTCTCAGGCAACATTTCAAACAAAAACACAGATGAAAACCAACTTTTCACTAAAATCAGTTCTCTGTAGCTACTACACATATTTTGGTATCAGCATTTCATTTTTGAGATGATGTTCTGCACGCCACCATGTGACATTTTAGATGTATTTTGATTGGTCTACATGTAAATGAAGTCCTGTGGGCGGGTCCAGCCAGGAGAAGAGACGATGCTGGTGGTTTGTGTAATTCATTCTTTCTTTTTGTCTCACTGTGTTCATGTAGCACAATAAATTATCTTTATAATATCATCTGTTCTGATTTTCAGTGCTAAATGAAACCTTGTGAAATGAATGGATGTATTGACTGATTTTACAATGTGGAGAGAGACAATTATTGTCATCAGTGTGCAACACTGGCCTTGTGTGTTGTGTTTGGTCAATATATTCATGTGCTTTACTCTGACAATGTCTGAAAAATAATTAGAAAAGTAGAAATGCTGAAAGTGTTTTAGATTGAGCCCAGCAGTGTGTAACTGGCTCAGAGACAGATCGTATGAACCATGTGTGTGCCACATGGTGGATGGAAGTGTTCTGCTACTTTGTGTGTGTGTGTGTGGTGTTTTATGAATTGTGTGTAGTGTTTTTACAAAATGAGTTTTGTAAAATCATCCTCAAGAAAAATAAAATAAGATAAAATAAGATATTCCTTTATTAGTCCCACAATGGGGACTTTTGCAGCAGCAAAGTGGACAGAAAAAATATAAAGAGGCATCAATTAAAAATATAAAAACTAAAATATAAGCAAGAGGAAATACTGAAAATATGAACAAATTTAACAAAGAAATCTAAACATAAAATATAGGAATGGTATAAACAGGGGAAATATAAAAATAGAAACAGTATATAAACAATATAAGGAGACTCAGAATGATAATAACACACCTGATTAAGAAACTGGAAAAAAACTGTAAACTAAAGCACCAAAACCTTAAACATGTGTAACCTTGTCACAACTACAACATTTTTTCTTTGCACTTTGTTTGCAACTCTGCAACAGACTTCTTACAAAACGCTGCACTCTGTTTCTGACATTCGACACTTGGTTCAAGAATGAAACATCTTGTAATCACTGAGAAAACACTTTTGTTCAAAATACAAAGTGCACCTTAAACTGGGAACACACACACACACACACACACACACACACACGAGTCTTACAAATAGACAACAACATCATGACTAGTTTTCAGTTGCTAGTTTGACGAGACAAACTGCAGAAATTTAAGATAACTCGGCTATAAAAGGCCTGGTTTTGTTCTTTGTTAGGTTATAGTTTTTTATGATTGCTCGGACACTAAAATTAAAAATACTACACAGTCAGTGAAACCTGACACTCAAGGAGCAAAACCTCAGCTCAGATCTGCACATTGTAAAGTCAGTTCATCCATACATTTCCTCTGGGCTACACTGTACTGATTTTAGAGAAAAGTTGCTTTTTCACCTGACTGCTGCAGCAGCTGATCTGCTGAGGTTGGACTGAACTCTGTGCAGCCTCTCAGTGTCGACCCAAAGTTCACAACATGGTCAACTAATGCTGCTGAAATCACATCTGATAAATCTGGTCCTCGTCTTCTTTGTTCACGTCCTTTTGTGTCGAGGACAGGTAAACTCACCTGTGGCCATGTTATAGCCCTCATGCCTGACTGGTGAGTTACATTGTTTGAATTGTTGTAATTTGAAAGGCAGAGTGGTGAAATAAAGAAGTGACATCATGTTAGATTTCTGTGTCTAAAGTAGAGGAGTGTGTTTAGTGTTTTGCAAAAAGTGTGAAACTGAAAATGTGCTCATAGTCGAGCAGATCTGGGCTGAAGTTTTGCTCTTTAAGAATCAGGTTTCACTAACTGAGTGTTACTTTTAATTTTAGTGTGCAAGCAATCGATGATCTTGATCTCTGGCCATTCAGAGAGATCATTTCTCAAAGAAAAGTGAGGTGAAGAGAAGGGACGCTGAGATTAACTGGAAATATCGAGTTTGTCAGTTTAACTTTTTCCCTCTGGTCGACACAGGGTGCTAAAATAATCTGCTGACATGCTGAAATCTAATATTTTTAGCAAACTACAGTCACATTGTTAGCGTACAAGCACTTTGTCCTCTGGTAGGTGTAGTTTTCAGAGCATGATGTGTTGTAAAGTAAAGTAAATTTAGTGACGCCTCAAAGTGCAGGATGAGTCATAAACAGTTTTTATCAGTTTCCAGAAAAATAAAAATTCTGAAATACCATGAAAAATACCAGAGAATACCTGCAGAATGGCTTTTTTTGTCATTGTTGGGTCAAATACTGGCATATAAATGAAGTATCTCCATACACATAATAAAAAACCTTAAACATTGATTTTGACTTTGTGGAAACTTTAGTACTTTAAAATTAAAGATAAAATCATATCTAATTTCTACTTTTAAATGAAGTTTAGACATTTCGAATCTGTGTTGACTTCTTTCTCCTTTTATTATAATAGTTTATTTTTGGCATTTTACATTTTATTCTGACATTTGATCAGGTGATTTAATTATAAGAGGCTTATGTAAAGCACTTTGTGGAGGAGCCGTCTTTCTCCGTGACTGTGGACGGACAAACCCTTCAGTTTCCATTAATGTTTGCTTTTAAGAGGCGGTAATGTGGGACGTGATTATCGGAAAATATTGGTTGGGGAAAGGAAGGAATTGAAAGCAAAACCAATTAAAAAAACAATTATCCTGCCTCAAGGCTACCAGTTATAAAACATTTTGCTGAAAAGAAATAAAAGCAAACACAGATGGGATTAGTGCTTGTTTTTTTTTTTTTTTCCTTTTATCCTCGTTAATGTTAAAATATGAATGCTGAGCGGCTGTTTTTGTCTCTGAAGAGAGAAAAATGTGTCAAACATGACAGATTAATGCTGCAGCCGCCACCCAAAAGGATCAGTGATTCAGTTAAGAATCACATGTTGTTTCCTGTGATGATGAATATTTTTCTTCACTGAATCTTCTCATTTAGACTCGGCTCTCAGCTGTGGGCAGCTGGTTGAGCTGCAGGTAATCAAACGCTGTGTGTGGTTTGTCGTTGTAAATGGATGTGAAATCCTATTACGCTCAGCACACACAGAGAGACGGACACAAGAGGGGAGACTGAATTAATTCAGCGCTGCTGAGGCGCCACATCCAGCCACAAAACTGATGAATCTCCTGTCCAAACTCTTCTGTCAGCATTCACAACAGACACAAGACTAATGGACGCTCACTCTCTGTACTGATACCATCTCATCATTTCTTCACTGAGACACAGAGGAAGAGCTGAGAGGAATACAGAGAAGGTGAAAACACGTCTCCTACAGCAAACACTCCTCCTGTTACTTCAGTGTCAACACAGGACGCAGTGTGACCTTCATACAGCAGGACGGAGGACAGAGTGGACAGAGACTTTTGTCATGATCTTTGCCTCACAAAGCGCTTTAGTTTACTCGCCTACTAAAGGAATAGTTCAGGTTATTACCGACAGTAGATGGAGTTCGACACGCCCCCAGTTTGGAGAAGCAGCAGGAGTACCGGTGCAGGAAGCTAAGTGATGTCCTGCTGTGACCAGAGTCAGCAGCAAACACAGATTTTAGACACTTAAAAAATGAATATCAGTTTTCAGCGTGCACAATATTTAGAATATTTTCACCGGTTTACCGTGCTGTCCGACAGCCTTTTCTGACAGAAAACCACTGTTATGTGAGCCAAATATTGTTCGCTCTTGGTCAACCAGACTCCTTTTGCAGAAACAGTCATTTTAGCTGACAGAACACAGGAGATGTTGTTCTGCTGCTGCCTCCACCTGTTAGTTTGTTTGTGTTACTGTGAGACTTTGGAGAGTCCGAACTAGCCCTTTAAAAACTAACCCTTTACGTCAGGGTCTGCAACCTGCAGCTCCAGAGCTAAATGTGTGTTATTTCAGTAACACATTAAAACTACAAATGTATTCCGATCATTTCATTATGAGTCTCACATCAAAAGGTTCATCTCCCTGCAGAGAGTTTGTCTGCTCAGAACTCAGATGAAAGGGCTGGAAGTTTGTTTGTGCCCGACAGAAAATACAGAAAATTATAAACATGGTGAATTTGTGAAGTTTTTCATTCATATTGTCATTAAAGGGTAAATCTGTTCTTGCATGAATCTCTGTATTTCACTCCTGTCAAAGAAAATGACTGTTTTCTTTTTCTGAGCCGTTCTTTTGTTGTTTCTTTTTACTTTACAGGAGAGATACTGAAGGTTAAATTTGAGGGAAAATGTGACCACACAGCGACAGTCAGAAAGAGCAGAGACGTGTTCAAAGAAAAAAGTCATTGAGGTTCTCCAGAAAACCGCTGGTGCTCTTTTTAACCAGACAGAGGGTGAAATTGTCGGGTGAGTGTGTAAGAAAACTCAAGTGAAGTCACATTTACAGCCAAACGTGACGCATAACCAAATCTACAGAAAATCTGCAGAAGAACAACAGTTTTTGTTTTTGCCTGTATGATTGTACACACTGTCTGTTTCATGTTAATTAGAATTAAAATGCTGAATTATTTATAATTTATAATCATCATCATGAAAAAAAAACAAGAGCTCTGGTGTCGGTATTGTATCATATCAAGATCCAAATTCAGATATCAGGCATCTCTATTGGAAACATTTGGGATAATTAAAGTACACAGCTCAACAAAATAAACAAAATATACAACATCTGCGTCTATAGTGTTTTTAGACATTTTTATGCAGAAATATTCCATATTTTAGCTTTAAAGCGATATTCCACTTTACATGATAACCCACTCAGTATGTACTCACCTCTATGCTGATGTGATGATGGTGAAGATCTTCAGTTCACAAAACAATCCTGGAGTTTCAGCAGAAAACAGGGTTGCAGCCAAATCCAGTACAATGGCAGTGAATGGAGACCACGGATAAAATGTTAAAAAAAGAACACAAAACAAACACAAAACATCTCCATCCTGCTCGTGTGGTGTAATCCAAGTGTCCGTGAGTTGCGACATTAAAATTTAACCACAAAAGACGCCATTTACACCATGTTTTTAGCTGAAATGTCAACTGTAGCATGTAGCAGGTAGGATGTAAACATGGCGTCGATCTCGCGAGACCTTGTATATCTCTTAATGGACGCACGTGTGAAAATGTCGCAAGAGTCACCATTCACTGCCATTGTACTGGATTTAGCTGCAACCCTGTTTTCTGCTGAAACTCCAGGATTGTTTTGTGAACTGAAGATCTTCACCATCATCACATCAGCATAGAGGTGAGGACATACTGAGTGGGTTATCATGTAAAGGTGGAATATTGCTTTAAATCACATTCTTCATGTACATAATCATTAATTTGATCTGAGTTTTGCTGCACGTTTGTTTTTACAGAAACATCAACTTCTCCACCACAGACAAGTGATATTTTGAGTTGTTTTTGTTTTGTCTGAATTTTCAGTATGTCCTCAGGTTATTATTATGCACAAATTTCACATAAAAATAGGCAAAAGGAAACCCGTATTCAGACTCCGACTTGTTTAACCTTCTCTCATCAGTTAACCACCAGCGCATGTTGTCACCAGGATTTTTTTGAAAATTGGTTAATCTAGATTAAAAAAATTGACTGTTACTGTGCTGCTTCTGGAAGAATCTCTCAGGAAGTCCTCCAATCCCAAACTTTTTTTTAGTTGAAATGTAAAAGATGAAAGTAGCTGAAGCATCAGTTGAATTACTTTCTGGCTTGTTAAACTGATTTTATGTCCTTATGCACATTAGAGTATAAAGAAAAATGTAGTACAGAGGTTCTGAGAGACAGAAAATGACAGCATTTATTCCGGAGTGAGTCATTACAGAAACGTTCCAGGATCCGACTCTGTTACAACCTTCAGACAACGTGACTCAGAGGTTTATTAAAAAATGAGGCTGACAGCTGAACTGCATGTTTGAAATGTGTTAATGATTTAATGAGACCTGAAGACTGATGTCAAACTGGTGAAAACTGTCACAACACACGAGTCGTGTAACTAAGAAAAGCTTTTTATTATTAACCTCTGCAGTGTTGCTGCTGTATGAGTGAGAGCCTGAGGTCTGTGACTATTTAAGTATTTAAAGGGATAGTTCACCCAAAAATGAAAATTCAGGCATTATCTTCTCACCTTCATGCTGATTTAAGGTTTAGTTTTTTCAGTCCACAAAACACTGCTGGAGTTTCACAGGAAAAAAATGGAAGTGAATGGTGACCAGTTTTCAAACTAAAAAAGACAAGAAAACAAAAACAAAAAATGCCTCCCTACTGCTCGTCTCCTAAAGCCCCAACATGCCAAGTTGTCTAAAAAATGTTATTTCCATCATGTTTTCAGCCTGAAAAAAATATAGAATTTATTCCACAGTAACCATGCAACTGGCCGTGCTGTCATGCACTTTCACGTATATGTGTGCATGTGACATGCAGGAAAATAGGGCTCCCCTGAAAGCCACTGTGACTGAATTTTCTTTTTTGAGCAAACTATCCCTTTAATAAGCTGAAGGAGTCTGCAGGTAACTGTAGAGGTGATGAGGCAGTCAACATCTTTGTGGTTGCAATTCAAGCTAACGAGCTGCCAGAAAACAACTTGTGTCAGCTGTGGAGCCCTGTGCCCAGCGTGCCCAGCTGTGCCCAGCTGTGCCCAGCTGTGCCCAGCTGTGCCCCAGCTGAGCCCCAGCTGAGCCCCAGCTGAGCCCCAGCTGTCACACTGCTGTGGATTCAGTTAATGAAAAAGGAAAATTCAACCAGGGTTTTCAATTAAATGTGTGTTGCTGTCGTGGAGGGCTTCCCCCTGAAAGTCGAGGATTTGAATCATCAGTCAGAGACCCTCAGTCGACTGATTCTTCAAGTCAAGCAGATGTTTTTTTTGTTTGTCAGTCAGCGTGAATTACAGTAACAGGACAAAACAGACAGAAGCTTGTTGTGCTGGTTTTCAACTGATGAGAAAGGGTGAGGCGAGTGGTCGGTAAACAAGTTTCAGTTCTTGGTTTTTATCTGCATCATTGTACTCAGATCAATGCAACATCATGACAGGCTGTAAACTTTACAAACTGAGTCTCTAAATCAGCACAAACCACAAAACTAACTGTGATGGAAGCAGAGAAGAGTGATAGAAACGGAGCGCAGCTGATGCGCCGTCAGACGCTTCACCAGAGCGCACCGCGGAGCGCGCCGGACTGCTGACGCGTTGTCGGACGCTTCACCAGAGCGAACCGCGGGCGCGCCGGACTGCTGACGCGTTGTCGGACGCTTCACCAGAGCGCACCGCGGAGCGCGCCGGACTGCTGACGCATTGTCGGACGCTTCACCAGAGCGCACCGCGAGCGCGCCGACTGCTGACGCTTGTCGGACGCTCACCAGAGCGCACCGCGGACGCAGTTTGTTTCCTTGTGCTCAGATTGTTAGTGACACAGTGAGAGACCTTTTTTTATTTTTAGGAGCTTTTATGCTTTTACTTTATAGGACAGCTGTGACAGGAAACGGTAATGTCATGCAGCAAAGGGCCGTAGACCATAGTTGAACCCACGGCTGCTGTACTCTTGTTCTGCAGGCACAATTGCTGCATATTGCTCTTTAATCAATTGCAGATAATCTTATCTCATAAATCAGAAGTACGTCTATGTGGATCTAAAGCAGTTTTCAGATAAATGGTGGAGGAAGATAACATTTGCTTCATTTATCGTGTCTCTTTCTCTGCACACACTGACTGATTAAGAAACAGTCACAGCTGTGATACTTGATTACTTTGAAAGTGAAACTGAAAAAACAGCATCTCTACGAGTCTGTCTGCTAGAATCTTGAGCTGAGGTAACAAGAGCACAGAGAGGGCACATTAAAATCCCAGAGTGCACTGAGACATTTGTTCATTTATCCAGCAATGGCCTGATGAGTCATCTACAGGCAATAAAAGCAGGGCTATCCCTCACTCGACTTATTAGTGCAGGGACACACATTCACACAGCCATCAGTTTAACCTAAAAGAGCTGCATAATCAGCAGAACATCCCTCACAGAGCGATTTTAAGGAATAAAATGAACTAAATGAGCGATTTGACCCACTAATACATACCTCCTACAACCAGACTTCGAACTATCCCTTTAAAAAGACCAGCACGCCGTGACCATCATTTGTTTTGTAATCACCACCTTCTGCTGGTCACTATCTCATCTTCTGACATGTGAGACAGTTTCTGCCTGACTGTCGCCTTGGTGAGGCCCCTGAAACAGTTTTAATCACAGCGTGCTCTTACAGTTGTGTAATTACTGGGTGCAGCTGCTTGTGTTCTTTTATTTCAGATGAGGTGAGCTGCTGCACAGAGCAGCGTGATGACTGACGGAGAAATCTCATTGCCGTGGAGACAGAAATCTCTCTTTTTTTTAAAGTCTTCTAGGGTCTCATTAATGAACCTATTCAGTGTTTTGTGTATAAACTGCACACGTAACATACAGAATGTGATTTATCTCATGTGTCAGACTTTTGAGGCACTCCTGAATGCAGAAACCACTCATGGGAGAGAAAGCACACAGGGATCAGACAGGAAAATAATTAAATATAAAAATTATTCCTCCATGCATGTAAAAAATGCATGATCCCTCAGTTTAATATTTTGGACCCTCAGTTTAATATTAATAATAACTGCCAAGTGCAGGTGGTAGGTGATGCGTTCGGGAGCATGTTCAGGGTGCACAGACTGTTCGTCTCCATGTGCACCGTCTGTTTTGGGTCGTGTGTGTGCAGCAGCACATCACTGTGCAATCACATCGCTGATCTCATCGCTCTGAAACAGCTGAAATAGTCACAGATCATTTCCACTGAAGGGAAGATTCTGCAACGCTGTCTTGCAGCTGTGTGTTCTGTGGACTAAAAAACTGAACCTTCAGTCGGCATGAAGGTGAGCAGACAATGACTGAAATTTCATTTCTGGGTGAACTATCCCTTTAAATAACATCACACTCGAGGTTGTGCTGTTGTAGTAAATATTCACTCGTTTATTTGGCTCCACCCACACAAACAGTTCCACAACTGGACTGTTGCCTGGCAACACAAACATTTCTCTGCACACTGATGTTCACTTGCCAGCTGCTCTGTGTAGGTCTGTATGTTACTGCTGCAGAGCTCTTCTTCTTCTTCAGTTGTCTGGATGGACCAATAAAATGTCCTCAAGACTCAATCCAATTGATTTTGAGTTGATTTATTTTGAACATTAAAAAAAATAAATGTACAAAAAAACAATACAAAATAGAAACTAGGGATGCATTGATGCCTGATAGCAGCATCGGGCATCAGGTCTGATACTGTCCTCATATACTCATACTCATAGAACTACTCAGATACCCCACACCTGATACCACGTCACGAAAAACAGCCACTAAACACAAGCAAATTAATAAAACACCTAAAGAACCGATCTGACGTAGAGTTCAGTTTGCTGAAGCTTTCTTGGTTGCATCATCACTATCAACATTATAGAGACTCGCTGTCCTCAGCATCATCCACTGCTGACAGCACAGCACACCCAACGTCACTCTTTGGGGTTCACAGCAGGGTCAACACATGGCACCACACTCATACCTGCCCCCCCGAAACAATGGCAGGTAGATCACTTTATGATCCAGTTTGTGCCTCGTCAGCTTTGCTCATGTCCATGTTACATGTGGTTCCAGCAGATTTTTATGATCACACCATGAATTTATTTTCATACACTCTTTTAATAATAACATTATCTATCATAATAATTGCTTGTGTATTTATTTTTTGATTTCCAAACAATCAAAGTTTGGTTTTGTTCAAATTTCATGATAATTTGTTTGAGTCAAACCACATCTTTAATTTATTCATTTCTGATGGAAATTGTTCCTGGAGCAGAAAATATTAGAACGTGTTTTCTGTTTCTGTCTGTTCCTGTTTCTGTCTGTTTCTGTGTGTGTGTTTCTGTGTGTGTTTCTGTCTGTTTCTGTGTGTGTTTCTGTGTGTTTCTGTCTGTTTCTGTGTGTTTCTGTTTCTGTCTGTTTCTGTGTGTGTTTCTGTGTATGTTTCTGTCTGTTTTTGTGTGTTTCTGTGTGTGTTTTCTGTGTCTGTTTCTGTCTGTTTTTGTGTGTTTCTGTGTGTGTGTTTCTGTCTGTTTTTGTGTGTTTCTGTGTGTGTGTTTCTGTGTCTGTTTCTGTCTGTTTTTGTGTGTTTCTGTGTGTTTCTGTGTGTGTGTTTCTGTGTCTGTTTCTGTCTGTTTTTGTGTGTTTCTGTGTGTGTGTTTCTGTCTGTTTTTGTGTGTTTCTGTGTGTGTGTTTCTGTGTCTGTTTCTGTCTGTTTTTGTGTGTTTCTGTGTGTGTGTTTCTGTCTGTTTTTGTGTGTTTCTGTGTGTGTGTTTCTGTGTGTGTGTTTCTGTGTCTGTTTCTGTCTGTTTTTGTGTGTTTCTGTGTGTGTGTTTCTGTGTCTGTTTCTGTCTGTTTTTGTTGTGTTTGTCTGTGTGTGTGTTTCTGTGTCTGTTTCTGTCTGTTTTTGTGTGTTTCTGTGTGTGTGTTTCTGTCTGTTTTTGTGTGTTTCTGTGTGTGTGTTTCTGTGTCTGTTTCTGTCTGTTTTTGTGTGTTTCTGTTGTGTGTGTTTCTGTCTGTTTTTGTGTGTTTCTGTGTGTGTGTTTCTGTGTGTGTGTTTCTGTGTCTGTTTCTGTCTGTTTTTGTGTGTTTCTGTGTGTGTGTTTCTGTGTGTGTGTTTCTGTCTGTTTTTGTGTGTTTCTGTGTGTGTGTTTCTGTGTCTGTTTCTGTCTGTTTTTGTGTGTTTCTGCGTGTGTTTCTGTCTGTTTCTGTGTGTTTTTGTGTGTTTCTGTGTGTGTGTTTCTGTCTGTTTTTGTGTGTTTCTGTGTGTGTGTTTCTGTGTCTGTTTCTGTCTGTTTTTGTGTGTTTCTGTGTGTGTTTCTGTGTCTTTCTGTCTGTTTTTGTCTGTTTCTGTCTGTTTCTGTCTGTTTCTGTGTGTGTTTTTGTGTGTTTCTGTGTGTTTCTGTGTGTGTTTCTGTGTGTGTTTTTGTGTGTTTCTGTGTGTTTCTGTGTGTGTTTTTGTGTGTTTTTGTGTGTTTTTGTGTGTTTCTGTGTGTGTTTCTGTCTGTTTCTGTGTGTGTTTTTGTGTGTTTTGTGTGTTTTTGTGTGTTTCTGTGTGTTTCTGTGTGTGTTTTTGTGTGTTTTTGTGTGTGTTTCTGTGTGTGTTTTGTGTGTTTCTGTGTGTTTGTCTGTTTCTGTCTGTTTCTGTGTGTGTTTCTGTGTGTTTCTGTCTGTTTCTGTGTGTTTTTGTGTGTGTTTCTGTGTGTGTTTTTGTGTGTTTCTGTGTGTGTGTTGGCGTGGTCGTGTTGGCCTCTCTTCACTCTCCAGCTCTGCTCTCACTGCACCTGTTCATCATCAGTAATCAGCACACCTGCCTGCCATCACACAGCAGAACACCAGGATTAACGCGCCTGCTCCTCATCTTGTCGTCTTCGTCAGGTCGCTCGCCAGCTCTCTGCCAAACCTCCTCCTGGATCCCTTCTGCCCTCACTTCACCCGCAAACTCCTGACAGACACCGTCTCTTCATCCCTGCTGCTCTGTAATCATGAAGACTTCAGTTTTTCACTTTCTCCTTTGTCAGGATTCAACCACTGACATAAATAAATCATTAATCCGTTTGAGTCTTTTTTTTTTTAAAGAAAAGATTTCAGCTTCTTAAATGTGAATATTTTCTGGTTTCTTTCCTCTCTGACAGTAAACTGAAGATCTTTGAGTTGTGGACAAAACAAGACATTTGAGGACGTCTTCTTATTTTCCACCATTTTCTAACATTTCATGAATGTGAAAAAATTTGTCAACTTTTTCAAAAGAATTTCAGTTGGGCTCAAAACTCAAGAGTCTATTGCAGTAAGTTGTCTTGTCAGTGTTGAGTTTCCTCAACTTTTTTTGTTTTTACAGTGTAGATCAACAATCATAAATGAAAATTAAGATGTAAAAAAATAACTGTTTATTCATTTAAGTTAATTCTGTCCTCCTCCTGTTTGGCCCTCTGTTGTTATTTTGACTCCTGGGTATTCTGCTGTTGTGCCCTTCTGCTTTGTCTGTCAAAGCACTTAGTAAACTCAGTTTTTAAAGGTGCTATATAAATAAAGTTTTTATTATTATTATTATTATTAATTCTTTGACAAAACCACAGGGAGCCGCTGGAGGCGGCTAAACCGTGCCTCCAGGGTTTCACAGCAGCTTTTATTTAAAAAAATTGCAATGCATGCTGTGATATTTTAGAAAGAATCACAGGAATTACAGGAACTAGTGAAAATTGCAAAAAAAAAAAAAAAAGTTGCAATTTTTAAAATTCTTTTAACTGTTTTTTGAATAATTAATTAAAAATCAAATCAACACTCTGCTCTGAGTGACCTAACTTCACCAAAAAGGCTCAAGATTACAAATATTTTAATAAAATATGCTAAAAAAATAGTAAATAATAAAACATTGATGATTTCAGTGTTGGGGGGCTGCTGTGATTGGTGGAACTCGTCAGAAGCTACCATGACTGGACAGATTTGTTGCAGTGATTGGACAAAATTGCAGAGTCGAGCAGAATTCACAGGGATCGGCTGAATTTGCGTTAATTGCTGCGATCACCACATCACAGTGGTGGGACTGAACAAAAGAGCCACAGTTTTTAACTGAGACTGTTTCATAAGCAATTAAAATCTCCTTGTTGTATGTTCAAATAAAATTTAGACTTTTCTACTCTCTCGATGCTCCTTTGTCCAAAGTGCCCCCTCATCAGTCAATAAAGGTCCAAAATCCCTCTAGAACAGAGACACTCATTGTGCGGCTCGTCACATGTGCTGCATAAACATACAGTGAACACTGCACTACAAAAACGCAAACATCTGCATTATACTTCTCCCTTCACCGTAATAATTAAGGTGAAGGGAGAAGTATTAATTAAGGCTTAATTAATGGTGTTTCCTAAAGGGGGCACTGTCAAACCTGGCAACGCAGCCCGCTTACGGCATTGTTTACAACACCATCACACTTGACCACAGTGCACGCTTGCAGCCAGGTTACGTTAGCTCCGCTAGCCAGTGTGAGATGCAAGCACAAAATGGATCGATTTCTACTAAAAAAAAGGGCAAAAAACCAGACGGACAGACACACAGTGTTGTAACGAACAGTGAGGAGAAAGAGTCTGAGGAAGCAGCAAACGAAAATCAACATGAAGACGCTGGAGAGGGGACGAGCAGGCAAACGTCAGGTGTTCCCAGTAAAAAACGAAAGGTACAAAGCATACAAGATGAGCACAGGAAATTTCAAGAGAAGTGGACAGACGAATTCTTATTTGTTCTTCATGGCATGAACCCTCTGTGCTTAATATGCAAACAAACCCGCGCCTGTCTGAAACAAAGCAACTTGGAGCGCTATTTCAAAACGGCCCATCCAAAATTCAATGAAAGTTATCCACCTGGCAGTGAACTAAGAAAGAGGAAAATAACACAGCTCACTGCTTCACTTTGTGAGCAGCAAAATCTTATCCACAGGACAACCTCCACTGCAGAGCGTTTAACAGAGGCATCTTTTGAGATAGCGTGGATTTTGGCGCGGGCCAAAAAAACGTTCTCAGACTCTGAAATAGTAAAAGACTGCTTTTTGGCTTCAGCAGAAATACTGTTCACAGACTTTGACAACAAGGACGGATCCTTAAATGAATAAAAGGATTACAGTTGTCTGATTCAACAATAATGAGGCGGATGGAAGACATCGGAAAGGACGTACGTGACCAGTTGTTGGCTGATCTGCGTGCTGCACCTTGTTTCAGTATTAATATGGTCTTAACTGAAAATGTATTGGCTGTGTTGTTTCTGTTTTTGTGGGATGTCCAATTTATATGTAGAAATGCACATTTGCAAAGGTGACTTGGTATGTTGTCGTGAAAGTGGCTCTCCCCTTGATTTTGCTCTGCCAATGTGGCTCTTGTGAAATGAATAGTGAGGATCACTGCTCCAGAATGAATTCCTTGGTTTGTAAAGTCACACCAGGTGGACGTTGAGAACCGGTGTTCCCTCTGTGCTGCGTACGTCTGCGTGTCCTCTGCTCTGTGTGAAATAATTTATCTCACTGACATGTTCATCTCTTGTCCTGTCGTCCGTTATTGATCTGCTTTCTCCCCGGACATCAGCAGATCTGAACACTTTGACAGTGAGGAGCGGATGAGAGGATTTGGAAGCAGAGATAATGTCACTGGATGAGTTGAGTGATGTTGAGAACAGAGTCCAGACCACATGTCGTCACACCGACACCGAGAGAAAAAGACGAGTGTCTGGAGGGCAGCTGATTCATGATGCCGAGGATGAACACCCGATCAAACCATGTCGAGCCAAGAGGAGAATTCAAATAGACCACAGGAAGCAACTCTAGGGGGGAAGAGGAGGAGGAAGAGGAGGAGGAGGATGCTAAATCCACTGCTTCTGCTCTCTGTCCTTCAGTTCTACACTCGTCTGTCTGTGACTAATAAACTGACCCAGTTTTATTTTACTTTACTCACAAGGTCTGACAGGGGTCTGTGGTGGTCTTTCACAGGACAGAATAATACTTTATTATGAGGACCTTTTTCATTTTATTCATTCAGTTTTAATGTCACATTATAATAATAAACGTTGGTCTAAAATAGCAGAATCTTAAATCGATAGCCTGGATCACCTCATATAAAGTGGGTTTATATGAGGTACATATTCACTCAGCCTCTCCACGAAGTCACGATGTTGCGATTGCAGCTATTAACGCAAATTCAGCCAATCCCAGTGAATTCTACACAACACTGCAATGTTGTCCAGTCATCGCAACTTTTCAGCAAATTTGTCCAATCACTGTAGTTTCCTGAGTTCCAGCACTGACAGCAGTCCTACCACCAACGCTAAAATCATACATGTATGTAATGGTGAAAAAAGTCCAAGATGACGTCCTCAAATGTCCTGTTCTGTCCACAACTCAAAGATATTCAGTTTACTGTCCGAGAGGAGGAAAGAAAACAGAAAATATTCACATTTAACAAACTGAAATCAGAGAATTTGGACTTGGTTTCATTAAAAAATGACTCAAAATGATGACTCAGTTATCAAAATAGATGCAAATTAATTTAATAGTTGATTAATAATAGATTAATAATTGCAGCTTCAGTGTTTTATGTTAGTTGTTAGGTTTATTCGTTTGTCTTGCTGTTCTCCCTTTGTTGTGCTCAATTTATTGATTTTAAAAGACTAATAATGTTGAAATTTCCACCCAGTAAAACATTTTTTTCACTGGAGGCCATGATAATGAATTGGCAGCTGTGTGTGCACTGTGCATTTTAAGATTTTACTCCTACTAATAATCCACATTTTTGCTAAATTCAGTGGATGCACATTTGTCCAGAAGAATTAAACTGGAGCTCAGTTTCTCCTCTGCCGGCTGCAGCAGTCTCCTTCTGAACTGTTCCAGTTTAAACAATTTAACACCTTAAAAACCTAATATTTTAATATCACTGATGTCATTTTAGTTAAATGACTGAAGAATGACTGTTTTTAATTTAGGAGGGTAAAACAGTTACTCCAGATGTAATTTAGACCTGCAGGACCATCTGTACAACAGCCTGAGAATAATGAGAGGCTGCAGGAGGAGACAGGCAGCTCACTCTGATTCTCATCTGATTCACGGTGACTCGGAGACGTGTGGGAGTCTCAGAGACGCTGAAGCAGATCTGTTGTGAGGGTTTCTTATCTGGGTAATTGCTTTTCCTGTGCTGGAGAGTGGAGGCACGATGCAACGCATGACACCGTATACAGTTAGGATGTTTTTTTATGATGAATATAAACCGCAGGGTGGATGGAAATTGGACTTCTGGTGGAGGAAGAGGAAAGAAAAAAACATCACAGAGTTGCTAAAGCCAGAGGGGAGGAGTGGATGGGCAGTATTTCATTTGAATGTATTTAAAATATTCATTTAATACTTTGAAGTATTTTGTATTTTGTAGAGCAGAAAAAAATAGGATGTAATTTGTAACAAAATACTTGAAGAGCTTTGAAATACTTTAAGTACATTTTTTAATCCATTTTATTCTCAAATAAGACACAATTTTACCTACAGATTTAAACTGTAGAGAAAAAAACAACTGTACAACAATGAGCCTCATCACAGTCACATGACCTGTCCTGTCGGGTCCAGCAAAACGCTCATTTTGGCCCAGGGCTCTGACCAGGGCTTTGTCTTCCATGCATATTAATCTGATTATTATTCTGTATTTTCTCATTAAAAAAGCTCGTCATTAAATGCCAAACTATCAGAGGTCCCTCAGTAGATGAAGCACCTGCTGCAATGTCACCACAAAGATGCTGAGTCACTGCGAGTCAGATGCAACCATTAATTTGCACCAACATTAACATTAACACGACCTCCACATACGTCGTCCTGAGCTCAAACAAGATTACAAACTGAAGCAGCTGTTGATCACTTGCGGCCCCTAGTGGTCGGTTAAGAAGAGTGAGAAGTCTGCTGTCAGTGGTCGTATAAAACAGAAAATCACTGCCTCACAGTTGTTTGTCTCCACCAACCAGTCAAGTTACAGTTTACATCCACGTCTGTCCAGACTCATGTCATGTCTGTAGTGAAGACGTAGAAGGAATGCTCCATTTAGAGGGATGTTTGTACACGTCCTCAGAAATAAATGCTATGTAAACACGAAGGCAAACATGTGGTTAAACAGCAAATATATCTCCAGTCTAAGAATCACTTTTGACCTACAGCAATGATACATGAAAAATAAAACAAACAAAAAAGAAACGTTATTCATTTCCATTTAATTTTATGTCAGAGCCTCAGGGAGTCACTGGAGGGACAAAAGGGCCGCGTGCAGCTCCGGAGGCGCAGGGTACAGGCTGCTGTCCTGGATAAATGTTTATAATCAAAATAACATCAGCTTAAAGTCGAGTCGGCTAAGTCGAGCTTCTACATGATGTTCTCTAGAACTGGCAAATATACCCACAAACTACAAACCTCCCAGCATGCACCCCTGAATCACAGCCTCCCTCCTCCAAGCCATCCTGATTGGCCACTTCAAACCTGTGATGCGGGAAACTAGTTCATCTTTTCAATTTTCAAACATCTGGAAATGTGGCACGCTTGGACTGTTTATAACAGCCAAAAAAGACTTTTTCTCATAAACACTGTGAAAGACGCAGCTGTACAACAGCAGGTCCATTTTTTTAACGTCACAGCTCGATGAAATGATTTGTTTCACTGTCAGAATTTGATCCCTTCAGTCTGGAAGACTTTACAGCAGAAATAAACATGTTTACAGGCTGGTACAAAGAACAGTTTTGGTCTCTAAAGCTTATTTCCACGTACATGACATTTGTCTGGGGGGTGAATTTTTTATAAAGCTCACCACTTTAAATCATATTAAATCTTAAACTTATGCATAACTAAGGTCACGCCTGCTTTGAGTGACAGGCGGGGGGTGTCACAGATGGCTAGCTGCTAGGTAGCCGCTTCATTTGGCCACCTCAGCCTCACCCACACTCCACCTCTTTGTCCATGTTAGGATTAACCAGGAGTTAGCCACACCAGGCTTTATTAATTAGAATATGGATGAAACAATAATAAACCAGGATTAAATCCTCGATGATTAGTATCGTTTCAAATTTTAATAATTTGTAATAACTTGTTTGATTATTGCACTTTAAAAAACTGACAGTAAATTCTGTCCAGCATCGATCAAAGTTAGCAACAGTCTCCAGACACAGACGCAGCAGCACACAAAGGACATGAAGTCATTTTTTATCGTTTAGAGGTTTTCAAAATAAAAGTTGGTGAAAAGATTTCAGTGTCTGTATCAGCACTTTTTAACAATACTGCAATGATACTGATAACTGATAACTGTGATCATGATGTCACTATAATCTTAACATTAAATGTTTTTACCTTTTCATCTTAAATGTAGAATGATTTTTTTTGGGGGGATTTTCAGATTGCTAATTACTTGTTTTTCAAAATAAATATACTGTAAAAAAAAAAAAAGTTGAGAACTCAAAATTTCAAGGCGAGAATTTGAGTTGGGCTCAAAAATTTTAAGTTGTCTCAACTATTTTTTTACAGTGCACATTTGTACACACATCACAAAGATCCTGTTGCGGGGCAGCCCTGTAGCTCAGTTGGTGGAGCGTCCGCCCCATGTATGGAGGCTGGCAGCCGCTGGTTCAACTCCCACCTTCGGCCCTTTGCTGCATACCCCCCCCCCCCCCCCATTTCCTGTCTACCCTTCAGCTGTCCTATATAATAAAGGCAAAAAGCCCCAAAACATAAAAAAAAAGATCCTGCTGCACATCACAAATAAAATTTGATGTGTCAAAACAGAAAATACTGTATTTGTTTCCCTCTGAGGGATGATGATACTCACAGCTCACAGCTGGTAACGCCACATAGACGAAGAGCAGAAGAGTCACTGAGGAGAAACGCTCTGGAAACATTTTCCACCTGAGAGAGAAACAGACACATTCAGGATGAGCTGCATGAAACATCAGCAGGAAAAAAACAGCTTTATTCTGACCATTTTAAATGAGATTCATGAAGAGAAACGAGGCAGTTTGAACAGCATCATCCACAGCAGATCGATCAGAACAAAACTACAGGAGGGTGAAACACTCAGGACAGTCCTGATTACAGGCTGTCGTCCTGAATCCTGTCCCATTTGTCCTGAAAATAACTCGTGTTGTGACGGATAATATGAACAACATCTCAGACTGTGAAGAAAGACGACACACCCAGATGTCACAGAAGTGACATCATGACTTTCTCCCTCCAAAAGCTAACAAGCTAACAAAACGTTAGCCGCTAATGCCACGATGCCTGTGTGTTTTCTCCTGGGATGTAGTCACACAACAGCAGGTCTGTGTCATTCTGTCTCAAAAAACTATTTGTCTCTCATCGTAGACCACTTTCATATTTTTAGGGTCCGAGCACCGAATGATGTGAGGAAGTTTAGGAACCATGACTATTAGAGCTGGAACTTCAGTTTGGTGAAAACTCAGCCAGAAACACCAAAAAATGCAGCAAAGTGGAAAAAGTTTTTGCAGGAATAAGCTCCAGGCAGCAGGCAGCTTGTGATGTTTGTAGTGTGTAGTTGCTACATACAAAAGATCCAGTAGAGGGCAGCAAACACCACACAATAATAACAGAACAAGTAATGATTTTTCTGTATAATCTAATAATCTTGAGCTGTAATAATCTATATGAATCATTTTGAGTAGCACAGATCTCCAGTTGTATGATTTCTGTCTCTGTCTGCTGAGCTGCACTGTAGGAAGGAGCTTTAAAAAACAAGATTCAATTTCAGTCTCCTAAATAACTCAGTCCTTTGCAGATCCTCCGCAATGCTGCAAAAGTCCGCCTGGAAAAAGGCAGCGCTATCAAGTTAGCCACCTAGCAACAGCGTCTGTCTCGACTGCTTCGTCTCCAGCGAGATGTCTCTGTCCAACAGGATGGACTGAGGGGGTTAGTTTTGGTCCCACTCACTGTAAATCAAAATGTGACTGGTTAATTCACCTGTCACTTTCTAAACAAACACACAGGCTGTGTCCTTCTGTCCCGGTGATGAAGTCCTAACCAGTGTTTGAGGCAGCTCTAACCTTTCTCTGCCTGGAGACAACAACAACAAAAAAACTGTTGGGTAACTCCGTCTAGCTGTTTTCAAGCCAGTGAGACTTTCATCTCTGATGCAAATTTGATAGCAAATGAGGTTCAAATTAGAATTAGAAGAGAAGAGTTGCCTGAGAATTTTGTCTGATAGAACTTTTGGTGATGGGGCCACGCCCTCTAAAAAGCAGCCCCGTCTGCACATTTCACCGATATGCACGAGAATCAGTACACCTATGTATCACGCCCAGACGCACAAAAAAGTCTCTTGGACCCACAGCCTAAACCGAACAAAAAGTCGGCCACTTAGGATTCCACATGTTGTATTTTAACGAACTCCTCCTACAGAATTCATCATAACGACTAAAAAAAAATCAGTGTGCCATCTAGACTAGTTTGTGATGAGATGTTATGATAAAGATTAGCTGTCGTTGAGGGGCGTGGCCGTGGCGTGTCATCAAGTTTTGATGTCTCGCCAAGAAACATGAAATTGCTCTAACTTTAGTATAAATGAGAGTCCTGCCCTGAACATCTACATGCCAATCAGGAGGATCATAGCGCCACCTAGTGGGCGACAGGAAGTGACATCAGACTCCTTTCTGTCCAAATCGGATGAATATTCAAAATTTAGAGCCTCGTCAACTGGTCGGCTGCCAAGGCCCGACAGGCGCTGGGGTATGAGGGCCCATCGTGGCCACACCGGAAGGGGCGGACTTAGGCACTCTATTTCTTGATCACCCACATATTGGTCAAGCGCCCCCTAGAGCGCCATGGTTACAGTCCTATAATATTAATGATCAGAGTTAGAGTTTAAAGTTGTTTCTCCGCTGTCATCTCTGCAGTCTGCAGGAAACAGGAGTGTTTTACTGAGGAGACACAGAGGAGTCAAAAACAGCAGCGAGCATCGTGATTCCCGCTTCAAACTCACAGTCAGACTCCTGCACAGAGGCGCTGCAGGAACATTACGCACGTCTGCGTAATGAGCATATTAGAACAGATTAGGAGCGCGCGCACAAGATCAATAAATCAATAAATACTTATAATTGTGACTGTGAAATAAACGTGCATGCAGCGTAAACTTCCTCGCCAACCTCAGTTTGTCGGTGTCTTCACAGCCCCATCGCGATGTTTCCGTCCGCTAAGATTAAAAACGTGAAACTGGATCAGATCCTCCAAGTGTTCAAGTCCGAGTCCGCGTTTCCACAGAAGATCCGAGCGCGCAGCCAGCGGAGGAGAACACACTGACTGCAGGAGGAGCTGCTGCTGTGGAGGAGGTCAGCAGCTGAGCGTGTGTCGTGTGTGTGTGTGTGTGTGTGTGTGTGTGTGAGAGAGAGAGAGAGAGATGAGTGGAGTGAAGCAGTCTGACCTCCGTCTCCTCCTCCTCATTATTCTCCACGTCTGCCTCCCGCTTCTTATCTTTGTCTGTATAATATTAAAGAAAGATGCTGAAATATGTTTCTGCTTTTGCAGTCGGGTTGGTGCGTCTGGATCTCCACCGCTGTTCCTATAATGTGGCTTTAAAATGATGAAAGGTGGAGGAAATTAGGGGAGACAGGGGCATTTTGTCACACTTTTTTGCTTTCACTTCAATTTCTTGGTCTTATCCCTCAGTCCCTCCAGGAAGCTGTGATGTTTCAATCACAATCATTTTTGCAAAAACAGCCAATCGCCGTGAATTTTGCACAACCTTTCAATTTTGTCCAATCACCGCAAATTTGACCAATTATTGTAGTTTCAGCGATCACAGCAGTTGTACCAGAGTTTATTAGATCTGTCTCTCAGTGTGACTGCAGTCAATTTAAAAGGTTGCTGAAATCTCAGAGTCTGTAGGAGCCTTAATGTTTCCTCCCCTTCGAAGTCCTGAGACAGACGAGTTGAACAGAAAGACGAGAGACACAGCAGTGACAAGAGAGGATGACACATGGAGCAAAACCTGAGGAGAAAGGAAACGGAACGAGGAATACAAAAAAAGACATCTGAGATCATGAATCATCCGTCAGAGCAAAGAGAACAGAGAGGAGATGACATGAGAACACAAGCAGAGAGACAGACAGTATCACCACACTGTAAGATAAGAGTTATGGTACGAGAGTAATTTAGTCCTCATGTTCTGTCCCTGCAGGATCAATGTTTCTTTTCTAAATCCTTCTGAAGTAAACAACGTGACCGCACCATTAAAGAGAGATCACCTGTGTGTCCCTTTTCTTTGAAATGACTCAGTGGTTCAGTCTCTGAGCCGTGGTCAAAGCATGAGCAAACCTTTCTCATTTTCATTATTTGAAGTCTCTCTTTTTTTTCCTTCAATGTGAAGAAGTCAAGTCTTTGTTGGTGTGTAGAATTCACATTCAAGAACAAATCAGTGAAAATGGTCAGTTTAGAGGTTAATTTTAATTTTTTTTCTAACATGGGAGGATGGCTCCAGAACCAACTCCAGTATTCTGAGTCCTCCAAACGTCCCCTCTACGGTTCCTTCCAGTGGAGAAAATGTGATGAAGTGCCCTCTGAAGTCTCCTTACAGTAGAGAAAATGTAATACATGGTCCTCTAGGGTGCTCTACGTGCTACATGAAAAGTAGTTGGCTGCTACCACTCAGCATCTGGAAAGTAGACTAATGCTAACAAACTACTGGTGGTTGAAGTACCCTTCCACAGGAAAAAAGAGGTGCCCTCTGAAGTGCCCCTCCAGTGAAGAAAATATGATAACGTGCCCTTTAAGTGGAGAGAACATGATGTGCCCTCTTAAGTGCGCTTACAGTGGAGAAAACATGATCAAGTGCACTCTGTAGGGTACATGTCTCTAAATGGTTAAATAGTCTGAGGATAAGAGGTGAAAAAAGGGCACCAGCTGTAAGCAGTGGACCAATGGAGTCCATCAGTGCATCCAGACAGACCAACAATAACCAAGTAATCTCCATCATCTTTCATCATCACATTTTAGGGACAGCTGGCGAATAGGAAGAAAGTGTCTGACGGCACAACAGCGGATATAAAGGGGCCATGATGCAAAAAGCTTGTTTTTCATCATCTTTTTCAGTCACTCTCCAAAGATAATAAGCAGGAAGCAGACTTAGAAAGTAATGGAGGGTAAAAGTGTGGCAGCGTGAGTTCACCATCTGTTTCTCCTCCTTCCAAAGTGTAGAGGGTCGCTCCTGAAATGTCATCATTATAGAACAAATACCACCAACAGAGACAGATTCAGTTAAATTAACAAAAAACAATCAAAATAACCACTGAAACATGTCGTCTGCGGCTCCTCCAGAGCTTCTTAAAGCTTCTACACATCCATAGCTCACCTGCACAGGTGTGTTTTTGATGATTATTCCTCCTGGTGTGCATAAACTACACCTGACCCACATCTCACTCAACATTTTGTTAGTTTTGTTGCTCATGTTCTGGCAGCATCACTCACACTGTAAACACTCTAACACCAGCCCTTTCCACCTGACTGCAGGTGTGACCAGCTGGAGTCACTGAAAACACCCGTGTGGGTGTTCAGGGTCGCTCTTGGCCGTGTAGGAGGAACTCATTAATTTAGGATTCATTTTTAACCCTGTAGACCCGATGTTTCTCAGTCCTGGTCCTTGGGGATCCACTGTCCTGCCTGTTTTAGATGTTTACCTGCTCCAACACACCTGATTCAAATGATCAGCTCGTTATCAAGCTTCTGCAGAGGCTTTGTGACGAGCTCATCAGTTGAATCAGGTGTGTTGGAGGAGGGGAACATCTAAAACATGCAGGACAGTGGATCCCTGAGGACCAGGACTGAGAAACACTGGTGTAGATCTCAGTAAATGTTGTGGATGTTGCTGCAGTTCATGGAGGCTCCTTCCACACTTGTAGGGACGAGTCTCCCACAACTATTGAATTTTCTCTTTTCCCTTTAGAATTTTTTTGATTTGGCATCCACACCGAGCTCATGGAGACTCAAGAAGATGACAAACATTCACAGAAAAGGCATCGAGCCATAGACGTAAGCTATGATGCACATTTTAGCTGACAAAATATAAAAACTTTAAAAATTTGGTGTGTAGGCTATACAGCTGGCAAATGTAAAAATCTCTTTAGACTATAAAAAAAAAAAAAAAAAAAAAACAGGACTCCAAATTTCAAGGCAACTTACTGCAAAAGATTTTTGAGTTTTGAGTCCAAATCAAACTCTGATGTTTTTAAAAGAAATTTTAAAAAGTTTTTCCAACATATAATCAGTAGGAGCCTAAATGCAATTCACTGAATTTTAGTTTAAAAAAAAAGTAATAAATAATTTAAGTTAATTTAAAATTAATTTTTACAATAATAATTTTCAGTATTTTCAGGTTATTGGCTGCAGTGATAAGTTCCTTCTTAACTTCCTGTTTTTACAGGAAACCTGCAGACACAAATAACACTCTGATTTCTCTTTCACATGGACTTTAATGTCGGGTGTAAACAGGCTCTTTGACATTTAATAGTGGGTCATGTTTCACCCTGTGACTGTATGACCTGACTTTCCTTCTGTCCCCTGCTTTCTGAGATTTGCACTAAGCTGAGTGCACTTGGATCATCTTAACAACAGCAGGGCCAACTTTGATGGTGCTGGTGCCCTGCAGAGACACTAATGGATGGTATCAAAAATAACGAGGACTGAAACCAACAAAAAGGACACAAAGACACGCTGCATGATTTCTGCACGTGAGAGTTTGTGATATGATTCATTCGAATCATGGATGCTAATAGTTCAAATGCACGTCAGCAGCAGACATTAAAACTGAGAGGTCGTCAACAGCTCAGTGAGACGATGATCTTTGGTTTGATTTGACAGAGAACATTTTCACCGTCCTGTCTTCAGGGACTTCAGTACTGAGTTGTAGTTCCTTCATAATACACACAAAATACAACACTGATGATTCATTCAGTTCAGAAAAAAATACGTGAAAATATAAGACAAAATACATAAATATGTATAGATACATACACCCAGGAAATAATACTTCATGTTTTGAATCTGCATCAGGTTGAAACAAGATGTTGGTGATAATATGGTCGACATCTCCACATTAAAAGTTCAACATTTGGAAACATTCCCATCGACTTGACTTGATGTTTGAGGACGAAGCATCATCGATGTAAAGACACAGCGTCCTCCTCCCTCCTCCTGCTGGAGTCCATCCACCTCTCGGTGCAGCAGTCTGATCCGCGGTGCCCTGGAGGCAGGGGTCTCTGTCTCTGGTCTCCTGTTGTTTGACCAGCCTGAGTCTGTTTTATTTTCCTGGCCACACATTATTCTGCTAAACTCATTTTATTGAGTTGACCTTTTTCAAAGCACAAATACAGGAGCTACAGTATCTGTCACAACAGCAGCCTGGCAGGTGGAGGACGGTAAACAATCAGTAAGACAAGGTCTGAGGTCTGAAAGCAGGACTCACAGAGACAGCAGAGAATTAAAAGCACAATTTATTTGATCACTGAGCTTTCAAAGGTTGGGAACAGGGAGGAAACGAGGTCCTGAGGGGCTTAAAGCTGCTTCCACACAGAGAAGACGTTCCTGTTCAGAGTTTTATATATTCAGAGAATTTTTAGTTTTGTTTTTTATTTAAAAAAAAGACTAAAAACAACTGAAACACACATACAACCATGTGCTCCACATGTTTGGATCTCTCCATTTATCAGTTAGTTATTTGGTCCATAAAATGTCAGAAAATTATGAAAAAAGTCCAAGAAGACGTCCTCAAATGTCTTGTTTTGTCAGTTTACTGTCAGAGAGGAGTAAAGAAACCAGAAAATATTCACATTTAAGAAGCTGAAATCAAAGAGTTTTGACCTTTTTTAAATTAAAAATGACTCAAAATATATTAAATGTAATAGTTAATTAATAACAGATTAATCATTGCAGCTTCAAGTGTTTTATGTTTGTTGTTTGGTTTATTAGTTTGTCCAGCTGTTCCTTCCTTTGTAATGTTCAATTATTGATTGATTGATTGATTGATTTAAAGACAAAAAATGTTGAAATTTCCACCCAGAGAAGTGTTTTTTCTCTAGAGGTCATGATGATGAATTGGCAGCTCTGTGTGCTCTGTGCATGGTAGGATATCGTTCTTTATTTTAAAATCATAATCCTGCTAATAATCCCATTTCTTTTGCATTGCATGCATTTTTTAAATTTTTTTTATAAAAATGCATCTGTAATCTGATTACATCTTTTTTCTGTAACTGTAATGGAATACAGTTACCTTTTGTGCATCCAGATTACGTATTACATGTAATCTGTTACTTTACCAGTAATCATGAGTACCAATCATACTCAAGCTTTCCCGTGTGAAGGCAGGATGGTTGTTCACAGTCTTGATGTTGTTGCAGAGAGGACAGAGACGGAGACATTTGGAGATGAAATGCAGCGGGGACAGTGTGTGTATGGAGTCAATTAGACGACAGCGACACTGTCGTTAACCTCAGATCCTCCGTCTCATTCTGAGACTCCGTGGCCCAGAGATGACTCTGTCTGGTAATAATGTCAGAGGAGGTGGAGAGGCCGACGCCTCAGAGTGTCGTGGCCCGGCTGTCACACATTACTGAATCTTCAGTTCTCCAGCAGACAAATTACATCAATTCGGCAAAACCATGTGAGGTCTGAAGGGGTGAAAGGACTCATTCATTTATTCTGAGTGTCTCTATTAACTCCCACTGACAGAATTAGCTTTTGAACTCCAACAGAGAATCAACATAATCGCAGAAAGTTTGAATTTGAAGTTGGTTTTCGATCAAGCGGTGTCGTGTCTCCAGGGTCTGCTTGTTTTTGTTCCATCCACCGCAGCACCGCTTGAATTCACTGATTGTCCAATGCTTCTGCAAAAAGATGAACTAAACTTGATTTTCTGGAGCTTTGAGTGATGACTCACTGACTGCTGCTGCTGATGATGAAAACATGTCACATCTCTTCACAAAGAGCCTGCAGGCAGAAGGAAAATCTGAGATCACACTTTTTGTTTGCATTAATTTTAACACCTTCTGTTCCTCGACTGCAGGTTCAGGGTGGCAGCAAGGGCTCATTATCACTTCATGTGGGCTCCAAACCTGACTGCCTATGTGTTTTATTTGGTGCTATTAATGTTTTGAGGCAGGAGAACACTATCTCAGATATATAAATATAATATCAGTTTGACCTTCGCTGCCGCTGTGAGGAGGAAATACTAAGTTTTTTATTTATTATCTGTCACTGTCTGTGTGAGCAGCTGCATGGAAACGATATTTTCCAATTCTTCATATTATAAAGTGACAAAATTTGTTGAAGCAATTGATTTGGTGTTTTAAAAGTCATTCTACTGAGACAGATACCATATTCTGATCATGTTAGGAGGCTGCTGCTGTGAAGGATGGTAATGTCAGATATAGTCGGCCTAATAAAGTCTGTGATCACTCAGAGTTAAAAAACAAAGCTGCAGTAAAGCTGATGAATTCTTCACCCAGAAGCGTTTTGGATATGAATGAATCCAGTGTTGTTGCACACTTTGGGCTTTCACTTGGAATTTTGTCTCAAAATGTTGCAGCAAACCTCAGTCCAGTGCATTTTTATCCCTCCTTGGAGCGCAGCGCACACTTTGCATCTTCATTGTTTAATCTTTTGAAGTATTTCCACACACAGCTGGTGGCAGACGTTGTGTTGTTTTAGTCTAATTTAACTGGTGGAGCCACAAGTTACTGAACCAACTACGGTAACGGTCAGAAGTGTTTGAATTCATGATGCTTTGTGCTTGTTAATCAGTTACTTAAAGCCCTCAGTGTGATTGGCCAACAGCCCCTTGTGTAGACTGTAAACATCAGGCCGTCACATGACGACAGCGCTCACACCACACTGAGTGTCTGTCTGTCTAATTTCAAAGCATTCAAAGCCAAACTTTCTGTGCAATCTTTTCCTTTGATATGTGTGAATATTCCTCAGCTAGTTTTCTATCAACACAATTCATAAGCACTGCAGTGTGTGTGTGTGTGTGTGTGTGTGTGTGTGTGTGTGTGCAGTGGTGTGAATGAGGACACAAAAGAAAGAAAGGAAAAAAGAACGTGTCGGTTGCCTCGCTCAGGAAAGTCAGGTATTGTGCGCTCCACTCTGCTTCAATTATGCAATTACGAGTCTATTTTTGACAGATGTAGCGTCGATCTGTGCAGAGCAGGTGGAGCGTATGGGAAGTCAGACACAGAAAAAGCAGAGAGACGAGTGTTGTTTTCTGTTTTCATTTTGTGTTACTGTAATTTTTGAGCAATCTCTGGCACAGGAATTTCCTTCAGGATGAATAAAGTTAAGTCTTTAGCCAAACAACTGACTTGTGCTTTTTCATGAGCATGAGCCCTTTTTTTTCTCTCCTCTGCTTGACAATCCTTCTGCAGAGCTTCAGTTTCGCAGGTCAGCACCCTGCCTGTGAGCTCGACGGGCCTTCGCTCTCCCAATTCATCACTCACTGTTTGTTTCACTCATTTTGCCATTTTCCAGCATGCAAAATTCATCAAAAGTTGCTGCTGCGGCTGCTCATTAATTGTTTGAGTGTCTTGCTGCTGCCAGTGTTGCTCTTTTTTGTCTGTTTGTTGTATGTGTGCCAGTTGGCTGAATGTCGGCTTGGGTCTGATTATCCTCCTTTTTTTTCTTAAAACTTATTCATGCTCATCAGGTCGTCTGTGTGAAAAACTCTCATGTGGAACAGTTTCTGCACCTCTGCAGTGACGCTGCATTGGAACACTGATTTGAGGCATGAATCCATCACATATAGTGACCTCAGTAAACTAAAACTAAAACAGATTTCATGATGTGAGCTCATGGTAACTAACTAATTTAAACAGAGAGAAAAACAGAATTATGTACAAATTTGTTGAGTTTATGTCAGGCAGCAAGAGACGTTCACTGTGAGACTTTATGAAAGTGACTTCACATGGAGCAAGAAAGAAAAGAGCCAATAATCAGAGCACATTTTTAGATCCGGTCATCACACCCCTGACCCAAGTCAACTGGGAAGACTGTAATAAACCCTCATTCATCACAGCTTCACAGCTCGAACACTCTTGATTGTTCGTCTGGCAGAAAATAGTCTCTGACGCAGAAGAAAGTTCAGGAAAAACATGTGATCTCATTTGAACTTATTCTGTGTGCTTCCCTTCCCTTTATGAAGCTGTTTTCTTTCCAGGGAAATTGTGCATAAAATGATAATCATAATTCAGAGTGGTGCAGATATAAAAAAAAAAACTTAAAAAAACATTAGAAATACTTTATTGATCCCTGGGGGAAATTGTTGAAGTTACAGATGCTCCTGTTCAACAACATAAAATATATATAAGCATAGAGAATTATATGTAAAAATATATACATTTTACTACAATATAAAAGAGGTAATACAACAATAATGACTCCTATCAGCTTAAAGCAAACATGGAAGTAAAATAAAGCAGCAGATACTTCAGAGTAAAAACAGCGTTAGAAGAGAAACTAAACTTAAAACCACAGAGATTCACAACAGGCCTTTGACAGCTACAGAAGTATTGTAAGCTGAACAGACAGACACTTTTAAAAATGTATCACCCTCTGGACTCCTGCACAGACATGAGCTGAGTCTCTGCTCTCTGGCAAACACAGACAGGTAAACTCTCCTCCATCTTCTTGGTTACCTGGGTGATGATGTTGTTTGCCTGGAAAAACTTGCCCATGACAACACCAGTGCCTTTCAGAGATTTTTAACTCAAAATGCTCAGAGCAGCTGCACAAAAAAGGCGGAAGGCTTGGAAAAAAGACGCCGGGCACAATGCGTTTTCTCTAGGGTGAGGAGCTCAGACGTCCAGGGGATGCTCGTGGGAAAGAACCACTGCTCCTTCGCTCCGAAAGGAGACAGCAGAGGTGGTCCAAACATTTGATTATGATGCCTCCTGGACGTCTTCTTTTGGAGGTTTTCCGTGCACGTCTCATCTGGTCAGGGAATGCCTCGGGATCCCCCAGGAGGAGCTGGAAAGTGTTGCTGGGGAGAGGGACATCTGGAACACCCTGCTCAGCCTGATACCACTACAACTCTGACACTGGATAAGCAGAATAAGATGGATGGATGGATGGATGGATGGATGGATGGATGATATACCACCTATCTGTAATTGTTTTTCTATTGCAAAAGCCCCACATTTCTCTCTGCTGCTACTTCACATTAAATGCATCCCAGTGGCAGTCCATGGCATGGCATAACTTAATGTGAGACAGCCCAGGGAAATGTAATTTATTTGTCATTTTTGCTGTGTTTCATCAGCAGGTTATTTTCCATTTTTTGCGAGGGTATAATGGAAACCTGTGTCAGGAGCAGCCACAGTGAGCTGTTATATGAAAGGCAGCAGGCAACCCTCGATGCACCTCCAACTCATCTCATCCAATCATCTCCTACTGAGCCGTCCTGTTGATTGGAACACAAAGTGCACTGAGCAAGCAGCATGAGATCAGAGGGAGTCACTCACAGCATCATGGGAAAAATGAAAATTATTAAAACACTGTGACACATGAATCCTTTCAGTCTGTGATGTGTTTGGCTGTGCAGTAAACAGATTCAACAGTTGCTCCTCCTCGCTACTGGGTGAGTATTATTATTCCAGTCTGGAGAAGCAGCAGGAGTACTGCTGTGGGAAGCTAAGCAATGTCCTGCTGTGGACAGGATCCGCAGCAAAACATATTTAAACACCTAAAAAAATTAATATCAGTGTAAGTGTTCGCTTGATTTAGAATATTTTCACCACTTTACCTCGCTGTCAGACAGACTTTTCTGGAAGAAAACTGAAGCTCCCTTCAAAGACACCAGGCTAAATGGACAAAAACGGTAATTTTACCTCACAGAACTCAGGAGCTGCTGGTCTACTGCTGCCTCGATCGATTTGTTTGTGTTACTGTTTGACTTCATGAGTGCAGCAGTTAACGAGTGGAGCAGCAGTAAACAAGAGCAGAGGTTAACGAGCAGAGGTTAACGAGCAGAGGTTAACAAGCAGAGGTTAACGAGCAGAGCAATAGTCAACAAGAGCAGCAGTTAAAGAGTTCAACAGCTAATGAGTGAAGCAGCAGTTAATGAGAGCAGCAGTTAACAAGTTCAACAGTTAACGAGTGGAGCAGGAGTTAATGAGCAGCTTCAGTTTCTTGTGAGAAAAGTGTCTGACAGCAAGGTAAAGCAGTCAAAATATTCTAAATATAGCGCACACTTAAAATGATATCAATTTTTTTAGGTGTCAAAAACACATGTTGCTGCTGACCCTGTCCACAGCAGGACACTGCTTAGCTTCCTGCACCGGTGCTCCTGCTGCTTCTCCGAACTGGAGGCGTCGACCTCCATCTACTGTGGTAAAACACTGACGGTGGATGAATACCTCATACAGCCACACTTCAGATAACTTCAAACCCACTTCCCATCACCTGCAGCTCAACAGGCTGAATGACAAACGTAATGGAGTTTCTTGTACCGAGACTGAGTTGAAGCTTCTGTTTTTTTTGTGTGTGTTTTGTGTGTGTGTGTGTGTGTGTGTGTTTTCTGGTGTTATCAATGCCGACACAAAGCGTCATCTGCCATGTTATTTTTGTTCTTTTGTGTTCTCCCAGCCGCTCTGTGATGTGTGATGGAAAACAAAGGCTGGGCTAAATGTTGTTTTGAAGGAGCCCGGTGAGCCCAGCTCCTCATTTCCTGCACTCTGTCATGAATTACAATTTGAAACCATTGTTGATGTTGATGACGATGAAGATGAAGATGATGATGAGACACTTCACTGTGGCTCCTGAGACTTGTTGGTATTAAACTGGATGTCACTGCGTCTGTGTCAGTCCTCAACAGCAAACTCATTTTGTGACAGGAAACAATAAATAACAGAGACATTCAGAGTTAAAGATTCAGTCCGTTTTTTTTTTTGGAGGAACTTGGAGGAACTTGAAGGGAGCCACCTCAACACCTTTGGGATTGTGATGTGTTTACTGGCAGCTGCCCTGCACACAAAAACAATATTCACGTTCTCACATCCCTCTCATTAATTTTACTGTTCTCTCTCGTTTACTCAGGTCGGGGTGTTACTGTCAACCTGAATACAGCAAACTGCAGTTTGTTTGACTCAAGTTTGAAGGAGCAACATGTCCAAACATGTTGGAGCCGCCAGAGCCAGAGGACGGTGACAGGATGGGATTTTTTTTTCTTCTGTGTTGGGTTGTTGGAACTGAAGTGAGCAGAAGTGAACTGTTGGGACTGATTTGGACTCAGAGAGTCACTGAAGGTACGTTTGTGGAGGCAGCGTTGGTTCATGACTCCGGCATGTCACTGAGCCGTGTTTCAGGTCCACCCAAAAAATCCTGAACACAAAAACTGTGAACAGTTAAATGGTCTCACTCCACAATTCAGTATTTCAGTACTACATAGTTCTCATTTTTTCACGTTTTTAGCAGCTATGTTCTAACATGTATGTGTTTAGAAGAAACACTCCCTTCTTCCTTTGTACAAACTTTGAACAAATTAGATAAAATGTGTTAGTAAGCGTTCAGTGTGTTGGTAGGCAAGCACATAATTACCACGGGGGGGCAACACGTGTGATGAAGTGTGACGTCTAGTATGTCAGTCTTATAAAAAAAATGGCTTCCAATCAATCAGACAAGGAGACCTTCAGAGTGATTATTATATTATGTGGTATGTGGTAAAATAAATGCCCTTTGAAGTGTAGTTCTTGTGGCAAAAAGTGCCTTTCAAGCTGACAAGATGTGGTAGAGTCCTCTAAAGTGGCCTTCAAGTGGTTAAGACTGGTAAAGTGCTCTTTAAAGTGCCAAGTACCACTGTCAAAAACATCAGCTCCCAGGCAGAGTAGTAATAATAATAATAAATAATAATAATAATAATAACAGTAACAGTAGTAATGTAATGTGGACATGTGAGTAAAAGAACAATGTACAGACTCATATGAACATAATCTCTTTATGGTCCACTGTCAGTGTGTGGTGGCGTCTGCTTCTCAAAGATCCTGCAGCCTTCTGCCTGTATTTCTTTATTTTTTTCATTATTTTACTGTGTTTGTGACACTTGTGACCCAAACCAAATTGTCTTTATTGACGTTCTGGTATCTTTGTGGTGCATTTACGAGCAGCTCAGACAAATCCAACTATTCTACTTTTATGTTTGTAACTTAAAACTTTATATAACTTTGACTTTTCACTTCATACAGGATCCATTCATCCAAACACAGACTTTGTTGCTCTTTATTCTACGTCACTTGACAATTGAAAGGACTGTCATGTGCGCTGCAATTTCAAATCTAAACTTGTATTATTTGCCCGCAGATTGAGGAGAATGAGCTGCATTATACACCAGGGTCCATCAAGAGATGTAGAGACGCGTAGACGTGGACAGAATTATAATAACTTAGAAGAAGGAGAAGCAACAATTCAGTGTCAGCTCACATAATAAAGTCGAGGCTGCAGATCATGATCATTCTGAAGTGTTCTCCTTCTCCTTCACGTCATTATACCTGATGATCAGGATTCACACACCTCCCTGCAGGTTTGTGTGCAGCAGTTTGAACGTGTCTCCTCTGTGTGTCTGTGTTTGTCGGGTTGTTTTCTGCATCCATAGATCAGGAGATGCTGAGAATTTCATGTAGCCACTTAAAAAGAGTGAGTCAAGTGTTCATCTCTCATGGCGTCTATCTCGCTCTCATCCCCACTGACTTCACACTTCATAACACACCTCAGATTGGTGCCAAGTGTGACGTCAAGCCCGTCAGTCCCTGATAAGACAGCCGCCATCACGTCCACCAGCAGCAGACATTAATTGTGGAGCAGTTTTATAATAAATACTAAGGCTGCAATAGAGTAATTTTCTTGATAAAATGATCAGTTTTTTGGTCCATAAAATGTCAGAAGATGGTCATGACATCCTCAAATGTCTTGTTTTGTCCACAAGCCAAAGATATTCAGTTTATTATCTGAGAGGAGTAAAGAAACCAGAAAAAATTCACATTGAAGAAGCTGAAATCAGAAAATTTTGATGTTTTTTTGAAAAAAAAAAAAAAAAGATCAAATCATTTTGCATCAAAAAATGATGCAAAATGATGAAGTCCAGGGAAAAAAATGACAAAATGTAACTGAATAAAAATGGAAGCAATGAGGAGAATATAAACCCATATGATCCCAAAACTGTCAACAGAACAAATATCTATAGAAGTAACAATTTCATGATTCTTAGCAAAATAAATTTAAAACAAATGTAATAATAACTGTGATGAAGGTAGGGAGTCCACAGTATACACAGCAAAATGAAAAACCAAAAACCAAAAAGACAAGAGTCTAAACTAACAAGAGGTCACCAAAGTTCATGGGGTCACAAGGCCGTCTTGATTAAAAAAAACTTAAAAAAGAAAACAAGATGCAGTAGAACTTCATCTCAACATTTCTAAATCAGCACAAACCACAAAACTAACTGTGATGGAGGCAGAGGAGAGAGATAGAAACAGAACACAGCTGACAGACACTTCATCAGAGTGACAAGTTACTGAACCCTGACTGATCTATTTCTTAAACAACATGTCAGAAGACAAACAACATGTCAGAAGACAAACGACATGTCGGAAGACAAACGACATGTCGGAAGACAAACGACATGTCGGAAGACAAACAACATGTCGGAAGACAAACATGTCAGAAGACAAACAACATGTCGGAAGACAAACATGTCAGAAGACAAGCAACATGTCGGAAGACAAACAACATGTCGGAAGACAAACAACCATGTCAGAAGACAAACAACATGTCGGGAGACAAACAACATGTCAAAAGACAAACAACATGTCGGAAGACAAACAACATGTCGGAAGACAAACATGTCAGAAGACAAACAACATGTCGGAAGACAAACGACATGTCAGAAGACAAACGACATGTCGGAAGACAAACGACATGTCGGAAGACAAACAACCATGTCGGAAGACAAACGACATGTCGGAAGACAAACGACATGTCGGAAGACAAACGACATGTCGGAAGACAAACGACATGTCGGAAGACAAACGACATGTCAGAAGACAAACATGTCGGAAGACAAACGACATGTCAGAAGACAAACGACATGTCAGAAGACAAACATGTCGGAAGACAAACGACATGTCAGAAGACAAACAAACATGTCGGAAACAAACAACATGTCGGAAGACAAACAACATGTCAGAAGACAAACATGTCGGAAGACAAACATGTCAGAAGACAAAACAACATGTCGAAGACAAACGACATGTCGGAAGGCAAACAACCATGTTGGAAGACAAACGACATGTCGGAAGACAAACGACATGTCGGAAGACAAATAACCATGTCGGAAGACAAACGACATGTCGGAAGACAAACGACATGTCAGAAGACAAAACATGTCGGAAGACAAACGACATGTCAGGAAGACAAACGACATGTCGGAAGACAAACGACATGTCAGAAGACAAACATGTCGGAAGACAAACAACATGTCGGAAGACAAACAACATGTCAGAAGACAAACAACATGACAGAAGACAAACAACATGTCAGAAGACAAACAACATGTCAGAAGACAAACAACATGTCAGAAGACATGTCCTGTGGTTGTAGAAAAGATGTTCCTCTGTTTCAGAAGGGTTAAATTATTGTCCTGCATCAAGCAAAGAAAACAACTAAGAAGACTGATGAAACTACTAAAACTGGGTTAAGAACTGTCCAACGCTCATTCAGCATCTCTGATCAATAGCTGCTTCTTCTTCTTCTTCTTCTTGCATTAGAAAAGCCAAGAAAGCCAACGAAGAGTATCGGGGAGAAGAAAACACTGAGTCTGTCAAAAAAGCAGCCTATTAAATATGTATGATTAAAAAATTAAAAAAGAAAATGCATAAATACAGAGTTGCATAAAAAGTTCCTAAAAATGTAAGAAATGATATAAATCAGTTGATTTCTTCAGGTGTGAACATCCTGAGCTTTGACTCAACCCCTCCAGAACATTCACCTGGTCTTTAAACCATTTATGTAGTCCTCACTGTGTGTTCTGGGGCATTGTCTTGCTGCAAAATAAATCTTTTCCCAAGTCGTAGTTCTCTTGCAGACAGAATCAGATCGTCCTCCAGGATTTCCTGATATTTTTCTAAATTTATTTGACTTTCTACCTTCACAAGCCTTCCAGGACCTGCTGGTGAGAAGCCTCACCACAGCACGATGCTGCCACCATGTTTCACAGCGAGGATGGTGTGTTTGTGATGATGTGCAGCGTTTGGTGTCTGTCAAACATAGCGTCCATTTTGGTCTCATCAGACCAAAATGAACTCTAAGTGAACTCTAGTCCAGATTTAATGAGCTTTCGTCAACAGTGTCTTTCTCTTTGTCTCTCTCCCATAAAGCTTTGACTGGTGAAGAACGTGGACAACAGTTGTCTGCAGAGTTTCTCCCATCTCTCCCATCTAGGTGTCTCCTCACTAGTCTCCTTCTTGCATGGTCCCTTAGTTTGAGGACGTCCTGCTCAAGACATTACACATTTACACGTGCCATATCCCTTCCATTTCTTCATGATGGATTTAACTGAACTCCAGGGGATTTTTTTGTATCCATCCCCTGACTTATACTTTTCAATAACCTTTTCTCAGAGCTGCTTGGAGTGGTCTTTTGTCTTCATGGTGTAGTGTAGCCCAGAATACTGATGAACCAGTGACTGGAGCTCCAGGACTCAGGTGTCTTTGTCACTGAGACACATTCACTGCACTCAGGCGATCTTCATTTCACTAAAAGTGAGCCTAAGAGCACCACCTGGCTGGACCTCTGTTGAATTAGATCAGTCACTTTAAAGGGGTGAATATTTATGAAATTACTTAATTTACATGATATATTTTTAATTAACTGACATTACAAAATAAAAGCAATAAAAGGGGAAAACATCCAAGGGGGTGAGTATTTTTTATAGCCACTTCTTCATGTTTAATTTTTCCCCAAATATAAAATCTCCACATTCAAATAAACTCCATCACACACACACACTGAAAACTGGATAAAATTGGAAAAACCGGAATGAGCAACTTTATTAAAACATCGAGTCACTCAAAGAGGCAAAAAGCAACACTGATGTCAGATGAACATAAAAATACTTTTTTAAATCTGTGTGTTAAATCAGTCTATCAAAGAGTTCACAGAGCGTTTCATCTGCGTCTACAGTCTGTCAGAAGAAGTCCGCCGCCGAGGGCCGCCGTTTGGGTGTGCTCTTTGGAGTACTGGAGCGGTCTTTTTGGGGCCGTTGGGGGTCTTTTTGGCCCTGGTGGAGAGCGGCGTGGCTGGAGACTTTAAAACCCCAAACTTGGGTTTCTGCTTCGGGTCAAAGGGCACTCGTGATGACCCGTCTGGACTCACCAGCAGGCTGCGATCTGTCTTCCTGAACTCTGCACCAGGACACGGAGAAATAAAAGATAGAACTGTTAGGACATTTAGAACATTTCTGCTTCCGTCATTCTGGGTTTATTTATCTAAACAGACAAACAAACAGCTGAAACACTAAACTGAGGATCAAAGTTTATTGTTCAGTTTGGAAACAGCAGCTCAGACACGTTGAGATGTGAATGATTAGTTGACTGCACTGTTTCTGAACGACCGTTCCTTCTTCGTGACGACGTGAGTCTCGAGGCTTCAGTGACTCGGACAGGTTCTGCACCACGTTTGTCTGGTTCTGCTTGGTGCATGTTTGACTTTTTTCATGCTGTTTACTAGAGTTTACAGGTGAAGTCTGCAACATTTGAACACGTCTTTAATATTTATCATCGATATCAAAGTGTTTCTTACCAGCTGTCTTATTGTTCTTGAGACCGAATGTCACCTTCTTGGATTCTGATTTAGGCGTCTGACTCTTCTGTGGAATAAAAACAGAAAAGACATCACACACAGAACGAGATATCTGCCATCAGAGAACAAGACAACAAACGTACAATAAAGAAGAAGAAATAGTTTGGATTTATTCTTGGAGACATTTCAGGAAGTTTTCTGATCAAAATCTGTTGAAGCAAATGTGTCACAGCAGGTTCTGAAATTTAAAAGCTGAATTTCACAAAGCACGAAGACTTTTTTTGAATCCAGAATAAAAATTCAAGTTCAATGAAGTTGCATGAATTCAACAGATCAAACATCAAGTTTTGGTTCTGCTTTTGTAAAGACTGAGAATAAGAGTGAAAATGAGCTGCTGACAACTAACAGCAAAAAAAAAAAAAAAAAAAAAAAAAAAATCAGATACATAATTTCAATGCAACAAAATATTCAGGGACACAAAGTCAGCGGCTTTTAAATGTCAAAATCCAGCGAGACAGATTTTGCTTCCATAAAATCCTTCATTGAATCTGAGAAGAGGCAGGAAAACGTGAACTCCATCACTGAACTGAACAAAACACATCAACTAAAGATTCAGACTGTGAAAAGAAACAGTACTGAGGTTTTGATCAAGGAGCGTTTTTTCTCCTCTAATATCACAGAAACGCCCTCAGGTGATGTTGGGAAACCTGCAGAGAGTTTCAGCTGCCTTTGATACACAAACATTAAACACCAGATTTAATATTTAATATCTCAGCAGAACAACAGAGTCAAACATGAAGATATGAGACAGATACAAAGCATCTCTGTCGGTAAAATGTGTTCACACCACGACTCCAGACAGACGTCACAGTGAAAAGCAGCACGACACACGTGCAACCTGCATGTGTGTGTGTGTGTGTCACTAAAAACTAAAAACTTCCTTTAAAAGCCAGAATATACAACATCTCCACATTAAAATGTCTAAAATCAGCTTGAATTAATTTATCCTGCAGCATAGACACAATTAGAAGAAAGTTACTTGTTGGATTTGAGGCAAAATGGTTAAATGATATTTTATTAAAACCAAAATTATGAACTTAAATTCAAATCAAGCACAATTACGGCCCTGAATCTGATGTTACAGATTTAAAAACATCAGGAGGACGACAGGTTGTGTGAACTGTGTGATTTAGAGAAGCTGAGAATGAATCACATTTTCTTCTGTATTATAGTCCTTTTTATGATGAGTGAAGAACACAGATATTCAATAAAATGTCTGTTTAAAATCCAGAACTGTTCTGGTGCTCTGATGATGACAGAGTGAAGTTTAACTTTAAGGTTCAGAAGTTGGCTAACTTTGTTTCTAAAGCTTGTACAAAAAAAAAAAAAACAGGATGATTTAATTATTTAATAAAAACTCAATCAGTCAAAATCTGTGTTATATATTTTGTTGTGTACTTTTCATTTCCCAAATGTTTCCAACAATCTTCAGACCCAGAGAAACCTTGAATTTATTCGAGGTAACAGGTGTTTGATTTTGTGCCTCTTTTAACTCACTACAAGTCAAAAACCAGGAGTCTGCAACCTGCAGCTCTGGAGCCACACGTGACCCTGCTGTCGCCCTCCAGTGGCTCCCTGTGACTTTGACACACAGTTATATGAAAATGAGTAATTAGTTTTTTTTTTTATTTGTTTTTTTGAAAGATTATTTCTGAGCTTTTTTGCCTTTATTTATAGGACAGCTGAAGATATGACCGGAAAGCGGGAGAATGACTGTTGTTCAACATTCATTCATTTGCTCTTTGACGCTCACTTCTGACAGTTTCTTACCTTCTTGCCGGACAGCGGCGTGCTCAGGCCTCCCTTGGTTTTACAGAAGAGCGGCGTTGGGACCGAAGCGTTGCTCTGAAATGTGATGAAGTCGGACGTCGACCCTGACGGAGTCTTCGCCTTCTTTTGTGACTTTTTAGTGCTCAGAGGAGTGGACGGCTCTCCGGCATCCTAAAGAGGAAAAAAAACATCAGTTTAGAAGTCAATTCTGTCTCTGAACAGTTAAATCGCTTTAAACACTCACACTGACCAGTTTTGTCTTCTTGACAGCGCCTCTTCTTCTTCTGCGAGGCCGTTGACTGATGCAGCCGCCTCCAGCTCGTCGGCCTCGTACTCGAACACGATGGGGATCTTCCTCTTCTTCTTCTTTGCTACTTTCCCAGAGGAAGAGACGACCTCGCTGTCGTCCTGATCTTTGATCTCACCCATTTCGGCTGCCGCTGGCTTCTTTTTCTTCTTCTTGGCTGGTGTTGTCATGGAGACTGAAGATTCCTCAGCATCTGCCACTGCTCCGTCCTCCACTGATTCTTTTAGGTTATTTTTCCTTTTCTTCTTCAGTGGTGTTACGCTGCTTTCATCTGCAGCAGGTGGAGCTTCGAGTGTCGCGTCCTCCTGTTTGTCCTTTTTCTTTGTTTTCTTTTTAAGAGGTGTCATGGCAGCATCCTCACCGGCTGACAGGATTTCAGCCTCGACATTGACCTCGACCTTTGTTGCTTCATCCGTCTTCAGGTTCTTTTTCTTGCTCTTCTTCTTGGCTGGAGTTGCAGAATCAGTCTGCGTCTCGAGTCCAGATGTTGGTCCATCTTCTGCTGAATCTTCAGTTTTGACGGGACATCTGCGTCTGTGCTCGTACCGTTAACCTGCGATTCAACCTCCGTCTCCTCCAGATTCTTCTCCACGTTCAGGCCCTTCTTCTTCTTTTCTGGGCGGGGGTCGTGGCATCAGTCGCAGGCGTCGGCTCCTCACTTTTTTTGGTTCTGCTTCTGCACTGACCTGTGATTCAGCCAAGCCTCATCTGTTTGTAACTTCAGGCCCTTCTTCTTCTTCTTCTTCTTCTTCTTCTTCTTCCCTGAGACAGTAACATCGCCGTCAGAGGACACCTCTGCTGTCATCTGCTGCTCCCCTGCTGGTTCCACCTTTTCAGACTGCTCCTGGGGAGTCGGCTGGCTCTTTCTTCTGTGATTGGAGGAGCTGCCTCTGTGACTTTTACAGACGAGACGGAGCTCTGCGTCTGTGAAATCTGTTCCTGCTCGGACATCTCTGTGTTTTCACCACCTTCACCTCCAGCCTGTCCTGCCCTCTTCTTCTTTTTCTTCTTCTTCCCTGTGACAGCAGCATCAGCAGCATCGGAGGACACCTCTGGAGGTGTCTGGCTGGTTTCTGGTTGGCTGGTTTCTTCTGTGACTGTAACCGAAGGCTGTTTCTTCACCTCAGAGACGAGCAGAGTTTCCGGTTGACCTTCTGGTGTAGCTGCCTGTGTGACTTTTACAGAAGAGACGGAGCTCTGCATCTGTGAAACTTTAGTCTCTTTAATCACCATCTGTTCCTGTTCAACGTTTTCACCACCCTCACCACCACCCTGCCCAGCTTTCTTCTTCTTTTTCTTCTTCTTCTTCTTCTTCATTTTGTTTTCAGTGTTTGCAGTCAGGTCCGCTGGTTCACTGTCATCTTTTGCAGAGTCCTCGTCCTGCTTATCAAGCGCAGCTGCCTCCATTTTTCTTCCCTAAAGCAGCAAAGAAAGTTTAGTTTGACATCAGTTACAGGTCACAGATCAAAGATTTCTTATTATCATCTAGAAATCTTTTGTTTGTTTCTGATCAAAACAGACTCAAGGACAGGATGTAGCACCACGTTGAGGAGGTGGTATTATTGTTATTTCTACTTGTGATGAATTCTAGTCGTCAGTAGCCGTGATTCAAAAAGTTTGATGCGAAACGTGAAGTTCCACAAGTTCACAAAAAGTTTTTAAGCCCCCTCAGGGTGGTTTTAACCTTTTTATAGATGAGTTAATGCTCTTAATGGGAGATACTTTCTGAATAATGTGAACATTAAACTCATGAGTGATCAGCTGTTTCTGCTCCCGCAGTTTGTCATCACTCCTATATTTCATTCATTCATTCTTTATTTTAACTCTCCCAGACAAAAACATCAATGAGAAACTTACATCAAAGTAGCAATAAGAAGCAAAGAAAGACTAAAAGCCACAATAAAACTTTAGGATTAAATAAAAACTGTTCAAATTAAATTTAAGGCATATGAATGGGCTATAACAGGAATATGGTGATATAGTAAAAGACTTAAACTGCCCAACAGATAAAAATGAAGAGAGCTTTAAACTGTTCTGCATGTTGTTCCATGTTTCAGGTGCAAAATATAAAAAACTGGATTTTCTATATGCAGTAAAAACAGCCGACAACTGCAAAGTAATCCAGTAACTAGACCGAGTGTGACAAGAGCTCACATTAAAAGAAGCACTGAAGGGTTGTAAGGAGGTAAAAGTCTGATAAGAGCTTTATAAATAAATAAAACCCAGTGTTTGTCACATCGTACAGACACACAACACTCAGGATTTTTTTTTTCCCAGAGGGAGACAGCAGTTAATGCCACACAGAAGTGGTATAAATCATCTCAAAGCTGGGAAGCTGAAGATTAATTTGAGATGCAGCTCAGCACTGTGTGTGTCTGTGTGTGTGTGTGAGTTTTACTAGTCAAAAATCTGTTGTTAACTTTTAGTTTTCACACAAAGACACTCAGTTCAGAGCTCATGTGTCAAACTCGAGGCCCGCAGGCCGAATCCAGCCCTTCATCTCTTTTATTATGTCGCTTGCGAGAGCTTGTAAAGTATGTAGTTTGTGTAATACACTTCTCTGCTGTGTTATGGAAGCGTGTTGCACAAAAATACCACATTAAGAACACAAGACTTTGAGGAACACTGTACAAAAATGCATGCTGTGATTTGGTGTCCAAATTTCTGACATTTGGAGATCTCTGTAAGAACTGCATTTTTCTGTGACTGGATGGCGAGCATTTCTGCTCTGGGGATTCCTCTACGCAGAGCCTCACGCCATAGCTTACGAGGTCACTGCAACCACGTCGCCAGAACACTAACCGGCAGTGACACTTCATTGTAATTGTAATCTAACTAACCATATAATTTGTATTCAGTTATCGTCTGTCGGGTTCAGATTTGAAAATGTTACAGAGAGAGGAGGTGAATGCACCAACATGAGATATCTTTACTTTTCTTGGATGTTGGTGCTCCCTCCTCATCCTCCTCCGTGCGCCTTCCTCTCCTCTTCATCCTCTTCCTGCTGCCGAACGAGTCGTCGTCCTCATCGGTGGAGACCTCCTCTGGATACTCATCCTGAGGAAAGATGCCTGAGAGGAGATCCAGGAGGAGACGAGGTCAAACATCAGGAACAAACATTCTGATTTTAGAAATATCACAGTGTGAAGGAGGACGCTCGTACCTTCGCTGAGGTCACGCAGTCTGCAGGTTCATGCAGAACAGGAAGGTGAGAGAGAAGAAAAAGACAGATATGTTAGTTTAAACTGAAGCAGAGACGGTTCATGAAGCTGAATAAATATGACTCGACAAAGCAGAAAAATCCACAATTTCTTTTGGTGCATCAGTGGGAACAAAGGTTCAACAGTGACGGGGAGAAAACAGCCTGGAACAGACCGACTGTTTGCTGAATGCTGATTGGCTGGTGTGCAGCAGGGCAGTAGATACTCTTCAGTGATCAGAGCTTTGATAACTTAGACTCCTTCCAGCTCCATCTTCACAAACACCACCTCCACCAAACCACTGACAGACATCTGATGGTGAATTTAATTCATTTTCAGTGCGGCTGCAGGAGCCACAGCATGAACCCTTCAGATGTGCAGAAAATAATGATGCACACACACCGTTTGTTCTCTGCCTGCTATTTTGTGAAATATGAAGGAGGCTGTCAGTGGTGACTTCTGGAGAGCACGAGTCACATTCTGAAGGGTTTTTAATAAGAAACTCTAGAGCTGCAATGATTAATCAATTATTTATTTAATTGACAAGTATTTTGATTAATCAGTTTGAATATTATTCTTAAGAACAAAAGTCTACTTTTACTCCTCTGACAGTAAACTGATTATCTTTGGGTTCTGAGTAAAACAAGACATTTGAGGACGTCATCTCAGGCTCAAACACTGACCAACATTTTTTACTATTTTCTGACATTTTATAAACCTGTCAAATAAAGTTTGGAAATGTGTGTTGTGTCGATCATGTCTCACTGTATTATTAACTGTGTATCATTGGAAAGCATGTTTATTTCTCTTTACACTGATGTCCAACTTGTTAGGATCCTGTATTTGTGGGATGAGCAGCTCAGTGCCAACAGTGACAACAGAGACATGATCGACCAAACCATGATGTCCAAACACAAGCTTATCACAGAATGAATTAATCGAGAAAATGATCGACAGATTTATCTAAAATAGAAATAATATAGTTGCAGCCCCATTTTGAAAATCACCACGTCAGTCACGACATGTCATCAGGTGGAGATGAGCATGTTTTGTTCCCTCGGAGGCAGCGACACAAATTAAATCTTATTTTCAAATAAAACATTGATGTGGCAGATGAACCCTGTGGCAGTAAAAGCTCCAAAGCGTGTGATGAGGAAACACGACCCTGAGTAACTTTCATCTGGATTCATGCTGGCAGCAGATCTGCAGAGCTGATGGAACAGTGTGTGTTGAATGTGGTGAAATCTGTCACAGTCCAGTTGGTTTTCTTCCCTTTTTGTCATCTTTATTTATTTGAGCAGAGTGTCCTTGTTTTTTTTTTTTTTTAAAACCAATCAGAAGTGGGCCTTGAAAACCCCGGTTTAAAAAATTCACTGAGTGAGATGTGAAAATATCCAGAGAGGAGGTCAGACATCAGAAAAACAGCAGGAAGAAAGCCTGTAGAGGCAGAATATTTTCACATCTAACAAGCAGAGCTGGTGAGCGTCGGAGCCGTGAAAAGACGAACCAGGACGGTTTCTGAGAGTTTTATTTTGTTTCTGCTGGAGTGGATTTTAAGTTGAGACTGTGCACCGATATAAAAAATGCAAACATCCTCAGACGGCTATTTAATGACAAAAAAATAAAATTCTCAATTCAAGCAAAAGTATATGGGAAGCCATTTTAGTCAATTTTAAGCAAATAAATAAATACATAAATAACCAGCTGAATTAATAAATAAATAAATAAATGAATAAATAAATAAATAAATAAATTAGCCACTTAGAAATATTGTTGGAAAACAGGTTTGAAAAATACTGAAGTTACCCTTTAAAGAAGAAATCTGACATATGTGCTGTAATTTATCATAAAATGACCATGATAAATAATCAAAGATCAGAGAAAAACTCACAGACAACACAACCACAGCTTCAGTGTCCTTTGAAATGACTATTCCTGTCTGTGCGTGTTGTGTTTTTGTTCGCCTGTTTCACGTTTATCAGAGTTCAAATTAATGACGAATATTCACCAAATGAGTTAGTGTCTGTTTGAGGTGTAAGAAATCATTAATGATAGTTTCAGAAGCAGTGGATGTTTATAACAGTTAAATTGAGCAAAATGTTGCTGGAGTTTGGCAGCAGTGAGACAGGAGTGTGTGTGTTTTCAGAACAGTTTTCAGGATAACAGGCTGAACTTCACATCAACAGACAACTGACGGAGTTAAAAAGCAGCTGATCAGCTGACAGTGGAGGACTTTTCCTTGCCTGTTATTGTCAGTTTATAATGCGCTCATGCTCCTGCAGCCTGTCTGAGCTTCCTGAAGCCCTGAGAGGAGGCGGAGGCTCGTATGTTAAATAAACAGAGACAACCTATTTAACATACAGTCGATGGCACCTCATTTTTGGACATTTAATTGCTACCTATCGCTCCTTTAAGGTGAATCATAAATTGGAAACTTTTGTCTTAATTTTTAATATTTATTATAATTTCTCCTGTCATGACCACGGCTAAAAACTCAGCAACATGCTGCTGTGTTTCAGTGTTGTGGTTTTTGTGGCTTTTCCCTGGTGGCAGTGGTGCTCCCTCAGACACACACACACACAGACACACACACACACAGAGGAGTAGTATCAGTACAGTGTCAGAGTGTGTACTCACACTTTGATGATTTTTGTAGAGTCTCTGTCTGTTCTGGCTCGGCGTGTTGCTCCGACTGGCCAGTTCAAACAGTTTGTCTGCCAGAGCTGCGTAATCGAACTACAAGACACACAAACACCTCGTTAATCCACCAGCTCCACATCTGTCCAACATCTGAGTCACACCGAGGAGGAAAAAGTCAAACACACTCATTCAGCTGATTTCTTAGAACTGTAAGAACTTTTGTTCTGTTCAGAGGTGACAGACAGAAAATCAAAGGCTCAGAGAGAACAGAGGCGTTTTCACCAGCTGTGACACTTTCAGCCAATTTCCTTAAAGCTTTTGTATGTTTTTATAAAAGGGACATTTTGCATTACAGCGAGACCTTTTCACAAACATATCATCAGTTTTTACATCGACTTTCTTCCCTCCAGACAGCAGTTATCTCAGTGTTCAAATTATCTGTTTGCAGTCTCGAAACTTGCTTCAAACATCCTGTCAGCTTGATGTTTTTATAAAAGGTGCGTTCAAGGACAAGGTGACATGACAGACGGAGCATAATTGCCACCAGGTGCCGTATTCATAAAGCTTCCTCTTGAACACAGCTGCTCCTTGTGACAAAAGACTCTGAAATATCGTACAATTATGATGTTTTCTCGCCTCTTTTCCCTTCTGAGAACTCCTCAGGTGAAAAACTGTCAGGAAGAGGACTTTTAAAAGTTTCTTAAAACGGTGGAAAAAACATAACAGAAAGAAAAAGAGGTGGAGAAATATTCTCCAAACTAGGCTTAATTCTAACAGGGTTTTTTAATTATTGATGAAATATAAAATGAAATTAATTTATTACAGTAGGGAGCTTAGCCAGCAGAAGAATTATGTGCAGGTAGAAAAGAAATAACTGGTTGATTATTTCTGCTCTGTAGCCTGAGTCTCCAACCTAATAATTAAATATGACTCGATGTGGAATCAATAAAATATTGATATAACTTATTTTGAGATTGATTACTAGCCACATGACGTGTTGTATCCAGTGTCACTGGGTCCTTTAGTTAGAATATATGGAATAAGGGTCCTTATTTCCTACATTTTCTTTTATTTGAAGCATTTAAACCCACGAAGACTTCTCTAAGGAGGCTACCTGCATATTAGAAACAAACCATTGTGAGCTAGAAAATGTCTCATGTGTAATATTGAATCCGTCATATACCGAACACCCTGGTGAAATGTCAGGAAGGTATGAAAAAACAGACAGCGCCCAGGCCTGCTCCAAACACTGACTGACAGCGAGTTATTGAAACGCTGCAGATGAGATGGTGCAGGGATGTTTGTGGTCGGTGTGAGTTTTTCTCACATCTGCATCCTCCCAACACAATGACTCTGTAACGGCAGAAACAAAAGTGATCACACAATCTGTGTGCAGAAATACTGAAGATGAATTTATACCCTGATTCTAAAAAAAGTGGGGACGTTGTGTAAAACATAAATGACTGGACGAATATATCACCTGACGACGACGGGCTGAATCCAGCACCTGTTGTTTTTTTGTCTGATTTTTGGGGCAAAATTTGTCATTTTTTCTAAGGTGATGTTCTGCAGAGTGACAGTCACTGCTCCACTCACACACACAGTACAGACCCACTCAACCGGACCAGCAGTGCTCTGAGGCTCTGAGACTGAAACAGCCTGCAGAGTAACGCTGAGGTCAGACTACACGATATCAGCCTGATTAAAACCCGACCCAGAAGACGTGAGGTGTCTGGTTGGTTTGGAAATGATCAATGGGCATCGGCGCAACAATCGATCGTTTCATTCTGTGAAGTCTGTCATAACAGACAACAACTGATGCCGAATCTAGGACACCACATGACATCCAGACAGAAAGAGAAGCATGTTTGATTTTTTTTTTTAATCTCCTGCGACAGGTTGTGTCGCTGCTGTTCAATAAGAGCCCAGCTGACAGCGCTCTGCCAGAAGAGATGAATCCACACATATATGAAAACATGAGAGGACGAAACAGAGGAAAGGTTCGTCGAGCCGTGTCTGTTTTCAGGCTTTTCCGAAAAGCCAGTATCATACACGCCGCTTCTGACGCCATGTTTCTTTACATTCTTTCTCCTGAAAGTCCATCATGAGCGCTTCTTTTCTGGTGACATCACGCACATCACGAAAGACCACAAACGACGACTGGTGTGTTGTGTCTCTCGACCACAACACTGGTGAGAATTTATGACACCACAATCGCCTGGTGTGACACAGTGACCATTTTAACAGACGAAAACATCGTACAGTCTGACCTCAGCACCTCTTTACACTCTTTTTAACGCAGTGAATTAAGGAGTTAATTCGACCAAACCAGAGTTGGTGATTGTTGGAAGAGTGGACAGACTAAAAGAGGGTTTTGGAGTGTTTCACGTTTTTCTGTCGAGTTTGAATGAAGCGTGTTTTACGAGCCAATTAAGCTCGTCTTAGTTCATCCTCCAATCCACATCATCATTAAAAGATTCAGAGGATCCAGAGAAAACTCACCTCAGTGTAATTTGTAAGTTTCTAACACATAACAATAAAAAAAACTCACTGCACTATGCAATACATTTCTCTATTCTGGAAATCTGTAACATGAACAATTTCTCCACCAGGGATCAATAAAGTATCCTGATATCACACAGAACTGTGGGTAAGGACCTTCTGTTGGGGTGCAGGGAGTTTCTGTAGAAGTTTTCTAGAGCATAAAACAGATTAAATCCTAAAAGAAGAAAAAAATAATGAAAACAAGAGAAAGGCTTCACCTGTAGAACTGGTCCGACGTCTTCGTCACCTGGTGCTTCTGTGTCAGAGTCTTCCAAGTGAAGAAGCTCATCATCATCTTCGTCGTCGTCATCATCATCATAATCATCCTCATCTTCTTCTTTGTCATCATTTGATTTTTTGCCTGAAAACAAGAAACCAGCAGAATTAAACTGACTGTGTGCATCGTGTCTGATTGAATATCACACATATTTAATATTTAAAAATCAGGGGGAGGCCAGCAGGTTCACATTAAGATTACATCTGTAAACGTCTCACACTACAGGATCATTTGGACAGATAATCTGATCAGACCAGCCTCTAATCCAGGACGTCCCCATGACTGTTGGGGGAGGCGAATCAGAACCAAAGTTGGTCCAGTTAGGGATGTTCCTGGTGACTAAGTTCCCTGTCAATTAAACACAAATTTTAAGTTAGACTAGTCGACTAGTCTAACAATAAGAAAACACTCGGAAATCAGTTAAAACTGAGCAGAATTATTAATCAATAAAGTTAAACACTGTCTGAAAAAGTACTGCAAGCATTAAGAGTCATTTGAAGCCGTTAATCACAGTCTTCAATCACTAAATCATGTTTTAAATGGCGCTGAAATGTGTGACGCTTTGTGCTGTGCATTACAAACATGACAACAACTGACTAAACGCTTCAACTGTTCAGACCGAACAGGACGACAGTGGCTACGTTTTACATGCACCAATATATCTGGTTCTTGAGGACAATAATATTCCTACTAAACTGTTTACATGCCCAATGAAAATGAATATTCCTTTAATATCCCCATTTACATGCAGCTGTGCATAAAAAAATACTACTTTGGTGCCAAGAAGGATCCATAATCTAAGTTCTCCACTGGTGGCAGACATGTTTGTGCAAACTCAGCCTCCCTCTTTGTGTGTTTCTGCCTCTGAACCACAAATTTGAGATTTTCTTTTGTACATGGATCTACTCCAGTCCTGCAAACTGTTGGCTGGTTGGTTTGTTTTCAGCACAGTTCAGAAAGAGAAAAGAGCCGCAACAATTAGTGGATTAATCAATTATCAATCTCCAACTATTTGGATAATTTGTTTTGATTAATCTTTGACAAAAAGCTTGTGAAATATATTGAATATTTTCTGGTTTCTTTAGTCCTCAATGACATTTAACTGAATATTTTTAGTTTCTGGACAACACAAGACATAACAACACTTTTCACCATTTTATGAACCAAACAACTAATCGATTAATCAAGAAAATAATCAACAGGTTACTCAATAATGAAAATAATTGTTAGTTACAGGACTAAATGTTATAAAACCTCAAAAAATGTGCAGAAATAAAAGCACCTACCCTTTAATTTGAGAGCATGAATCTAATTTGTGCAGACCTTCAAACCTCTAATTTTCCATCAACAGTCGGTTTCTAAATGTTCATATGTAAATATACGACACGGTGCTGCAGTTTGGTAATTAGTGAATCTGTAATTATTTTTGACATTTTACAGAGCAAATGACTGTGTTTATGATCATTTCTGTGCAGTTTTCTCTCTAAAGGTGACGTACCATTAATCTGCTTCCCAGTCCTCTGTTTCTTCTTGCGGCTTTCGGTTGCTCCTCTTCATCATCATCATCCTCTTCTTCAGAGGCCTGTCCTGAGTCGGAGTCTGAGGCCTCAGCTGCTTTCAGCTCCTTCATCAGATCATCTATAGCGAAGGGAGCCTGGTCGATAATGGTACTAAAGATGCTGCTGCAGATGGCTCTGAAAAGGATCCCGCTGGAGAGGCGGACATCAAAACAAGCAGCAGATGACAGAGTGAGCGGACGGAAGCACTGAGACAAGCTGTTCACACCAGAACACAAAAACCTGCTGCTTCAGGGTCAAAGCGTCTATAAACAGATGAGATGAACGTCTGAAATACAACAACTCATATTGCAAACATGCATCTGTGGTGTGTTGTGAAACGTTTCTGATGTGGCCAATGAGAAACTGCAGAATGACTCTGAAATGAAAATTCTTCTTCAGCATTCATCTCAGGGTCACATGACTCTGCAGTGGTCACAGGGATTTATCAGCAGTGATGGAAACATCACACCCGGCACAGCAGAGTTTGTATTAGGGCTGAGACTGATCATTTTTACTTACAAACCTATTAAAGGTCAGATTTTTGCAGCAATCTGTGAAGAACTGCAATGATTTGTTGATTAATCGATCAGTTATCAAATTACTTGGCAACTATTTTGACAATTGACTAATCAGTTTTAAGCTTTTTTCTTTAAGGGAAATTGTCCAAATTCTGATTTCAGCCTCTTAAATGTGAATATTTTCTTTGGTTTCTTTACTCCCCTCTGACAGTAAACTGAACATTAAACAACAAAACAAGACATCTGAGGACGTCATCTTGGTCTTTTCTGATATTTTATGGACCAAACAACTTGAACAAATCAATTAATAATAAAAATGATTGGCAGATTATTTGAAAATGAAAACAATCATTAGCTGCAGTCCTACAAAGACGTTTTGAGTCTGTAGAATCTGATGTGTTGGTCAGCACATCTCTGCAGCAGCACAATAATTTTACACACAAAAATTAGCTTTTTTATCAAATACTGCGCCTCCTGTGATTTGAAAATTTCAGGGGAACATATTCCCATTTCATTGAAATTTAGATGAATCGTTCAGCCATAACTGTACCAGGCGTGTGGCAGATTTCATTTCCTAAAAATTCTTCACAACACAAGTCCCCTTTATTTTGTATTCTAAGAGCTTTTATTGTGACGCAGCATCAGGAGATGTTGAGTTTTCATCAAAATGAAAGTGAACATGAAACAGTGAAATAAAGCAGATATCTGAAAGTAGAAACATCGGCACAGGAGAGAAACTAAACTTCAGACTGCAGAGATTCAGTGCTGAGAGCTGAACACACTTTTAAAAACATCTCTCTCTTTGGGTTCTTTGTGCACACACGAGACACATGAGTCGAGTCTCAGCTTTCTCTGTGACAAATCAGAAAAACAAAACAAACAATGACCTGTTTTTAGTGGGATTAGCTGCATTCAAAAAACTGAATATATGTGGTAATTTTGGTGTAAAAATGCTGTGAGATGCACTGAATAGTGCCACGTATTGTAACCAAGAATCTCTGATCCACCAAACTATATGAACCTGCTGGCAAACAATAAATTAGGGCTGCAACTAATTATTTAATTAATAATCGATTAATAGTTGTTTGCCTATAAAATATCAGAAATGGAAAAAAAATGTTATCCATGTTTCCCAAAGTCCAAGATGAGGTCCTTAAATATCTTGTTTTGTCCACAAAACAACGATTTAGAAGAATTATTGTTAGAGAGGGTAAAGAAAGCAGAAAATATTCACATTTAAGAGGCTGGAATCAGAGAATCTGTACTTATTTCTTGAAAAATTCAAACTAAGGACACAGTTAATTGAATTATAATCAAAATCACAACATGGCCAAGTGAAAAACCCAAACCGCAGAGGCTACAATATTTTGATAAAGAAAAAAGTGTGAAGACCAGGATTATAATGAAGTCCTGCAGAGACGTGCCAACAAATGTCACATATCATTATTTGAATCTTTTTTATAGTGAAAATGACAATTTTGATGTTAATCCTGTTTCTTCCTGTAAACTGTGAATCATATCACAACATCTGTCAAAATAATCATATGATTTTTCTAGCAAATGGTGCAGCCCTAGTTTTAGTTAGATGTCTGGAATAGTAAATAAAACAGAAAAAAAATTAAATCGAGTGGTCAAGAATGAACGTTTTTTAAAAATTGTGAATCACTCCGACCATGAGAGGTCCCTGAGGTTAAAGTCATAATGTGCACAGAAAATCTGATGAGTCCAGCAGTGTGTAAGATCAGTGATCTCCTCCAGGTGGAATCTACATAAAAACTATCTATTGTGATGTCATATTTCTACTGTGAGAGACAGTAAATGTTGACAGAGAAGCTGAGGAGACTCAGACTTACTCTTTGGTTTTGGCAGCTGTCTTGCAGAACGGCTCGATGAAGATCAGGTTCTGATCAGCAGTGAGCTGTGAAAACAAACAGAAACACCACATATGGAGCGTTAATATGTTTTAACGGAGTACTGGAGGAGACAAACAGTCTGCAGCTCTGTGAGGCTGCACTTACACACCTACACACCTTACACACCTTACACACCTTACACACCTCACACACCTCACACCTTACACACCTTACACACACCTCATGCAGCATCCAGAAGGTGTTGAGATATTTTACTCTGAATGAGAAAAGTCATTTCACTCCTCCAGACTATCTTTTCTACTGGTGCTCCCAACTTTCTCAGTTGGTAAGAAGATCATTATCGCACACACACAAACTGCCCTATTCTTAAAGCAGTGGTTCTCAAACAGAGGTCCTGGGACCCTCAGGGGTCCATGGGACTCTGCCATCAGTGCCCATGAAAAGTCTTCAGATTAATTCATTTAAAGTATCACAAAGTACAATTATTTATTTGTTGATGTACTCCATTTGTTCATAACAGGTGCCATAGTTCAACAAATATTTTTTTAAATCTAAAATAGTTTACATAAAATGATGTTAACAATATAAAAGTCTTAATAATCATAAATAAATCTTCCTCCAAGTCACCACACGTCACCTGATAATGGTGGGAAATCTTTCTGTCATATTTAAGTCCCAGGTTAGGCTTATTATTATTCTCTTTTTTGTTTTCTGTGAAGCCTATTTTCCATTATTAATATTTCATATATATGTTTTAGATTTTTTTATTGTGCGTTATTTAAAATGATCCAAATCTGCATTTATTTTACAGTCTGAATGCATTAAGAGTAAAACACAGCCGAGATGAGTGTTTGCTGCCCTCCAGTGGCAAAAAATCATTTAACATTTTAATATTCATTCATTTTCAGAAAATTATTTCTTTTTAAATACAGAGTAACTTCATTCAAGTGAAAGTGAATGATTGTTAAATTTTAATACTTTCAATTAATTTAATTTTAGCACCAAAATAAAGACACGTCAGGTTCACAGCTCACTGAATTTCAAAGCTCAGGAGTTTGAATTGGGCTCAACCATCTGATCTGGAATCTGGTCAGGATTGGATTAATAAATCTGTATCACAGTTCTGTAGGATCAGGATCATGTCTGTTGGCTCTGAAAGATCCAAATTTGAGATTCAATCCTACCCAGATAATTCTGAGAAAGTTTAACAGATCCCTGCTGCCGACACAGTTTAACATCTACAACAGTGCAATTAACACCAAACCGCATTTTCAAAACCCATCAACCATCAGCATCACTCTTACAGCTTGATGGGAGATGAAAAACACTCTGATATGGTTCAACTTCATGGCTGACTGACCTCTCGAAGCTACTAAATTTAGCGTGTGTTATTTTTCACAAGTTATTTGATTCAAACACTGAAGAACATCAGCCACATGACACAGCTGCTCATGACAAATGATCAAACTTTAAAGGTCCAGTGTGTCAGATTTAAGGAAGTCTACTGACAAAATATGGCAGTAAATATGTTTTCATTAGTATATCAGGACAAAATAAGAATCATGTTGTTTTTGTTATCTTAGAATGAGACCTTTATATCTGCAGAGGGAACATTCAGCAAGCAAACTCCTAAAATACCTCTAAATCCAACAGCCTGGCCCTTCAATTTATCCCATTTCTGTTCCGAGGATGCTCAGTACAACCTAACTAGTAAAACTAATACCCACAGCAGTAAACTTTAATGAAAGAACAGCTGCAGTCCTCTAGATTCATTAAGCTCCTCTCAGCTTCCTGATGTCCCCTCTTCTCTGTGACTGCAGTCCATTTTCATCCATTAATCCATTCTGAGAGCTTTCTCCTCATCTCATCAACAAGAGCATAAAAAGGCCATTTGACTGTTTTGTAAAGAAAGGATTAAACCAGTCAATCAGTTCATTATCAACCCTCCTGCTGAACTGAAGCACAAAACAAATGTGCTCCATTACAGCTGCAGGAACTCGATAACACAAATGTCAGCCACAATCACCTGCTATTTATCACCAATTCCAACAATCCTTTTAAACACAATAGTGGTGCTTTTACCTCCTGTGAACCCACAACTGCCAGTTCAGTCATGTAAAGGTCCAGGACGTGGAACTGCAGCCCGCTGGGCGCCTCGCTGCTGCTGTGCAGGAGCTGAGCTGTCAGCAGCTCCAGGAACCTGCTGACCAGGCTGAGGAGACACAGTAAACACAGTTATTCACTTTAAAATGACAAGAACGTGACCTGAAAGGTTCTGTAGACAACGTCTGAATACTTTACCTGCTGTCCCAGTTTTTCCTCTTCAGCATCTCAAAGGTTTGTCTGAACATGAAGCGAACCAGCTGTTAGAGAAAGAGCGAGAGAGAGAGGAGAATAATCAACATCTGGATTGAGGATCAGTCAAAAATTGACAAAACGGCAATTTGGAGAATGATCTAATCTAAGTTCTACTGGAAATATAACAAACCAAGAATTTAATTAAATATTCTGCAACTATCGAAGTCTCTCTAAATAACCACAGAACAAGACTGAGGACATTTTAACATCTGCCTCGTTTGGTCCAGTTAAAATGGACCGTGGTCTGTTTGCCTGTTTAGTCCCTTGAAAAGGTGGGTCTTGGTGTGGTTCGTTTGTGATACGAAATATTTTATATATATTTTAATATATTTTCCCTGATTAATATGTCCAAACCGCTGTGCTTGAACCTTCTCTGTGCGTTTTGTCAGATTAAAGTGTGTGACAACGATCACACAGTAATATGTGACAGACATGAAAAAGTCAGGTGAAAGGCAGATGTGCTCTCCCCGTCCCTCCTCCTTCCCTCCTTCCCTCTCGCCTCTCTGAACACAGCGAACGAATCTGGATGCTTTCGGGTAGCTTTTCTTCTCTTACAAATTTCCACAAACCAATTAAGTGAACATCTCTGTGTAAATAACTCACACGAGTCACTGCAGTTCAGCGAGGCCACACTCAGGGGTGCAGTGTCCTGTCTCTAGAACATGCCGAGATTTGATAAATAATGTTTAGAATGGTTATTTCTTTGTGAGCTCTTAAATAAACACATCTGAAGCATTAAAGTGCTGCAGAAACTTCTGTCAGATTTTCCCACGTGGGTCCTGATGATGAACTGATGAGGCCAGACTGACAGTCCAAATAATGAGTTACCTGTCTCCTGTTGGTTTGTGTGTACAAAGTCAAATGTGAACACAAACCACACCAGGACTAAAATGCAGTGTTTCTTTTTTTTTTCCTTTTGGTCTGAACCAAATGATGCAAACTACAGGTGTGAAAACAAACTACTGGCTGTACTATCTGCAAAAATTGAAATACACAATTAATCTACAAAAAAGTATGGTCATAGTATTGTACTGGGAGATAAGTGCATCGTCCCAACCCGTCTCCCAACTCTAACTCTCTAACTCTAACTAACTCTCCCAACAACCGTATCGATACATCTCATTAGGACGAGCATATGTTTCATTTTTGGCGTCAATGAACTGCTGCTGTAACTTTCCTCCGTTGTCTCTCTCCTCCTGTCTCTGCCTGCACCGCTCTCTCTGGACTCCTGCTGCCTCGCTCACACAAAACAAGCGCTCCCCCCTCCCTCTCCTGTGTCTCTTCTTCATTTCCTCAAAGCTGACAGTCAAAGAACTGATGTCTCACCACCAAACTTTTGTAACACACAAGTGTGGAATGAGTTTGTGTTTTATAAAAAAGAGACACAAAATGTGTCTGACAGCAGCGTACAGAGACACGAGTCTCCCGACCCACAGAGACGTCACATCACTGTGAGAGCAGGTAACACGTAGCATCACTGTTCCTCCACACCCCACTTCCTCTACACGGTCAAATTCAATCAAAACCACAGCAGTCTTCATATGAAACAGAGCAGCAGATCATCTTACTGCAAAAATACATTTTAAACAGTTTTAAAGTTTGTTCACAGATTCTCATTTAGGAAAATGAGATTCCTAATAAGATGTTAACACCACTGTAATGTCCCCTTCTATCGGTCTCCGTTACTGGATTTAGTAAAACTATCAGGATTTCTTCTTGCAACTAATAGAACTCTGCAAATATAACATTAATAGAATCAATATGTAAAGATTCATACATTAAATCGTATCATATGCATTGTGACAGGGCTGAATCATATCGAATCGTTGGCTATTTTAAAGGTTCTTTGGTGTACTGAGAAGAATATCGGATTGATCTCAGTCAGTGAGATCCACATCCCTGTAGAGCATTTTTCACACTGAATAGTGCTGATGGGATATCCAATTTTACGACAAGCTAGAATTTTCATTTCCTCACTTTGAAAATTATGTTTTTCTACAAAACCCCCTTTCAATTTAAGGGCAACACCGCCCGCATTCTTTTCCAGGTTTTTCAAATGGAAACTCAGCTGTTGCAAAAAGGAGCAATGTAGGTTACAGTGTTGATGCCCTCACCTCCCTCAGCTTAAAGGGTTTATATGCAGAAAGGTCATCATGGAGGAACAAACATCAGATCACATACAAAAATGTTTTTAGCATTCTGATGCTAAGACATATGTAATAATGATAATTAATGGACCTGCCCTTTAATATAAACATGTCAGAACTTAAACAAAATACAGTCAGAAAATCTTCCAGGACCCTCCTCACACTGACCTGGAAGAACTTGTCCATCCGCAGCCTGTCGATACCCGTCCACTCTCTTTTAAAGGTCTGCAGGAAACTCTCCAGGTACAAAAACTCTGCAGGGAATCATCATCATCATCATCATCATCATCATCATTGTTGTGAAAAGTACAGAGTTTCTTACGTCAAGAGCTGTGACCTGACCTACTTGCTCTCTTCCTAAATCACATTATGCAATCACAAATGGGTAACTTACGTCCGTCAACAGTCTGGAAGTTGTGGAGCAGGCTGGAGATTTGGTTCGACAGCTCCTCCTGAAGAAGAAAAGTCAAGACTGCGTGAAACATCACATCAGGGAGGAGAGGAGGAGCCCTGTCCTCACCTACACAGGGATTTTCTTAAAACGTAGCCTTTCCTGTGTGTTTGGCCCTTTCACCCACACCCTCCTTTGTTTGACATCAGTATGTGTTGTTATCTCCATGGTTACCCATTTTGTTTACAGCCTGATCAGCTTCAGTGAAAGACCATGTCTGCATGTGTAGGGAGCAAGAACAAAAATGAGCCTGTAGATGCTCACTGTAACATCTTCCTGCATCCAGACTACATGAAAACAGAAAACAGAGCCTGAAGAGAAGGAAGCAGTCATCACCTTTTACCTTTCTCAGTACTGACTGCACACTGAAGTAGAACAACCCTGAGCTAAAGCCACAGACAGAAAGGGGAAACTTTCTTTGAGCGCACTACTGTTGTGTGACTGTTCAATTCATATGAAGTTTAAAGAACAGCCCAACTAAAAGAGTACAACACAAGAGTACTGAGTATGATGAGTATTTGAGTCTGTGCATTGACAACTGATGTTGTAAAACGTACATGTACAAAGACAAATGGACACTGACAGTACGATGATGGCATAAGAGTCAAAAACACATGTGGAAAATAAACAGCATTTTCTGTGAGGATGCTGTGAGCAGCAGTCACATTTCTCTGCCTCATCATTACACTCTGCTGCTTGTTTATAACAGGATGTGCATGCAAATGAATTTTCAGATAATTTATTGACCGAGTATTTAAAAAATATTCTTTTGAATAATCAAAAAATGCATCACCTACTCCAAGGAATAATCATTAAATTAACTGGTTAAAAAGTCATTGTTAGGTGCAGCCCTAAGTGTCAATTTTACATCCAGAGTGTTTTAATGTATGACTGACTGCTAAATATTCTTTATACACCCACCAGTATATTCTCCCACTACAAACACAAACACCAGTAAAACACACCTGCAGCAGTGGTTTGTCCTGCATCCACAGGCAGTAGAAGAGACCCTTCCACAGTTTGAGCAGCTCATCACCTGTGAATCCACCTGCACAGAGGACATGAGACACTCAAGTTCCAGTACAAGGTAGCTGAAGATTACTCACTGCATTAAATATATTTTAATATTTAAACAAGTAATTAATTTGACAGTTATCTTCAGTTACAGATCTATTTAACTACAAAATAATATGATGTTGAATCGAGTAAAACAACACCTGGAAGTTGGTGCTCCGCTGTAACATCAGCTAGCTACAAATAAATGAGCTAAAAGCTAACTCACCTCCACACGTGTGCACGAGCCACCAGTTATTTACCTGAACATGCGTCAGACTGGGACCAGTTCACTGTCAAACTGGTGATGCTGGTTTGAAAACCAACCACTCAGCTGAAACCACTAATGTCTCGTTGATATTTGATTTTAAATCAGAGAGGATGTTAGTTGAGCTGTTAGTTAGCATGTCTCAGTCAGAGCTAACAGGCTAACATGTTAGCTCACCTGTGTCTCTCTGGGACCGGACGCTGACGTATTTCCTCAGTTTCTTCACGGCTCTGGTCCGGATCGGTTTCTCGTTAGAAGCTAACCGCTGAGCGAACTGGACCTCCGGCTCCTGAACCGCCGCCATGTTCACACTCTTTCACGTGGAGACTCTTCTCTCTCCTCCGCTGTGCTCTGCTCCTCTCCCTCTTCTTCTTCCCACGTTTCCTCCGAGCGGCGCGGACTGATGACGTCACAGAACCCAGCGTGTTGTAGTTCTAAAAGGGCACCACAGAGCGGCAGGGTCCGACTGCTGAGTTCTTTAACAAAAAGCCACAAAACTTAAGCGTGGCCATAGTATATGTAATGTGTTTTTTAGTTAATATTACATAAAAATAAAATAAAATAAATAAATAAATAGACAAATAAATAAATAAATGGCTATGAAATAATCCTAAAATAAATGAATGAGACAATAAATATATAAAGAAATGTAAATTTAAATATGTAGACGAGTCTGTCTATTTCAATAAAATAAACAGGTTTTTATTTAAAAGTCGTTTTTCAAAGGACTATTCTTATTTTTTTCAGGGGACTTTTATTTCATAATGTCACGTTTATTCATTTATTTACTTTTTTATTTGTTTATTTCAGGAAGAGTTTTATTTCATAATGACACATTTATTATCTGATCATATAAGACAGTTTTCCCAAAGTTAGTTGAGATTTGCCTCTGAAATACTAAATTATAATCCTACGTTAGACTTAAGACTTCTAGTAGTTTCTGTAATACAGGCACAATAGTTTTAATATTTTTATTGTGTAAAAATATCATATCTGTATATAATATATATCTGTATACACCTGCATAGGGTAGATATCTGTATGAGTGAAAGATGTATATAGTCTTGAGTGTATAGTTTTGTAAATTTAGTACTTTATATGTTTTCATTCTTCTATATGTTTTATTTGATCTTTTTTAAAAAAGTATTCCCAAAGTTAGTAAGGGTTTGCCCCTGAAATACCAAATTGGAATAAAAATCCTATAGATTCAATTTAACTTAAGACTCAATAAAGTTCATCTGATAAGACAGTTTTCCCAAAATTGGTTAGGACTTGCCTATGAAATTATTATGATTATTATTAACCTTCATTTAGCCAGGGAAACCCACTGAGACTGGGGTCTCATTTTCAATGAGAAAATGAGAAGAAAAATCAATAATTCCAGTTAAAAGACATTAGAACCTATGTAAACCATTCACAGCCCTCAAGGTCAAACTAATGTAACAAATCTTTGAACGTGCTCAAATTGGAATAAAAATCATGTTTTAGACTCAACTTAACTAAAGACTCATGGAAGTTTCATATTTTAAATTTTTTAATTTGATCCTTATTTTAAGTATTCTATTATCACTCAACCCTTTTTCTACTTGAACTTTTTGAGCTGCTGTAACATGTGAATTTCCCCCATGTGGGATCAATAAAGTTTATCTTATCTTATCTTATAAGGTAGTTTTCCCAAAGGTAGTTAGGGTTTGCCCCTGAAACACCAAATTGTAATAATAATAATAAAAAAATATTTTAGACTCAGCTTAATTTAAGACTTATAGAAGTTTCTGATTCTTTAAAATTCTTTCATATAGTTTAAAAAAAATTGTATTCTTATTTTATAAGTATGATTCACCCGTTTTTCTACCTGCTGTAACATGTGAAACGACAAAGTTTATTTGATCTTATAAAATAGTTTTCTCAAAGTTAAACTGGAATAAAAATAAATAAATGTAGTCTCTACTTAATTAAAGAAAATAAAGTTTCTCTGATACAGACACAGAACTTTCTTGTAGTTTAGTGTTTGCACTGTGTGCTGTTCGTACTTTTACTTCCTCCTCCTCCGTTTATCTCTGGATCAAAGATCAAACAACCGTCTGAAGCGGAGCACGAGCCAGGGGTGACGTCAGAGCGGCGGAGGGGAGCGTGCGCCCAGCTGTGTGTGTGTGTGTGTGTGTGTGTGTGACAGTATGAGGAAGTGGAGGACATGATGTCGCTCAGCTGAAGAACAGAAACAAACACAAACCGTCGACTTCTCTCCCACCGACACCGGCACGAGGTAAGTGAAGTGAAGCTCGTGAGCACGAACCTGATGACGAATTTTAACCGCCAGGCACGAGACTGAGCGGCCGACGGTGGACCGTGTGATGGTCCGCGGTGTGGTCGCGCTGCTCGCTGCCGTTAAAACGAGCAGGAAGCTCGGTGAGCCCCGCTGCCTGCCGCCGCTTTGTTCCAGCGTGAAGCGACGTTCAGGGTCCCTCTGGAGATAACAGACCTCATCTCCTGTGACTATCGGTACATTATTGATCACTGGAGGTTGTTTCAGTTCGATATTTGATACACATGAAGGAAAGAGGAGGAAATGTGTCGTGAACAGTAGCTGTGAGTTTCAGATGCTCTCCTCCTCCTCCTCCTCCTCTTCAGCTTCTGCAAACACTGAAGAATGAAAAAAACGACGACATGTGAACTCTGTTTCTCTGGCTGCGACGTATCAGGTCTGGTTTGGACATTAAATTCTGCCCAGTGCAGCAGCTGGAGTCACTGGTTTGTGACTGGTTTGGTGAGATCACAGGCTCACAGAGCCACACAGCGCCGTGCTGCTGCTGCTGCTGGTGTCAGGTTACCGTGAGATGAGGAGATGAAGCCTGCAGGCTGAAACATGGCAGGAAGCTGTTTCTGCTGCATGACGTTCACAGCTGCACATGTGGATTTACAGCACTGAAGCTCTCAGGACCGATATGCATAGATTTCAGGACTGTAACGTGGCCACCAGGCTCCCTGCTGGTTTACTGTGACACACACACACACACACACACACACACACACAGAGGAGTATTCATGCAGCTCCTGGCCCATCATGTGCTCATCCAGAGCTGGGAAATTTTGCCCATATTGGATTTTTAAGACTGTTACGATTACTGTGATGTTATGTTTTGTGATAATGTATTGATTCTCAAAGGAATTCCCTAAATCAGTTGTGTTGATGCTTAATTTTTATCCACACAAAAATCTGATCAGGAATTTGTAAAAAAAAGTGGACCGATAAGCAGAATCACTAATATCTAAAAATCTTGCTAAAAAGTTTATGAATTCCCATCCCTAAAAATGAGAAATTTATTATCAAAATTGTTCATTAATTTTCTGCTGACTGACTGATTGATTGATTGATTGATTAATTGACATGCTTGTTTATGTCTAATTGGAAAAATCAACCAGAATCAACGTAATTTTTTTCATTTCATTTGCCTGTTTTTTTCCAAATTGTTTCATACCAATTTAAACCACCCTTGAACTAAACACTATTGAAAATGTACTGTATGTATTTCTGAAGGACTGCATGTTGCAACTCTCTGACATTTCATCCAGAAAAGAAGAGCTTGTTCAACAATATTTCTCTATCAGCAAACACAGAGCAGATTAGCAAGTTATGAAGTGACGTTTATGATCAGTGATGTGACGAAGCTCGAGTTTTTATTGTGTCCAGTACGCAGCTAACTGATGCATATAAAAATATAAAGAAACTGCTGTTTGCATTTTTTTTTGTCAAGTATGATGAAATATGTTAGTAATAGAAACAAAAAAAAAAGTAAAATTTCAGGAAGATTGTGCTTCTTGCAGTACCTTAACACTGAAGTGGCTCCTCCTGTCAAAGCATTTGAATTCTTACACAAAATGCTCTACGAATAATTGATCTTATTATCGTCTTATTGGTAATTGGCCATGAGAAGCTTTGGTTATCTGTGTTGTCTGAAAAAAATCCATATCGTGCATCCCTGACTTTCACAGTTTGTCTTGTGTTGATTCAAAGTAGCTGAAGATCTCTCTCCTGACTCATTTTATTCTGAAATGTCTGTCAGACTTTGACATGTGAGTCTGTCTTTTATGCTCTGGTGGACATTCACATGTGGACGTTTGTGAATGAAACTGAACAGAAGGAACAAAATGTCAAATAAGCCGATTACAGCAGCCGTGAAAACTGGCACTTTATGATAATTTTGACCTTTTCACACCTTCACTGATGGACTTCTTCTCTCCTCTCTTATCATTTCTTTGTCTTCTTCCCTCTCCTGTCATCCTTTCAGACTCCTGATTCTTCCATCCAGCTCCCGTCAGTGTCCCCTGTGTTGGACATGTCTTCTGCCCGTCTCCTGTCAGCAGCTTCCTCTGAGATGGAGACGAGCCAAGGCAGCAGCATCAGCAGCATCACGTCTGTGTTTACTCCCTTATAATCCTCCTCAGCTCAGCGCGAGCTCACATCAGCTGCCCGTCACTGTTGATTGTCAATATTTGAGTCCAAACATGGCCACAGTTCCTCCCGGGATCCGCCTGCTGGTGTCCTTTGACAGAGACCAGTGGTGAGTCTGAATCTGACGTGTGTGTGTCTGTGTGTCTAACCCTCCTCTGAATTTCAGCTCGCTGTTTAATTGTTCACATTTCTGACTGCCAGTTTGTTTTCATGTGAAACTGATGTGAAAGTGTGAAATGTTTGCCATCCGTGTCAGTCTGTTTGAACGTGTGTGCACATGAATTTAAATGCAAATGCAATCAAATTGTAACATGGCCATGTGCAATATCAAAATCACAGAACCAGAAATCGCAATTTTTTGAAAAAGGAAAAATGTGAGAGAACATCATTATAATGAGGTACCGTAGCGCTGCAGAGACGACCAGATGGAAGAAAACATGTTTGTTTGGTTCAGACGCTGGATGATAATAAGTAATCAATGATTGATTAATCAGTCGTTAAGAATTTAATCGATCATGTAAGATTTAATCGAGCTACTGTAAAATAAACATCTTAAATGCAGTATGTAGCCCTTTATAAATGTCTGAAGTGTTCCAGAAGGGTTCTTCCTGACGTGCTGTGGTTCTACTCAGAACAATTTGCTTCTGAGTAACCCTTTTTGAAAGAAAGGGTTTGTCAAGGGTTCTTTGTCAGACTATGGGTTCCATTAAGAACCCTTTTCATCTGAAGAACCTTTTTCAGAAGAAAGAGTTCTTCAAGGATTGTTGAAATAAACACTGATAAAAAATAAATACAGGAAATATTCCGTTCTATAGAGCAGACACACCCCGTCACATCACATCAGAGGTTCTGTTGTTGTGTTCGTCAGTACAGCTGAGTGTAAACTGCTGATGATGGTATAAACCACATTACTGTACTGGATGACATCATGATAATCACATATAATAATGATAATGATAATAATCGTAACACTTTTCAAAGCCCAGGTGACAAAAAGCTCCACATAGGGCAGCAAATGAAAGTCAACAATATATAAAATCATGATTTTTGCCGTTTATTACATAGAAACAGCTGAAAATGGTGGCCCGAAAATCATTATGTTTCATGATAAAAAACAGTTTAGTTACTTTTAAAAAATGGTGACGACTCGTGTCTGAAACAAATAACTTCAAGTTTAATTTACTGAAACAAACACCAGCCATGTATTTTATGTTGTTACTTTACATATTACTTTATACACTGAGCTAAAAATCAGGGCTGCAAAATTAATCGAAATTTTATTGAAATCGCAATATGGCTTTCTGCAATTTTCAAATTGCAGGAGATGCAATATTTGTTAAAGGCAAAATGTGTCAAAAAACGTTTAAATGAATGAATGTGGTGAGACAGAGACGTCCTGTCCTACACACCAGATTCTACAGACTGAAAAAAACTCAGTTCAGATTCCTGCAAAAATAAAATCACTCAATAGTCTTTTTAACGTTTTTCAGTCAAAATAAGAAGAATGATGTAAGAATGATTATCACCTCTAATAATGCAAATCATATCGCAATTGCAGCATCAGTCAAAATAATTGAAATAAGATATTTTTTCAGCCCGCTAAAATTTTTGAAAGCTTTGAGCACTGTCACTTTCTTTGTCTGTTTTGTTGCGGGTCACGTGTGTCCCTCTGACCAGCCTGGCTCCCAGTAAAACTGGTCTATAAACCACCACAGGTGTTCAGTCAGTGCTATAACAGAGGGAGAGAGGCCAGGAAGAGCCTTTAAAGTCATCAGTAAAATCTTTAAATCTACTCTAAAACATACTGTGAGCTGGTGTAAAGATCAGGAGCGATGTGACAACGTTTCCTGGCTGCTGAGTTCTGGTTCACTCTCTGTGTGAGTCTGGAGTCGATCAGTCGAGTTTTGGTTCCGGCAGGTAAAAAGGCTGCTGCAGTAATCCAGACCTGATGAGATGAAGACTTGTCAAAATGGTCTCTGTGTCTTTAAAAGTTAAGATGAAGCCTGTTTTTGATATGTTTCCAAGACAATAAAAACATGATTGCACAAGTTTTGTGGTGCGCTGCTCAAAACTTAAATTACAGTCAAAGCAGACGCCAAGAGTCCTGTGGGAGCAGGTTTGATCTCGTCCAATAGGGACTAAAGTCTCTGTGGGGTTTGAATGTTACAGATTTTAAATCAGCACATTAATATGTCAAAAAAAGAATTGATTAACTAAAGTAATAGTTTTTAATAAGAGCAGGTTTCTGGAGGAGACAGAGATGTTTCTCCTGTTACTGCAGTTAACACAACACACACACACACACCACACACACACACACACACTCTGTCATTAGTGGGATCTGTGTGTATGAGCTGACACTTCTGGTATTTGTTCAATCTTAACATGATGCCTCAGTCTGTTAAAGGGATAGTTCAGCTTATTTCAAGTGTGGTTTTATGAGGTATTTATCCATGATCCATAATCACTGATACTCACCCAGTTTGGAGAAGCAGCAGGAGCACCGATGTAGGAAGCTAAGTAGTGTACTGTTGTGGATATCAGTTTAACTGTACACTATATTTAGAATATTTTCACTGCTATTAAATTTCTTTTCATCTTTGGTTTATTCTTTTTTTCCTCTCTGGCAGTGGATGTTTTATTATTATTTATTACATGGCTTTGTTAAATACTCGATTCTGATTGGTCAATTACAGCATTTAAAGGTCTGTTTTTTTTCTGTATAACAGACTGTTGTTATGAAGAACAGACCGTTGATATGATCATAGACTACATTACAACAATACAATCATTGTTAAATCACAAAAATCATTTTAAGATTAATATTCTGTAATGTGCAGTGAGCAGGTCACTATTGTGAAATAAAGCCATAAAATCATTTTAAAATTAAGATCATTATTGTGAAATAAATCCCAACAGGATGATGCAGAACCCCGACACGAGGCAGGTCCTGCATCCCACTGTACATTATCCCTTACATATTTTAATTCTGATGCTCTGTGTCAACTTGATATTATCATTTGTGATTAAATATTTGCAAAGTTTTTGTCCATCATGAAATCAATAATCTATTTATTGTAAAAAAAATTGACAGCTTTATCTTGCCTTTTTTTTGTCAGAAAACTGAAGTTATATCACTCTCTTCAAAGCCACCAAACTCCTTTGACAAAATTAGTATTTTTATCTTGCAGAACACAGGAGTTGGTGGTTTATTGCTGCCTCATTCAGTTAGTTAGTTTGTGTTATTGTGTGACTTTGGTGAATCTGAACTAACCCTTTAAAACACACAAATGTCACACAATAACACAAACACACTAACAGATCGAGGCAGCAGTGGACCAGCAACTCCTGTGTTCTGTGAGCTAAAATTACTGTGTTTGTCAATGGAGTTTGGTTGGTTTGGAGAAAGTGACATTTGTCTTTTATAATGGTGGTTTACTGTCAGAAAAGTCTGTCTGATGGCAAAGTAAAGTGGTGAAAATATGTTTTCCTGCTGGTCCTGTCCACAGGAGTACATTGTTTAGCTTCCTACATACAAGTACCACACTTCAAAAAGCCCCAATTATCCGTTTCAGTAAGCAGAACAGATTTTCGATTAGGTAAAATGTAGGGAAGATCATGGAAACTACATGTTAAATTCCATGATATTTAAATCCTGCACAGTTTTAGTCCTTTAGCTAGAAGATAAATTTCACCTTCAGTGAGACGTGTGCCTCTGGTGCTTTACAGCATGCTTGACAAAGATCTACTATATGTGAGCCCCCTGGAGCATATACAGTATCCATTAAAGAAATAGGAGCCACATGAGGATGTTGAATAGTGTCTTTATGTGCAGCCTGGTTCTGTGGATTAGTCTGCTCGCTTGAGAAAACCATGCGTGTACCATGAGTGCACAGATATACGAGGTCTGCTCAGGCTTTACTGTCTCATTCAGTCACTTTTATCAGATCCTACTTCACTTCTTGCAGGTTGCTCGTCCAGAAAGCTCCTGGTTCTTCGCTCAGTCTTTTTCTTGTATGTTATTTTCAGGTTTTTACCCCAGTTTGATGTTTTCTGCAGTTTCAGTGGTGACTTTCCTGTTTTTCCACTTCAGTTTTTCACTTTTTACACTTTGTTGTCTTTATTTTAGTTTGGATGAATTAATGACATGTCAGAAATTTGAAGCAGAGCCACTGTCCAAAAAATGGATATTAAAACAAAGCTAGCTTACCGCCAGTTCTGTCTGTTAAACGGACAAGTCATTCTGTCCATGTCTTTCTCACCATCTGAGAGTCCATATACGTCAACACCTCTATTTATAGAAGTTTGGGCACACAGGACAGCACAGATGATTAAGGAAGCACGTTTCTGCCATGTTAGCATTATTGCTAATAAACAAACAAACTACTTCCTGCCTCAGAGCTTTCAAACAAAAGTTTATTCACAATTATCAATAGACAGAACCAGCTGCAGGGGCTGACAGGCTGTTTTATTTTATATTTTACATGTACAGTGTGAACACTCAGGTCATAGATTAATGATCAGACCGGACAGTGTGAGGTTTAGCTTTACATCAGTTTGCATGTTCTCCTCGTGTCTGTGTGGGTTCCCTCCAGGTGTCCCAGCTTCCTCCCACAGTCCAGAGACATGCAGGGTATTAGGTTCTAAATTGCCTGAAGGTGTGAATGTGAGCAGGACTGTCAGTCTGTCATGTGTCAGCCCTGAGATAAACCGGTGACTTGTTCCCGGTGTACCCACAGTGTGTTGTGTGACAGCTGAGTTAGAGCTGTGTCTCTCCAGCTGTAGTTTTCTGTCAGCCTGCTGCACTCAGGACACACTGACACACACTGGACCAGGCTCGCAGCACGCCGTCCTGTCCAGCTGTTGTATAAGAGTGAGTCCAGTTGTTCCTCTCTTTGGTCCGTCTCCAGCTGCAGAAGACTCAGCTTAATATCTGCTCTACAGGACGGATGAGAGACAGATTTCTGGCTCTGCCTCTCCAACTGTTTGCTCTCCAGCCAGCTGATGATTCCTGTCCAGCTCCTCATTACCACTGAACACACACACACACACACACACACACACACACACACCAGACAAACAGGCACAAGCTCATTTCACAGCCAGACCCATGCTTTTCATTTCAGCACAGATAAGATCAGAACACGCAGGCTGAATCTAAATCTGGTAGTAATGACGTTTCTGTTACACTTGACAGTCTTTATTGATCCAAAGCTACAACACAGTTGACTCTGAGATTTTAAAACTGAGACTTGCTGCTTGATTCCAACACAATCACATTCTGGCTGCACCAGGCCACAGGAGCTGATCGCAGCCATTCTAGACAATATGGATGGTCTAGAATGATGGATGCCATGTCAAGCCGGGCAGGAAGTCAGATACAGAAACAGCATAGAGAATCTGATCAGTTTTCAAAATAAAAGACCCCATGCACTTAACTAACTTAACGTGAACAACGTAGCCTGCAGGTCAACAAAAGCAGGCAGGAAAAAGGCTCTGCTTCTGAAACACCCCTGATGGTCATGAAGTCGTGTGGAAGACGGATCGAAACCGTGTAGCAGATGTGACATGCCCAGTGGAATTAATGGTCATTAGTCACTTTTAGTCACTTTTCAAACTATCTCAGTAATAGGTGTCATTGCATTAGATATGATGATCTATGTTCTGATATTGTGTCCATCTACAACGGCGTACCACAGGGCTCTGTATTAGGGCCTCTTTTATTCACTAATTTCTATAAATAATCTGGTCCTCTCTTATACAGGCCATTAAACATGCTTTTATTGTTGTTCACAAGGAGTAGAGTTTGTTGAATTCCTTTGAATCCAAAATGAAAGAATTGGAGGAAGATTGATTAGGATGTCAGTGTTTTTAATTTACCTGGTTGTGCACCAGTGTCCTAGTAATTTGAGTTCTCTGTGGTTGTTTATTGTATCTTGTCTCCGTCTGTGTTTTCTGTCTGTAACAGCGTGTTTTTAATTTATGTTTTTATCATTTGTTTTGTCCACAATCAAAAGATATTTTAATTATTGTTTTAGAAGACTAAAGAAAGCAGGAGATGTTCCCTTTTAAGAAGCTGAAATCAGAGAATTTGGACATTTTTTCTTAAAAAAATGATTCAAACCGATTAATCGATTATCATACAGGTTGCAGATTCATTTAATTATTGATTAATCATTGCAGCTCTACAAATAAACTGAACCTTGGCTCCTGGCTGAATGAATGTTAAACGAACATCTCATCTCCCTAAGATGAGAGTAAACACAGGTGAGAGATGAAGCCAACAGAATACAACACGAATGAAAGAACACTTTCAAGTTCCAGGATGTCCTGTTGGTATGAAGCAGTAGAAGGGTGTAACACTGACAGCTGCTGACTAATGTGTTTGTTTTGAGGTGTTTGTCTTCTTTTATGGTGTCTGCGCTGGTTCCTGAGTGGCTGCAGACCTCCTGACCTTCACTGTATGTTTTAACTGTCTCGCTGCTCATTTTGTTTGGTATCTGTTTGATGTAAGGAACGTTTCTGCAGGATTATAGTCTCATCACGTGTGACGTGTCGTTCAGGCCTCAGACACGCCTTAAATCGCTCTTTCTTTGTGTCTAGATATTTCACAATACTTTTCGCTGTGCTCTGACGTGTGTCGTAATCACAGTCGGCCTCACGCTCGTTCTGGATTTATATATTTGCTTGTTACGTAATGAAACCTGGGAGAGGCACAATGTCAGCCACACACCTTTAAGTATCTGTCATTGTTGCACAGAAATTCCTGAATCCCATCTGTCAAGTGTTTCAGCAGCTACTTTTTTGATGTGTAGTAATCTTTGTGCTGTGGCTGTTGGCAGTGAGTCTGTCCCCTCGTCAGCTCAAACTGAAACTCAACATGCTGGTTTGATCGAGCTCAGAGGTTCAGTGGGGTCGTTCTCTGGTCTCTCAGTGCTGCCCCCTTCTGTTTGCTCTCTGCAGGTACAGAGCTCTCACCTTCATCCTCACCTTCCTGCTCTACACCAGCTTCCACCTCTCTAGGAAACCCATCAGCATCGTCAAGGTAATGCAGGCTCATTAACAGGCTCTCATTTTTTTCTTCTCATCAGTAAAACAATTTACAAATTTTAAATGCTTTATGAAAAGTGGACTGCAGATATAAATCTTAAATTTGCATAATTTCTTCCATAGTCTTCTATTTTTTGGGGACCCAAATAGATTTTTTTTGCGTCACCAAATGTCAGATAAATGTATTAAATTAATTGCCGTCAGATCACCGCCTACCATGAGTCATGGATCTGTCCGAGGTTTATGCCTGTTAAAAGGAAGTTTTTCCTCGCCTCTGTCGCCAAAGTGCTTGCTCATGGGGGAATTGTTTCAATTGTTGGATGCAAATAAAATTAATTATTGAGTGTGGTCTAGACCTATTCTATATGTAAAGTCTCTTGAGACAACTTTGTTGTGAATTGGCGCTATATAGATAAAATTGACTTGACTTGACTTAATTCATGTACAGGGTTCCCTTTGTCGCATAAAACCTGGAATTCTTGAGAAAATTCTGCTTTTCCAGGCCTGGGAAAGTATTGGGATTAGTAAAATCCTTAAAAGTTTTGTGAAAGGTGTGAATTTTTGTTGTGTTTAATTAAATTAATTGTTACAGTAATGTTTCGTGTAAAACCTTTGATGGTGGGTTTGGGAAAAATCCATTCACTTAAGCATTGTGCTTCTCTTCTTTGCAGAATTTTGAATCAGTTTTTTGATTCCTGAATCAATTTTATAGATGTAAATAACTAGTGTCTAGTCTGTTAGCTTGATGCTAACATATAATGGAAATCACCATTAACATGCTGGCAGAAATTAGCATTGCAAGAACATCGTAACAAACATGCTTCATGTGTTGCTTGTTTATCATATGTTACAACGGATGTAAAGAAAAATCCAGTCGACTTTCTGTTTGACTCCAGTGGTGTCAAATATGTGTTTTATTCTGTTCTTTTGATTTCACATAAGAAGCCAAACTTGTGTAGATGAAGAAAATATGTTCAGATGGAATATTTACATGTCCGCTACATCATATTTTTCATCCTGTTAAACACAAAGTTTTCTTGCTGACTGAACGGTGCACTGGTTGTTTTGTGTTGACAGAGCGAGCTCCATAAGAACTGCTCATCTGTCAGTGAACTCGCCACCATCGCCTCCAGCAGCAGCAGTGGCGGCGGCGGCGGCGGCAGCGGCCAGCAGCCCTCGCTGCCGACTCTCCACACAGATATGGACTGCAGCTGGAAGCCTTTTGGTTCGTATCTGCTTGACAATTTGTTTGCTAGAAATGTTCAAATCTGATTCTGATGTGAGTTCCGCAGCTGATTATATAACACTAAATATTAAACGTGCAAAGCAGGAACACTGCTGCTGCCTTTAAGGCTTGTTTTCTGTAATTTTGTTCAAGAAAGACCAATAAACACATGTGAGGATGTCCCGTCCTGAACTTTACAACTCTTGATATTTTCAGATAAAAGGAACTACAAGCAGCTGCTGGGAGCCATGGACTACTCCTTCCTCTGTGCCTACGCAGTGGGAATGTACCTCAGGTAAGACATAGATATCAGCGGTATCCCACATTAAAACCTAACATCTGAGTGTCTATTTGCACCTGGGTGAGAATTACCACACAGCAGTTATTTGGCTGTTTACCCCTGGTCCCCTAGTTCTGCCATAAAGAGCAACAAAATCTGTCTAGAAAATGAATTTGTTTGGTTTAGGCACCAACGTTTTAGGTTTAGTTAAAGATCATGGTCTGTCTCTGCTAATAGCCAGTGTGGGCACTTACAACCCAGATGCAAATAGCATGTTGGCTGCTGACAGCTGGGTGTAAATAGCATCTGCAACTATTTAACAACCGTGTTGTTGAAACTGAGTTGTTGTGGTTAATGTGATGTCATCACTGCACCCACGCAGCGGCATCATTGGCGAGCGCCTGCCCATTCGACTGTACCTGACGGTGGGCATGCTGACCAGCGGCCTGTTCACCTGCCTATTCGGACTGGGTTACGTCTACAACATCCACAGTCTGGGCTTCTATATATTTGTCCAGGTGAGACTCGGCTTCATGATGCGTCAGTAAATCATGAAACACCAGAGGAAGAGACCACGAGGATTAAAGGGATAGTTCAGGTTTTTGATCATGGATATATACGTCATGCAAACCCACTTCAGAACAACCGAACTATCCCTTTGATGCATAACCTTTAATGCTGAGGGATAAAATATCTTACTCAAGAACATCCTGGTATGATTCCACATGAGGCGATGAATAAATAACCCAGTCTGACGCTCCAAATACAGAACGCATCACAGATGGCTGCTCACACATGTACACATACATAATCACAGGCTTATGCAGCCATGCATTTACATGTGATCACACTGAAAACACGTGCAGTCTACCAAGAAAGTGGCTGAATACTTTAATAACTGTCTTCACTTATCTTCTTGTGACTTCAGGTGGCCAATGGTTTGGTCCAAACCACTGGCTGGCCCAGTGTGGTGACCTGCATCGGCAACTGGTTTGGAAAAGGAAGGTAGGGTCACATCGCTGGCTTCTTATGATGAGAAGACTCCATGAACAAGAGAAATTTATGATAAGAATAACAAAATGTGTCTCTGATGTGTCCTCCTGTCAGGCGTGGACTCATCATGGGTCTGTGGAACTCACATACCTCCGTGGGAAACATCCTGGGCTCTCTGATCGCTGGCTACTGGGTCTCCTCCAACTGGGGCCTGTCCTTCATTGTCCCGGGGCTCATCATCGCAGGCATGGGCATCGTCTGCTTCCTCTTCCTCATCGAGCGTGAGTGCAGCCGCCTCGTTGGATTTTTTTTTCTTTGTTAGCTTCTTGTTCGCACATTAACATGCTTTATCTTTCTCTTAGTAAAGTGCTAATTCACACGCTGACAGTTTGAACAAAAGTAATGAGAACTGTAATTATCTGTGAGTTTGTTCTGTGGTTTGTTTTGTTTTTTTCAGTTTGCAGGCTGACTGAAGAACAGAATCATCTGTTGCAGGATTTCACAGTTTCATATTAATCTTATTGCATCTTTTTCCCTCTGCAGATCCAAATGACCTGAAAACAATGTATGCTCAGAACTGTTCTCCAGGCAAGAATGTGAGTTCTGCTCATCTTTTTGTAGTAAATACAAACATGTCCTATTTCTTTCTCTTTGTTGACATGATTATTTCTTTCTGGGGAATAAAATAAGATTATAAGTTTTTGACTTTGGTCACAAATGAAAGGACAAACATTTTTGCAAATGCTGAACACCTGTGGGACATTTTGGAGCAATGTGTTAAGAGACAGTTCAGATTATTTGAAGTGTGGCTGTATGAGGTTCTTCTACATAGTCAGTGTAATACCGACAGTAGATTGCGGTTGACACATCCCCGCTTTGGAGAAGCAGCAGGAGTACTGGAGAATATTTTCACCACTTTTACTTTGCTGTCAGACAGACTTTTCTGTTGGAAAACCACTGTTATGTAAGTCAAATATCACTCTCTCCAAACCGACCAAACTCCCTTAATAAAAACAGTAATTTTACCTCACACTGGACGGGAACAACACAGGAGTTGCTGGTCAGCTGCTGCATTGGTGAGTTAGTTTGTTTGTGTTATTGTGTGACTGAGTTTTAAAGGGTTAGTTCAGATTCACTGAAGTCACACAGTAACAGAAACTAACTAACACATGCAGGCAGCGGTAGACCAGCAAACTCCTGTGTCCTGTGAGATAAAATGACAGATTTTGTCAATGGAGTTTGGTGACTTTGAAGAGAGCAATATTTGGCTTTTATAAGAACGGCTTCCTGTATGACAAGGCTGTCTGACAGCGAGGTAAAGCCATGGATGGATGTTTGCACATAAGTTTGTCTGTGTTTCTTGTTACAGACAGTTTAGTAAATAAGTAAAAGTTTTATTTTTTTATTTTACTGCCACTTGGACTGATGTGTGTTTCTGACCTCTCAGTTATTTATGATGAGAATCTAATTTACCTGTTCGGGTTTTGATTAAACATTAGAGATTTTAAAATGTAAAAAAGAAAACGGACTGCCAGATTTATTTTTAGGATTGATTGAATAAATACACACGCAGAGGTTCTGAGTAAACAGCACATTTAGGGACATGCACATGGAGAGGATGATGCATGACAACAGTGACCACAGATACAGTCTCCACCTGTGTGTCTCTCTCAAGCAGCAGCTGTCACACACACACCTCAGTTTACAAGGCCTTTGTGATCCTGCAATTAAAGATGTTTGAGAGCTGTTTTAGAATATTTACGTCTTCCCTACAGACAGGGCAGGAAGTCAGAAAGTATTTAGCAGTGACCAATGTAGAGATTAACACCAGACTAGTCCTTTAATGCCCGAACGTTGTCAGTTTGTGAATAATGATGTGATTTATTTTTCCCTTTAAGCAGGTTCCAGCCAAGAGTTGGAACGGTGTAAACGGACACACTGAGGTGTATCTGCAGTACAAGGACAACAAAACCCAGGTGTGTGTCGCTGTGTGCATGTTAATGCATTATGTGCTGCTGTCTGAGTATATGCACATTTCTCAGCCATTCAAAACCTCAAATCCCCTGAAAACTTGGCTTTAAATCTGACTTTTTTGCTATAATGTTGAGTATTGATGACGAGGAAATGTAACAAGTGAAAAAGACATTTTAGGTTTAAATTATAAAGATTTAAACACTTAAAACAAGCAAAACTTGATTCAAATGTCCTAAATCCTGATTGGTGTGTGACATCATTTTTTTTTTTTTTTTTCAACTCCCTCTTCAAACCAGTGAGGAGACTTTGCTGCGATAACAGAGTTTGACTGTAACATTTTTAGGGCTGCAACCAACAATTATTTTCACATCGATTAATCTGTCAGTTATTTTCTTGACTAATCAATTAGTTGTTTGGTCGATACAATATCAGAAAATCAGTCAGTCCAAGATGTAGGATATTCAGTTAAGATGTTCAGTTTACTGTCAGAGAGGAGTAAAGAAACCAGAAAATATTCATATTTAAGAAGCTGAAATCAGAGAAATTTGACTTTTTTAAATTAAAAAATGACTCAAACCGAAATTGATTATCAAAGTAGTTGGTGATTAATTTAATAATTGATTAATATTTTGCAGTATTCAATATCATGGGCTATATGTGCAATAAGATTTTTTATATCACGTTTAATGTTATGTTTTAATTCACTGTGCAATATTACTTTCACTTTCACTATCTTTCATTATTATCATTTATAATTACATTCAAAATACAACAGCCAATATTACTTTCAGTGTAACTGCTACTTTTGTACTTAACTTATCTACTTTTATTGCTGTTCTATTAGGTACTGTTTTTTGCATTACTTCTTACACACTTTGTCTTTTAGGTTTATATTTCACTTATTTGTTGCTCTATTGTTGTTTTTATGTTGCTGTAATTTTGGTGCAATCTGGCACAAGAATTTCCTCTGGGATTAATAAAGTTCTATCTTATCTTATCTTATCTTGTAATATTAGGTTAAATGTTGCAGCTCTAAACATTTTAAGTGATCTGAAACATGACAAGTAAAAGTTAAAAAAATGACCTTGTTGCACTGATAATGAACATTCATACCTGAAAACATTTTCTCAATAAAAACTCAGTATGAGACCATCAGAAGCTTCAGCTGCAGGATACCCAGGTGGTGGTTCAGTAAAGGTCTGCTTCAGATTGTGCAGGTGTTCCTAATAAACTGGTAACTGTGTGGATTCTCCCGCAGTAAGTTGCACTTAAACATGTCATTGTGATCCCTTCAGGGGTACTACTGTTACGAGGATAGTGTTCAGAACAGGAAGGTCAGTTGCTTCAGTGCTTCCAGGTGTTGTCACAGTTGCTTCAGCAGCAGTCAGTCTGGCAGGTTCTGCGGGTTGCTGGATGAAAACTGAAAAATCATTCTTAGGCTGAATCCAAATGTCCTCCCTCTGGTGGCAGATCAGTAAAGCATGCTGGGAACTCTCTGTCAGCTGCAGGACGAGCAAACCTGCAAATTTGATTTACTGAATTATAGATTCTAGATTGTCGGGACGTTTGGGTTCAGCCTCAGGGTTTCTTGAACCTTTTTGAAATGATACTTGGGTCGGGTCCGCATGCAGTTTTTCTCCAGGCTTCAGTTTTATCCTTCAGTCACTTTAAATCATTGATCTGCACGGTGAACCCGCCCATCTGTCACAGCAAACGGGTTAAAACAGGCCTAGATTCATTAATGCTTCATTGATATTTGATATATTTTTAACCACAGACTGTGAAGTGAAGAAGTGTACGTAGCCTCTGGGTCTAAGAAATAAAAACCAGCGCAGAAGTGCCTTTTTAAACCTGCATTCTTTCTAATGACCAGCAGGAGGCGACTCCACTGGCTGCAAAATTACCTATGAGAGAAGAAGACAAATTCTCACCTGATTTGTGACCTCAGTAAAAAGAGTTTATGGTCTTAATCGCCAGTTTCAGGTTTTCTTCAGTACATCATGATGTTCTCCTTCGTAAATTAAACTAAATTTAAATCCAGTTTAGAGTAAAATAGACCATAAAGCAGGTTATGCTTTAGGGCGGGTCCACAGTCTGATTGAAAAGTTGTTACCGCGGTAACCTGTCAGGATAGAGGCGTAGCATCACATGTCTTTCTCAATTTAAGTTTGATTTAAACAATTCTAGTGGCAAATTTATTATGTGGAACATTAATTCATGAAGCGCGAACAGTTTAAACGAACAGAGTAATGAAACAATCTCACTTGTGCAATGTAGTTTAACGTATCTTCTTTACGGACCAACCGTCACTTCATTGTCTAATCTGCAGGATACGTCTGTGGTCACCTGAGTCCCTTTTCATCCCCAAGTTATTAATATACACCACTTTTTACAGTTTGATTTGTACATTTTGAATATAACATGTATTAGTGAGAAATATTTTTGATCCTTTTAATAATCACGTGGGTGTTTTTCGATAGTGAGGTTAGTCAGTTAGCAAGCCCAGCTGGCTGCTAACATGAAGAAAACCACGGTGAAGTTTATGAGGAGGGCGGTCAGCTCCACAGACGCCCTTTTTACACAGAAATCCAGCTTGCAACAAGGGCTCACCTTTAAACCGGCTCTGTGTTTTTACACTGACCAGACAACGCCGGCATGAAGCCTAAAGTCTGGAGAATGATGTGTTGGCCAGGACGCCTCTGCAGACCCCAGACTAATGTTTTACGTCTGTTTTTAAGCCAAAATTAGCATCAGTTAATATCGCAGTTAACGTGAATTATGGATGCCTCCTACCTCTGTAATTCATAGTCCATTACAGATATGGTCACTTCTAGCTAAAAAAAAAAAAACGAAACAAGATGGCCATGGCCAAAATACCAAAATCAGGGCTTCAGTTAGTCCACAAACCGAGTGGGTTACGTCCTCGTGGTTACGTCCACTTCTTTTATACAGTCTGTGGTTTTGATGCAGTTGTGTCGGTGTGTAAAGTTATTTTATTTTCCAGAATTAAAAGGTGGTGTGGTAACTGTTATTGTAATTGTTAATTAATTAATCCCTCCTCACACTTTGGTTAAATTACCTTTGATTTATCTTTGATTTAAGAAGTCACTTTTCAAATAATCTTCAAGTTCCTGCATGAACTCATCTGATGAAAATGTCTGTTTAAAAATCACTGAAACATAAAAAGAAGCGTAAACCAAACGTGTATCGAATTATGTTCTTTGATATGAAGTCGATGTGTCTGTCTGGGATAGAAAACCACCTGCAGCTCCAATTCTCCTCCTCCTCCTCCTCCTCCTCCTCCTCCTCTCCTCCTCCTCCTCCTCCTCCTCCTCCTCCTCTTCCTCCTGCAGAGTTACGATACAGAGCTGCTGCTGCCTCGGGACAGCGTTTGCGTCCCCGTGCAGCCGGTCGTAGTGGTGAAGAGGGAAGCAGAGCTGTCACCCATCAGCTTCATGGGAGCTCTACGCATACCAGTCAGTGACACACACACACACACACACACACACACACACACACACACACACACCAGCACACTTTTAATTTAATTTAAATTTAATACAAAGGTGGAATAAAAAAAGAAAAGTTAAAGAAAACAAAGATCAGACATTAATGGACCATGTACATATTTCATACACATATGTGCTTTTTTTTTAATAAACAAAGAGACTCAAGTATGCAGGAGATTTGCAATTTTTGTTGTCGAAGATTTTTTCAACAAATTTTCAAACCAATTAATACAGATGGTGGTTCCATGTTATGAGATTTTAAAAAATGGCATGGGAAAAAACCCTGAAAATTTTAATTAATCCATTACAATTATGGAAACGGAAAAACTTTCTTGCAAACAACAGAACGTGAAGAAATAACAGTTTAACGTGTCAAAGACGTGTATGTGTTATGCTAACCAGCTAGCCCCGAACCCATCCTGTCAGGAGATGTGTGTGACACATTCTACAGGCTTTTAGCTCTTTTAATTTAAGTCAGTGGTTCCCAGCCTGGGGGTCCCCAAACGTCACCTGGGGTCCCCAAGGCTTGGTCTGCTCTGAGTTTGTCAAAATTAGATTTGCACATGTTGTCCAAAGTCACAATTTATACAAAAGTATGTAAACTAATCAAAAAGGTAAAAAAATTTTGTCCTTACTCAGAAACAGTCAAAAGTCTGCCACACCTCAATGACCTCACAAGCTCTGTGATGATCAATCATTATTCATGGTCAGAAGAAAAACTGTCACATTAGAAAACAGACTTTTATCAAAGGTAAAGGTTCTAAAAATAACGTTTCCTCTGAGGAAAAAATGTTGGGAACCAGAGATCTAATTAATAAACAAAATAAAATCACAAAATGTCAAAAACTCAAATATTTTTACACCAGGTTTCCTTATTAAACAGAAAAATTCAACTGATCACCTTCTGAATTCTAGTTTTTCTCTTTGACTGAACTAAGACGAGCTTAGTTGTCTCACTTTAATCAAACTTGACAGAAACAAAATAAAACTCAACAAAACTGGTTTATCTTTCCACTGTTTCGAATGTCACCGACTCTGGTTTGGTCAAAATAAATCCTTAATTCACAGGGTTAGATGTGAAAATATTCCAGCTCGACGTGCTGTTTTCACCCGCTGCCTCCCTCTGCTGGTGCTTTGTGCTCATTAACTTCCTGAACGAGAGTCTGTCGAAGAGCAGCAGCTCCGGTTTGTTCTTTGGAGACAGGCCGGAGGTGGAATCAGACTGGGTCCGTTAGTTCAGGAGGTGATTATTATAGGAAGGTTTTACTGTTGAACCAGAATCATTCAGTCACTGACGGTCTTCACCAACGTGTGTGTGTGTGTGTGTGTGTGTGTGTGTGTGTGGTGTGTGTGGTGTGTGTGTGTGTGTGTGTGTGTGTGTGTGTGTGTGTGTGTGTGTGTGTGTTACGTGTGTGTGTACGTGTACGTGCAGGGAGTGATCGAGTTCTCTCTGTGTCTGCTGTTTGCCAAGCTGGTCAGCTACACCTTCCTCTTCTGGCTGCCGCTCTACATCACTAAAGCAGGTGAGAAACAAACTACAACATACCTGTGTGTTGTTCTCAGTTCAGGTGCTGCACTGACGCCTCTCGGTTGATTTTTTTTTGTTCACTTTGGGTGTTTTTACACGTCTGCAGTGTAACTTTATCTGCGTCCTGATCACAGAGCTGATACAGGATCTCAGTCTGTCGCCTCTCTGTCACTTTGTTATTGTGCAGCTTTGTTACCTCCAACCATGTGACAGACAATCGAAATAATGGATTATTCTCTGTATGTGTGTGTGTGTGTGTGTGTGTGTGTGTGTGTTGTGTGTCAGCTCACCTGGATGCCAAGAAAGCCGGGGATCTCTCCACCCTGTTTGATGTGGGAGGAATTGTGGGTAGGTGCTTTTGTTCACGTTGTCCTTTCATCATGCTCTTATCTTCACTTACTGTCAGTATTTTCTTTCTTTCGTCTCTTGTTGTTAACATGAAAGATGATGCTGTGTTCCTGCCTCATTGCCTCTCTCTGTTGTCTCTGTGTGTGTGTTGTGTATTTGTGTGTGTGTGTGGCCCTTGTGTGCACAGGGGGGATCTTGGCAGGTGTGATCTCTGATAAACTGGGGAAAAGAGCCACCACGTGTGCAGTGATGTTGCTGCTGGCTGCTCCCACTGTGAGTTTCCTCTGAGCTGCTTCTCTCACACAGAAACTGTCTGACACGTCGTACCTGAGTTCACCTGAAGGTGGCGTTGATTCCACACAGTCAGAGTCAGAACATGGAGTCCTGTGACTCCAAACAGTGTTAGATTAGGAGGTTCAGGTCCATATTTTAACTTCTGTCCTGCTGCTCTGTGGGCAGTAACATGATGGACATCAGCTGTGACACAGAAGTGACTCATAAATACATCAAGTTTGAGCAGGAAGTGTTTGGAGCTTCAGTCGAGTTACCCTCAGAGTTCACACAGTCACTGAAAACCTGCAAAAGTCAGGAATTTTCTTTTCTTTTTTATTTACGCCAGGAAAAGAAAAAATATCCCCATGCTACATCATATTTATGAGACAAAAAGTCATAATTATACGATCATAATGAGATAATGAGCTGTAAAACATCATCATACAATAATTAACATTTGGAGTAAATTATATTATAGTTCATGAACAGCCCTGTGTAATACAGCTGTTTGTGTTTGTGTAGTTTGTGAACGGTGATGGAAATTTTACTGAGTCCTTAAAAAGTCACAGAGAACATTTTGAATTTTGTCCATGAAAATATGTGGGAACAGTGACTGAAGATGTGTTTTGATCGTCTTTGTCTTTGTCTTCGTCCTGCAGCTGTACGGCTTCTCCATGATCAGCGAGTTCGGTTTGGGTCCGACCATCGGTGAGTCAGAGCTCGAGCTGAATGATGAGATGATTGATTCATTGATTTATGTAAAAGTGATGAATTATTGGTGATGAAAACCACCAGACATGTTCTGGTTCCACCCACCCCAATTATTACTGATAAAAAAGAAGAATTTTATTGAAATGAAGGTCACATGATGGCACCCAAGCCCCCTGCAGTGGCTCTCTGCCCTCCCAGGGGGGCCCCTCTGATAGGAGCTCCACTATAATGAATAGATTTGGAGAGAGATTCTTAAAATTTTAATATTTATAGTTAAAACCATTTCAGGCAACAAAATAATGACAAATCAGGTTCACAGCTCACTGTGAACAATTTTTGAAATATATTTTTTTGAGTTCCTGAAACTCAGAGGTTGAAGTTTATCTAAAGAAAAAAAAGTAAATTATCTCAACTAATGATCATACAGTAGGTCAGCAAAACTTTTTAAAGTTTATTTCAAAACTCAAAAATCTTTTGCAGTATGTTGCCTTGAACTGTTGATTTGTCTCAACTATTTGTTTTACAGTGTAAATAGATTCTTACATACTTTAACTGTAAAACTATGAAGCCTACTAAAAATATTTTGTCAACTAAAATGTGCGTCATAGCCTGCGTCTGTGGCTCGGTGTCTTTTCCTCTTAATTTTTTGAGTGGTTCATCTTCTCCATAAAATCACTATGGATGCTAAATAAAAAAAAAAGTCTTCAGGGGAAAGAGAGAACTTAATAGTTGCAGCTCCAGGCAAAAATGGCTCTTTTGATCATAAAGGTTGCAGCCCTCCGTCTACAGTTGTGGATTCATGTGGACACTCGTGTGTCCAGCTGCTCATCATGTATCAGCTCCAGATAAATGAGGTCACATGACCTTTCTAGACGTATCAGAGCAGCTCTTCAGCCCTGATTGGTCGGTTATTTGAGCTTTAATGATCATCAGTGGCTCTTAATTGTTTCACACTGAGCTGCTGATGTTCACAGCTGCAGCTCATTATCCTCACAGTCTGCTGCTGCAGGAGTCAGTCAACGTCATCATGAGACACGGTGTGATGAAGACGAGCCACAGCTGCTCGGCAACAGCAGAACGGCTCTGATCTGTCAGAGCAACATCACGACACACACACACACACACACACACACCCCACACACACAGTTATCATAGGCAACACGTTGGCTACCTGTTGTACTTCCTGCAGGGTTTGATCCACACTGAGGCCATAAAAACTTTATCAAAAATGACACTTTGAGCCTGAGGTTGACACTGACTGTGTTTATATGTGAGGGTGATAAGAGGTGAATGAATGCCACTGGGCAAGAAAGACGGATATCTTGCAGGTTAAATTAATTGTGGGTAGATTCTGAGGGAGTGACTCACTACAGGGTTTATTTTGGACATATTCAATAGGACACACACTGACGTGCCAGTTAGAGCTGCAAGAGAACAAAGTTTTTGGTACTAAAATAATAAAGTTGGTTTCTTTTTCAGTCCACTAGATGGTGCTGAGTGTTGGTGAGCAGAGGTCACAGTCAGAGCAACTGGTTGGTCAGTCAGTCTGTTTGACATTTTCCTGCATTAATTAAGAGTGTAGTGAGATGAACAGACTGAAAACTTAATCTTATTGGATAAAAGATTTTCTTTGGGGACATGATTTGCAGCTGAATAAAGGAACTAAATCAGAATTTGTGTTATGGTAATACTGAGCATTTCACAAAATGTTTAAAATATAATATGATGACTTTGGGCCAGATAATTAATTTGAATTTTTTAGATCATCAGAGGCCCAATATATAAATTTAAAGCAAAATATAATTTTATATTAAATGTCGTGGTGCTGCAGAGATCAGAGAGAAATATTCTACAGAGTTAATAAAACAAAAATAACACCATAATCATTTTAATGTTTTTCACTGAAAATGAGAATAATGATCAAAAAATTGCAAATCACAATTCAATGTTTTTCAAAACCTTTCAGCCATAATCGTGACTTCAGTATCATGATATCATATCATCAGGCCTCCCCAGTGATTCACACCTGTAATGAAAATGAATATTTCTCTAATATTCCTGTTTACACGCAGCAGGAAACACTCTGATTATGGAAAAGTGGAACTGCTGGAGCCGCTCAGACCATTGTGCTTCTTTGCATTAAGATATCTGTCAGACTTGTTCAACGTTTGTGATATTTGTGCAGATCCAAAAATTCTCCTTCCAACCAGAAATGTAGACTTTTCTTTTGTGCATGAATCTCTGCCACAGCCTGATGAACTGTTGGCTAGTTGGTTTGTTTACAGCACAGAGCCGACTGTAATGCTCCTAAAACCTGAGTAATATCAGAATATCACATCTTTATCAGAAAATATTACATAGTCATAAAGTACTCCGCTTTGTGTCGAGGTTCTGCATCATCCTGTCGGGATTTATTTCACAATAGTGACCTGCTCACTGTACATTATCCTGCTGCTTACATGGTTATGTACCAAAAAAAAAAAATCAATAATTTAAATCCAAAATGGTCATTTTTAAATGATCTTAGAGATTTAACAATGATTTTATTGTTCCTCCAGAGTTGATGATCAAAACGGTGTCCATAGCAATGGTCTGTTCTTCGTAGTAACGGTCTGTTATACAGAAATAACAGACCTTAGAATGCTGTAATTGACCAATCAGAAACGAGTATTCAACAAAGTCATGTAATAAATTCAGAATAATAGTAGAAAATTATTATTTTGGTATAACTGACCCAGGTTGTGTTTCTCAGGGATGCTGTTGGTGTGCGGAGGTCTCGTTAATGGACCGTACTCCCTCATCACCACTGCAGTGTCAGCTGATCTGGTGAGTGTGTTTAACTCTAATTACAGTCTAATAAATTCAAACATGATTATTAAATCGATCAACACAGACCTCCCGTATCACTGATCATTCTCTCCCCCTGACCTTTGACCTCAGGGGACCCACAAGAGTCTGAAAGGCAACGCCAGAGCGCTGTCTACTGTCACCGCCATCATCGACGGCACAGGATCTGTAGGTCAGTAACACTCATCAACAGACATGCAGGTGCTGAAATGAAACACAATAAAGCACAATTTTAACACCATACGACCTGCAAAACAACCAGCGAGCAAAACCAGGATTGAGTGACGTATTAGAAGAAGTATTTTCCATCAAATATTAGACTCACTTTGAACTCAGTCTGCCTGTTTTGTCATTAATAACCCGCACACACACAGACAAATGATGGTGGTTGTGTTTGTGGTGTCAGGTGCAGCACTGGGCCCCCTGCTGGCCGGTCTGTTGTCTGCAGGTGGTTGGGATCAGGTCTTCTACATGCTGATGACGGCTGACTTCTTGGCTCTGCTGGTGAGTGTTTTAAAATGTCTCAACAACTCGGCTGAGCCGAAATTTCAATACAGAATTTAAGCACATGTGGAACGTAATGAAAACCCATGAATGAGAGTGTAGCAGCACTACAAACAACTGAGAGACAAGAGTGGACAGAGCGTTGATAAATGTCAATAACGATGACAAACCTTGTGTTCTTTGCAGTGTCTGTGAAAAAATAAAAATATTTTATAATATATATAAATGCAGAAAAATAGTGAATAATAAAACAGTGAGTTGGTTCATGTACATGTGTGATGTTTGTACGGGGGACTGCTGTTATTGGTAGAAGTTGCAGGAAGGAAGAACGATTGGTCCAGTTTGTGGAGTTTGGACAAAATTTCAAGGTTGTGTAGAATTCACAGGGATTAGTTGAATTTAATTTAATTTAGTTTGATTTAATAATACAAAAATAAAAAAAAGATGTTTCCAGCTTGTTCTGCTGCAAACATCTGGACAAAAATAAATATGAATGAACTAATATTTGACTTTGTGTCTGTTTGTGCAGCTTTTGCTTCGACTCGTGACAAAGGAGCTGACCTCAAATAAATCCCGTCCCATTTCCGCTGTAGAGTAAGTCCTGATGTTCTCCTTCTCAACATTTAATCAGTATTTATTTTATCAGAATACATTACAGTATGTCTTTCAGTGCCTATCCTGTAAAGATGTTTATTTTCCTTCTATATTATTGTTGTTTTTGAGAGTTTACAGATATCTTTCTATCATCCTTGTACAGACATGACCTTGCTCATTTACCTTATCAATAAATGTGCAAAACATATGGAAAATATCACAACTGGAAACATCAACTGTTAAATATCAACTAGATGGAAAAACCTCCACATTCACTTTCACACTTCAGTCCGAACTGAATGAACTTTAATGATCTGATTCCTCAAAAGCGACATATTTCTAAGAATGTGCTGTAAATAAAACATGAAATGGTTAAAAATCATTAAGAATAGAAACTACAGAATATAAACTATAAAACATAAGAGGAGTGTCTGAACTAAAGAAACAAACCACAGTTGCAGGTTAATGAGTGTGAAACTTTGGCACTGACCCGCAGCTCTGAGTAAAACATTACTCACCTGCATTTAAAACTCATTCGGTCTCGTGATCGGATCTTTTTTTAGCTCACAACATGAACCAGATGCTTGGAGGAAACAGTACTTATCGCTCTTTTTGCTGCCAAATGACATCAGTGTAAATCTTGATTCCCCACACGACTATGCTGATGTTGTATCAGTGATCCAGGTGACAGTCGAGAGCTGTCAGCTTTAACTTGGATGTAAAAATCCAGACATTGTGATTTAAAGTAGTTAAACCTGAAGTCTTCGTGAGGATCACTCACGCTGTCTCGTTGGTGTAGCTGCAGATTGGAAATCTTCTGGCTGAGAAATGTTGGCTGCATTTAAATCTTAAAGGTGCAATGAGTAACTTTCAGAAAATACACGTTATTAATGACACCGGTGGGCGTTAAGTGAACTGCAGGCGGCTTCCTGTCCCTTTGATTCGCTCTGGTCATCAAAACGGTGATGTGACGTACAAGAGACTGAACACTGAAAAGGACTCAACGGACCATCGGTTTGCAAATTACTTCAGCAGCTAATATTATGAAACAACCAATCCATGTCACAACCAGACAACCAGATCCATGCCGCGTAGCTAAGTTAAAGCTAGCTTGCTAACGTTAGCTTAGCTTAGGGCAGAGTTAGCTAGTTGACCACATCTGCTTTACATCTGCGGACCATCAGTCACTTAGCTTTAAAAGCACCTGTGTTATTATTAAAATGAAATCAAAATACTAACTAAACACTAATACACACTATATACAAATCGGACTGTAAAAAGTGAAGTATTTTATTTCTTTTGGGATGAAAACGCACTCGGGTGACCGTAGACGTGTACTGCAGATTTGACACTGTTTGTTCCCTAAAGCTGATATACGTCACACTACATTGTGGAAGCAGAGAATACATGACAGGATATTATCATGGATCATGTTAGCTGGTGAAGTCGACTGAGTGTTATAGTCAGTCGAGAGATCTCATTTTTGAGTTATGTGACCCTCAGTTCACACAAAGACCGTTCAAAGCTGTAAATACTTAACATTCTTACATTTTGCACATTTAATGTACTTATTTAAAGAATTTAAATAGCAGAATTCAAACATAAAACAAATCTCAGTTCAGTAAAATAATAATTTGACAGTTAATTTGTAATATGATCAAATGATCTGAAACGAGGACACAAAATGTGTAATTTAACAGTTTGATTTATTTACTTTTATTTTGAAAAAATGTTCTCTGTTCCTTCAGGTTCAATATTCATTGATCTTCTTGCTGTTGACTGTAAAACTTAATGACACCCGACTTATCACCACGGCGTTGTCTCTCCTTCACAGGTTGAAGGAGCACTGAGCACTTTGACTGCACCTCCTCCTCCTCCTCCTCCTCCTCCTCCTCACAGGAGCACCGAGTGCATTAAACCACTGAGCCTGAAGTGAACCACGGCTCCGACTGTCCTGGAACACGAGACCTTAACACAGACACAAACACACACATTAGTGAGACTACGTGTGTGTGACTGCAGCAGCAGACTGTAAACAGACCAGGTGACCTGAACAGACCTGCTGCAGCTCTCAGTCCTTCCTGGTCTCTTTCTCACCTCTTCCTGTTTCCTCTGGCAGCCATTTTGAGCTTGAACACACTACTGCTCAGTCGACTCTAAGGATTGTCAGAAATATAAAACTCGCCTTACTTTGACTACATGTATCTGTATATTAAGACTTCACATAAAATAGAAGTGACAGGTATTTATTTTGGATAGAAATCTTTGAAACAGCAACTTCCACGTTGTTAATGAGCTGACGCCTCCTTTTCCTTTAAGCAAACCGAACCCACTGACCCGACCGGAGCATCTCCAGCCTCAAAGGTCCAGTTTATATCTAAACTTCACCTTAACTTTTAAACCGAAGGGACCATTTTAAATTTTATACTAAATCCAAAACAGAAAGCAAGCACGTTGTTGTAAGTTGACTCTGAATCGTTGTTTACCAGCCAGTTAGATGTAAGACTGGAGTTGAAGACAACATTTTGGCAGATATCTGCATATGAATGCATATACAATTTAAAAAAAGAAAAAAGCTAACTCGTTGATAGAACAGGTTCATAAATAAACAAATAAACATTACCTGATTATTTATGATATGAAAATTTTGTCCCTTTGCTACAGATTCTGCATTTACATGCAGATATATAGATTAGTCGACTCTTAACTCTTAAATCAATATATTTCTTTGATCATTGTCAAAAACATTCATTCTTCGCAGCAGCAGCAGTGACTGAGTGTCAGAGTGAACGAGGCTCGGTGGGATCCACCATGTTATGAAACAGCTGCGTTAATTCAGTGTCAAAGTTTGCTTGTTAGCTTGTTAGCTAGAAGCTGCCAATCTGCTGAATCCCTGCAGTCAGCTGTTGAATTCCCTGCAGTCAGCTGCTGAATCCCTGCAGTCAGCTGTTGAATCCCTGCAGTCAGCTGCTGAATCCCTGCAGTCAGCTGCTGAATCCCTGCAGTCAGCTGTTGAATCTCTGTGGATCAAACAAACTAAGATCCGTTTGTTCATGATGCTATTTTAGTGACATATCTGTGAAGTTTGTGTCAGAATCATGTGCAGCTTCGCTTAAAACCGTAAACTGCATCACATCCCTGAATGCAGGGGAGTGGTCATCGTCTGCCGAGGAGAACATCTTCACTATAGGTCGAGGATGTGACTCCGCCCCTTCAAAGTTCACCAAAGTTTAAATTCGATGCGAATAAATCTTGCAAATTTTTGTCCATAGCACCAATCAGACACAAGGCAACTCAAAGTGCTTTACAGTTACGTAGAAATGAACTAAAATAAAACATTGAGAGAACATCATTCTGCATTTAAAAGACCAAAAAAAAACCAAAAAAACAAAAAGTGAAAGCAAACAAATAAATAGTTACAGATTACTTCAACAAGAATTTAAGTTGAGTTTTAGAAACTCAAAAAACTGTTAACTGTGAACGTTAAAACCTGTAAAAGGTTTTAACTGAAAATATTACAATTTTAACCATCATTCACTTTCACTTGAATGAATTAAATTTATGATTTTTTAAAACATAATTTTTTGCCAGAGTCACAGGGAGCAACTGGAGTGTAGTGTGAAAAATGAAATAATATGAAAAAATGACCTCCAGTCAAATCCGTCTTAAGAAGAAAAGTGGAGCTGAAGTTATGTCTTTAAATGTCTAAATGTGGTGCTGACGCTCCACAGGAACGTCTGTCCACAAACACATCGTCCACAGTAGACACACTGTCAACAGTTGTCATAGCAACTGTTCCTTCAAACACTGTACAAGCACATGTTTTTAGTGACATTTTGAAATGTCAGATTTTAATTTCAAATTTCTGCTGAATTGGGATGGAGGCACCTGGACAAATAAAAGCGAACGTGTCTACATGGACAGATAGGAGCAGAGGGAAGTCAGGAAATATGTTTGTTTAATGTGAAATGACCCTTTAATCTTAAAGGAAAACACTATGGACCTGCTGCTTTTAAATATTATATTACAGTGACTGTTTCCCATGTGACATGACAGCCCCAAATGATTTTCTCTTTCTATGGATTATATTTAAGGGATAATTCAGATTTTATGAAGGGTGGTTTCATGAGGTACTTATCCATAATTAGAGTATAACCGACACTACTGCTGTGAACAGGGTCAGCAGCAATACACATTTTAGACACCTAAAGAATTAATTTGAGTGTACACTATATTTAGAATATTTTCACCACTTTACCATGCTGTCAGACAGACTTTCCTGGCAGAAAACCGCTGTTGTATAAGCCACATATCACTCTTTCCACACCAACCAAACTCCATTGAGAAAAAACAGTCATTTTAACTCGCAGTAGACGGGACCATCACAGGAGTTGCTGGTCTACTGCTGCCTCAATCAGTTAGTTTATTTGTGTTATTGTGTGACTTCTGTGTTTTAAAATGTTGGTTAGGATTCACAGAAGTCACACAATAACACAAACTAACTAGCAGATGGAGGCAACGGTGGACCATCAACTCCTGTGTTCTGCAGGGTACAATTACAGATTTTGTCAGTGGAGTTTGGTGGCAGTGATATTTAGCTTTAACACATTTTCCTGTCTATAAAACGCTCTCTGATGGCAGGTTAAAGTGTGAAACTATTCTAAATATAGTGTACACATTTCTTAACACTGGCTATGTATAAGTACCCCATATAACCCCTCTCAAAAACCCAAACATCCCGAATGTTGCTGAAATGACAAGAAGCTTCATTAAAACTAAATAAAATAACTCCCTGTGGATAAATAATGATGTCAGTGAGTTGGACCAACTATAATTGTGGGTATTGATGCTGTAAAGACCACTACGATGCTCCTGTGCTGTGAGGAAGTTGCTGTTTCTGCGTCACCTTTGCCTTATTGAACCAAAGAGATTGTGGGGATCATGTTGTAATTTAAATAACTTATTTTGAAAGTCATTGAAGTTATTCCTGTGTTGTCTGTGGTGGTTTTCTGGTCTGATTTGTTATGAAATGAAGGCACCAAAGTTGTATTTTTTATATATAAATATGTCTTTTTTTTTCTCTGTGAGTGGGGGGAAGGACATCTGAGATATTCTGAATGTAAAGTTCTTGCTAGACGACTTTTATGTTGATATATTTTGCAGTGCAATGTTCGGTTAGTGTTTAATATAGTTGGTGATAGTGACTGAATCTGATCTCAGTCTGTAAAATCAGTGAATTTAACAGCTTAAAAAAATCATCGTAGAAATCATAAACTGAGGCAGAAAAAACTCATGGTTGGTGATTTTTGTTCATATTTATAATAATATTCTGTTAATTTATTGGCTGTAAACTGTATTAGAGTAAAGTCCACAGGCTACAGACACCTGCTCATGTTTTCTATAAATGTATATCTTGAACTCTGGGATCACTTCCTGTCATGGTGGTAGCATCGAGACGACTTTCTGCCTTCCTTCCTTAGAACAAGAGCACATGTTGTGTATATTTATTATGTGTTTGTGGTAAAATAGGCCTTGTACTTGAAACTTTGTGTGCCTTGTTTGTCTTTTTGCTGGGAAGCTGATTTTGTAAAAATAAAAATGTTTCCGTTCTTCTTTGCCAAGTCGCTCCGAAAGCATTCTGGGGGGAAAAAAATAAATAAACCATTTGTTTTGTTCACTTCAAAACTCTCTCAGGTTGTGTTTTTGATGGCTTCTTTTCGCGGCGTGCTGCCACAGGCCGGCTAAATTGGTCTGATCCGTGGCGTGGAGGGGCCTTCAGTCTCAGCTGGAGGTGGCAGGTGTCATCCAAAATGGTACGCTCCTGACAGACAGAGACCCACTCAGTGACACAGGCAGACTAGAAATCACACACACAAGGACGGGGAGGGGGAAGCTTAAAGGCATATTGATCCCTGATTGGAGCCACTACATCTAAAATTCACCCTTCACTTTCACTTTAACCTCCCAAATATTTTAAAGTGATATTCCACCCCAGAATGATAGTCCACTCCGTATGTCCTCACCTCTATGCTGATGTGATGATGATGAAGATCTTCAGTTCACTAAACAATCCTGGAGTTTCAGCAGAAAACAGGGTTGCAGCCAAATCCAGTACAATGGCAGTGAATGGATGACCACAGATAAAATGTTAAAAAAAGAACACAAAACAAACACAAAATGTCTCCATCCTGCTCGTGTGGTGTAATCCAAGTGTCCGTGAGCCGCGACATTAAAATTTAACCACAAAAGACGCCATTTACACCATGTTTTTAGCTGAAATGTCAACTGTAGCATGTAGCTGGTAGCATGTAAACATGGCGTTGATCTCACGATATTTTCACACGTGTGTCCATTAAGAGATATATGAAGTCTCGCGATACATCAAAATTGACATTTTTATTCATTAAAATACACACCAAAGGCACTTAAAATAACATAAGATGTTAAAGGTAAACATACATATATTGAATACAGCCATGCATGCTGATGATTCTGCAGTTTACATGTCGGAATCCACCATTGATGAATTTGCGAACAAACTGGTTCTTAATGTGACTAAAACAAAAAGTGTTGTATTTGGGACCAGACATCAATTAAGGACAGGCCCTGAATTAAAATTTAAAATAAAAATAAAAACTTTTACTTAAGTATATTTCTAACACCAGCACTTTTACTTGTGACTGAGTAATATTTTAACAAGGTAACAGTACTTGTACTTGAGTAAAGATTTTCAGTACTTTTTCCACCACTGCTGCCTCCACACTCAAAGGGAAAATTCAGCACTTTCGTGTTGGATGTCCCGTCAGTGTTGATGCTAAATGTGGACTAAATGTGTATTTCTGTGCATTTTTTAAAATAATTTTGTGCTGGTTTTGAGTTTGAGAACAAGTGAACTTCTTCATTTACAGTTAAAACACATTTTGATAGAATATTTGTGATCTTGAGTGTTTTTGCTGAGGTTAGATAGAACTCAGAACAGAATGTGGTTTTATTCTCCCTGGAACAAGTTGCCTTTGATTATTAATGAATTATACAAAAAAAAGATTAAAAGAATTTAAAAATCACACCTTTTTTGCATTTTTATTTTTTTTTTGCACTTTTTTTTTAGCAATTTATCCTGGAGGGACTGATTCACTGTAACCACTGACTGGACTTCCATGTGAAAAGCACCAAAGTGTCACGAGATTAATAAAGATCTTCTCATTTAAATCTCTGCAAGAAAATTAGGAAGTGTAATTTCCAAATTGATTCACCAGGAGGCAGGTCTCAAATTCAAAAACACACTTAGAATCCATAATAGCCACAGTTCAGTGACTAATAAGTGTCTTTTTTTTCAAGATACAACATCACATTTCAGAGCGTCTTTTTATTGTGACCAGTCATAAATCCACCTGTGAACCAGTCAAATCAAGACAAGAACTGTGGACAAAATTTGAGAGAAATAAACCTTTTGTGTGAACAGAAGAAATCTGAAATCTTCCTCCACTCAAGAAAAATAGGAGCAAAAACCAAAGAGGCACCCACCCACACACCCACACACCCACACACCGTACAGACACTCAAATCACAGCAGGTAACTCTCCTCTCAGGCCTCCTCATCTCAATAATTGACAGTTTAAACGTCCCTCCAGCTGCAGGATTTAATCAGAGTTTATTACAGAAGCAGTTTGGTCTGTTGGTGCTGCAGTGACTCATCATGGAGAATATCAGCACAGCCTGCTTTACCCCCGTTTTCTGCTCCTTTCTCGTGGCCTTGATGGACGGATCGTTTGGTAATGTCTGCTAAATTAAATCACAGGAATCCCCTCTGTTCCACCTCTTTGACTCTCCTCCACTGATCTGCAGGATGTCAGTGAGCAAGAATTTGAGTTTTGTTGTTTCACCCGGTGCAGTTTGCTCCAAATACTCATGAAAAGAACTTTTACTAGTTTGCAGAGTCAGGAAGTAACAAAGTACAAATACTTCTGTTTCTGTACTTAAGTCAGGCATCTGTACTTTACTTGAGTATTTTTTTCCCCCACAACTTTTACCTTTAGTCCCCACACGTTAACACAAATACAGCTTGTTACGTACATTTGAGGTGAATTATTTATTATTTTCATTCTGCATCATTGTTGCCACCTTCACAACATCAAGACTGATTTCAACCTAAATGGACGGAACAAAGACACACAGAAAAGACAATTCACTGGTGTGTCCAGCAATGTTTTTCACACAGGACAGGTGTGACAAGATGAAAATGACATGAAAGACATAATAAAGGGTTCTCAATGCAAACTGTAGTCTTACGGAGAACCCTTGATTCGAAAAAGAGTTAAATGGTTCTGGGTAGAACCTCAGCCCTTCAGGAAGAACCCTTTCAGAACCCTTATTTCTAAGAATACAGAACATTTTAGCCTTCTTCATAAATCAGTCGAGTTTGAGTAAATCAGTAAAAAATGTACCAACTTTAAATGCTTTATAAAAGCTGTACTGCTGACAGAAATCTTAAATTAGCAGAATTTCTTCCACAGTCTCATTTTATTTATTTATTTTGGGACCCAAATAAAATCTCCTGTGACCCACCTGAGGGTCACGACCCAATGTTTGACACTGAGGATCACTGAGTTTAAATCATGAAAAACATTCACACATTAATGCATCACTCATTATAATCTTATATTATCACATATATGACTCTGAAATTGTCTGTTCTGTATGAGTACTTTTACTTTTGGTACTTTAAGTATATTTTGATGTTATGTATATATATATATACATATATATATATATATGTGTGTGTGTGTGTGTTGTATATATATATATATATATGTACACATATATATTATAATACATATTTTGATGTACTTTTGTGTATTTTTGTAGTGCAGTGACTTGTACTTGTAACTGAGTATTTCCACACTGTAGTTTTACTACTTTCACTTTAATAAAATATCTGAGTACTTCTGATCTGAGTGACTCATGTTTGTGGTGAATGCAACAGCCCTGCGGGAGTGACGTCACGCCAACATGTGTCTCTGATTGGTGGAAATGGAGACGTTACAACTGCTCTCCCTCAGGTGCTGCACACAAAAACAAACACAAAGTGTTCGTATCTACCTGCACAACACCTGCGTGTGTGTGTGTGAGAGAGAGAGACGGTGTGGGCGTGTCTCTCTCTCACTCTGCGTGTGTGTGTGCGTGTGTAACCAAGTATCAATTTGTCCCTCTTTCAAAAACAACAAACAAAGATGAGATCAGATTTGAATGTACTCAGCAGGAATTTATTCTGGGTCTGGCAGTAGTATGCTACCTAAGTCCAATAAAATAAAATAAAAGATTTTATGGACTGGAACGTACCTTCCGTTTAAATCAGTGTCTGTTTGTTTAACTCAAAATATGTTCTTTCATTTTAGTGACACAAGCACAAAAAAAAAAAATAAAAAAAATAAAATAAAATAAATTCTCTTCAGCTTCAATATAAATGATATGACTCGGTCCCACAACACAAATAGTTGCCAACAATATAAATGAAATATCACAAATCAAAACCTTGTGTAATGTCCCTTTTCAATCAGTCTCTTTGCAGTGTTTATCAAAAGTAAATCAGTCCCTTTGTTCTTGGGCAATGACAGTCAATCCTCTCCTCAAATTGTGGCGAACTGCAATTTGTTATTTCTTAATCCAGGAGAAAGGAAACTAAAAAAAAAACTCCCAGCAAAGGAAACAAAATTTGGGTACCCAAAAAAATACTATAGAGCTCTATAGAAAGAAAAGTTTTTCTGATACTCAAGTTGTCCACGAGTAGAGCTGGGTGATGGCTGGCGACAAGTCCTGGGACACAGGGATCTCTGCCTGGCTCCGATCCACCCCATAACAGGAAAAAGTATAAGTGGTGACTTGATGTGAAAGACGGCTAGTAGAGACTGGCTACAGCTCGGCCATGTCTTCTCCCCTCTCAGCATTAATCAAGTGCAAAGTTTTTAAACTCTGTACAGTGTTTACAATATTAAATACATATAAATAACTGAATCATTACAGTGACTCGTTTACAAGCCTGCTTGCTGTTAGCTCTCAGCTATGAATTAGCGGTTAGCTCGCGATTAGCGTCTAACATCAAAAAAATACACTTTTACACATTCACGTTTACACATACACCAGCAGCCTCTTTTTACAACACAAGCACAATCACATAACATCCATATATGTGCTCACCTAACAGGAAAAAGTATAAGTGGTGACTTGATGTGAAAGACGGCTAGTAGAGACTGGCTACAGCTCGGCCATGTCTTCTCCCCTCTCAGCATTAATCAAGTGCTACCCGCGAACTCTCCTGCTCTGAGGTAGCTGCTCTACAGCCGTAAAGCAGAGCTTACTGTTGTGACTCTTAAAGAGACAGTGTGCCTATTGACACTGAATAACAGGCTGGCTAGATAACCACTGGGTTACATCCTCCCCTCCTTAAAATCTGACGTCCTCGGGCAGTCTGTCTCTCCAGGGAATGCATTAATCCTACAACCTGCTCCTGCAAAGTTATTAAAAAACTATACAGCAGTGTTTGATGTGCTAGTGGACTAACACTGTTCTGCCTACAGGTAACCCTGGAACCAAGCTGGTAGTCACTGAGGTAAGCTGGGGGAGCTCGCCTTCTCTGTGGCCTACTCTGTGTTTGGGATGGAGAGTTTTTAGGTTCTGACAACCCAGAGTGATCTGAACTAAACTCAGGGGCATCAGGATTCAGAGAGCTTTGTGACTGAGGTCTACTTTGTGTCTCCATTGTATCATTCTCAGGAGCTTGAAGTGACATATAGTCAACCTCCCAGTCCTCCTCCTCTCTCAAGGTTGAAACCTCTCTGTCCTCTTCTGCCTCCACAGCACTTGTATATAAGGATTCCTGGACTTCCTGCTCCTCATCAGCTGTTCCAGAGACCTGGCTAGTTACAACATCGGCCACACTGTCAATCTGTACATCCAAATTTGCAGGCAAAAATCCACAAGGAAGCAGCATGTCGCGATGCAGGACTCTGTCCTTACCCCCTCCATCCTCAGGCCTTACCACATAGACTGGTATGTTCACATCAGGCTGTCTGACAACAGTGTGAACAACAGTTTCCCACCGATCAGAAATTTTGTGTTTCTTTCTCAGGCTCAAGTTTCTTACAAGAACCCTATCTCCAACTTCGAGAGGCAGAGCAGTCACTTTGGCATCCCAGCGTCTTTTGTTCAGTAGCTGCCTTTTCTCTGCGTTACTAGAAGCTAGCTGGTATGCATGTCTGAGTCTCTTTTTGAGCTCCCGCACATAATGTGAATGTGTGGTAGGATTGTGGCCTTGTGGGCTAATGCCAAAACAGAGGTCAATAGGAAGGCGGGGCTCTCTTCCAAACATCAAAAGAAACGGAGCTTCTCCAGTTGAGTCATTCCTGGTACAATTATATGCATGCACCAAGGGCCGGACATATTTCCTCCACTCATCCTTCTTCTTGTCTTCCAGAGTTCCCAAGAGGTCGAGCAGAGTCCTGTTAAATCTTTCTACAGGGTTACCTCTCGGGTGGTATGGCGTTGTGCGGGATTTCACCCCAGAAAGTCTACACAACTCTGTCACTAGCTCTGACTCAAAACACGCACCTTGATCACTGTGTATTCTGCGAGGAAAGCCATAATGACTGATGAAATTTTCCCACAGCACCAGGGCGACAGTCTTGGCCGTCTGATCTCTTGTCGGGTATGCTTGGGCATATTTAGTAAAATGGTCGGTTATGACCAGTATGTTTCGGGTGTCTCTGGAGTCTGGTTCTAGGGACAGAAAATCAATACAAACGAGTTCAAGGGGGCCACTAACCTGGATATTGACTAATTTGGCTGCCCGTTGTGCTCTGGACTTTCTCCTCACACACCTCTCACAGTTTTTGCATTTTTCCTCAATATACTGAGCCATCTTTGGCCAGTAAAACCTAGCTCTGGCTAGTTCCAAGGTCCTCTCAATGCCCATATGCCCCGTCTCATCGTGAACACCTTGAAAAGCTCGCTCTCTAAGACAACTGGGCATGACAAGTTGAAGGAAAGCTTCACCTCTCTGATTGAAAATCTTGCGGTACAGCACGTCATCAACAAGGACTAGTTTTGATCTCTCTCGGAGGAATAGCACCACCTCCGGCTGCTCGAGCCGCTTGTCTATGGTATCACTGTCTAGATCACAGATTAAGATTTCTTTGACACGGGCCAGATTTTCATCCTCTCTCTGTAACTGCTGCCAGTCACATGTAGACATCCCTGGGAGTGTTGGCTGACCCGGCCATTGGAGTGGCTTGTCCAGGTTGTCAGGAACAGCACTTTCACTACATAAGAGGGTTTCAATGGCGGGTATCTCACAGTCATACTCTGTACTTTCATCTGAGATTGCAAGAACTTTAACACCATGACGCATACACAGAGTGCCCACTGCCTCTCCCTCAAAGACATGGAACTCCTCAGGAGACAGACTAGCACAGTCCATGAGGCTGGATATCTTTTTGTCCAACTCCACTGACTCCTCATCCTCATGTGGGTCCCCCTGAGGACGTCGTGACAATCCATCTGCATCCACATTAAGCTGGCCGGATTTGTAGTGGATATCAAAGTTGTAGACTGATAGGGCAGCGAGCCACCTGTGGCTTGTGGCATCCAACTTGGCACTTGTGAGCACATAGGTTAAAGGGTTGTTATCAGTCAACACCTTAAAGGTAGCCCCGTACAAATAGTCATTAAATTTCTCACTTACTGCCCATTTAAGTGCGAGAAATTCTAACTTATGCACAGGGTAGTTTTTCTCGCTTTTTAGAGAGCCCACGGCTAGCATAGGCCACCACTCGAGGCTGACCCTCTTGGACCTGGTATAAAACCGCGCCTAACCCTGTGGTGCTGGCGTCAGTATGTACCACATAAGGCAATCGCCAATCTGCAAAACCCAATACCGGAGCTGATGTCAGTTTTTCAATGATAAGCTCAAATGCTTCCTGGCAGCTACTGCTCCAAACGTTTGAGAGGGAAAGGGACTTAGGTCTTTTCCAGTGGCTCTGACTTTTGTGTCTGGGAGCGAACTCTCCTTTTAAGAGGTCATTGAGGGGCCTGACAATTTTGGAATAATCACGGACAAATCTCCGGTAATATCCGGTGAAACCCAGAAATGATCTCAGTTCTCTAACAGTCTGAGGGCGTGGCCACTCCCTGATGGCTGCTACTTTATCAGGATCTGGCTGAATTCCCTGAGCAGATATCACATGTCCGAGATATTTCACTTTTGTCTGGAAGAATTTGCATTTACATGGGGATAATTTCAACCCAAAGTCTGCAATGCGTTTCAGTACTTTCATCAACCTTTCTTCGTGTTGCTCCAATGAGTCTGAAAAGACTATTATATCATCGAGGAAAGCAATGACTTCCTGAAGGTTTAGTCCAGCCATTACCTTCTCCATTGTTCGTTGGAAGGTTGCAGGCGAATTGGTCAGGCCCTGGGGCATCCTCCGGAATTGCCACGTACCAAAGGGGGTTGTGAATGCTGTCTTAGGGCGATCATATGGCTCTACCTCCAGCTGATAATATCCACTTTTAAGGTCGAGCACAGTGAACCATTTTGACCCTGACAGCAATGTAAATGTCTCCTCAATACGAGGTAAAGGATATGCGTCCTTTTTGGTGAGGTTGTTCAGTCTTCGATAGTCTACAACCATTCTCAGGTCCCCATTTTTTTTTCCGAACGAGCACTATTGGAGAGGCATAAGGACTAGTAGATTCCTCAATAATGCCTGCTGCCAAAAGGTCCTGTAAATGCCTTTTTAGGTCATTGAAATCTGCTGGTGAGACACGTCGTGTTCTTTCTTTAAATGGAACATGGGGCTCTAACTCTATGCGATGAGTGACTCCGGATACGCTGCCAACATCAAGTTCATGTCTAGCGAATGCATGTGGCACTTCATTATCCACCCTAGCCTGTATGTGTTCTTTAAGCTGTGTTGATATGGGGCTATCGCCAAAGTCAAGCTCCAGTGCCTCACTAGTCTGTGGGGACTCTTTAGTGGGAGAGACGGAGAGAGTGCGTGCCTGTAGGGTTTCAACACCTGGTGAGGCCTTGGGCGTGAAGGGCACCACTGGTACGGCCCAGTCAATGGGAGAACATTCTGCAATGACAGTTTTTGGGTGCAAAGTGATGTCATGCTCTGATAGATTTTTAACAGCTACCTTAAACTTGTTATGAGACTCAGGTTTCACATCCACTATCTGGTCATAGATTATCAAACCTCCAGGAGTGAAGAACTCCTCTGAGCCACTGACAAGAGCTTGAAACTGACCGCTTCTGGGCTTGATGTGACAGATACCCTTTAATACCCCTGTCTCACCCTGTTTTAAACCGCACTGGTACTTTGCTGCTGAGTGTCACACGAAGAACACGAGCACTCTCTGTTTGGGGTTTTGTGCTTTCGCAATATTGTGAGTATGCTATAGCCCAACTAGTCTGGGTTGGTATGGTCTTAAGAAACTGTGTTCCTCCTCTCTTTGTGCAGTCTAGTACCAAAGAACGTAAAACATTGGTTCCAACGAGAAGAGGGACTTTCTCATTGTATGACTGATCTGGGCCCACTAATACTAGGGCTGAAACACATTTGTCAGTACCACAGGCATGTTTGGGAAACTGAAGCTCCACTTCAATGTACCCTAAATATGGGACCTGTTGTCCTGCTGCTCCCTCAATGTCAAATACTTTCTCTATAGTGTATAGCTGTCTATGAGATAAATGTTGGGAGTAGAATGACTGAGATACAATAGTGACCTGTGCTCCAGAATCCAACAAACAGTGACAATGAACTCCATCTATCCAACCTTCACTCTCGCAGGGTTCTCCAACCAGACCAGCAGGGATTTGAGCAATGTCTGCCTGTGATCGTGGGGGCTCAGACTTAATGTGGTTAGAGCAGGTGGAACTAGTTGGGCCGTGAGCTCCTGCTTGTTCCTTAGCAGGAGCTCCTACATGTTTTAAAGGTAAGTCAGTCTGGGGGGCAATTTGTTGCTGGCCCTGTCTGCTGTTGTGTCTCTCGCACAGTTTCCTCTGCACCAAAACAGCATTAGGTGGGCTAGTACATTGTGACAGCATATGAGAGTCCTCTCCACAGTTGTAACAGAACTTCCTGATTTTTGTGCGTTGTTCTGTAGGCAGCAGTGGGGTTGGCAGAGTTGTATTAGTGTTCTTAGATTTATTTGAGGGTTTCTGACCATCTTTCACATATCTGGGTCGCTGTGTAGTTTGAGAGGATGAATTTTTCTTAAGCTCAGCTTCTAACTGTCTGATTCTTTCCTCTAGTTGTTCTCTTATGGCAACATCTGGGACCTTTAAGACATTACTGCTAGTGACCTCAGACTCACCCATAGTCACCAGGGTCTTGGTATGAACCTTTGTTGATGTGACTCCCATGTGTCGCTTTCCTCCGTACTTCCTTTAACTGACTCTCTTTCTCATGAGTTCTGATTTTAAGGAACAACTCAGAGAAGGTAGGTGTCGACCTGAAAGGGTTGCTGAGCAGCTCCTTGAGGTGCAATGCAGTTATCAGACTGTCATCCCAGCAGCCTCTAAGGAACTGCTTAAGTAACTGAGACTCAGCATCTTGTTTAACCACACCATCCCTCTCTATGATCTCCTGTAATAATGCCTGAAGACGACGCAGATAATCAGAAGCTCTCTCTCCATTGTTCTGGTGTGTTTTCCAAGAATTGAATGTACAGTTCCTCCCCTCCTGTGACATTACCATATGCATTGTCTAATTCCTGTAAGTAGGCTTGTGGGGGCGCTTGAGGGCCAATGCCAAGAGCCACATTCAAAGCAGGTGTATGTAGACTATCAAGTAGTAGACGACGCTGCTGCCCTTCAGAGAGAGTACTGTCATTTAGCACTTGTTTTGCACGAAGCCTCCATACACTGTAGTCAACTTCAGAGGGCAGTTTTGGGAAGTTGCCTGAAAAGGGGCGTGGCTCTTTGAGAGTGGTAGCATATGGGTGTGAGTCGTGTTTTACAATGTGTTCAACAACAACACGTTGGACATCTGCAGGTACAGGGATATTGAGGGAGGAGTCACCCTTTGGGGGCTGTGCATGACCTGAGACGTGGGCAGTAGCATTAGTGGCCTCAGATAAAGGGTCAGAGGGAAGCTGTGGTTTGAGGCGGGGGGCAGGTGTTGATGTTACACAGCTCTTGTTACTGTCCATTTTTCCACATATGTAACTTGCTGCACTCTGGCTCAAAGTAGTGGGGTTGACATTATAGGTGACAGCCAACTCACTGATCTGCTCTTGAAAAGTGACTGTCATATCATCAATTATACGGGCAAGGGGAGTTAGTTTATCAGTAGGTGCTGGCTCATCTACACTTTCTGTGCAATATTCCTCTACCAAAACAACCTCCCAATGAGAACCATCATCGTTTGAATGTTCCCCTTCCACAAGCATTGGAGTTACAGTCTCAGTAAACTGACACAAAATGGTATCAGAAAGATCATCAAGGTGCTGAATCTTCACTACATCATCTATTAAAGCAAATGCTTCCTTCACAATATTCAGGTTAACATCTGCCCTGACTCCCTTGATCACAACTGAACATTCGGGGTCAAACCCATACATTTCACAGAGTGCCATTCTGTTTGCTGACTTTGGCACCGACTCTCACATAAGAAATAATATGGAGGAAAATGATGAAAGGTTAGACACGCTCCAGTCCCTGTTCGGGCGCCATTTTTTTTTTTCTGATGTAACCAAGTATCAATTTGTCCCTCTTTCAAAAACAACAAACAAAGATGAGATCAGATTTGAATGTACTCAGCAGGAATTTATTCTGGGTCTGGCAGTAGTATGCTACCTAAGTCCAATAAAATAAAATAAAAGATTTTATGGACTGGAACGTACCTTCCGTTTAAATCAGTGTCTGTTTGTTTAACTCAAAATATGTTCTTTCATTTTAGTGACACAAGCACAAAAAAAAAAAATAAAAAAAATAAAATAAAATAAATTCTCTTCAGCTTCAATATAAATGATAATGACTCGGTCCCACAACACAAATAGTTGCCAACAATATAAATGAAATATCACAAATCAAAACCTTGTGTAATGTCCCTTTTCAATCAGTCTCTTTGCAGTGTTTATCAAAAGTAAATCAGTCCCTTTGTTCTTGGGCAATGACAGTCAATCCTCTCCTCAAATTGTGGCGAACTGCAATTTGTTATTTCTTAATCCAGGAGAAAGGAAACTAAAAAAAAAACTCCCAGCAAAGGAAACAAAATTTGGGTACCCAAAAAAATACTATAGAGCTCTATAGAAAGAAAAGTTTTTCTGATACTCAAGTTGTCCACGAGTAGAGCTGGGTGATGGCTGGCGACAAGTCCTGGGACACAGGGATCTCTGCCTGGCTCCGATCCACCCACTAACAGGAAAAAGTATAAGTGGTGACTTGATGTGAAAGACGGCTAGTAGAGACTGGCTACAGCTCGGCCATGTCTTCTCCCCTCTCAGCATTAATCAAGTGCAAAGTTTTAAAACTCTGTACAGTGTTTACAATATTAAATACATATAAATAACTGAATCATTACAGTGACTCGTTTACAAGCCTGCTTGCTGTTAGCTCTCAGCTATGAATTAGCGGTTAGCTCGCGATTAGCGTCTAACATCAAAAAAATACACTTTTACACATTCACGTTTACACATACACCAGCAGCCTCTTTTTACAACACAAGCACAATCACATAACATCCATATATGTGCTCACCTAACAGGAAAAAGTATAAGTGGTGACTTGATGTGAAAGACGGCTAGTAGAGACTGGCTACAGCTCGGCCATGTCTTCTCCCCTCTCAGCATTAATCAAGTGCTACCCGCGAACTCTCCTGCTCTGAGGTAGCTGCTCTACAGCCGTAAAGCAGAGCTTACTGTTGTGACTCTTAAAGAGACAGTGTGCCTATTGACACTGAATAACAGGCTGGCTAGATAACCACTGGGTTACACGTGCATGTTAGTGAGCGCGCGCAGACAGGAGGTGTGTAATGAATGAGGGAGGCGGGGACGCGCGTGGAGGAGGACAGGCTTTATGAGATACGGTGAGACGGAGCGGAGACACACCGGGAAACACAGTGACAGGAGACAGACGGACAGACAGAGGGACAGAGAGACAGACAGGCAGGCAGGTGGGATGTTGTCACACCGCTGACTCCTCTCTGACCCCCCCACCTCGGGTGGTTTCACGGCGGTGGGAGTCTCACCGAGGAGCCGCACAACGACGCACCGACGCCCGCGAGAGGAGAGGGGACCATGGGCTCCGCTTCGTCCTCCTACCGGGTCATTTACCTGGACGTGGACGGCAGGATCCAGAAGGTAGGACACACACAGCCTGGAAGACAAAACTGTGAGACTGGACTGGACCAACTTGCATGAATTAAGTCTAAAATTAAACTAGTTCTAATCAGAGTTTAACTAAACTAAATTAGTAGGGGAGACCGGGGACAAATGTAACATTTGTTACACTCTCCTTCTAAACTCACACACTACTTTAAACACACTAGTCATCTTTTAATAGAAGAAACCTATAAATGTGCACTAATGAATAAAACAGTTGACAGTGTTTCCCTCAGGATGGAGTGAAACACGTGGAAAATACACTTTTATTGAACATAATAAAAGCATAATCTTTAAAACAATGACTGACACTTATTGAATAAAAACATGTGATATCAACTTAACTTGTTAACTTGCATCGCCACACTGTTATTTTATCAAACAGTGTTAATTAAGTTAAATATGATGACATTTTCAGTCATAAAATAACTTAAATTTATGTTTATTTAAGGGGATCCTGTCCAGATAATCTCTGTGAGAGAGAAAGACTATAGGCCAGTTGTAATTGTTTTTATATATGGTTCAGATTCTATTACATGTCAGCAGAGCTGCAGTGATTAATCGATTAGTTGTCAACTATTATACTTTTTAACTTTTTTATTAATCGTTTTAGGTTTGTTTGGTTTTTTTTTAAGGAAAAAAGTCTAAATTCTCTGATTTTAGCTTCTTGAATGTGAATAATATCTTTTTTTTTTTTTTGTCCTCTCTGACAGTAAACTGAATATTTTTGGTTTGCGGACAAAACAAGACATTTGAGAATGTCATTTTGGGAAATGTCAGCCGAGGACGAGGGTGTCCCTGCAGAGCTGTTAACAGAACGTTACATTGTGTGCTAACTAAAAAGTTAAAATGTTACATCGTTTTACCAGTTCTCTAAAAAGTTAATTAGCCTAATTAGCCTACAGCAGATGGACCAAGTGCGCACACATCCAGACAGAAATATCCAGCTGCAAGACAAAAAATGTCTCTTGAGGCTACAAAGGAGAAAAGTCTCCCCATTGTTTGTCCAAAATAAATATTTTAGTTCTCTTTTAGATGATTCTCTTTAAAGATTTTGTAAAGCAACAATAAATGTGTGTTCTGAGTTTGTCACATCACAGAAACATGTTTTTAACCATCCAGACACATTTGAATGATTAAAACATGCTGAGTTTATAAAATTAGGCTCAGTTTTCTCTGCTCTGAAACACTGGGGGCGTGTCCACTCTGCTGTCTCAGTGTCAAACACCACTGTGACCTGAAAACTACCTGAAACATGGACGCAGCTTTATTGGACATGTCCAGATGTGTTTGAGCCACCAGAGCCAGAGGACGGTGACAGGATGGTATTTTTTTTTCTTCTGTATTCGGTTGTTGGAACTGAAGCGAGCTGAAGTGAACTGCTGGGCTGATTTGGGCTGAGAGTCCCTACTGCCACTACTGTTGTTGGTACTGTTAGGGAGGGGAGGGGAGAGGAGGTGGTGTCGTTCCCGTGTCGGTTCGTGGGGTTTATATAGTGTTGGAGGATCATGGCTCTGCCACGTCACCAAGACATGTTTCAGCTCCGTCCAAAATATCCTGAACGCAGGAATCGTTAACAGTTTAACAGTCTAACATGTAGAATGTGTGTAAAGAAAAACTCCCTTTTTTCTTCAATTAATTTTCAGACAGATGCCAGACAGAATAAAGAATAAAGGACAAGAAGAGAAATAACCTGAAAGTTTTCCTGCTCATGATCGCTCTGCAGAGAAGCTCTGATGTCTCCACCTTTGAGAAAAAACTTCATTAATGGAACAATATAGTTAAATAACAGAAGATTAAAAATGGACACCAGCACAGTGAAGTGAAAGAAAGAAGAGACGCATCAGAAAACTTTATTATGATTGCTTGATCACATTTTAATTTGGAATTTAAATTTAATCTTGGTTGGAGTAAAAACTAAACTTTAAATGAAATCTTTCTTAATTTTAATCGAGTCTAAAAGTCTGTTGCAAGATCATTTTAATTTAAACCATGATTTAAAAAGTAGGGTAGCAAATTGTGTACATTTTCCTTAACCGCTGAAAACACTAACAATCAATTAATGGATTAATCATCAATAATTAATAAGATACAAACAACTTTTTTGCCTCTCATTATTTCTTTTCTCTTTTATTCCCCCTTACTTTAAATTTAAGTTTCCTTCTTCAGCAAATGGCTCCACCAGACAAAATGTCAAATGAGGCGTGATTAATTATCAAAACTATTGATTAATTATCGATTCTTTTTTTCTGCAATATTCAGATTTTAACAGCATGAAATACAGCCTTTTACGTTCAATATACGCAGTAAATTTCAGAGAAATTTACTGCATTAACACACACACACATAAAAAGTAGGGCTGCAACCAAACTTTACTTTGCTTGTCCATCAATCCTGTTGATCATCTTCCTGATCAATTAACCAGCCAATCAGTCTGCTAAAGGCCAGAAAATACTGAAAAAACCCCCAAAATGATGCCTTCAGATGTTCACAACCAAAAGACAACCAGGACCAAAGCAGCCAACACTTCCAGAAGGTGGAACCACAGAACCTCGACAAAAACTCAAACTGATTAATCAATCATCAAAACCGTAGCTATCAATTCAACAGTTATCAGCCAATTAGTTTGATTAATATATTTTTAATCTGTAAAACTCTTAACAGCGATTAATTGATCATCGATCAATCATTAATCATTAACATTCCTATTAAAGAGGTATAAGAGTGTCGTGATGTTTGAGAAAGTTGTTTTTTTCATCACATCAGCATTAACGTGTTTCCATATCACAGAATCAGATCTGCTTTTCAGTCCCTCCAGGAAGTTTAACGCAGATTAAGATTCACACAAATTCAGCCGGTCCCTGTGAATTCTGCACGACCTTGCAATTCTGTCCAAACTCCGCCTCTTTTCTGCAAATTTGACCAATCACTGTCGCCTCCCACACCTGCTACCAATCACAGCAGACTCACCTGAGTGTCTCAGTGAAACAACTCAATGTTTAATTATTTAATGTTTTTTGAATTTATATATATATTTTTTATTTTCCTCACCAGTACTGAAAAGAGCACAACATTTGTTGTTTATTGACATTTATCAACGCTCTGTGCACTTTTATATTTTATCATTTTGTGCTGTTTTAACTGAGCTGAAGCTCCTCTGGTGGTCTTTGTAATCCTGAGGCGTTTTGGTGAGGTTCGTTTAGAGCAGAGTCCGTCTCTGTTCTGTCCACAACCAGTCGCCTTTGGTTTTTAATGAATTACTGACAAAAAGCAGGTTTAGTTTGAAGTTTTGTAATCATGAGCCTTTTTGGAGAGGTCGCTTAGAACTGTTAATGAATCCTTTGAAAGCAATTTTCACTTGGTCCTGCAACTTCATTGCAAAAAAATGCCTAACATAAATGTTGCCTGCAACATGTATTGCATTTTTTTAGAAAAGCTGCCGCATTTTAGGCCACAGCAATCCCAAAAAAAGGCCTGTGAAATCCTGGAGGGAGCAGCTTTTACTGTCATGTGTTGCGTGTGATTCACAGTAGATAAGAGACATTATACAGACACGCTGGTGCAGCCTTTAGTCTAAATGTCACCTCTGTTTATCACAGTGGATGTGATGATACTGAGCACTTTATTGGCTAAAAATAGTGTTCATGGATAAGTAGAGAGACCGTAGTTATGAAGCAGCATCATCATCACCTGTCACCTCACCATCAGGGAGCGTCTGCAGACAGAAACGGTGTGAATCTGCGACTGTTTACAGTCTGAACAGGCAGAAAAAAAAAACCTCACAGGTTTGTTTGTGGACGTCGTTTCTGCTCCGCTGATTCCCTCTGAAGACCGACGAGCTGAGCGAGGTTGAAGAGTAACTCAGCCTCTGACCTCTAAATACACTCTGCACACACACACACACACACACACACACACACACACACACCTCAGTGTATTAAAACACACGTTTCTCATGAAGAATCTGGGGCAAATTATTCATCCAACAACAAAACACGTGAGAATCACGGAGTGGAACATTCAGGTCAGTAACTCACCAACCTGACAGCTGCTGTTTCTGCACCTCAGAGACTTTTTTTTAACTGTTTATGGGTTTATAATAAATGCAAATGTTGGAGGAAACACACACTAATAATGTCACATATCAGCTGTAATTAAAGCAAACGTATGCAGCCTCCCTGTTAGTTCACAGTCCTGCACATTCAGCAGGAAACAACCAAATATCTGAACTAAACTCTGATAAATCCACAGTATTTATCAAACTCCTCTCTGTGTCAGGGTTTATTATTAACAGAGCTGAGGATTAACTGTCATAAATGTCATTACTGTAACTTAATTTGAATGTTGTGTTCAAATACTGACATACAGTATATAAGAGTCATTTCCACAGACACTGATGGATCACAGGAGAGTTTATGTGGGTTCATGCAAAACTAAAAGACTGGAGGAAATTTAGTGTAATTTTAGAATTATATTTGTATAATTTGTTTCTGTATAGTTTTTCTGATGAGAGGAATTAAAAACAATGAGATGACCTGTTAACTCAACCCAACTATGTTTATTTTTTGTTTTTAACATGTGTCGGGCTGCAACTAATGATTACTCTCATTATCAATTAATCTAGTTAAGTGATTTGGTCCATAAAATGCCAAAAAATCTTGATCACTGTTTTCCAAAGCCCAAGGTGACGACCTCAAATGTCTTTTTATGTCAAAAACTCAAAGATCTTCAGTTTACTGTCAGAGAAGAGGAAAGAAACCAGAAAATATTCACATTTAAGAAGCTTTTTTCTCAAAAAATTACTCAAACCAATTAATCAGTCAACAAAATACTTTCATAATCAGTTAATCATTGCAGTTCTTGGTCTGTGATACAGTGAAAATGTGATATTTTCTGAGATGGTTACCATGAAAGTTTTTGTTTGCTTTTTAAACACTAGACCATGAAAAAGTTAAATCATACACTTTTATTTGAGAATTTTGACTTTTTTTTTCTAAAAAAATTACTCTAAATGATTGATTGTCAAAATATTTGCCAGCTGACTAATCAACTTATTGCTGGAACTCTAATTGGATCGTGCAGACTCACATACTTATACCGATACCTGATGCAGGCTGTATTGGAAGAACTTTTGATACAGCAACCATACTAACATGCAAAATTACATTTCTTCCCTCTCTCCAAATCTCACCTCTTAAAGCTTTTCAACTTCATTCCTCCTTTCATTCATCCATCCGTCCGTCCATGTTCTGGACCTGTTGGTTCTGTTCAGGGTCACAGAGTTACTCAGGAAAACATAAATCACTGTCAGCCTCGACCACAAGAACCAAAATCCCACCAGAACATCCAGATTTACTGTCAGCTGAGCCACAGTGGAATTAAAAAGGCTTACAGAGAGGTTTAAATCTAAACTTTTTTCTCATTTTAAGCTAGTTCTGAAGTTTGGTGCGAGGTAATGTAAAGTTAAGCCAAGATTTAATCGAGTTAAAATGATTCCTCGCTGGTGCAGCCCAGCTTACGTCATCATTTAGAGAAAGTTTCTCATTATAATGACTTACAGGATCTTTTTTATTTCATCACATTCATGGAAATGTGTTTTCATATCACAGCCTCGGCCACAAGAACCGAAATCCCAGCAGAAGATCCAGATTTATTGTGATCTGAACCACAGTGAAATTAAAAACATGAATCAGTAGGAAACCTCAGGACCGATTCAGTTTTAATGAGAAAAAGAAAAAAAATCTGCAGTCAGCACAAAGTACACACACACACACACACACACACACACAGTCATCATTACTCAGATTAATGTCCCTTCATTGTTAAAGGAGGGTTTTCACTGTGAAATGAAGCCACGACTCTGTTTACACTGACAGACCAGCAGAGGAGGAGCAGCAGCTCATATCGAGGTTTATACCTCACCGGTGCTTTGCATTTATGGCACCGTGTCTTCATATGGAGTTCACACAGAGTGTGTTTGTGTCCGCTGCACAAAACACAACACACGTTGTCATTTCTTCATGTGTTTAAAGGGTTAATTCAGCTGAACGTGATCCAAACATGCAGGCAGTTTGTGGAAACATTCAGTTTGTGGAGTCTTTAATTTGGAGATTTAATTTCTGTTTAAACATTTTATGGACCACATTCAGAATATATGAGCGTTCTGGTCTGTGTGTGTTTTTCCTGCGGCTGTCTGGTTTTATTTCACCTGCAGCCAAATCCTCCATATTGACCGTCAATAATATTGAGCTGTTTGTTCGCAGGATCGTGGTCACTTGTTGCTAGGCAGGAAATCCTCCTGTTTAACAGACTCGACCACTTAGATCTGGATTAATGTGTTAATGTTAGGTTAGTTTTAGGTCAGTGGTTCAGACTGATGATATGAAATCATTTGGCTTTGAATGGATCAATAGTCAGTGGAGGCTCCTCATGTCTACGATAAGATAAGATAAACTTTATTGATCCCATGACAGGAAAATTCACTTGTGACGCATGTTGGTATTAACAACAACAACAGTGATGTCGTCTACTGGAGAGACTTCATATTATTCTATAAGATGATACCAATCATGATTCTTTTTGTTTTTCATGCAAATTTTTTAAATTTCTGATTGATTTCTTTGATTCCTGAATCTTTTTTTTTATTTCCTGTGCTATCTTACAGTTGTGAAAATCTTACAGTTTCCTGGTATCGTGAGAAACGGTATTACACAACTATTATAATCAGTTTCAGTGAGCCTTAAAGAACAGAGGGTTTTTTGGTTTATTAAAGTTTTTGGTTTATTAAAGTAACTGTAACTGTAACTGTAATATCGAATGGCTGTAGGTCTGCAAACTAACAATTATTTTTATTGTTGATTATTTTCTTGATTAATCGATGAGGTGTTTGGTCCATAAAATGTCAGAAAATCATGAAAAATATCGATCAGAACAAGATACTTCTGGACCCCACAAGTAACAGCAAAGTGGGCTCCATCTAATCCAGACAAGAGTTGGAGAAAATGTGGACCACAAATTGGAAACCACAAGAAGTTAAGCAACTTTTGGAAGAATGTGTCAGATGCCCTGAGAGCAGGGTTCCATCAAAATATCCCCAAAGATCCAAGGATGATTCTCCTCAGAACAAACCCTGAAGGGACTGAGGCCCCTCCTGGGGGCTTCGATTAAAAGTATCACAATGAGATGTTTGAATCCTGAACCTCCAACATCTGGATTAAAAAAACGTGTGAAGTGTGTGAGATGGAACAAATCACATATGCATTAAGGTTTCAAAGACCAAAATTTATAAAGAGGTGGAGTCCTGTAATGAGTTTATTAAAACAATAAGGGAACTCCAAAAATCCACGTTCCCTTCTTTTACTACCCTGCCTTTTTTTTAAGTTTACTGTATTTATCTGTTTACATTTTTTCTCTTTTTTCTTGCTTTTCCTTCACTTTCTTTTTTCTCTTTTCTTTTTATTTATGAGTGTACATGTAGTTAAACAAGTATGTTTGTGTGTGCACATATACAAATGTATTTATTTATCATTGTTATTGGTATCTATCATTTCCTTTCTTTTTCCTTGTGTGTTTGAATTTCGAGTACATCGTGCTGCACCTGAACACATCACCGTTCTTGTCTTAAACCTGGATAGACGACACGGCAGCTGAAATTTTGTACAAAGATGAAAAATCAAACTATGTAAAAACTGTATTGCTTGTATAGATTGCTGAGGTCAAAATAAAAAATTAGTTTAAAAAAAAAATCGATCAGTGTTTCCCAAAGTTCAAGATGACGTCCTCAAATGTCTTGTTTTGTCCACAACTAAAAGTTATTCAGTTTACTGTCAGAGAGTAAATTGAATAACCCCACACCTGTCGGGGTGCGCTGCAGCCGCGGCCTCATCACAGATGTGTTCATGCCGACACGCTGATCGGTCCTGTGAAGTTTGGTGCAGATCACGTTTCATGACGTAGATACCAAAATTCAACACCACCTCATGGCCACGCCCTCCAGAGTTTACAAAGTCTTTTAATAAGTTGATCACAAAGTATTCTAGATGGCATCACATTGATTTCAAAGTCATTATGATGAATTCTGTAGGAGGAGTTTGTTAAAATACAACGCGTGGTTATCGCCAAAATTTACCAGGAAATTCAAAATGTTTGATTTCCTGTTGCGGTTCGGTGAAACGTGCCGGGGGGGCTGCCCACTGCCAAAAGTTACTTCAGACAAAAGTTTGTATCATGGCTAATGTGTGTGTTTTATGTGCCATCGAACACATTAAGCTCCTCAAAAATGCGTTTGAAGGGAGAGAGAGAAAAAAAAAAAAATCTGAGCTAATCCAACAGGGTCCTCACACCGATCGGTGCTCAGGTCCTAATAATGACGCCTGACTGATGCTGGGTTTCAATATTATGGAGCAAAAAACTTCTGTTTTTATTTTGCTGTTGTGAAGAACTTTGTAACTACTTTCATGAGTATTTTCAATAATTATAAATAATGGTAAGTTATAAAAACACAGATATACTATAAACACTTCACTGACACAAAAACAAATAAATTAATAAAACAATTATGTTCTGTTTCAAAGAAAAAGTTTTCATATCGGAGCACATCGGACAACATGTATTCTGTTACCAACAGACCCGATAAAGCTGTGACAATACAATATAATACTGATAATACTGACCAACCGAGATATGTATATATATATATATATGTATGTATTATATACATATATATATATACATACATATATATAGTTCTGGCTCTATCAACAATCAACAACAATCTCATTACATCCAACTGGCACCTCATACTGAATCAGGACACAATCATATGATCCCAGTCCTGGTATACAACGTTAACACAAATGTGTGTTTATGTGCCTGTTTCCCAGCTGCAGCTGATGACAAATTATTTGTTTTAAATTACAAATCTGTTGCATAATAATCTCCACTTTTCATACGGCGGCTTGTCTCACAAAGCCACGTTATTTCAGCGTCGTGAGCTCTGCGGTCATTGTTTTCTCTGATTATTTTTTGTTGTCTTTATTCAGATGAATCAGATTGTGGTCAGCGTGTCTCGTTTGCACGATCAGCTTCAAATACGTCGTCTTTTTAATTTGCATGAAAACAGCAGATGTGTTGATGGTGAGGGGTCGTCGTCTGGGGCGATGCATTATGATAAAGTGGGGTTTGTTATTGAAATCAGTGGCAGCGTCTTAAAACCAGAACATGAATTTATTTAGCAGTGATAAATACTGTGTGAGGAGCAACAATAATAAAAAAATCCTGAACAATATTTAACTCGTCTGACTCACAGATTTAGTGCAGAAACACAGTCAGAGCTGCTGTGTGAGTTAAAACATGTTGAGGTGTGTTTTCATCAGTAAAAGAGCTGCAGAGCTGCTGTTATCATCTCCCACAGGACACTTTACTGCTGCTGCTCATTTACATTCAGTCTCTGCTCCTCATTATCTTATTGCTCCTTTTAATCCTCCTCGTTTTTCTGTATTTTCACCTCATCTTCTGTTCTGTATGAGCAAAGTTTAACATTCAACATAAAAGGCATAAAAGTGATGTCATTTTCTTAACTTACCACACTGTTCTGACTGTTTCTAGATAATTTTGTTTGCTGTTTTTACACTAGACAAGAAAAAATAAAAATGAAAACTGACAGTTATGATGTCATGTACGTTTGCTTATCTGCTGCACTGAATTCTACCGTTTTTTTCGTACTTCCATAAAAAAAAAAAAAAAATCATGTTTGTCAGGACATAATATTTTGCAAAATTATACTGAACCAAAAAAAAACTCTTCTGTTTTTGTCCTTTAAGGGTCATTTTACCTGATTATAATAACTGTAGCATCGTGTTCTGTGAGACCATGAGTCCTGTCAAAGTCTCATCCTGTTGCAGCCATAATTACAATTTCCTGCAAATTTTGTTTGCTTTCTTAACACCAGACTGTAAGAAAAAAGTTGAATTACACACTTCTGGATATCATGAGTCATATTAATGAACAGTTGTTTGGATTATCAACGACCTTCAAGGGACTGATGATGGAAATCAGCTTCGGCAGCTGTAAACACGTGTGCAGTATGTTGGACACTGCTTCTTCAACTGTCAGTGTTTCTGTACTCGTCCCTTACAAATAAACTAATAAACTAAATTAAACTATTTCAATGCATATCAATGCACATTCCATAAGATAATATTATCACATCATATATTAGCTCAGAGCTAATGGAATTATATTATAAAATTGATGCAGGAATAAAAAAGTATTCAAAAATATAAAAAATGGGCAGTTTATCATTATTATTATTTCAACGCTGTGATATCGTCTTAGATTCTGGATATCATCATGTCGTGATACATCAGAAGTGTCTTTTTCTGGTTTTAAAAGCTACATGACAGTACAGTAATTTTTTAAACTGTTCTAGCTCTTTTATTACTGATGATTATTTATCAAAAATTAAAACTGTGTTAATATTTTGTCAAAATGGACTTGAGTCAGGCAGCAGATTAATATCTGCAGCGCAGCATTTGTCAGATTTGATGAGCAGCTAGGAGCACAGTTCAATACATAAATTATTGGTAGTCAAATTAAATGGTGAAAAAAAAGCTTCTTCTTAAATGTGAATATTTTCTGGTTTCTTTCCTCCTCTCTGACAGTAAACTGAATATCTTTGAGTTGTGGACAAAACAAGACAGTTGAGGTCGTCATCTTTTTCTTTGTCATTTTTAACCATTTTCTGACATTTTCAAGGCAAACAACTATTAATCGTTTAATCGACAATGAAAACAATCATTAGTCCAACACTGAGTTTTGCTGTATTCAGTAAATCAAAGACTAAAACATGAAAAATGTCACGTATTTCACTGTGTTTGAGAGCAGAAATAAGCAGCTGATGTTCCTGAAGTGCTTTTTTCTGTCCACTGTCCTTCACCTGTCTCTGTCTCCTCCACCTGTGACAGGCTGCCACTGCCAGACCGCTGAAGTGCTCTTTGACCTCCTCCTCCTCCTCCACAACCATCTCTTCATTTGCCCTCCTGACACCACTCGTTAAACGTGCCTCCCCCTCGCCTCCCTCCCTCCCTCCCCCAGGCCTCCTCGTGCCATCGCTCGCTGCGTCTCGGCTGTTTGTTGCTCTCTGATGCCATCACAAATGGCTCCGTTATCTATGTGGGTCATCCCTCTCCGTACACTGACACAAATCGTTTGTCATGCTCAGTGACAGTGCTTGACCTTGTTTATGAAGCGGTGGGAGGAGGAGAAGGGACGAGAAAACGCAAAATATTTACCGCCTCCGTGCTGCAATGTGCACATTCTTTAATCAGAAGAAGAGCCTGGAGCGTGGGAAGCCTGCACGCTCAGACTCCAGAGCTGCTCCCCAGTGGAGGATTGCTCCACTTTCACATACTGTAACTGTAGTCAGAGGAGGAAGGAGAACCATGATAAACTGCTGCAGGACGACTGTAGTCACAAGTACAAAAACACGCTGTAAACATCTGCACAAGTAGCTGATTTAAAATGCTCTCCAAATTAAATTTAGCTACAAGCAACAAAAGTTTTCCGCCATGTGATCTTTCTCATGACTGGGAAGAGATTAAAAACCTTCTACATGATTTATTACCTGATTTACACAAAAAAATAAACAAGACGAGAGCCAAACAGTTTAGAAAACAACATTTTTAATGGATGGAAAATGGAGAGCACTTTTCTCTTCTTCATCATTACTGCTAGATGGGGGAGCAACGGATCACAAAGTTCAGATCGTATCGTGGTTTTCAGTCACAGATCAAATCTTTTTGCTGATCCACAACAGAAAAAAAAGAGGCGGGATTAAGGTTCAATTATTTTAAAAATGCACTTGGCTTTGATCTTTGTCTGTGTGTAGTCATCACCATAGTTATGTAATGGAAAAATAATTAGAATAATATTATTTATTAGCTTGAAATATGGACTGATATCTCTCTGGATTTTCACTGTCTTTTGTCTTTTCAGCTGCTGATCAATCAGGAAGCAGTGAAAATGATAAAGATTTGTCAGATTTTGTACGTTTTTACGACTTGAAACAGCAGTTTGATGTTTGAGCTTCACACCCTGAACGTCAGAGGAAGAAGGCAGACGTGTGAATGTAGTGAAGGTCCAGCTGGTCCAGTGTTAAACAGCTGTTACTGGATTTAATATTTTAATGTGTCAGATGAACGTCAGATTATTAATCATGAGTGGTTGTGTGTTTTTCTCCCTCAGGTGGTGTTCAGTAGATTCTGCAGCCCGTGTGACATTAAGGAGCTGTTCTGTACGGCCCTGGGTGTGCCGAGGTAAACACACACACACACACACACACACACACACGCACACACACGCACACACACACACCACACGCACACACACGCACACACACACACACGTACACACGCACACCACACACGGCGTCTGGAAACTTAAATCCACAGCAGCCCAGTTTTAATCCATCGACATTTCAGTTTTTGTTCTCGTTCTGTTCAAACCTGTTTGATGACCAAACAAAGCTGTGAAAATATTCTACACATATCGTGCACTTTGCTCCTTTTTCCTGGCGGCTGGAGTTTTAGGTGGCTGCTGCCTCCGTCCACAGCTGGACACTGTTCAGCCTCTGTGATGAGACTGCTGAGCGAGACGTCAATCGAACGTGATGCGAAATGTTTTCTGATCGTTGTGAACATCTGTTTTCACTCAGATCTTTGTGACTGTTTAATGAGAAACTAAACTTTGATATCAGACGTGTGTTTTCACGATTTAAAGCCACATTTCCAGAGGTTTTAATCCTCCGTCAGCTTCACTGATAATTAGCTCGCTGACATTTAGCGCCATCTGATCCCAGTGATGTGTGATTAATACAGTGTTACAGTGGTGCCTTTTTGCAGCTCTGCTGTAGATTTAATTATGTTTTCACACAACCTGAATCATAACTTGAGTGTAGGTGACACACAGATACTCCTCTGCTGTTTGTTGTGGGGTTCAGGTGGGCACGGCTGCTGCTCACTCCTGATTTATTATGTTGTATAATCTGTCCTTCATTTACATGCAGCAAGGTGAAGTGGTGAAGCTGCAAACTGAAAGAGAAACATCCACAAACACCACATGTTAGATCAGATCCTGCTGTTCATACCCTTTCCAAGTACCCTGGAGTGCAGCACTAATTTCATTTAATCTTTATGTGTTTGTGTTTCCTTTAGCGTCCACATCGTGATGGAGCCGCTCCTCTGAACAGAAACCTGTGAATATTTTATTACCTCGATACAAAGAATAAATACATTTCTGCAGGGCTGGAAGTAACTAATTACAAATACTCAAATTACTATAATTAAGTCATTTTTTTTGGGTACTCGTACTTTTATGGGTAGATTTTCAAGTCTGTACTTGTACTTCAGTATGTAATCTACTTAGTTACTTTTAAAATCATAATTACTGAGTACAATTTGAAACTTTTCTTCTGCATTTTAGTAACCAGTCAGGTGATCTGATCACAAACAGGCCAATGAAAACAAAGACATACAAACGAGAAACAAAACAAAACGCTGCGGCACAGGAAGGATGTTGCTGATCAATCATTAATCGATTAGTTAAGAATTTAACTGATCAAAAACATATTCATGGATATTTATTCAATAGTCATGTCAATAATCACACCTCGTTTGATATTGTTTTGTCTGACAGAGACATTTGTTGAATAAAGAAAATTAAACTTCGACTTAAAATGAGATAAAAATGACCAAAAAGAAAAAAAAAAGAAAAAAATTTGAAAATGAGGAAAAAAAATTTGCAGCCCTAATTTGGAGAGGTGACTGTGACATCAACGGTTAAAGTAACTAATACTCTGAGTAGTTTTTGTAACAGATACTTTGTACTTTTACTTAAATATATTTATAACACCTGTATTTTGAGTTGTAATCGAGTAATATTGTAGCAGTGTAACAGTACTTGTACTTGAGTACAGATATTCAGAACTCTTTCCACCACTGCAGGTCAGTTATATGAGTCTGATGGTATTTTATGGTTTGATTTTATTCATGTTGGTGCCTGCAGGTCTCAACATGAAACTCATTATCAGGGCTGAACAGTGAAATCACAATATTTGATAAAAACCTTTTTCTGTTTGTAAAATTATTGTGGTGCTGCAGAGACGTGCTGACCTGCACATCAGGTTCTACAGATGTAAGAAAATATCAACTGCAACTAATCAACTAATCTGTCAGTCATTTTTATGATCAATCGATTAGTTGTTTGGTCAATAAAATATCAGAAAATGTTGATCAGTGTTTCCCAAAGTCCAAGATGACGTCCTCAAATGTCAAATGTTTTGTCACAACTCAGAGATGTTCAGTTTACTGTCAGAGAAGAGTGAAGCCGTTTATCAGGGAAGAATGAGAAAGAATTTCACTTTTAAAACTTTAACAACTGAACTGAGTGTTGTTAAAAGAAAAGCTGATGTGTCACAGTGATAAACATGCTGGAAAACAATAAAGTTCATTAGTTTGAACTTTAAATATCTCGTCTTTACACTGTATTCATTTTGATATAAGTTGTAAAGTTTTTGTTCATCATTGACTTCTTACCAACTTCTTTGGAATCGGTGTTCATACAGTTATAGTAACACATACAAACTGGATGATTTTAAATGGAAAATAAATTCATTAAAAGTGAAAGATCTCTGGCAGGTGGATTTTTGTCTCCCCGCGGGGGGAAAGTTGTGTTTGTTGTTTGTTTGTGATTCAGTTCGTCCTCACAGAGCTGCCAGCGTGTCAGTAAACTCATACTGAGAGACGTCAAACCACAACAAACTCTTTCTCGTTAAGTTGTTCATCATGTCTTTAACTTCTCAAGAATATTTATTATAATCAAACCCAGCCCGTTTTTTTTTCTTGAGTTCTTGAGAAACTCCATCATTGTGTAACTTTGATTTTGTTATTGAGGTCGAGCCAGATGTTTTTACTTACGATCCCTGAGGGAGGAATTAGTCCTGTTTTGTCTCAGACAACATCTGTATTAAGAGTGTATCAACACCTGGAACGTTTCGACCAGTTGTTTGGAAACCAGCAGAGTTTCTCTCCTGGTCTGGTTTGTAGTTTGTTGTCATGTGAGTGTGCGGTGGTGTGCGTCCATGTGAGCACATGTCCAGCAGAGATCCTTCTGATGAGATGCATCAAAACGTCTTCTAGTTGCAGTCTAGATGCTCTGTGGAACTGGACACATAAACACAATGAAAACCATGAAGAACCCAAACACATTTTAATCTGCACAATGAAACACAAAACAGTCCAGTTGGGTGGAAAAAAAACAGCCAATCTGGCAACACTGATTGTATCGCATTCACAGTTTCAGTCACAATAATCACAGTGTGACTTTTTCACTGTGTTGTGCAGAAAATTATGATCATTCATGACTGTTTAGATAAAGTTTCTCATTATTTTCGAGATACTAACTCATTATATTTCACACACTGTTTAGTATGATGTCATTATACTGACTGACTTCCTGTGTCCCTGAACGTAGCATTAACAAAAACATTATTTCAATGGACTTGAATCATTGTGTTCTTTTATGGCCTTGCTGCCCTGACATTTGGCCTTTGTGACCCGAAAAAATGAACAACACCAAAGGTCAGGTGTTGTTCCCCCTAAAATGATGAAATTCCAGGCCTGGTTTCAAAACAATAATCTTTTATTTCCAGAGTAAATATAATAACAACATCTGTGTTCATCAGTTCCTTCTCGTCTCTCACTGTTCTCCAACAAGGAGAAGCTCCACCTGTGGTTTATCCATGTTCCATGTTTGTCCATCCTCTGATCACCAGGTTTATTTTTTTCCTGAAGAAGCAGGAACTTTTCTTGGACAGTTCTTGGGTTTTTCGTTGCTGTAGCCCACTCTGTTGCTGTGGATGCTCTCATCTTCAGCTCTACGAAACCAGTCAGTGTTGGTTTATTTTAAAATGCAAGAATGTTTTGTCACCAGCACACCAGTCTTTGTTAAATGTCTTACAAAATTTAACTGATTAGGGCTAAACAATAAGGGTTGCCCAGGGCCAGTAAATAACATGCCAGGCAAGTAAATCTAGCAATTCACTTGCCTGACCGGGCAAGTGGTTAAAAAAAGAATTCAACTATTTTGACAAGTGATCAGTGGTTTAAGTAATTTTTCATGCCTAAATGATCACATTAAACTGAATATCTTTAAGTTTTGGTCTGACAAGCAAAACACTGGAAGAAACGTCACCCTTTGATGCGTTCAGGTGAATCCAGTAAAACTGAAATGTGTGTTTTTGTCTTCCTGCAGAAACACTAATCTGTCCCTGCTGGATTCGACCGGAGCCATGGTGTCCATCGACCCCACCATGCCACACAACACGGAGAGGTACTGAAAAAAAAAAACCTTCATCCTTCTGATGTCTTTATTGATTAATTGATTGTTTTCAGCTGCCCGTTTGATTGAAGGACACATTCGCTGATTGACTGTAAATCCCAGCGTCCCCTGCTCCGTCCTCCTCAGCTGTTAGCATATTGCTACAATAAACTGTGATCTGCAGGTTTGAATCAGAAGCCTCAAAACTGTAACTGAGTTCACCTGCAGCCTGTTAAATCAGAATAAGAGCTCAGAATAATCTGTGAACACGGTGCTCCACTCATGACTATCTTTGGTAAAGTGACATGTACCTGCAGTCAGGACGTTCTGAATCATGGTGGCTGCTGTTTGTCTGCAGGAGAAGTTTATTCTGATTAAACTGTTGCTTCTGCAGAGAGCGTGTCAGTAAACGACTTATACTGATGGAGGTGCATCTCCTCCTGTAGGTTTTCCTGTGTGTGTGTGTGTGTTGGGGGGGTGGGGGCAGGTCCAAATGCTGTGTGTTGTGCTTCTTTACGACTGTGAGCGGATGGTGAAGTCAGGTCATGAACACTTAATGAGCACAAACACTGTTTATACAATTCTAGCAAACAAACAACGTTCTTGATGTCGTTATCATTTTTTCTTACAGCTGAACTTTTCATATTGGCTGACACCAAGTACCAATCTGATACTGCTGTGTTTAAAAAAACAAACAAACAAAAAAAAATGATGCAGCATTTTAGGCATTTTACAACACAAAAAAATACAGCTGGTGTCAGAGGAGCCTTATTGCTATTGTTGATATCAAACCCTTCAATGATTACACAAAGAAGAAGTCACTGTTGATCCATTAACTAAGAACACACTTGACATAATGATATACAGTAACATAACATAACACATCATAACATGACATACAGCAACACAGCTGGCATAAGGTAATGACATAACATATCATAACAAAACATACAGTAATATAACCTGACATACAGTAATGTAACATAGCTTAGGGTCATATGACATAATGTAATGTGACATGTTGTCGTTTAAACCATTTTAATCTTTTTATTCCTTTTTTGATATTACATGATGTCGTCTTTTCATCTATTCCATATTTATTTTTACTAGATGACATCATGTGATGTTGTCTCTGCATTTTTTATTTTATTTATTCTTATTTTCATGTTTTCATTTCTATTTATTCTTACTTACATGTTTGCTTTTTTTCCTGTTCTGTCTTATTTTTACTGTGTTTTAGATTCTGTCTTGTTTCTGTTTGGCCTCAATGTTTTGCCTCCTGGGTGTCCTGCTCTTCTGCTCTGTTTGTCAAAGTTCTTTATAAACTCTGTTTTTAAAAGGTGCTTTATAAATAAAGTCTTAGTCATTATTATTATTATTATTATTATTACATACAGTAACCTAATGTAATGTGGCATACGGTGCCACAGCATGTTCGCTCGTGTTTGTTGATCATCATCTGTTTTTTTTATCCGTTTTTATAAAGTTAATTTTCTTCAATAATACATTTTTAAAAAGTGTTAGTGATGGAGTGTAGATGATGAATTCAGATTTCTCACAGCCGAGGAAGGAGGTACAATAGAGGTACAGTTTCTTTTCTGAGGAATTATTTGTGTTATTATTTATTTATTTATATTTTTACGGTGTCAGGCTGTTGTGTTGTGATTGGTAGGACTAATTATCTTCTTTTTTTTAATTAAACGCAGGAATGTAAGAAGTTGTCCGATATTGTAATGTTAGTAATTAAAGTAGATATAAGAAATGGTAGATATGATAAACGTGCACATACATGCGTGTTCATGCGGCCCCTGCAAATGTCAGTGCCCCGATCAGGCCACCCCGGTCAAAACAGTCTGGACACGTCCCTGTCTTTGAGCTGTTCACACTGATTAAAAAAACATCAGTTCTGCTACATGTGAAAAACACAGAAGTATGACTGCACCTGTAAAATCGCCCCAAACCCAGGATGACCTTTCTGAACCAACAAATGTAGAATCAAAGCTCAGAAATGCATCTTTTTGTAATTTTCCAAAGCTGCTGTTCAGTCGCTCACAGTGACCTTCAGATCAGAGAGGCTGCAGCCGCCCACCGTCGTCCGTATTTTCCACTTCGACCAGAACAAAAAGGCGGAGAAGCCGTCGGTTTCTCTGAGTGTTGCTCAAAAAACATGCAATCTGAAACCTGGAGTGACTTTGCTAAATCTGGAGGAACGTCAGCAGAACGGTTCTTCAACGTAAATGATGTGAATTGCTCTGCTCTCATTAGACAAAACACTTTACACACTCCACTCCCAAGGTTACAGACACACACACACACACACACACACACACACACACACACACACACACACACACACACAACATACACACACTGATTAACGAAGACACTTAAATTAGTGTGTGTGTGTGTGTGTTGTGTTTTGTGTGCTATCTTATCTGGGGGTAAAATCTGAAACCTTTTATTTGACAAACATCACCTGAGTGTTGGTAATCTTCCTCGTAAACAGGGCGTGTGTGTGTGTGTGTGTGTGTGTTTTTGTGTGTGTGTGTGTCTTCCCACTTGAATCAGTAGGTGGGAGGAAAAGTACAGCGCGTCTGCTTCGAGGACGGACGGTGAATTTATTTCAGCGTGAAAAACCACCTCTGCTGTCAGAACTAACGCGTGTGTTTCCTGTTTCATGAAGGTCACCGTACCGAGTGGTGCCTATGACGGGAGGACAGCTCGCTGGTAAGACTACACACACACACACACAAAACACACACACACACACTTACAGTGTTAAAAGACTATTAAACTACGAGCATCAAAAAACCCTACAAGTGTGCGTAGAAACTATTGGCATCAGAAGTGTAATTATCATGATTATTAGTCACACAATCAATCGATCAATCAAACTTTATTTCTGTGACACCTTTCATACAGGTGAGTGCAATTCAAAGTGCTTAACAGGTGACTGACAAACTGACAAAACCAAGTAAAAAACTGTAATAGAGTGAGGTAAGCAACGATAAAATAGATTTAAAAAATAGATTTGAAAGCAACATTAAAGATGCTGTATATGATTTTTACTCTAGAGGTCGCTGTAGAGCGCCGGCAGCTCAGACCAAAACAAATGCAGAACAAGTGTCGTCTGAACGCTCACAAACCTCTGATCAAACTGATCAAATATGGATCAAAAATCAGTAAATCTGTGACTGCGTTGAATATTTCTGACTGTTTAGTTGTAAGATGACAAAGTTTGTAACCAGGCGGCCGCCACTTTGGCTCTAGGTCTAGAAGGGAACCTCCGACCTACGAAAGTGATCATTTTAATTCAAACTATGATCTTTCTTTAACCGTAACCAGCTGTTTTCTGTCCCTGAACGTTCCCAGATCTTAATCAGCACTGACACGTTGATAAAACATCTCGTGGGATCAGTTCTAGACACGACTGTTTCCAACGGAGACTCCTGAAACGCAGATCAAACTGTCAAACTGATCAGTGTTGATCAGATATAGATTATGTTAAGATTTGTCACTGAATTGAATATTTCTCGCCTGAAATGTTTTCAGAAATATATTTTAGTGACTGTTTAATATGATGAAGTTACTCACCAGACTGGCATGTTGAAAATGGATGTGTGGCGGACTGAGACGGACTCACCTGTTGATTCCACTGCGTCACGGTTTTGATCTGTTTTCCACACGTCTGCAGGTCCCATCAGCAGCGTTTCAGCAGCAGAGTGTTTTGCCCGCCTGATTATTCTGATTTGCTCAGATTTTGTTGATTCTGGTCCTCTTTCCTGACTTTCTGTGCTTCTGCCATGGATAAGTAGGCTACGTAGTTTTTATGATTGATGATCGAGAGTCTGCAGGTGGTCTTTTATTTTGAAAATTGCCTGGACTCCCTCTGCTTTTTCTGTGTCTGACTTCCTGCCCGCTCAATCTGCTCTGTGTAGATACAGCATCTGCCAAAAATAATCTTGGCGTGCGTTTGAAACGACAAGCCGCCTCTGGAACCGCTCCAGACCTGCTGATGGAATCACGGCAGCGATCAGCGCGGCCGTAACGCAACACAGAGAACACGGGGAGTGTTACATCATTATAAGTAGATATCTAATGAGGCTGAAAGTTTTATATAGCATCTTTAATAAACCAGATCAATAACTACGTAAAATAAATTAAAAAAACAAAAACAAAATGAAAACAAATAAAACCGACAAAGGGGTTGAAAACAAAACAACACTGATAATAATAGAATAAAATTAATGAAATAAAAATGAATAAAGTTAATGTCTGTAAAGACTGGCTGCAAAGACACTTCAGCTGCCGTCACGTCCTCAGCAGATGGTTCCAGAGTCTCAGAGTTAAACTCCAGTTCTAATTTACTTTCTCGTGGAGCTGAAATGTCAAACGTTTGGTTTAATCAGTTGCTGATTAGAAGCAGTTTGTTAGTTGGTTTTAATCTCTGAACTGATGGAAAAAATCTAGTCAGAAGAAGTCGAGAATCTTTGTCCTTTTGTTTCTTCAGTTTTTGTTGAACCTTCAGCTGCAGTGATGTGAACATGTGTTTGTCAGGGTGATAAAGTGGAATTGCTTCTCTAAATTTACTCTCATTCAGCAGTATAATCTCTTCTGTTTTACTGACTTGTGCATCAGGTCACTGAGTCGGTCTTGTATAAAAATTGGCACAGTACACCGGGCACACGGCCACACTTGCAGGACGCTGCATGCAGATGCACATAAGCTCTGCAAAAAATGAAGACAAACTGTTATTATTATTGGCTATTTTTGTGTTGTATTTGTATTGTTTTGTTATTAGTGGCTGCCACTGTGTTTGATTCTCCTTGATGCCAGATGAAATGAGCCTGTCTTTACATTTTACCAAGCAGGAGGAGATTTTTATTTAGATAATTTTTCATTTTTAAGTGATATTTTGTGGTTATTATGGTGGAAACACTACCGCTTCTGTCCACAGCGGGCTCCAAATATCAACAGAATATGAAGGTTCTTTTTGCAGCTTTAAGAAACAGATCCCAACCATAATCATTCAATGAAAATAAGAATAATGTAAAAATTATTGCAAATCTTATTGCCATTGCAATATCAGTCACAATAATCACAATTAGATATTTTTTCAAAGTTGTTCAGCCCCAATGTTTTTTTGTTTTTTTTAAATCTAATTTTTATTTGCGTTGCAACGTTCTCATCCATCGTTAATCACAACAATCCAGCAGGACCGTGTCTGCGATCGACAGCGGCCGACGTGTGCAGCACAGAGAAACAAAAATGAGAAAACAGAGTGAAAAGGAGCGGACAGAAAAATAAGGAAAGAAAGAACAAAAAAAAAACAAAAAAAAAAACGGGGTGACCCAGACCAGCTGAAGTTCAAACTACAAGACTTCTTAGATTCACTGAAAGCAACTGACACGTCTAATGTTTGTTCTTTTACCTTCATGTACTCGTCGATAGCTCCAGGTTCACGATATCTAGATATGTTAAAAGCCACACGAGAAGGGTGAGGGTGTGAGGAGACTTCCGGCAGGTACCAACCAGCTTCTTCAGTAGCTAATAACGCTTGCGTTTTGACATCTCAGAGAGGTTTGAAGCAACCATTTCCCAGAACCGGGCCACCGGAGGCCGTTCCCAGAACATGTGACAACAACTAGCTGTGGCCTTCATCGGACACAAAGAGCAGGAAGAGTCACGAATCATTTTCACCGGACAGAGGCTTCAAATATGTCAAATAATGTTCTGTATAGATTAAATTATGAGTTGAGCAGGGTTTTGTGCTGTGCACACAACACACACACATTGTTCAGACAGTGACAGTGAGTTTCAGTTCATTGTTTATCTGTCTGCTCTTCCCTCTCTCATAGCGCTGTTTTCAGGGATCAAGTAGTAAAAAGCTGCTGTACTGTCTGCTCTCAACAGAGTTAATAACTTTCTTAAAGCTACAAACAACAGAACAGACATTTTAATAAAAATATGGCCTAGCATTACCCAGAACTCACTTTAACCACCCGTTCTTCCTCAGTAAACATCTATAAAGAGCTTCTGATCTCATAAGAACTTCACTCACAGCAGGTCAAAGCCATATAATCGTTTTATGGAGACTCATCATCAGATCAGTGGCGGCGCTGAACTCGGGCACTGAACTCGGACACTGGCCTCCTAAAACTGTGTTTTTGTTTCACTCCTATAAAAAAAGAATAAAGCGACCGAGAAGTAAACTGATCAGCAGCCGTGATCGTAAAATTCAGTCAGTGGTGTAAAAATAGTCAGAATTCCTGTTGAATGGTTCAGCGTGTGAGATTTTCAGGCGGTAAATTTGAAGCAGGCTTGTGTTTTACGTGTCATGTGTCCCATGGTGTTTGATCATGATCTATTCAGTGTAAAACTGAGCTGGTGATGAGATGAGGAGTTACGAAAGAGGAGAGGTGGTGCCGTCAGTGCAGGTGTGTTATCAGGTGCTGTTGTTTAATGTTCTGCTGGTTTCACACATTATAATGATTAAATGCATGTAGAATATAACGCCCCCTTTTACACTGGACACTGTTCTGTCTGTTTATAACTTCAGATTTTATTTTTTTCTGCTTAAATATTAACAATATTGCTGCAGTGACATTACTGCGTACATCAAATGTATAAAATGACTGAAAGCAGCCTCTCTAATCATTAAAGGAAAGAAAGAATGATTTGAAAGATGATTTAATAATTAGAGAGGCTGCTTTCAGTCATTTTAAATGTTTTCATGGCACGCAGTGATATCATTAAGTTAAGTTACAGCTGCTGTGCCTCGTGCGTAAATGTGCACAGTGTTTCTCTGAACGTTTCATCATATTTCACCCACCTTCAAACATCCACTTTTATTCAGAACGTTAACTTTATGACCCGTGGATTAACTGCAGTGTTCTTGAAGCAGAGTGTTGTGAACCCGCCTGTGTAGGTGCATCTTACTGTCTGAATAATGCGTCCTGTAAATGGTGGGAAAATACTGCGTCATTTAGGTTTTTGTTGGTCAGTGGTGCAGTCGCTTTCTTTCACAATTTCAGTCAAAATATCACAGTATGACTTTTTTTTACCTAATTGTGCAGCCATACAGTTTATTGATACTGAATATTTAAAATGCTTTCAATGCTAATTTTTCTCAGTATCTCTAATCCGGTACCAGCTGCACTTTCTTGCTCTCTCTTCTCTCCGACAGCACAACACACACACACACACACACACACACCATCCTTTGTAATGTTATATATAATCAAAAATATTTTTTCTATGCCCTCAAAGTTGAGTCAGAATATTGATATTTTTCGAGGTATTGTATCAAAATTCCACGATCATGACAACACTACGTTCTGTACTATGCCAAAAACATAACAAAAAGGGAAAAAAAAGGTGTGAAAATTTTTAATAAATTGGTATAAATTCTGGAGAGCTGTGACCCTGGAAAGAAACCCGAGAAGGAAATGAAAAACTAAACAGGTTAACTTACAACTTCTGTTTTCAACAGTTTTGTAAAAGTATAACAGAAAGCTGTGACCCAAACTGTGACCAGAGAGAAAATCCGATCTGAGCAGGTCTTCCTCTGACGATCCAGTCGGCTGAGTCACTCCAGCTGAACGGCTTAATTAATCACAGAGAGGAATTTTTTTAACAGCACTGTTTCTCCTCTGCGCTGACCTCCGACCCCGCGTGAAACAACATGGAATGTGAGTGACACAATGTACAAACTGCCAACTGACAATACCTTTTCTTTTTTTTACAATTTCTCGTATCCGTTAGTTTATTGGTCCGCCGCAGGTTGAACTTTGCCCACAACAGTGGAGCTTTTAGCCAGTGGTGGGGCTTTGTTGTGTGTGTTGTGTGTGTGGTCCGTCCAGCTTGTTCCCAGCGTGTGTGTGTGTGTGTGTGGGAAGAGGAATCAGATATGTCTTGTTAACACGTCAAGCTGTCAGCCGGTTCCTTTATTCACTTCAGTCGGTCCCTGATGGTGAGAGCAGAGGGACGGGAAGGGGCCACGTTTTATTTATCTCTGCTCTTCTCTCTCTGCCATCTGTTGCTTCGACCATCTGACGCTCTGATTGGTTTATGTAACCTGTGTACATGCCTGTATGTGTGTGTTTATCACATCTATTGATGCACTGCACTCTAACTGCTATTGTGTTGATAATGAAACATTCTGTCTCAAGCTGTTTATCACAGACACCCTGTGTGTGTGTTGTTGTTCTTTGTGTTTGACAGCACCTGTGACTGTGTGTGTGTGTGTGTGTGGTGTGTGTGCTGTTGTGTTCTTTGTGTTTGACCAGCACATGTGCGGTGGTGTCTTTGTTGTGTGTGTGTGTTGTGACCAGACTGTTGATGGTTGTGTGTGTGTGTGTGTTTTGTGTGTTTACGTATATGTAACACAGCTCCACGCTTGCTCTCTCTGCAGATAAAGAGGAACTCTTTCAGAATGTACTGACGCAAGTCGCAGAGCAGTTTTCAAGGTAAGCAGCTGACTGTCGACTCGTTTTACTGCAGATACTAACGTGGAGACATTATGTCCTTTATCATGTGTTAATTACTGTGAATCATTTCTTCAGTGTCTAGTTATTGTCTTTTACATGTCTTCTTTACTCAGACAGGTTGTTAATTCTTGTGAATTTACTGAAACGTGTGTGTGTGTCGTAGCTTGATGATGTTTTTAAAGTGTTTTATTATCATATACAGGAGCATTTAATGTTCATTGTATCATGAGGTGCTAAATCTGCCTCCTCTGGCTTTGAGACATGAATTCACTGCTGCGTCTCTGCTTCAGGGAGTTTTACTGGGGGACACTGGTGCAAAGTAGGGCTGCAGACAATGGTTATTTTTATTGTCTGTTAATTTCCTAATCTGAATAAAATATCCCAAAAAAACAAAAAAGAGTCCTCAATTACTGTCATTGTGGCAACTAGGACTGCAACTAACTTTCATTATCAATTAATCTACAGATTATCTCCATGGTTAATCGTTTAGTCTGTAAAATATCAAAAACAGTAAAAATACTCAGTTTCCTTCAGATGTCCTCTTTTGTCCGACCAACCGTCCAAAACCCAAAGACTCTTCGTTTACTGTCGTAACTGACAAAGAAAAGCAGCAAATGTTCACATTCAAGAAGCTGCAACAAGCAAATGTTTAATATTTTTGCTTGAAAAATGGCTGAAATGATTGATCAGTTATAAATATAGCTGTAAACTAATTAAACCTAGCAGAGGTAAGCAGGTAAAGAGCTGACTGTCAGTCCTGCAGCTCCTAATGTGGAGGTGTTACGTCTGCATATTTTCTACATGTCGTGTGTTAATTACTGTGAATCATTTCTTTAGTGTCTGTTATTCTCGTTTACGTGTCCTTCTTTCTCAGTCAGGCTGCTGTGATTTTACTGAAAAACAGCCCTGTGTCGTAGCTTGATGATGCAGCACTGTCTGCTGCTCTTTTTTCAGAGTTTTATAATCACAAACAGGAGCATTTAATGCTTCTGTCCTCTTTATCAGCTCATTCATATCTGCCTCTTTTGGCTTTGAGACATAATTTCACTGCTGCTTCTCTGCTTCAGCTCTCTGATCGTTATGATGTTTTACACTTTAATCAGTCACACATCATCTTCAGGGAGTTTTACTGGGTGAGACTGGCGCAAAGTAGGGCAGCAACAAAATATTATTTTCATTGTAAATAATCCAACAATTATTTTCATGAATAAAGGAATAAAGAATGTAGTGAAAGTGTCCAACATCCCAAACCTTAAAGTGGTGTCTTCAGATTGTTTCTTTGTCCGACCAACAGTCCAAAACCTCCAAAGACTCTTCATTTACTGTCAGAAATGACAAAGTAAAGCAACTAATCCTCACATTTAAGAAGCTGCAGCCAGAAAATGCTTGAAAATGACTGAAATGATTGATCGATTATCAGGATAGTTGCCAGCAGAGCAGCTTTCAAGACTGTCAACATTTTTTGCTTCTCAGTCAGGTTGCTAATTCCTGTGAGTTTTTTTCTACTGTACTGTAAACCTTGACAACCTTGTTTTGCAGCTTTATTACGATGCACCGCTTGGCTGATTTATGCAGCTGGTTTTTAGAGCGTTTTATAATCCTGTTGAGTTTGAAGGACTGCAGGAGCATTTAAATCTGTCAACATGTTGTGTTTTTTCCTCCAATCACACATCCTGGACAGGGACAGTTGTACTGGGTGACACTGGTGCAAAGTAGGGCTGCAACTAACAATTGTTTAGTCAATAAAGTCAAAAAAGCAGAGCAAAATTCTCATCACAGTTTCCCAGAACCCAAAGTGGCTTCTTCAGATGTCTTCTTTTGTCCGACCAACAGTCCAAAACCCAAAGACTCTTCATTTACTGTCAGAATTGACAAAGAAAAGCAGCAAATCTTCACATTTAATAAGCTGCAACAAGCAAATGTTTAATATTTTTGCTTGAAAAATGACTAAAACGATGATAAAAATAGTCACAAACTAATTGAGCCTAGCAGAACTGCTCTTGTGAGTTTTCTCTAGTGCACAAAAAAAGAACCCAAAATTTTTGTATTTTGATGATAATGCACATTTTGGTTCATGCAGCTTGTTTCTACAGTGTTTTATAATCTCGTGGAGGCTGGAGGACTGCCTCGACATATTCAGGTGCATTTAATCCTTCATCACTGTGCTTCTGTCTCTTTATCAGCTCATTCATATCTGCCTCTGTTGGCTTTGAGACATGATTTCACTGCTGCTTCTCTGCTTCAGCTCTCTTATCATGATGCTCTGGATCAAGGACAGGAGGGTTTGCACTGGGTGACTCTGGGGCTAAGTAGGGCTGCAACTAATAATTATTATCATTATCAATTTATTGATTATTTGATTTTTAGTATTAATTAAGTATTTTTCAACCCAGTTGATGCTGTACAACTGTCTCCATGTACACAGGATCATTTATTCTTCATCTTAAGGATGCAACGATGATTTTCATCTTCAATTAATCTGCTGGTTGTTTTCATGAGTAACTGATTTAAAAACAATATTGAAAAATGCTCGTCACAACTTCCCACAACCTGAAGTGACGTCTTCAAATGTCCATTTGTCCTTCAATGTCTATTTTACCAGCCAACTGTCCAAAACCCAAAGACGCTTCATTTACTGTCAAAAATGACAAAAAAAAAAAAAAAAACAGCAAATCTTTGAAATGATTAATCAGTTATCAAAATAGTTGGCTAACGAATATTTTCATTATCAATTAATCTGTCAGTCATTTTCTGGATTAATTGATCAGTTATTTGATCCATAAAAAAAAAAGATTGATCGTCGTCCTCAAATGTCTTGTTTTGTCCACAACTCAAAGATATTCAGTTTCCTGTCAGAGGAGGAAAGAAACCAGAAAATATTCACATTTAAGAAGCTGAAATCAGAGAATTTGGATGTTTTTCTTCATAAATAAAAGAGACTCAATCGATTATTAACATAGTTGATTGATTTAATAGTTGACAACTGATCCCTGTTGCAATTTTCTTTCTATCAACTAATCGATTAATTGTTGCAGCTCTGGTGCTCAGACTGAGACAAGAGAGCAGATGTGGACAGGACAGGAGTCCAAAGGGGACGATGCAGTGGGACATTAGACTGATAGATTAGACTGAAGATACTGTGTGTGTGTGTGTGTGTGTGTGTGTGTGTGTGTGTTGTGTGTGGTGTGTGTGTGTGTGTTGTTATTAATAATGTGTCAGTGCGGCTGCAGGTCTGACTGCGGTGTTGCAGAAGGAATAATCAGATCAGTGAAGTTGTATAACTGAGTCTGATAACGTGAAGCGTCGGCACTAATAGAGTCATTACATAAACTGAGAGGAAAGATTTTCAGGCTGGAATTATTGACGAATCAACTGATCAGTTTGAGTTTGATCAAACACCAGAGGGGGAAAAACTGAGCATTGGTTTGTGTGTTGTGTGAGCGAGGTGAAATGTCCCGTCAGTGCTGCAGGAATGACGTATTTTTGTATTTTTGACCTGGAAGTTAGCATCACTCTGCTTCCCTCAGAATCATAAACTTTGAATCTTTGCCGAGTCAACTGGATTTTTCCACTGAATTTTAGATCAGTGCTGAAAATAAAAAGTTTATGATACTGACACACTTTGTTTAGCAAATGATCAGAAATGAACTCCACTTTTATGATTTTTAAAGACGTCACCAGACGTCAAAAGCGAATGTTGAGCTAAAAACAAACTCCATCATGGTGACGTGACTCAACATCAGCAGCACTGAAGCTTCGGCGGTTCAGCCTCCTCACAGGAAAAATGACGTCTGAGGTATCAGGCGACATTATTTAGTTTACTTCACTTAATAACACTGGCAACATATTTTCACATATATTTACATGCAGAACAGGTTTTATGATGATAGCATGTATTATTTAAGACTTTCATTTGTGCAGCTTTGTTGTTTGATGTCAGAACTGCTTCTTCATGAAGTCGGGGTTCACAGATGTGCCTCAAGTTCTCAAGTACAAACTCCCCCTTCAGCTGCATTCATAGGTTTTTCCAGCAGGAGGTGGGAATTTTCTGTACCACAGCGTCAAAGTGATTTGAGTTCAACATGATGACGTTTAAAGTCTGTGACGAGCTCTGTAGTCACATTTAGCAATTTGTTAGCAACGGCCTTTTTTTAAGATGCACAAAAGCTTCAAAATGTATGAGTGGGGGATTTACTGGTGTATTTCATGTTCTAGAACAAAACATGAAAATCTCTTATTTCAGGTATAGTAACAAAAAAAAAACCCAAAACCACTGACTCTGAGGCGAAGGAACCAGAAGGGCTGATTTGCAAACTAATTTCCATGTTTTAGGACTCAGTCCTGCAGCACTCTGGAAGGGATGAAAAACTTGAGTTGTGTTTGACTTTTGTTTGCAGCAGACTTTTTTGGGGAGAAGGTAGAATATTTTATTGAAGACTGAGCTGTAAAATAATCTGTGATTCTGTAATGAAAGAAAATATAAATGTTTGAACACTGAAACTACACTTCTACACAACTATTGCAAATTAGTTTTCAGTACCTTAAGTGCTATTTGCACCCGGGGTGTAAATAAACAATGTGGCTGTTTACGCCTGCATGGCAGAGACAAACCTGATGTTTTCCTAAACCTAACCAAACTGTGACCGAAAGCTGAAAATAATCATTTTTAAAAAACTAAATAATAATTCAACCAAATCTAAAAGCTTATTGACACTAACTGGGTGTAAGTGTGAGTGTTCCTTTTCTCACCTGATACTTTCATTTATTGTTAAGTTATTTCAAATATCGACAGCATGAACATGTTATAAGTTTAATTAGAAAAATAAAAAGGAAATAAAGGAAGTAGAAGAGGGAAAGAAAAAATAAGAATGAAAAAGGGTAAAAGTTTAAATGTTCATTTTTATTTTTGTGACTGTTGTCACGTGGACAGTTTGTGAGTTTGTGTTCTGTAAAACAGCATCAGATCTGTTTTGTTTTCACATTGTTTTAATGAGATTTTAATTGTTTCTAAATGCAGCTGCTGCATAATAACATCTTTCATAAAGGCAGCGTGGGTCAGTCTTTGTTTGCCTCCAGTTAAAAATATCAGTCTGCGAGTTAAAGGAGTTAAAATGAGAACTGGTTAGAACCCGATCAGATCCTGTGATCAGAGGATCAGGATCAATAACATCAAACAATCAGACAATTTATTATTTTCTGTTTTAATGGCTCATGGTCGTATCCATGAGACTTAATTGATGTCCATCTGTAATCTGCTGTAAACAGAAGAGATCGTGACATAGTAATATTATTTTATTTTCCTGGTGTGGAGGGTTTACATGTTGTTCCATTTGTTTGTTTTGTTTTGCTTTATTTGATAAAATATGAATATGAATTGATTGAAACATGGAGAGATGTGTTCATTTTGGATACTGTATTAATGTTCAATCACGATTTTTGCTTCCAAAGATTTTGAAAACAAGATGATTGAAACAAAAGAATTTCTGTGCGACGTTCTGTTTCATAATGAGGCTCCAGTTTGGTGTCATAAATCCAGTGCACTTCTTTTCTTTACACTGGTGTGTTTTCATTTCTTCTATAAAGCACAAACTGACTCTCAGTCAGTCTGAAATATCGAGCAAACATGACAGAAAGAGTCTTCGGTCAACAAGAAAACTGAAACCAGTTCAGCTTTAATTTCAGCGAATCCGTCGAGAAACAACAACATCGGCAAATACTGAGCAAGATTTGTTCCACACTGGAGTCACAACACAAGACAACACAAGCAGTTTAATCATCTGAATCACAAAGTGAATTATGACCAAACAATAAAGGAAAAGAAAACTTCTTCCACTGCATCCTGTTAAATAATTGTGATCTCAGTATCAACCAAAATCATCATAATGATTTTTGTCACAGTCGAGCAGCCGTAGTTTGTTCATGATAAATGTTTATTTCTCTCTGTTCAGCTCTGTTGTTCTCGCTCGAAGCTGTTTGTCTGTTTTTGTGTGTAAATATAAGAAAAGATTCATGGTTGTCATGGAGACAAAGTCTCATCTGTCCCTCTCTCTGTCTCTGCCCCCCACCCGTCTGTCCGCAGGGCGTTCAAGATCAACGAGCTTAAGACCGAGGTCACCAACCGTCTCGCCATGTTGGAGAAAAGAGTCGAGCGTAAGTCTGTTCCCACAATCCCACTGTCACATAAGAGACACATCTGTCCTCAGCTGTCGGACTCACGGACAAGAGACACGTTCAGTGGATCGAGTTTATTTTGGCTGCCGCCATCTTGTTTTTTTGGAGCCAGAAGTGCTGCACCTCTGCTGCAGCTGCATGAATACAAGTAGTCCATAATTTCTGAAATTAAACCAAATTAAAAATCGCTTTATCATCCAAACTTTGACAGGTAATCAATCAATCAGTCAATCAGTCAATCATCAATCAATCAATCAATCAATCAATCAGACTTTATTTGTATAGCACTTCTCATTTGAAATAAAATGTAACACAAAGTGCTTCACACAATAAAACAACAACCTCCACCCACAGGCACCCAAAACAATAACTGTGTAATGAAATACAGAAATATAATTAAAAACAGGAACTGAGGAAACACCAGAGGCAGGATTAAAAAAGACATTAAGTAAATAAATTAAAATCAATAAATAATTAAAAACTCTGAACAGTGGATAAAAGGTAAATTTAAGATGAAGTGTTACACAGAAAACAATCCAGAAAATAAAAAAAATACATAAATTAGTTCATGATAACACAGATAAAATGATATACCAACTAACAACAGTAAAAAATAAATAAATAAATAAACATAAATACATACAGTTTAATTAAAAACCTGACTCTAAAGGCAAGTCTTTAGTTTGTATCAACACTCTTTGCTGCCCAACAACAGAAAAAAACAAACAAACTGACAACAAGAATGTTACAAATAACTTTGATGAACTGAAACAACACTGTGAGAGGATCAAATGTCTATAAGACAAAAACACAAACACACAAAACAGACATCGGCCCATATTTCAAACTAAAACATATTTGATAACCTGTTAGCTTCTGTGTGACAACAGCTAACATTAGCATTAACAAGCTAACGTTTAAAAAGACCTCAATGAATTCTTTTGTTGATATCTCAGAATGAATTTATTCTTTTCCTGTTGTATGATGTAACAGTCAGTAATGTTAGCGAGGAGGAAGTGAAATGATGACAGTTTGTCAGGTTCTCTGTGTTTAACGACTTACAGCCTGGAACACAACAGTATGACACTTGAGTTTCCCGCCCTGAGTGTGACGTCAGAGGAAAATGGCCGCCGTGTGAATGTGGTGAAAGAGCTTTAAATGTCTGCTCAGATTGTCGTGTTTTATCTGCAGCAGCATGAAGTTCACTGCAGCCTTTAACTCTTAAAACCTGCAGAGAAAACATCATCATGAAGCTGCGTACAGTAGTTGTGAGACTGATTGTCGTGCACATTACAGATAACTGCATGCCTCCAGTGCATGTTGTCTGATCTTGTGTTGCTCCACAGTTTATGAGGTTGTGATTAGATAAGCTGAATCCTCAGAGGTGCTGTGGTCTGCTAACCCACCTCCACACACTGCTGACCTTGTGCTGTTATTAGAATCTACTGAACATTGACCACATTTAGCCCATGTGGAGCAGAGAGGAACGTCTACTGTCATCTTATACAACCTCCACTCTCAGGTCGCACAGCTGATTATCAGTTTCCTGGTTTTTTGCTTTTATTAACTGTGAGGAGGAAGTCGGTTCCTCTGAGGCCGCCGACCTGCTCGCTGCACCGCTGCAGTTTGTTTTTACCTGATGGCATCTTGGCACCGGTTCACCTGTGTCAGTTCTCCTGAGATAAAAGGCAGCAATAAAAAGTACGATCAATAAAAGGTGTTGTGATAGCCATTTTTTTTTTTTTTTATAATATAGGTCTCAGTGTTCTCGACGGGACAGCTGTGATAGTCATTACCTACAGGAACATTTAATCAGTTGTCTTTTGCAATCATTACATCCTTCCTCATACGTGTGATTGAAGATAAAGGTCAAGTTCAGTCTGTGAGTTGTACAACCAGTCGGTTTTTCATCAGCAGAAAAAATCAGCAGCCAGACTCTCAGATTTCAGTGACTGTTTCATGCTTGTTCTGCAGAGCTGCTGCACCGCTGCTGCAGCTGCTCGTTGTTGGGTTTTATATTCGTCTTTAAATGATTGTTGCTATGATGCTTTTTTTTTCTTCATCTGCAAATTTTAATTTAGACCAGTCGACTGATCTAACAGTAAGAAAACACTCAGAAAGCAGTTAAATTTGAGCGATTGATGAGAAGAATGTGATGCAGACTCGCAGTCTCAGCAGAGAGACGGAGCTCATGATGAAACTATTCGTGAAGTCGGTCTAACATCAGAGCACCTTTAGAGAAATTAAAATCGTAGGATAGCCGGAGACGATTTTGTTCTAATCAGTCCAACATTGGTCTTAAAAGCTGTCTGACTCTGTACAAGAATCTGAGGGTGGATTCAGGCCCCGTTCTTGCAGGATATACTGTAGGATAATCATGGTGTCATCGCCCTTTAATTCTTGTCTCCATGGTCCAGGTCAGACTCACAGGAAGCTGAATGAACACGGTGAACATGAGAAACATGAGAAACCCCGTCAGTCTGTCAGGGACGATGTGACGTGTCAGAACAGGGCTGGTGTGAAACCTCGGTCTGTGTGTGTAGGTGTGTACCGCGGCGTGGTCTGTGAGAAGCACCTACGCACGCGTGTGTGTCGGTGTTTCCACATGTGTGTGGGCTGCGTGTAATCCGTGCATTAACAAACACCAGATTGTGTTGACGTGTTCCGTCGCTGGCAGCGGCGTCTTTCTCTGACTCGCCTGTCTCTGACTACATACATGTACTTCACCACCTGACGCGGCTGCAATTTCATAATAGCCCCCGATGAAAAGACCCTTTCTGTCACCATGACAACACGACCTGAGTTTGCTTTGGTCACCATGGCGATTTCCCCAACTCCACTGTGGGAAGCTTTCTTTTGAAGTAAAGTGAAGGTGAGATGATCAACAGGTGTGAGCTTCAATCAGAGCTGAGTTTTGGACGTTGACTAAACTAAATTTGTATTAAATCATAAACAGAATGGCAGTTGGGGGTTCTATGCCTCTAACTGACAGGACAGCTGAAGTGAGGACAGGAAAGGGGGACAGAGACTGGGGTTATGACATACAGCAAAGGGCTGCAGGCAGAAGTTGAACCCACGGATGCTGCAGAGAACTCACAGCCTCGGGACACTCTACCTTTAATGAGTAACCATATTTAATTTATACTTAATTATTCTGGGATGTCCCTGAAGTTCTAAAAAGCTGAAAGAGACATAAATGTCTTCCCTTTAATCACGAGACAGACTAGAAACTGAAACGAGAAGCGACCAAAGGATCAGTGGATGTTAGTCCTATATAAGAAGAGGAGCAGGTATCAGGTGGACGAACTATGAAAACAGTGTTGCAGTGTTGTCTTCACACAAAATATCTATAATCAAAAGAGGTCAGATGTTCATCTGCACCCAACATGTTCTCATCCGGCAACTGATATGGAAGGACTAGGAACCGCTTAGCGACTCTATCTCACATTGCAACCAAGTCATTTTAACACTTGATTTACGCTGTGAAACAGTCACAGTCTGGTTAGTTTTAGGCTTCAGCTTTGATCGGGCCTGAGAAGTTGAGCCAAATAAAATTCTGTCCAAAACTGACCCGAAGCCGACCCTCATTAGCATACTCCAGCCCGAACCCGATTACAGCCCAACATTTCTCTTCTGTGCATCATAGACAGGTGACAAACACAAAACAGAAAAAAACAAATGATGCAAACAGCCTATTTTCCCCTCATTATAAAGGTTGGATGGGTTATTTGGCAAAAACAGGAGCCATTCTACCATTTTTAAGGTTCTTTATTCATGAAAATGGTTCTTTAAACCGTAACAAGAAAAAAGGTGAACAATCTACACGCGACATGTCTGAGGACAGAATATTTACACACTCACTCTTGTACTCTTATACTCTTAAATAAAATATGCCTCGGCTAAATACCAAAGCTAAAATATTGGCTAAAATTACTAAAATATAATTAAATACAAAGCCTTGGTTTGAACATTTGCCATGTAATGAACCAGTTGCACGTCTGACATCAATACAATGAGGCTGTAAAGTGTGTCTGCGCTGTGTGACGGAGGATCAACGAACTGTTTGCTGCGACATTTAAAATCTCAAACAAAACTCCAAGAGAAGCCATAAGTGTCCAAAACCACTGGAGAAAACGACAAAATCTCCTGAAGAAACCATTCGAAACCTCACACCGAGTGAGAGAGAGATTTTTATAGTTTTGCTTTTTAACTTTGATTGATCACCGAGTTTATTAAGACGACTGTATTTAACATCGTGGTGCGCACCGAGCCAGACCTGCAGCCTCTGAACAGGATCAGAATATGGAATCTGTCTCAGGTTAATGGAATGACTTTAAAAGCACCAAATGACTTGTTTTAATAAATTCTGTTGGTTTATTATATGAAAAACTGTAAAATCTCACTTTGATGAGGCTCTTCAGTCAGACAGTGACAGATCACAGGCAGTAAACTTCACATCCCAGCTGCAGCGAAGGAGAAATAAGACCCAACCCTACCCGAACCCATCGGGTCCCATCGGGTTTGAGGACAGATCTCAAGTTCTAGTTTAGGCACAAAAACGATTTGGTTAGAAATAAGATAAGAGAGTGAGAGACAGAGAGAGAAAGAGAGAGTGAGGTGTTTCTACAATCCAGTATGAAGGTTAAAAAGATTTTTTTTTTTAAATACAAACAATGACAGTGCAGTGACGTTAGAATATGATATTAGAAGATATATTTCCAGCAACATAAATTCAATCGTACTTCCTTGGTTTGTGGCATATTCAATTCAGATTCCCACCTTTGATTGGAACTGGGACTGGGACTAGACTGGGATTATCTCGACTCGAGAACAACCTGCAGAGGCATGTCCAGCTGATGATAAAGTTTCATGACTCGACTCTTTGAAAAATGCTCTCAGGGTTTCTTTCCTCCAGACCTGAAGCAGATTTTTCTTAAAGCCCTGACTGTTTTTTTTTTTTTTTTTTTTTTTTATAAACTGTAGTAGTAGTTTCACATCTGACGCACAGCCACTTCACACAAGCATGCCAATTGCCTGGATACCTGGTCGCTACAGCAACAGTGTGGCGCCCACACAGATCTCCATCCTCTCATCACTTTGGTCGCCATGGTCACCTGTTTTAGTGGGAGCTGGAGTGTTGTCGGAGGCGACCTCTCATCAGTTTCACAATGAAGAGGAGGTGAACTGATGAAAGAGAGGAGGCAGATGGGGGGTTCTGACAGCAGCTGCGCTCTGCTGATCGATTGATCGATCAGTACTGATATGATCAGACTGTCAGCTGTTAAAGGGAGATTCAGTAGCATCTGTCTGAGCTGTCTGTGAATGCATCAGGATGTCAAATGCCAACGTTTCTGGGTTGATGAAACATCCTGAACAGCAAAACAATTATAAAAAAAAAAGGAAACTCAGATACAGACTCCACCACTGTACATTTATTTTTTTAGGAAAATGTTGCAGATTAAACCTTTAATATGAATACTGATGCAGCCTCAGCGTACAGCTGCAGGATCTGTTTCATCCACCTCCTACACCTCCGATGTCGTTACACCACTATCCTCTAATCATATTATATACTGCAATACCACAATCGCAATTTAGACAAAATAATTTCAATATGACTTTTTTGTTTGGTCTGTAAAATGTCAGAAAATCACTGATCACAGGCTCAAATGTCTTGTTTTGTCCAAAAACACAGATATTCAGTTTGCTGTCAGAGAGTAAAGAAACCAGAACTACCCGACCGCTGATATAAGTAGATCTGAAACCGTTAGTCAATTAATCAATTAGTCGATTGACATGATCATCATTTAAGTCATTTTTCATGCAAAAACATTTAATGGTTTCTGCTGCTTTTCCTGTAAATGATGTTAATATTATATAACCTTTTTCACATTTTTTTTACAAAGCAAACAATCAGTTATTATTGATTAATGGACAAAAATAATCAGCAGATTAATCCATAATGAAAATAATTTTTAGTTGCAGTCTGATACAAAATACTGATAATAAATGAGCGACTGCAGCAGTAAAATCCTGCTTTTATATTAACAGCTGAGTCGCAATCAGTGAATGAGATCAGACATTTTTTCTGCATTGAGTACTTTTCCTTTAATACTCAAATTACATTTTCCTGATTAGACTTAGATACTTTTACTTAAGTAACATTTTCAAAGCAGGACTTTAACTTGTAACTGTGCAGTAACTTTAATAGGACTTGTGGAGCGTTAATGAATCTGGATACGATACCTTTTAATTCTCAACTTTAATCTGAGCCCAAAGTTCTGACTTTCTGTTCTAAAGTAAATATATTTAATATATATAATCTCCCAGGTGTGTAACCATGGTCACCAAAGGTCCTCTAGAGTCTCTAAATGGCATTTTTTAGAAGACACCTCCACACACACCCTGAGAACGACAACAGCTAATTCTGTTTCTAAAAGAATATCCAGGTGGAAATGAATAATAAAAATAACAGCTTTCCTGTTGCTTTGTGTCGCTCTTGGACAGAAGTTTCTGGCTCATGTTACCTGAGTGTTAATAAAACGTTGTGTGTGTGTGGTGTGTGTGTGTGTGTGTGTGTGTGTGTGTGTGTGTGTGTGTTGGGTGTGTGTGTGTGTGTGTGTGTGTGGTGTGTCAGTGGAGGGGATGAAGGTGGTGGAGATCGAGAAATGTCGCAACGACATCAAGAAGCTCCGCGAGGAGATGGCATCCAGAAACAACAGGTGACGATGACAACAACAACAACAACAACAACAACAACAACAATCTCTGAGTGTCCCTGATGTCTTCATTAGTCCAGTCTGGTGACCACAGAGGACGGTCTCTTATTGACAGACTGATGAAGAGTCGAGGGACTGATGATCCTGATTAGACCTGATTACTGGAATCGGCTTCTGTTGAACATCAGAGATCAGCTGCTCTGTTTACCTGTTTACTGCAACAGACGATTATTTTCATAGTCGATTAATCAGTCATTTTCTTGATTAGTCGATTAATAGTTGTTTGTTTTAAAATGTCCAAAAAATGGTGAACAATGTCGATCAGTGTTTCCCAAAGTCCAAGATGACGTCCTCAAATGTCTCGTTTTGTCCACAACTCAAAGATCTTCAGTTTACTGTCAGAGAGTAAAGAAACCAGAAAATATTCACATTTGAGGAGCTGAAAATAGAGAATTTTGACTTTTTTTTTAATTAAAAAATGACTCATATTGAATTTCATATATTTGTTATTAATATTTTAGAAGTGTTCATACTAATATTGTCATTTATTCTTTTAATTCGTAGCCTCAAGCTCTCTTATTTATTTATTTTTTCAGTAATTTCCTGGAGGACAATAAGAAGTTGACTCCTCGCAGAGACGTGCCGTCGTACCCCAAGGTAAGCTCCTCCCACTCGGTGTGTCTGTCAGTCAGGTGAGTCTGCTGATGTCACACCAGCATCTCCATTGTGGTTCCAGGAACCAGAGAGAACAGGTCTTTAGCCACTTCTGTTGTTAGCCTGAGTTAACGCACTCAGCAGTCCACACCTGTGATTTTGGTCCAGATAAAACTGGAGTCCAAAAGTCCCTGAAAGTTCCCGTTACGTATGTTGTGACAGTGTGTGACAGTGGACACACAGTGGAGACGCGACAGTTGTGAAAATGTGATAAACCAGTTTTATGGATCAGATTCAGTCAGGTCAGTGTGTCAGATAATCAGCATCTCGTCTCTCCACGGAAACACTGTTTAAACAGTTTGACAGTGAATTCTTCCCTCGGTCAGTGATATTTGTTACACATTTACAATATTTGAATTGTTGTGTAGGACTGTGTAGGACTGTGTAGGATTGTGTAGGATTGTGTAGGATTGTGTAGGATTGTGTAGGACTGTGTAGGTGTGTTTAGAGGTGTGTGTAGAGGTGTGCCCCCCGAGCCAGGCGGAGGTGGACGGGGTTAACAGCGAGCTCTGTTGCCTGCAGTACATGCTGTCACAACAGACCATAGACGCCCTCAAAAAACCCGCCTTCGACGTCTGGCTGTGGGAGGCCAACGAGGTAAGACTGATCAGCCTGCTGAACCCGTCTCACCCACAATCCCCCTCTCTCCTCTCCTCTCCTCTCCTCTCCTCTCCGGTCTGTGTCCCCCCCCGGTCCTCCTGTCTGTCCTCTGTGTGTGTGTGTGTGTGTTTGTGTGTGTAGTACCACCTCTCTAAGGAGACAGTAGAAGCTCTTAGATTGCCTACATTCGATGCTTGGCAGTGGGAGCCCAACGAGGTGAGACTCTGATTAATCCACTGATTAACTTTTCATCAAGATCAGAGTAAGAACTTAATTATTACTGATTAATTAACTATGATTAAGTTGTAAATTATCGATCAGTGAATATGTTATTAATACTTTCATAATTGGTCAGTATTACGACTTTAAGTAATAGTCTGACATTATTGACCCGAAAATGACTGAAATTAAAAATCTTTGTTTTGGACAAAACAAGATATTTGAGGACATTTTACAGACCAAACCACTAATCAGTTAATTGAGAAAATAATCAACAGATGAATCCCTGAAGAATAACTCCTGTCCCAGCCCTCTTCTGCAATGATACCTCCTGTCCTCTCCTGTTGAGAAAACCCGACAGAGGAGGAGGAGCTAAATCATACTTGATGCTTTGGTGTCCTTCATCACTGATCGTCTGTTCCTCCAGATGCTGAGCTGTCTGGAACACATGTACCACGACCTGGGCCTGGTCAAAGACTTCAACATCAACCCCATCACACTCAAGAGATGGCTGGTGAGACCTGGACCATGTGCAGATTCAGATTCAGTTTTATACAAACCAACAACAGGTCTCACCCGCTCCTGTCTGTCTCTCTGTCTCGGTCTGTCTGTCTCTGTCTGTGCAGCTTTGTATTCATGACAACTACAAGAACAACCCGTTCCACAACTTCCGCCACTGTTTCTGTGTCACCCAGATGATGTACAGCATGATCTGCCTCTGCAGCCTGCAGGTAAACCTGACTCACACAGACCTGACCGCTGCTGTGAGACTTGATGCTGGACTTGATAAGGACTTGAGACTTGACTTAGGTCTTTACGTTGGTCCCAGTTACAATGAACACATCGAAATGTCAAGATGCTGAAGACTCTGTTCACACCTGACATTAACTTGTGTCTCAGGTGATTCCATCACAAGTGGACAGCTCTGAGTGCAGGTGTGAAGGCTCCCGAGACTCATATATGTCTCTGGGGTAAACACGCTGCTTCCTTAACTCTTCACAATAAAAGTCCCGTGTTGTTTCAGTTTTTAAACTCTATTATCATGAAGAAGATAAACAGGAAATGTATTCATTTTGGGGTGGGGGTTTCATCAGCAGAAACTGAACACGACTCAGACACAGCTGAAAGCGAATATGAAACATTAAATAAAGCAGATACCTGAAAGTACAAACAGCGACAGAGGAGAGAAACTACACTTCAAAACATAAAGATTCTGTTTGAAGCTACAAAAGTACTGAGAGCTGAACATGAAGAGACTTTAAAAACATCTTTTTCTCTGCTCTCCTGCACACACATGAGCTCAGGATCACAACACTCCCTTGTTTGAAGGAGGGTCGTCACGAGTTGACTGCAGCTGGCGAGACGTCACCACAGCCCGCGTGAGGACGAGTTGAACTCGCTATGGCCCCACTCCAGAGTGGGTCTATCTCGGGCGCTGCACGGTGCAGCTCAGCACGATAAAAGTGGCAATGGAAATGCAAATTAGCGTGGCACGGTTTGACTTGACGTGGCCAAAAGCGCCGGTGGAAAAGCCCCTTTAGACCCCATTCAGAAAAAACTGATCCTGTAAGTCATTATAATGACAAGGTTTCACGAAATAATCTGAAACTTTCTCAGAATAGTGAGTTTGCATCTCAAAATAGTGACTGAAAGCCTGATACTGTGCAGTGCGTGCATGTACATCAAACAGCAAAGAATCTGGTCACCAGTCAAGCTGAAAACGGGCTGAATTATTAGCCGCTAGAATCCAAAAGCTGTTTCAAATGACAGAAAGCCAGCGAGTTTTCTGCTCAGTTGGTTTTGCTGCGTTTTGAATATTTTGGTTGACTTGACTGATTTTATTGAGTTGTGACTGGTGAACACTGGGACAAAAAACAATTTTAACATTCATTTTTAACACAGCGTTTACTGTGGAAAATTACACGTTCAAAATAAATATTTTTTAAAAATCTACTCTGATTAATATATTTAAAAATGATAGCTGCAGTCGTGCCGTAGTTGTCGTGGGATGAGCTTTGGAAAAACAAAAGACGTCAGGGGATTGGGGAAAGCTCGCGGCGGGGAAAGAAGAGGATGAAGGTGAGGATGAGGAGGATGGAGGTGTGATGAAGGGGAGACTTTCTGTCTGAAAAGGATCCTCTTCCTCTCATCTGTCCGCCTCTGTTGTCGGGGACGATGATTCACTGGAGGTTTAATTATCACTGACTAATGACTGATTATGAAGCATCTGCACCACTGATGTGCTAACGAGGTCGCACACAGACACACACACACACACACACACACACACACATGCACACACGTTCTGTGTGGCAGTTTGAGGGTGGAAGGTGGGATCACACACACACACACACAGACATGATTTTTGTCTAATTGATGGATTAATTAACATAAGTGTGTATGTGTGTGTGTGTTCATTTTCCAGGAGAAGTTCACTCAGGTCGACATTTTGATTCTCATGACAGCTGCTGTGTGTCATGATCTCGATCACCCCGGGTTCAACAACACGTAAGATACACACACATACACACACACACACACACACACACACACACAGGAATCAAGTAATTTATCAATAAATCTGTGTGTATATTGTTAAAGAACAGCCGGTATCATTCTGCTGTGTTCCTGAGAGGGGAGGAGCTTCAGACTGTAAACATGTTGAAGTATCTTGGGGTCACGTTTGGCTCTACATGAACCTTTAAAAGTCACGTGAAACAGGTGTCACTTAATGCAGGCCGGCTGTTTTTTTGCAGCAGGATTTTTCCTTGATTTTTTTGAGACAAAGGTGGCTAAGCCTGGAGAATGTGTTTGTGCACGCACAATCACAACTACACTTTTTGCTTGAAGTCAGACAAAGAAACTGGAGAGAAAAAGGACCAAAGGGCAAAGAGCCTGAATAAAATCATGAATTTTTGCATAAATATATTAATAGAAAACAAAAAAGAAGCACTAAAGTCAATTAAAATATTTTCTTTTCGAATATTTATGTAAAATAAATTAATTGCACAATATGAATCAAAAACAGGTGTGTTACATGGGACCAATGTAGTATCATTTTTTAATTAGAAAGAGGACGATTAACAAGACTAAAAAAAAAAAAAATTATCATCCACGATATAGAAAGTATTTAGTTACACCACAGTCAACAGAGATTACAAATAAAAACGTAGTAAAAAAAAACTTGTGGTATCTTAGAGTTCAGTCTGTCTGTTTCTCTGTCAGGTATCAGATCAACGCCAGAACGGAGCTGGCTGTTCGCTACAACGACATCTCTCCTCTGGAGAACCATCACTGTGCCGTCGCCTTCCAGATCTTCTCTCAGCCCGACTGCAACATCTTCTCCAACTTCGACCCCGAGGCCTTCAAGCAGATACGACAGGTGTGTGTCTGTGTGTGTGTTAAAATAAAGAACAATATCCCACCATGCACAGTGAACACACACAGCTGACAATTCATTATCATGGCCTCCAGGGAAGAAATGTTTTCACTGGGTGGAAATTTCAGCATTTTTGTCTGTGAATCAATCAATCACAATCAATCAATCAATCAATCAATCAATCAATCAATCAATCAATCATCAATCAATTGCACATAACAAAGGAAGGAACAGCTGAACAAACTAATAAACCTGACAACAAACATAAAACACTGAGAGCTGCAACAGTTCAAACAAAACAAGACATTTGAGGACATCATCTTGGACTGTGATCAACATTTTTCAACATTTTCTGACATTTTAAGGACCAAACAACTAATCAATTGATTGAGAAAATAATCAGCAGATTAATTGATGATGAAAATAAATAATTAACCAATGAATTTTGGGTAAATATGTTTAAAATAATGCACTAGAATATTTACATCTGATGGAACTGTGCAGCCATAAAAAACACAAAGAGAGGAGGAGAGTCTGAAAAGAGAAGGAACATCTTAAACTTCTTCCTCTGTGTGCTTATTGATGAGTTGTTTGACATCGTCTTTCAGGGAACCATCACTCTGATCCTGGCCACAGACATGGCGCGACACGGTGAGATCCTCGACTCCTTCAAGCAGAAAGTCGACAACTTTGACTACACGGACGAGGAGCACGTCACCTGTGTAAGAAGAAACACCTGCACGCTGCTTCATTTCCTTCATTCAACCAAGACGAGTTAACATGAAGTTAGACTGCAGACTGACAGGAAAGTCACTCATTGGACAGCTGTGGTGATGTCATCCTGCATCATCAGCAGAGATGGGATGTAACTAAGTACAAATACTTACAAATACTTTTGCTTCTGATACATTTAAGTACATTTTGTCTATACTTTTCACACTTTTACTTCAGTAAAAAATCTCTTCTTGTCTGTGGTACTCGACTTCTGCCATCACTGCCTGAATGTCTGCTGCTGAAGCTTCTGCTGCAAAATATAGAAACGATCAAATATCACCTGACCTGTGATGAGATGAGATGCAGTGCTGCATTCACTGATCATATAATAGGTCTGTACTGATGATGACCTTTGCCCTCTGACTCTGTGTCCTCTGCAGCTGAAGATGGTTCTCATCAAGTGCTGCGACATCTCTAACGAGGTGCGGCCGATGGAGGTGGCAGAGCCGTGGGTCGACTGCCTGCTGGAGGAGTACTTCATGCAGGTGGGTCCGTCAGAGAGAAGAAATATCTTCAGACTGACACGGTTTTATTTTATTCTTCATAAATGTTTACAACTTCAGTCTATAATTTTGTCCTTCTGACAGTCGATGCTGTAATTTTACTGTTTATTTGCTGTTTAAAGGAGAGTGTTTTTTTTTTCTATTCATATTTTTAAGCTACGTTATTTTTGGCTGCACGATTACCTAAGAAATAGAAAACAGTATGTAACAATCCAGAAATGCTCCTCTCATAAAGCAACATCCGTGTGGGGTCCCACTGGGTTCAATCCTCGGCCCCCCTTCTTTTTCTTATTTCTATAAATGATTTAGCGTTTGTTTCTATAACTGTATTTATGATCTTAATTGTGGATGATACCAGTTTGTTTCAGTCCCATAAAAACTCTGAAGTTTTGATGAAATCTATTAATGCAGAGAAGTCTAAGGTTGGAAATTGGTTCAAATTGTCTTTTAAAACTGAAAATAATTGTGTATAATTTTTGCTGTTAAAACTGTGTAGTTTTTTTTTTTTCTTTAGAAAGTCCTAGAGACAGAGATATTTGTGTATTTTGGTATGAATATTGCAGATTTGTGTGGATTTATATATATTTCTTTGTTGTTGTTTTTTCTTCAGAACTTTTCTGGGTTCTGAATTTAAATATTTAGACTCTCAGGAAAAGATTAAATCGAAAGCAACTGGACTTGTTTAAAAGTCTTATTGAAGACGTTTCACTTCTCATCCAAGAAGCTTCATCAGTTCATGCCTGTCAGACTAGTCAGAGACTAGCTCTGACTAGTCTGACTTTTAAACAAGTCCAGTTGCTTTCGATTTAATCTTTTCCTGAGATTACAATGACCTGGACGAATGAGAACATTCACGGACAATATTTAGACTCAAAATCTTAATTGTAATTGCATTTTGATTTGCTTCAGTTTATACCTGGGGGAGGCCCATGATGAGCCTTGAAGGCTTTTAGTCTCTCTGCATATTCTTGTTTTTATTTACATTGTTTTGCTTATGTTTTTAATATGTGAGGAATCAAATCAAAGCTGTCAAAGCATCTGATGCCTCCGAGTATTCAGACCGAAACTCACAACCAAGTTATGACAGTGAACTAAAACTAAACTACAAACTAAAATGACCTGTGAACAAAATATTTCAGTCGACTGAAATGAAAATAAAAACTAGACTTGAGAAAAAGAAACAAAACTAACTGAAATGATTTTCTGTACTTAGAAAATAGACAAAAATAAAAATATACAGGAAATATGTTTCGTTTATAGGACGTCCACATGACTGAGTCGACTGTCTTCACAGTGTGTGTTTGTAATATCTGTTCTGAACTTCTTAAATTAATAAATTTAATATTTAAAAAAAACTAAAACTAACAGTATAATAAAAAACTGAACTAAAACAAAACATTTTAAACAATAAACTAAACTGAAATGAGCAAAACTACCCAGTAAACAATAACAAACAATAAAAAAAAATATAGTATAACTCTGTAAAGTGAAAAATTCATCTTGACTGAGTCATTTCTTTCTGTAGCTGCGTTCAGCCTCCATCATGTCAGCAGTGAAGACAAAAGATCGATATAAAAAGGGAAGTCGATCTATAATGTTAATGTTCATGTTTCTGTTCTGTGTGTGTGTGTGTGTGTGTGTGTGTGTGTTCAGAGCGACAGGGAGAAGGCCGAGGGCTTCCCGTGGCTCCATTCATGGACAGAGAAAAGGTCACCAAGCCGACGGCTCAGATCGGCTTCATCAAGTTCGTCCTCATCCCCATGTTTGAGACCGTGATGAAGGTGAGGGAGCAGCAGTTCAAAGTGTCTCCACCTGGAGGCGCTCCAACATGTTCTAGGGATTTTTTTGTAATTCTCTTTATGTCTTTTTTTATTGACAAACCGCTGATTTCAATTTTTATTCTGATTTTATTTTTTTATGGATTAATGTGTTTTTTGTCTTGTTTTTAATTTCCTGCTGTAAAACACTTTGAGTTGCATGTTGTGTATGAAAGTTGCTACATAAATGTTATTTTTATTATTTAAGTTATTATAACATTGATGAACAATCTAATAATGTCACAATGAAGCAGATATCAGTCATTTTACTTTACTTTTTAAAACTTTAAGTCATTTTTCTACTACAATATTCTGCACTTTTGATGAAATATCTGAATACTTCACTTCATGTTTACTACACAACAGTGAGATTTCTCACCATGTACTGTAGTAAAGTTGCTTCACAAATTCCCACAATGCAACAGAGAAAGTGTTGTACAACTAGTCGGCTTCAGTGATGATGCATACGTGTAAAAATAAATCTAAATTTACTCCTCTGCAGAGAAACTCCATCAAACCTGCTCCTGCTGCTTAGAAGTGAGTTATACAGTTATATAACATAAAATAACGTGTGTGTGTGGTGTGTGGTGTGTGTGTGTGTGTGTACCAGCTGTTCCCACAGATTGAAGAGGCGATGGTGCAGCCACTCAGAGAGTCAAGAGACCGATATGAAGAACTCAAACAGATTGATGATGCCATGAATGAGGTTGGAGTGTGTTTCTCTCTGTGTGTTTCTGTGTGTGTGTAGATGCATTTAGTTTGTCCTTGGTGCGACTGCGGCTGATAACAACCCAATGTTCCCTCCAGGTGCAGAAAAAGAAAAGTGAGAACTTGACCATGGGAGGGAAGAAGAAGTAAAACATTTGAAAAAGGTACGAAGGAACAGAAACTCCTCACGTGTTTGCTGTCAGCGTTCAGACACGTTTCTCTGAAGAACATTTCTGACGATGTGATGAAAAAAGATCCTGTCAGTCATTATAATAAGATTATTACCATGAGTTAATGGTATGGGATGAGGACGTCATCTTGGACTCTGATCAACATTTTTCACCATTTTATGGGCCAAACAGCGAATCAATAAAAGAAATGTTACAGGAAAGACTTGAAAAATAGGTTCAAACAAAATTTCTCGTGTGTTTCAGCACCAGTGAGCGTAGAGCACCAGAGTGAAGTGAAGTTGTCAGACACGTTGGTCCGTGACAGGCTGAAGATCTCTCCATCATCACTCTGTCGTCTCCTCCTCTCTACGGCCTGTCGAGGAGGAGGAGGAGGAGGAGAGAAGAGGAGGTGATCTAGATGTCCAGTCTGTCACAGAAGAAGGACGGAGCAGGTTTGAGACAGCAGCTCTGAGACAGCGTTACAAACTACTGATGGACCGGAGGACCAGGCGGACAATCCAAAGCTCTTTTGTACAGCACAGACTACTTCAGTGAACAATATTTAGATACATATCTGAACTGTTTTTTATTTGACATGTGTTGTTTTTTACAGATTGTACAGATTTTTAGTGACCTTTTGTTCTTTGCTATAAAAAAAATAAACAGAGTACTTTAATTATAAAATGGTGAATATTCATCATTTCCTCTTCAGACAGTGATGACAGTGGAAACAGAAGCTGTCAGCTGCAACGTTTATTCTTAAAAATCAACTAGAAATTTGAGCCAAACATAAAAATCCATGTTCCCAGGCTGCAGGGTGAAAATACAACTCAGATTCATCGTTCATGAAGGAAATAATAATAATTATAATAGATCTCTCTTCTTCTAAGTGTCCGTTCAGGAGGATCAGTGAGTTACAGCCTCTGACGTCTCCGTCTTCGCCTTCTTGTTGCCATTTGCTTTCTGCGTCTTCGTCCTCTTCAGCTGCTGCTCCTCCAGCCTCTGCTGCTTCTTCTGCAGGTACGCCGCCACGTTGTCGAAGGTCACCTTGTACAGGTGCTCGAAGCGTCTGTTGGTCCTCGCGGAGGCTGTTGAGTTAAAGAGCAGCAGGAGGAAAAAGGTTGGTGACATGAAACGACAGCTGGTCAACACTTCGAATCCTCATTAGACGTGTTTTCAACCAAATTTTAACAGAATTTTGAGTAAATCAGCAAAAGAAACTGGACTGGATTCCACCAAACAGCAGTATGGAGGCAGTTTATGTTTTTTTCCAGTTGTTTTTTATGTTTTGGGAGATTCTGCAACACGGTTTTCCTGTGAAACTCCAGCAGGTTTCATGGATTAACAAAATAAACTCAACCTTTAATCGGCATGAGGGTGAGGAGATAATGACTGAATTTTCATTTTTGGACGAAATATCCCTTTAATAAGTCAGTTAATTTGAAAATAAAGAATTTCAAAGAAAGATGACTAATATGTCTTTTAAATGTTAATTCAGCTTATCTGATAATTAATTAATTAGTTATTTTTGTCTTTATTAACAGCAAAGCAAACAGCTGATCAGTCTGATTTTGTTTATGACAGAAAAAGTGTTTCCATCCAACTCTTCATTTAAAGGTTTTTTATTTCCATCAACATTTTGATACGTGATTCTTCAAAATGCAAATAAAATCCACTGATGGAAACACAGCTGTTGTCTGTCAGAGAGTCAGCGATCCAAAGTGTGTCACACTGCGCTGGTTCGATCCTGAACTAAAACCTGCTGAGGTTCTCCTCCTTCAACATGTTTGGGGGAGGCGGCCTGTGAGGTCATGTGACACTGCAGGTTATTTCTGTCCAGAGGGCACGAGTGGGAGGAGATGTGAGAGGGGGAGGTCAGAGGAACACATGGAGGTGTGGAGGAGTGTGTGTGTGTGTGTGTGTGTGTGTGTGTGTGGGTGTGTGAGTGTGAGATGGTGACTCACCCTCAAGTGTCTCCCAGTGTGGCTTCAACACTTCAGTCACTCTGTTCAGTTCAGGACTCTCAGCGTCACACTGGAGGAAGCAGCAGATCACACAGGTCAGGTCAGACAGGTACCACTTTTCCCTACATGTGTCCTGATTTAGTTTGACTCGGTTTGACTCGGTTTGACTCAGCACAGCAGTGATCTGCATGTCCATTACAACTGAAGACGAGCTCCACAAAGCTCGAGCTGAGGGCTGTGAATCGGTGGATAAACCAGTCATATGTACATCTATGGGATAAACATGCCGTTTCCTTAAATTCCTCAAAATGAAAGTGATAATCAGTCAACACACACACACACACACACACACAACACCACACAGGAGACTGGACACCTCAGTCCACATCTGTCCGTCTGCAGGATGATCAGACCACACGACACTCATGAACCAAACTTCTCTTTGAAAAAAAAAACAGAAAAAAAAAAAATTTTAATAACAGCACATTCACAGAAGTAACGACACAGTAGTTACCATGGCAACCATGGATGTATGGCTGAATTTAAAGGAGGTTGAGCTTCAACAACGGGGTTCTCAGTGGAGTCCTAGACCCAAAATCAGTGAACATATTCCCAAAAAAAAGATCGAAAAGGTCTTCAACTCAACTCTCATTTCACTTATTTATTTGGCTCACATCAAAATAAACAAATAAATGTGAGTATTTTGTCCTCCTTTTGAATTTTTTGGAATATGCAGAAATGTATGGTGTCATGTCATAATTCTTGGTGCGTCCTTTAATTATTCTCTGGAACAAAAAGAGTTCTGTTCAACACATGGGCTGATTTCACCCCACAGAAAGTGATGAATGATAAATAAACAAAGACGAGGCGAAAGATAAAACCACTCGACTGGAGGAATCTCAGTCCACTGAGACGTCTCAGACTGACTGAGACTTAAAATCCTCTCAAACCAGCAGGTGTCAGCATCTGACTGTGTGTGAAAGCGTCTCCGTACCTCCCAGGAGTCTCGTCTGTGTGTGTAGATCTGAAGTGGCGCATCACTGGAGTCCATCAGCGCCCACAGTCGGCCCTCGGGTCAAAGGTCACGTCCAGGGGGAGGTGGGGCAGAGAGAGGCTGCTGTGAGGAACCAGCTTCTCTTCAGTCTCCTGGTTCAGAGTGAAAAACTGAACCCTGGACACTCTGAGGACACATAGGACAGAACACACTGATCAGCTGGTCCCCATCATCAGAGGACAGCGTTTCAAAACTTTTAATCCAGATCAGAATCACCAGGACAGGATTAAATCTCAGCTAAGTGTAGTTCCAAACCAGGATCCTGAACCTACTAAACTGGGATACAGATTTGTTAATCCAGTCCAACCCAGAATCCAGATCAAATGTTTGAATATTTGAAAACTCCAATCTGAAATTAGGATAATTTGGATGCTAAAAATCAGGATTGGGCATGTGCAAAAACATACATTTAACATATCATCTTCAAACTGTAATGTGCAACATACTTTTAACCTGCATCGCGCTTCATAACATCACTAAAGGATGTACGGTTCCTCACTGCAGTGGAAGATGAATCTGACCTACGACCAGCAGCGCTGCAACCAGACGAACCAGCTGGACGGCCAGTGAGACACTCTAGTCAGTCCCTCCAGGAAGACACAATGTTGTGATCGCAACAATTCACACAAATTCAACAAATCCCTGTGAATTCTGTGCAACTTTTCCACAAATCTGACCAATCATCGCAGCTCCCAGCGAGTTCCACCAATCACAGCAGTCGAACGTCATACATGTACATCTCAATGCACCGACAATGTTTTTGCATTTTGATGTATTTATTTTACCACAAGTACTGAAAAAAAACAAACACATTTGTTGTCGTCAGTGACATTTATCAACACTCTGTGCACTTTTATTTTATAACTTAGTTGTTTTTCTTTTGTGATCTCCAAAAAGATTCTGCTTCTTTAAAGAATACCCCTCAGGTGACCTTTTTCATTTACAGATAAAGCAGATTTTTATAATTTGTTGTTTTCTGTGTGATTTCGTTCGCCCTGAAACAAGCTGCGTTTGATTTTTAAAGAATTACACAAAAAAATTCACTTTCTTTTGCAATTTCATCGCAAAAAATGCATAAAAGCATCACAACATGCACTGTGGAATCAGGCATTTTAGGCTGCAACAATCCCAAAAAAAGGCCTGTGAAGTCCTGGAGGACTGAGATTTTGTTTTTTTGTTCATTTATTATTCCTTCTGTTTACCTTGGTTACATGTCACAATGGTGCCTCACATTTTGAAAACATTAAGTATGAAATCAGACAAAAAAAAAATGCATAAATAAAACAAAAAGGGTGTGTTGTGTGTGTGTGTGTGTTGGGGGAGGGGGTTACAGGATACAGTTCACTGTACAGCCTGGTGACCTCCACAGTGACCTTGTGCCTCCAAACAGCCAGAAATACTTTTTGACGGTCACGAGTAAAAATAGTTTTGAGCAGCAGAGCGACATGTTACCGTCATGTGAGAGTTAAAAACAGATTCAGCAGCAACTCCACACAAAGGTTTGAACCCGACACTAAACTCAATATGTTGGCTCACTCTGCACGGCTGTTATGTTTCCCTTTTTAAATTCCTTTATTGTTTTTCTGGTGTTTAAACTTCAGTGACAGTTTGCTCGGCTGCAGTCTTCAGACTCTGCAGACAGAAATCAGCTGCTGATTTGTATAAACTTAGATTCTTAATAAACATCTTGCAGCGTCGCCATTCAAGCGTTTGTCCACCAGAGGGCAGCACAGTAAAATGACCCACTCAGTACATACCTGTAGTGCTGATGTGATCAGTTAATCAACTATTTTGATAATCAATGAAACACTTGTTTCACTTTGGACTGTTGATCTGATGAAGTATAAAGTGAAGATGATGAATATTTTGGAAATATTGTGATTTTAGAGACTAAAAAACAAATAATAAATCGACAGTTTACTGGATACTTAAAATAATCTTTAGTTCATTCTTGATTGAAATTCTTAAAAAAACTAATTTTGGGGACCTTTTTTTTCCACCTGCACGTCACTCAGAGTGAATCAACAGGAAACAATGAAGTCTGACAACAGCAGCTGAGCTCGACTCTCAGAAACTAATAATCTGGTTCCATGTTTGTACTGAAGATTTCTGGGCTGATCTGAGATCTGCTGTAAACAAGACGTCTAAAAGCTCTGAATTAAAGTAACGGAGGAAACGTGTACAGGACCTTTGTTTTTGTTGTGTGTTTGTGTAACGGACTGATGTGTGTTCTGTGCTGATTCACACACACACTCACCTCTCACACTGCACGGCTACAAGACGAGCGTCGGGAGAGCTGCTGATCCGGCACACTGTGGGCTTCTGGGAAATAAAACACAGACAGAGAGGAGGAGTCACCGGCGTCTTATTACGGTTTTAAATTCATCACCTGCACATTCAGTAATATTTTAATCAGAGCTGCAACAAATATTCAATTATTAAATTAATCTACAATTATTTTGAGAATTGATTAATCATTTTTGCATCATTTTTTTAATTAAAAAATTCTCTGATTTCAGCTTCTTAAATGAGAATATTTTCTGGTTTCTTTATCTCTGACAGGAAACTGAAGATCTTTGAGTTGTGGACAAAACAAGACGAGACGTTTCTTTTTTTTTTGTTTGTTTGTTTTGCTGTTTTTTTTGTGTTTATTGTTTTCTATAAGTTCTGTCAGTTTTTGTTATTAAATAAATACATTTAAAAATTAATACGATTTAATACTGAATCTCTTTTTAACATTTATTTATGTATTAAAAACTAGATATTTTGATATGACTACATGTGGTTGGATCCATGGAGGACATGAGGATAATCTACAATAAGATAAAGAACAAAAATTAACCTTTCAGACTTAACAAATCACATTTTCAAATATTTTATCATTTCTTTATCATTTATCATTGAGAGGACATTTTATTACATTTGAAAAACCCTAAATGTGATTCCGTTTGGAGCCGTCGTCCCTGTTTGTCGTCGTGGAGATGAAGGGATTCGATTTAGGAGCCACTGAAAGGGTTAAACAGAGCACAGCTGATGTTTCCATGAATAAACTGTTGTCTGAATGTCACAGAGAGGAGACGTCTGTTTGTCTCCGCTGGACTGAAGGAGGGAGACAAATGATCACTTTTACAAGACAACACAGAGGAGGAGATCATTGATCTGCAGGGACGACAATCAGGCTCGTTTGAAGAGGAGGAAACACTGAAGAGTTTGATCATAAAACTTCATTGGACCAATAAAACCTGACTCTGCCCCTGAGTTGGTTTTGGTCAGAATCTACTGAAGATTAAAGTCTATTAGTAATCATTTTGTGCAAAAATGCATTCTTTAGTTGAGCTGAAGCTGACGCTGTAGACGTCCACAGACATAAATACACAGACAGAGAAGCTTTGAGTTTCACAACATGTGTGTGACCTGTTTTACTGTCCGTCCTCTGCGGCTCAGCGAGGAAACAAAGAGGAGTTTCACACTAACAAGACAGAGAAGCCTCAGACAGGCCAGCAGCTCTGTGAGGCTGCACTGAGGAAGATCAAACTAAAACGTCTACATCACACTTCAGCGTGCTAAAGCTGCTCATTCACATGAAAACAAAACCAAAGTATTTGATATATTCTGACCTGATGATGGCGCTAGATTCATCCTGAGGGCAGAGTTCAAACGGGCACTTTAAAGTACCAGACTCTCAAAGCCTTAATCATCACATCTAAACTAGAGCTGCAAGGATTAATCAATTATTAAATTAATTATCAACTATTTTGATAACAGATTAATGTTTTTTAATAGAAAATGTTCAAATTCTCTGATTTCTGCTTCTAAAATGTGAATATTTTCTGGTTTCTTTACTCTCTGACAGTAAACTGAAGATCTTTGAATTTTGATCCCTGAAGAAAATTCAAATGTGTTTTTCAATGAAAATAAGAATATTATGTAAAAATGATCCTTTCCTCTAATATCACAAAAATCATATCGCAATTGCAGTATCAGTCAAAATAACTGGAATTAGATATTTCTTCATAATCGTTCAGCCCTAGCATGCACACACAGGGTCAAAGGTCAGACGACATGTGGACGTTCTCAGAGCAGATGTTTGCCCTGATGTCACCAGGCAGAATGGGAAAAAAAAAAAAATCCAGCATGGAAAAATGTCCCTTTTTCATTTTTGTGCCCATCTAGTTCTCCTCAACGTCTGGTGTGAGATGCCAGGAGACAAAAAAAAAAAAAAAAAAAAAGAAATATGGCAACGGGATCATTTCATTTCAAATATTAAAAGATTTTTCTGTTGACAGCAGTGATCGTCGATGAAACACTGGATTATGTTGAAAAACAAACAGTTTTCAGGGAGTGTATTCAAATCCAAGCATATTCTTAATTTGGAAACATAACGGTTAAAATTTAGTTTTTACATGATTTCGTAAGAACCCTGTGAGAAGAACATTAATGTGTGTGTCAATTTCATGGGAGTCCATCCAGTAGGTGTCAAGATATTCCACAAACCACGAAGGTTTGACACAGTTCAATCTAACGGTGGTACCAGAGGATCACCAGAGTCATCAGGAGTTACTGATAGTTTTGCTGTTGTGTTGTAGAGTCGAACTTACCTTCTGTTTGTCGTCCTCAGAACTCGGAGTCTCCTCCAGCTCTTTGAGGTCGCAGCTCTGCAGTTTACGTCCAGACTCAAACTCCCACAGCTTCACAGTCCCGTCCTGACAAACACAGACACACTTCACACATCACACTGAAACTCAGCTCTGAGTCAGCTCTAATAAAATACTGCCAAAGTTTCAATGTGCAGCAGATCTTCACTACATTAAAACACAAACTCTTGTCCCAGTAAACCAGTTTTGTTTTGATTGTTTGACATTAGTGTTAAGTTTCATTTTAAAACTTAAAAATGAAACACACACACACACACACACACGTACCCCTGATCCTGACAGCAGCCAGTGTGGATGACCCGGTGGGACCAGCAGAGCGCTGACAAACCTGAGAGGAAACAAGACAAAAACACAAGGACAGTAATTATTAAATCAAACTTTAATTATCCTGGGAAACCTCAATGAAACTGTCTGTATAAACACTGTATTATAAATGTATTTCAGGGTGATTCTCACTCACTGTTGGTGTCCCAGGCAGAAGGACTGGATGTTGTATGGAGACTTGAGGTGACTCACTCTGATCTTCTCATCACGGTCGGCTGTGATGATGTAGCGGTTGTCCGGTGACACGGCCTGAAAGACAGCAGATGAGGGAAATCAGACACATATTGTGACGAACCGGTTCATCAGTAAGTGAGTGCAGTGAATTTGCCGTTTGCACACATCTCCCAGCTGAGACTTGAGAGGTTGTTATCAGTACAGTTGTGACAGTTTTGTTGGAGTTTCTCACCACAGCTAACAACATGGACAGGTGGCCCATCTTCAGCTCGCCCTCCCTCTGCGGCTCCACCACTGAGAACGAGTAAACGTCTCCTGATTTGTCGGCCGCCAGCAGCTCGTCCTCAGCCTGGCTGAACAGCAGGGAGGTGCACCTCCTCACCACGAACCTGTAACACACACACACACAAAACACTAATTAACACAATCTGTCAAGTTCTTCTTCTGTGTTCAGAGTGAGCGGCTGACAGAGTTTCAGGTGTACCTGGTGCTGACACAACGCCATGACGGCTCACACTCGAACAGGACCAGCCTCTTGTTGTCATCCGTCAGCGCCACCAGCTTTCCAGATGGAGATGTTGTGAAGGCGAGGACTTTGTCACTTCCTGTTTCCTCTGAGGCGCCGCCATCACTGATAACAGACAAAATCATAAAGCTATTTACAATATTCATATTCCAAATGATCGATCAGTCTTTCTGTGTTTTTGGATCTGTTCTCATGCAAGGTTATCTACATAGTTAAAGGCAGATTTTACCATTTTTTTTAATGTTATACATAACCATATAAGTTAATTTCTTTGTCTTTTCCTCATCCAGACACATCGGATGTGATCATATAACAAAAGGATAAATTCCAAATGGTTTAATTCATCTCAGCCTGCAACAAACTCAATACTGAATAGAAAAAAATCAGAAGTAATTCACTCAGATATTTTTCAAATATACTATCTTATATGATCTATTTGGCATATTTGCTACCACATTTTGGCAATTTATATTTTCATCTGCTGGAAAACTTCACATGACTTTTATAATGTGTAAAAGTGGGGGTGCAGACTTCACCCATCTGCCTGTTTTTTTTACCTGTTGTCATCCTTTGCATTCTTTGGTCTCTTCTCAGCAGCGCTGCAGTCAAACACAAACTGTTCCCTGCAAAAAAAAAGTACAGAGCAGCTCATTACTTCCTGTACGGTGCCAATTTCATAATGATATTAAACTGTTATGAAGTTTGGCATGAGCACTGTTTTTCATAGCCTATATTTTAGTGTGTTGTTTTAAGACGGACAGATAGATAGATAGATGATAGATAGATAGATAGATATTGTAGTAGTGCTCTTTCTACACAGCTAACTATGACCATGTCACTTTGTAGATGAAGACAGCACTAAACATGAGTTGATGATGAGATGATGATGATGATGATGTATGAAGGCCAAACTGTGTCACACAGATGCCATAACTAACTAACTAACTAAAAGTAACTTCTCCCTGCTCTCACATCTTTCAACCTGTGTGCAGCTGCTAGCTTGTGCACTGCTAACACTGCCAAGCTAACCTGACCCATCAGCTGATAAAAATCACAGTTCAAATAAAATACAAGTTTAAAGAGGTTCAGACCTGTTTGCCTGTTTGATGTGAACTGCTGCGAGCTTCGTGTCGCAGGTGAAAATGAACCAGTGTCCACAGAAACCCACAGCAGACATGGCTGTTTGTATCATGCGACAGAAGAAGCACACGCGGGGAGCCGCAGTGCCCATATGAGAACCATGGCCCGGTCTAAAGGGGAACCCTTGATTTGCGAAACTCTCGCGAGAATGGTACGCGTTGTTTCTTCATTGCGCACTATGTAGAACCTAATTATGTTTTATACTGTGGCATCGGTGCGATTTAAGTCTGCGTAGGTTTACTGACAAAAACGCTTGGTTAGGGTTAAGGAAAAATCATGATTTTTGTTAAAATGTCGATTCTCGCGAGATCTTTGGCGGGTCCGTGGTTCCCTTCTAGACACGACCCACACCAGCATACATGGGTATTACATTCATGATGGGAACCGTAGATTTGTGAGACTCTCGCGAGATACATACGAGTTGTTTCTTAATTGTTCACCTTTGTACATATCAGTTATGTTTAATAACTTTTCAACAGTATGGTTAATGTTTACTTAGGTTCAGAGACAAAAAACATTTAATTAGGGTTAAGGAAAGAGCATAGTTTAGGTTAGAATTATCACTCTCGCGAGAGTTTTCGCTTGGTCTGTGGTTCCCACAGCGTTTTGTCGCGCAGAGATGACGTAAGAGGCCACATAACACACGCCCCCCTCGAGAAAGTACAGAATGTACACAACAGAGCCGCTAATGTGGCTCCGGGTGATGAAAGAAGGGTCTTTCCTCGATAAAACACACACGTTTAGCCTCACGAACAGTAAAATAATAAAAGAACAGTCAGTAAAGTAAATAAGCTGTCATTATCCACACTAAAAACACTTACAGCTGTCAAATTCAGGACGAAAAGTTGCGCACATGAGTAAGTGAGCAGATATTTAGAGTTCACAGTAGATTTAACAACACATCTGTGTCAACATGGCGGAATAATAAACACATATAAGAGTGTAAAAACACATGAAAGTAAATGAATAAGTGACAACACATGCGGGTGTTTGAGTGGGGAAGGGGGCGGTCACGTTCATGTGTTACATAAAAGGTGCAGAGCTGTGACAGAGTGAGGATCATGCTGCTGTGAGCTGAACACTGAAGAGAGAAACATATTAGAGTTTTATTTATCACAAAGGTAACACACATTATTCATTCATTCATTTAATAACTGCACAACAGGCTGTTGTTCCTCTCACTGTTCAGCTGTTTGCCTTTTTTAAAACGCGCTTCTGTTTTCTTTACTGTGTGATATTTACCTTAACTACAGTTTGAAGATATTCAGACGTTGTTGTTGTTGTTGTTGTTGTTGTGGAGATATTTATCATCGTGTGTTTATTATTGATGCACAGCTCAGGCAGCCTGTACAGAAAGATGGCGGCTTCCCTGCTGAGGATAGGACGACTGGGCTGTGTCAAGGTAATAACATTTCAAGCGTTAACAAGATAAATGCATCACTTTATCATCGTGCCTTTGTTGTTAAACACTTGGTGAGTAACGTGTGACGGTTTGGACTGTGTGATCAGCTGTTTGTCTGCCTCGTCCTCACTTTTATCAAACCTCATGGCTGCACTGAGGAATGTTATTCAATCTGTGAAGCAATTAACTCTCCTCCATCCGAAGTTCTTTAAGTAAATGGTTCGTTTTTATGAAATTGGAGCATAATTTAATGAAGCTGAAGCACAGACTTGTGTCAGTTATTACAGACGGTCAGTCACTTCGCTGCATGCCTCAGTGCAGCAGGCTTTAAGCAGACAAACAGGCCTCCTGCAGCTGAATCTGACTCTCTGAGCACACTGTGGCAGTTGCACTTCATTTTCATTTGAAACTCGGTTTTATGAGCAGCATGGGCATGTTTGTGTAAGGTTACTGAGGCCTCAGCAGTATGGAGTCAGAGATTACACTGGAAATTGTTCATGCATTAAAATAGTACTGTGCATGTTTACTTTGAGGAGAATCTTTTGAGTTAAGACTGGATTTAAAGGATCAGTATACAACATTCACGACCAGGACGTGTTGCACGAGAGCACCAGCATCTCAGACCAAAATGTAGCCTGTATATTAAATCATGGACAGAGCTTCCAGATCTGAAAAGTGAAGCCAGTCCACAAGTGCCTTAAATCTGCATTCCTTCTAATGGCCAGCAGGGGGAGACTCCACCAGCTGCACAAAGAGGTCAGATTGAATAGAAGTTTATGAGGAAATTACCTTATTTCTCACTTAATTTATGACCTTAAATAGTTTCCTTATTATTTATGGTCTCAATCTGTATTTTCAAGTCTTCTTCAGCACAGCATGATGTTCATTCAGAAAATGATGGCCCCATTTAAAGTAAAATGGACCATAAAGCAGGATGTGCTTTATGATATGGCTACTGTCTGATTAACAGCTCATTCACCTCTTCCATTCCACGCCACACTGAACTGAACAGTTTCTGAGCATTTTCACCAAAAATAAACTGGTTCACAATCTAAACAAGTTAATTCCTAGTTGGAACTAAGGCTGCACAATTAATAATTATCATTATTATTTACTGAAATTGCAATATTGCTCCTGCATTTTTCAAACTACAGGATGAGCAATATTTGTTAAAGGCAAAATGTGTCAAAAAAAAAAAACAACTTTTAAATGAATGAATGTGGTGAGGCAGAGATGTCCTGTCCTACAAATCAGATTGTAGAATTTAAAAAAAATCTTCAGTCGGTACAGATTCCTGCAAAAAAAAATTTAAAAAAATCACAACGTAGTCATTTTAACATGTTTCTCAATCAAACAATTATGTAAAAATTATCAATCACTCTAATATTGCAGATCATATTGAAAAATATTTTTTTCTTAATTATTCAGCCCTAGCTGGAACCAAAAATAAGCAGGTTTTCTTTTGGAACCAAAGTGGGCGTGTCATACTTGACAGGTTGGGTTGGTTCACTAGATGGCACCAAGGTTCCAAGGATCTTGAACAGAACTATTTCAGGAAACGGAGCTACTTTAGTGGAAATGAGCCTTGGGTGACGTGTCTCTGTGTCCTAACTTGGTCCAGAACAAATGGGAACATTGTCCCGCCAGACTCCACTGACAAATAGTCATTTTACCTCAAAGGTCATCGTTAAACAAACTTCAATCATAAACATCTTGGTTTGTCTTTCCACTGCTTCAGCACCCACCAACTCTGAATGAGTTAAAATAATTTCTTAATTCACAGAGTTAGTTGTGAAAATATTCTGACTTTATGCCTCAACTGGCAGACACAAAACGAGCTGCAATGTAATCCTCGGAGGCAAATCAACTGTCTAAGAGCTGTTTTTGTCACTAACCGGCTCAGCAGGATCGTATCTGGCAACGTTATGAGAAGGATCCTGACAGTGAGAGACCTTTTCTCCATCAAGCCAGCAGGCTCTGTTGATTTTAAAATCAATAATTTTACCTCACAGAACTCAGGACTTGCAGTCTACAGCTGCCACAATCCAACAAACTGTTTTTGTGTCACTTTGGTGTTTTTAAAGTATTACTTCAGATCCAAATGGATATTTAAAAAAAATCAGGCAGTAAAATTGCTGTTTTTGTCAGAAAATGTTTCTGTGCTGTGAATATCTTTGGATTTTAGACAAAACCAGACATGGACACGTTGGGAAAAACAGAGAGAGACATATTTCACTATTTTCTGACATTTTATGGATGTTGCATCCCTAAATTAAACATAGCTATTTATTTTTACCTTTTAAAAACAATAATTTGATTTAAAAAATTGTACAGGGGCAAGTAAAAATTGATTTTGGGCAAGTAGATTCCCAACTGGTCAAGTGAGGGGAAAAAAAACAACTTTTAACCCCACAGTGACTTCAAGATGACCTCGATAGGGAGAAGTCGGTTATCGTGTAACTTTGTGGTTAATATTTGAGTAAAGGTGAGACAAGGAGCCTGAACATGCAAATGGGACATTTACATTTAAGGTGTAATTCTTCTGTGGATCTGTGTTTATTCAAAGTTTCAGACACGTGAACGCAGCCGGTCACCGTTTGTCAGCGTGCACTCTGAATCACCCAGGTGGACTGCCAGAGACACACAAAGATCTTGGAAGTGTTTGAGTGTCTTTAGCTTAGCAGCAGATTAACATGGGCTGTGTTGTCTGGAACAGAATCACATGGCCTCTTTAAACCCACGGCTGTGTCTGCAGGTGTACCGTGGTTCAGTCTAAACCCACGGCTGTGTCTGCAGGTGTGAACTGCTCCTGTGGTTCAGTCTAAACTCAGCTGCTGCTGTGTCCTGTAGAGCTCACCTTATGGCCACTAGAGGTCATCACATCTGAACTTTACTGAAACCTGCTGCTCTAACTGAGCTTTAAAGTCACGTCTTTCAGTTTGAGGGCAGATTTCTACAAATGTTGGACCACATAAGATCTTAGGAAGGCAGCACTGTTGTGTGTCTTACACTAATTAGATTTAAAATGGTAAAATTGCAATTAATCACAATACAAGTGCGATATCCAAAATGCAGAGCCAGGACCAAATTGTTTTTTTTTAAATGGGAAATAGGAATAATCAGAAAAAATGTGTGAGAAAACAGCACATCATGAAGGTTCTGTAGTGCTGCATAGATGACCCGGCCTAAAAGTCTTGTTCTTCAAATGAAAGAAAACATGTTTGTTTGGTTCAGTCACCAATAAAATCACAATTTGATTTTAATTTTGTAATGCAAAAATTATCATTCCCACTAATCTTATCATATCACAATCAAATTGTAATCAAAATAATTGCATTATTACTTCTTTTTAACCCGTTTGTGCAGCCTGAGTGTCAGAACTGTTTATTTGAATTTTAGCACAAGAAAGATAATTAGATATTAATTATTAATTAGATAATTTGATTAGATAAACTACAGCAGTTGGTGTCTTCATTTTTAATTGATTTTAGGTCACCAGCTTTACATCTGGCCTGGGATTATGGATGAAAACTAGACTTTTGACCAATTCTGGCATATTTACAGTAATGTTCAGAGGGAGAAATAAATAAATGTTAAGACAGAAAAGCAGCATTTGACCCAGTAATTATCTGTTTTTCAGTTTGTGTTGATCAGTTGTCTTATCAGTCAGTTGACAAAGCTCAGCTGCTGCTCCTTTTTAAGGTAAGACAGCTGACTGTAAGTGTGGTGTGTGTGTGTGTGTGGTCAGTGTTTTCAGGCTGAGAGCTGGTGTACTCTGAGACGAGCCCCTGCAGCTGCAGCCCTCAGCTCAAAGTCCGGAGGGTCCAAGAAGTCGTCAAAGAAGAACAACTCAGGTAGGCGTCAGAGGGTCACTGAGCCTTTATCAGCTCTCATATGAAGCTCGCTGTGCTCAAACTGTGGTGCAAACGTCACTGGTCAGGCTTCAGTGGAGCTGAAAAGAGCATTGAAGTACTCCTGAAAAACCCTACAGACTGGAGCACATTACTGTTAATTGCAAATGTAACACTACTGTTTTTAACCTGATTTAAATGGAAAAATGCCTTTTAACTCGTTAAGATTGGGATATTCGATCAAGACTGATAAATAAGTCTGCACTTACGGGAAAAAGCTTGGCTTGAATTAACTTCAACTTCTGCTTAAGGCTGAAGCTGTTAGACTGAGACAGTTTATCCTGGTGTAGTCAACACTAACTGAAGCAGGCTGAAACAAGCTGAACTGAGAATGTGCAGGAGAACAGAACAGCTGACTGTCAAAAACAGAATGAGAATATAAGAATATAAAGGGATTATCAGGAAAAAAAGGCCAGTACTGCTGAAATTAACAGAGTAAAGGAGAGACCTAACAAAAAACCTGCAGACAAGGTAAATCCCAAGATAATGTGATCCTGGCACACGTCCTGTCCTAATGGCACTCATGGTGGAGCGTCCGCCACATCTCCTGAGGCCTCAGCAGTAACACGGTTTTGATTCCAGTCCGAGGCCGACCTACATGTTGTCCTCCGTCTCTCATTCCTTCTTTTCTTCACTTCAAAACAACGCTGGCACACACTTTTCTTAAACTATAAATGTTAAGCTTTTAAATAAAAGGGCCTTTTTGTCTTTTGAAAACTTGAGACATGATTTTCTTAACTTTTTCTAAATTAAAACATTCTTTGAAACTAAAGTAAACATGTAAATTCATGCTTGTTCACATAGAAAAAGGTCTGAACTTGTTTTCTGCACAGACAGAAGTGATGTGAACACAAACAGACAGTTGATGGAACTGCCCAGTCTAGCTCAGAATCAGAATCAGAATCAGAATCAGAATACTTTATTTATCCCCGAGGGGAAATTGTTGATGTTACAGGTGCTCCTTCCAAGATCAAGAAAGATATAGTGCAAACAGAAGTGAAATATAAAAAATATAAAAATATAAAATAAGAATAAAAATATAGTGAGAAGTTTAAAAATATATATCTAACCTATCAAATATACACAGATGGTAAAAATAGATAATAAACAGACTATATACAGTGATGGTAAGGTATGTGCATTGCTTTCTGAAAAGAAAAATAGAACATAGATAAACATAACATAAAATAGAACAAACAGTGGTATCAGTTACCATGGTTACTGAGCAGGGATTCATTTAAGCCACAGTCATGGAACAGATCTCTCATTTAAATTAGCCAGACTCATCAGAATAAACCAGGCTTTGCCTTTATCCATGATGATGGAACATCCCTCTGGTCATATTGTGCAACTGTTTAACAAAACCTGCTAAAACAAGTCAGTTTCTTTGTATTCTTATATTTTGTTTTAAAGGAGGAAAACATGATTGGATTTTGATATGACCAACCAATAATATCATGACATCCACCCATCAGTCAGTCTTCAGCTTGTAGCGGCACAGTGCTCAGAGTCTTTAGTTGGAGAACATACCGTGCTGTTGCCAGCAAGCAGCAGGTTCTCCATGTCTGTTATGACGTGTCAACTTTTTATTGTTCAAATCAAACTGCTCCCAGCTTTGTGTCCTGCCTGCATGTCCTGTTTCCCTCGGAAATACATCATGAAATACTCTGGAAATGCTGTTTAGTCTGGACTTGACATGAGTAGGTGTTTCCAAATAAGTGATAGTTGGGAATATTACACAGAAACCATGTAACCATGTGTAAAACTGCGTTAAAGCTTTTGTGTCCTGCTGGAGAAAATGTGACACGAAGTACAGAAAAGGTCAGGAGAGAGATTCCAGCCCACATGTCCCAAGTCATGGCAAAAACACGTAACACACAGCAGCTGTTTGGTCGTGGCTGCAGGCTAACAGAGCAGTTGTGTAAATAAAAAGCAGATCTAACCAGTTGCTACTAGAACCAGCTGCTTTTGGCATATGTGCCAGGTTTCTGTTTGACTCATCAAAAAGATCAATGTGAAATTGGTTAGGCTATGAGGTGGATGACACTGGTATTAAATATCTTGTATTATTCAGTGATATTTGCACCACAGTTCATCATATTAACTTTGGATTTTCCTTCCACAGGTTTTGAAGGTTATTTCACTAACTGCCTCAGCTGCAGTTTAGGTCCTTTAATTACAGTTTACTCCCTTTATTTCAATATAAAACCGCTATAGTAAAGTGTTTTTTTTTTTGTTTTTTTTTTCTCCTTTCTGTTAATAATTTTCTTGGAGTTTTTTCTAAAATCCCTTTGGCTAACTCACAGGCTTGTGATGGTGCTTTTTGTATTTCCCTGTAAACTGGTACATCTACCAGATACAACCCTCCAGGATATCTTTGGATTTTCTGTATAAAATGTGGACATTTTGTTAAATGTGGGTTTATAGTGGACATTCAACCATACAGACAATGTATGTCTTTAAAAACAATAATGCATCTTGTCTGCTTACCCTCCTTCATCCTAGACAAAAGCCAGGCTAAAACGTACTTCGATATAGAGAAACTTGTCCAGCACAAGACATACGACTTTCCCAAGAAAGAAGTTTCTACAGCAGCAGCCGCTGCAGCAGCAGAAGCTGCAGCTAAAGCTGCAGCTTCTGCTGCACCCGAGGCTGTAGCATCCACCCCTGCAGCAGAGGCTGCCACCCCAGTGGTTGAAGCCACCCCTGCTGCTGAAGCTGCTCCAGCAGCTGAAGCCACACCCATCGTTGAAGCACCTCCTGCTGTTGAAGCCGCCTCTGAAGCTGCCCCAGCAGCTGAAGCCACACCTGCAGCTGAAGCTGCACCTGTTGTTGAGGCTGCTGCTGAAGCTGTTGCTGAAGTAGTTGCCGAAGCTGCACCTGTTGTTGAGGCTGTTGTTGAAGCAGTTGCTGAAGCTGCACCAGTCGTCGCTGAAGTGGTTGCTGAAGCTGCACCAGTGGTTGAAGCTGTCGCTGAAGTGGTTGCCGAAGCCGTACCTGTGGCTGAAGTTGTTGCTGAAGCTGCAGCATCCATAGCCGAAGCTGCTGCTCCGGCAGCTGAAGCTCCTGCTCCAGAAGCTGCAGCTGAAGCCCCCGCTGCTGAGGCAGCACCAGCAGCTGAAGCTGCTCCAGCAGAACCTCCCGTTGAAGCTGCAGCTGAGACTGCGCCTGCTGCTGAAGTTCCTGTTGAAGCTGCTCCTGAAGCGCCTGCTGCAGAAGCTGCACCAGTTGTGGAAGCTGCCCCTGAAGTTGCCCCTGTAGAAGCTGCCCCAGAGCCTGTGGCTGAAGCGGCCCCAGAGCCTGTGGCTGAAGCTGCCCCTGTAGAAGCGGCCCCAGAACCTGTGGCTGAAGCTGCCCCTGTAGAAGCGGCCCCAGAGCCTGTGGCTGAAGCGGCCCCTGTAGAAGCTGCCCCAGAGCCTGTGGTTGAAGCTGCCCCTGTAGAAGCTGAAGCCGCCCCCACTGAAGTGGCTGCTGAGGCCGCAGCTGAAGTTTCTGCCCCCGTAGAGAGCGCTGAGGAGCTGGTGGACCCCGCTCCAGTCGTGGCTGAAGCTGCAGGAGAGGAGATGGCCCCGCCTGAACCAGTCGAACCGTCTGAGGGTACACACTACAACCTCCCCCTCCCCCACAATCCTTCTTTTTTCCTCTTTGGACCCTGCAGTCTACCAGCAGTCATTTTCATCACCATTTATATGAGCACACAGTAGCCGTTTGTGATGAGTGTTAAGGATAAACTGTAAAGATACCGACATCACAAACACACGTCTTTTTGTTCTAGTTTTGCACAGCTTACTCCTAATAGTCCCTTAGTATTACTTGATGTATTTTAGCCCATAACCCTCAAACAATATCTTCCCCTCCTCATGCCATATCCACCTCATGTGGCTTGATCATCTTTCATGTAGTTATAGTTCAACTCATTGTCTAATGTGTTTCTGCTGCTTCAGCCATCTTACAACCCTGATTCCAAAACAGCTGGGACTCGAACCATAAAAAACAGAATGCAACGATTTATAAAACCTTTTCGACCTATATTCAGCTGAATACAGTACAAAAACATGATATTGAATGTTAAAACTGATTGACTTAATTGTTTTTGTAAATGGACACACTTAGTGAATTTGAGGTCTGCAACATGTTTACATCGATCGGCCTGTGAACGGAATCGTACGGTTATCAGCCTGATCTGCCAGCGTCAGATATCACATTCTTCTGCTGCATCATGTGCATAGTGACACAGACAGTAACATCACAGCCGTATTCAACGGCGATGGTCACAGCTACACGCATGCATGTTGTCAGTGTAGACATTCTTCACCACAAAACTTGTGGTTTGTAATACCTGTAAGGGCAAAAATAAGTCATGGAGGAACAACCACAAAGACATCAGATCAATGAACTTTATCAGACAGTTAAGACACCATCACCCTTCTGAACGTGCCCAATTTGAAGACGCTAACAAGTGCCAGACAGCTAAAACTAAAGCTAGCAAAAGTGCAGAGCCAGCCTCACGCAAGCAGTCAATTCAGATGTTTTTCTTTCTGTTTTGGTCTTTTCATTGTTCATACCAGTGAAAGATGGCAAACCAGTGCATTGGTGCTTGATGTTCCATCACCCTCAGTAAACATTTGGGAACTGAGGACACAAGTTGAAGTTTCAAAAGAGAAATTCTTCCCCAGTCTTACTTGGTATTCAACTTCAGTTGCTCAACAGCCACATGGTTGATTGTGTCTTGCTGAAATAAGCAGGGACGTCTCTGAAAAAGAAGTTGTCTGGATGGCAGCACATGTTGCTCCAAAACTTGTACATACCATGAAGCATTAAAGGGAACTTCACCGAAGTGGCACTTACCCACGTGATGGGCACTAACACACCCCCATACCATCACAGATGCTGACTTTTGCCCACTTTAAGACCATCTGTCTCAATATATCGATGAACAGTAACGAGGTCGAGGGGGTTCCTCTGGCCATAGTTTTGGTTGCAGGCTGCAATGAGAATGAACATTTTGAATGGATTCCAAATCTTCACTTCAGTTTTGAGTGCTGTATTCTGCTCCATCTCTAAATCTTATGAGCCCACTCACATAAAGTTCTAGCTGTTTTATCTGGTCGCTGTAGTCAGACAGGCTAGTCTCCATCTCTCTGATATTGGAACCATGTGTTGCCAAAGTCAGCTGAAAACTGAATAGGTATTAAGGAACTAGCCAGCAGAGCTGTGAGTTCACCAGTCATGATTTTCAAGCTCTTCCATAAGCTTCTCCATCGTTAATGGTGATGCAGGATCATCCACTGTGTTGCTGCAAACTTGAGCACCTTGATTTTGGCCTTGAGTAGTCGTCTTGCCTCCAGTTTGCTCCACCTCACTCATTCTGCCTCTTAAATTTCTGAGTAAAGCAAATGTTCCACGGTGATGATCCTTTCCTCTTTACCTCAGAGGATACAACATCCATGATTTTAAAGAAAACAATCTTAATTGTGTACTGCTTTCACTTTGTGTCTCGTCACTTTCTTATCAGATGAGTTCAGGCCCACAGAAGTTGGCGGTCCTTCTCTTCATGTCTTTCTCTTTGCATGGTAGAGTCTTAACTTGTATTGTAGATGCTACAACAAACTGTGTTTGACAACAGTGTTCCTGAGCCCATGTAGTATCCTTTATACAACCATCTCAGTGCTGCCAGTGGGATTGAAGGTCACAGGCAATGTCGATTTTTGACCCTGTTGAGGTTTCTTCAGACTTATACAAAAATCTTTTGATATGAATAGTACTTGGCTAAATTCTTTGCAACTGTGCGTTCTGAAACGCTGTCCTTCAACTGTTGGACCACACCTATCAGCCACAACATTAAAACCTCCAGTCTAACACCGAGTCGAGCTGCCACCCATTGACAGATGGACTTCACAAGACCTCTGAGGGTGTCCTGTGGTATGTGGCACCAAGATGTTTGCAGCAGATCCTTGAAGTCCTGTAAGTTGTGAGCTGGGGCCTCATGTATCAGGCTTCTTGTTTCAGCACATCCCACAGATGCTTTATTGGTCACCTTCTTTCTTTGCTGCCATGGTTCAGGTCTGACACTCGTATGTCCATTGTAGGTGCTTTCTGCTGTGGACAGGGATCAGCATGGGCTCTCTGACCAGTCTGTGGCTCTTCAGACCCATATGTGGCAAGCTATAATACATTGTCTGTTCTTACACTTTTCTATCATAGCTGGTATTAACTGGTTCTGCACTTCCGTGGGATCGGACCAGACAGACTAGCCTCTGTGCCCCACATGCATCAGTGAGTCTTGGGCACCCAGTCACCAGTTCACTGGCTGTCCTTCCTTGGACCAGTTTTAGCTGGTACTAACCAGTGGATACCAGGAGAATCCCACGAGACCTGCTGTTTTGGAGACTTTCTGACAAGGGCCAACTTGTGATGACTGAGGAGTTTAGGTCAAAGGATTGTCATGAACTTGTTGAAGTAAACCCTGCCCATTTTTCTTGCTTCCAACTTGAAGAACTGACTGTTAACTTGCTGCCTGATACATCCCACCCTTTGACAGGTGATCAGTGTTTTTGACGTCATCGTCAGTGGTTGTAATGTTGTGATCAGTGTCGTTGCCCCATCTTCACTTTTGAACAAGTCTTTCGTGGATGCCCCTTTCATACCCAATCATGATGCATCACCTGTTCCCAGTTAACCCGTTTACCTGTAGAAGGATCAAAACGGGTGTATTTACAGTCCCAGCTTGTTTGAAACGTTTCAGGCATCAAATTTCGAATGACTTCATTGTTTTTTGTAAATATACAGTTTAATATATTGTCTTTGTACTGTATTCAATTGAATGTCAAAGGATTAGCAGATTATCACATTCTGTTCTGATGTTTTACAGCATCCCAACTCTTTTGGAATCAGTCGTACACTCTATGATGCATGTGTTAACCTTCATCATGCGCATCTTGCTTTGAGAGTTTTTAGCATGGCTTATTTCTGCACACTTGTTTTTTCCCCATTTCTCACTAATGCCTGCTAACTGCACTCACTACTTTTGTTGTCTAGAATTTCTTTCCACCTTCATGCATAAGTTGTTATAATCTGTTCTTCCCACCTTTTCACTCATTGTGTATTTTGTTTTTTTTTTTAATTCTAGTCAAACTTGCCGATGTTTTTTCTTTCGGTTTTAAGATCCACGGTTTAATTCCCAGTCTTCTTCCCTGAAGAAGATGTTCCAACATGAAAATAAGTCTCAGCACTGCCCCAGTGTTGTGTTGTGGTTTTATGGAACTGTTCTGCTTTATTTTTGTACTGGTGATGGTTAAACACTAAAGATAATGTTAAAGGTACTCTGGTTCCACTGGTGAAGGAGAATGTTAAGGCTGCTGCCGTCACTTGTCATCATTTTATTTACCTCAAACTTCTCTCCTCCTCCTCCTCCTTCCCTCACACTTCTCACACTTATTTGGGAGTCGCATGGTAAAAGTAATGATATGTAATCAATCCCTCCGTGTTTGATCCGATTGTTGGGTGTATTTTGTTAATGGATAATGTGTAAATGTAAACTTTCCTCCCCTTTTCTCTCATGGTAAAAGCACTTGGTGAGGTTGCACCCTTGGTTGCTGCATGTGGAGTCAAAGTTGAAGACTTTAAATTCTTTGGACTTCACTGTTAAAGGTTCTTGTTTGACCGTTTCAGCAGTCCTGTTAATGTGTAGCCTAGCATGACCTATCACGGCAACCTTTTAACCTGTCAACTGACCTGACCTTTCAGACGTTCTTTCCTGTCTGACCCCTGTAGCTGCCTACTCTTGTCTACCACTCTCAGGTGCTGTTATGTGCATGAGGGTTATGGTTAAGACTGGATTGGTTATTTATTTGTTCTAGCTAAATGGACAGGTGATATCCAAACGCATGGTCCTGGTTTATGAGAACTTTTCTGTGAAGAGAAATTGATTTTGTTTTTCTGTTTTTTTTCTCCCTGTGACTCTCAGCTGGGCTGGACCCGATTCAGAAGCTCTTCTTAGACTCCATACGCGAGTACTCCTCAAAAAGCCAGTAAGTCTCACTTGACCTCCACCGAGCAGGTTATGATGTTAGTTTGTCATCATCTCAGCTGGGTTTAAAACCGGTTCAGCTAATCTGGAAGTATCAGAGGTTTAAACTGTAGCTGTGTGTTCAAAACGAGTTCAGGTTCAGCTGGTCAGCAGCTAAGATGTACAATTGGAAGTAGGAATTTTTTAGTTGCATCTCTCGTACTCTGCTGATATCTGATCTCTGTCCTCTCCTCTCTGCTGCCAGGGCCTCTGGTGGGCTGGTCGATGCAGGTTCAGAGTATGAGAAGGCCTTGGCAGAGGAGATAGCAAAGCTTCAGAGACTCTACGGTGGTGGAGACCTCACATCTTTCCCAGAGTTCAAATTCACAGGTGAGTTTAACGATCAGTCAGCTTTTACAACTCGTAGTTTAAACAGCAGGAGTTTGTTTCATACTGAAGGGTTTTTAGTTTGTTTGTGTATCAGGCAAGAATCTGCGATATGAGCGTATCACGATACAGGGTTACAATTTAAGATGTTGCGATACTGTAAGCAAGATGAGTATTGCTTTTTTTTATCTGATTTTAGGAAAACCGATTGTATAAAGAGCAAACATCATATGTAAAACATTTGAGTTTAAAAAGTTTACTTTTTTAAGCAGCCAGGACAGTGAAGAAGGCTAACAGCGCTCCTACAACAGTTTTTTTTTTTTGGATGTATCACAATATGACGATAGTGTTTTTTGAGAATCGATACAGTATCACAAAATTTGATATTGCAATACTCTATTATCAATATTTTCTTATACCCCTGTTTGTCAGTGTGATTTTTATTTTGTGAGCTAAATGACAACTTCAAAATTCACGGTTTCTGGTCACAGATCGGATCATTTTTCAGATCGGGGGGTGATATTAGGGTTAAATTATTTTAAAATTGCACTTGGCTTTGATCTTTGCCTGTAGTTATCACCATAATAGTGTAATAATAAAAATAATAGGGATAGTAATAAAATGTATCCATATATAATAATTATATGATAAAAATGAGTCTATATTTCTAACGCTGTACTCTACTGCATTGTACTATAGTACATATAATAGATAAATATACACTGTACAGTATAATACACTCTGTAGTAGAGTAGGAAAAAATGCCAAGATTCTGGACTTTTATCTCCCTTAAACTTTGTGCTGTACTGAGTTAAATTATTTGGATAAAGAGATCTGTGTCTTTTCTATAGCTGCTGATCTGTCTCACTGCAACCAACATAACCAGTGAGCTTTATACAAATGACGTGTGATGTCATAAACATGCAAATGATCTCTGTGGATGCTGGAGACCAAGATGGCCAATGACTTTAATCAGAATTTAAGGAGCAGGAAATGGAATGATATGATTCCGTGATTTTCATCTTATTTTTGTGTTTGTTTTGTTTTTTTTCTTTTTAGAACCCAAGTTTGACGAAGTTTCCCAGAAGTGAACATCAGCACTTTGCAACTGAACTTTTCTACTGTCGCCTTTTTTTTTCCTGTACATCTGTGCTCCTCATAGTGTGAACAGTCTGCTTGGTGTCAGAGTTACGACAAACCTTCGCCTCTAGCTGTGTGACAATAGAGCCCGTTTCAGTAGCTACATATTTTAAGGGACTGTCAGCTGAAGCAATAGATGGACGTGTGGCAGATAAAGTGAATTTAGAGCTGTGAAATAAGCTTTGTGTAATTTGATCCATGGCTGAGCTGAATGTAGAGCAAAAAAAACAATAAATTCCAGTTCATATTTGTCGTGTGTACGCCTCTTTTCTGACAAACATCAACATCAGGAGTAAACATCATTTTCTGTTGAATTGCAGTCTGAGCAGTCAGCATTTTATTTTAATGCAAATTAGAGTAAATGTTTTCCTCCCAAACAGTTGAACTAGCTGTGTGTAGGAATGAGTACGCAGGAGTTTAAAGCTTTAAATATACTTTTTTGTGAGGCAAAGTAAATATATCCCACATCAAAAGGTGCAGTAGGCCACACATCCACACATCTGGAGATATCACAATTCAGTGCATATATTTTTATGTACAATTTTGGAATTAACTTATTGGACTTTGTCAGGAACACTAAATTTATCAAGTAAAAATCTGCTCCTGTTTTTCTCCAATGAATTTCCTGCAAATGTGAGTTCCAATAAAACTTTCCTGATAAAGTGTATTTGTTATTATAATTGTAGTCCTTTGAGATAACAGAATAAAACGTTAGTTAAGTATCATCCAAGCACCAAAACATAATTAAGCATTATGTCAGTATTGATAGTGTATTTTACATTCATCACAGGTGTGATTATTGCGCCATCTAGCGGGTTTTGAGTGGTAATGACGCACATTGTTAGTAAGCGAACACAGGCTTCAAATGATAAAAGTTATTCAGACTGTTTGTTTATTTATAGTACATTTAGACACCAAGTATCCTGCATTACAATCATATTATAATAACATATGAAGTGTAATATAAGACGTGTTTTAATATGTGAATGTCGTTTGTTTATAAACCGTGTTTAAGAACCTGTCAGTGAAAAATGTTCCGCACACACAGAAACATGAGAACATGACGGAGGAGCTTCAAACAGTGACGAGGTTTAAAAAGCAGAGGACAGCACCCGCGGTTCGAACCCCGGGCCCGCGGACCGCTGGAGTTAAGAAACAGTTCCAATGTTTGTGAAGTAACCGCTGAGCTAAACCTCCGCCACTATAACAGCTGACAGAAGATAATTATGAAGCTGAAGGTCAGGAAGTGACGTCACACTGAAGCCCGAACAGGCTGCACAAACGCTTTTAAAATAATAAGACAAAGAAATTAAAAAAGAAACGATCATCAGAACAAAAACAGGAGGAGTCCGCAGCGAGAGACGCTGCTTGGAGCCCTAAAGATATGAACAACATAAACAAGAATAAATATAGAAAAAATTAACAATGTAAACAAGAATAAATATAGAAAAAATTAACAATGTAAACAAGAGTAAATATAGAAAAAATTAACAATGTAAACAAGAAAAATATAGAAAAAATTAACAATGTAAACAAGAATAAATATAGAAAAAATTAACAATGTAAACAAGAGTAAATATAGAAAAAATTAACAATGTAAACAAGAATAAATATAGAAAAAATTAACAATGTAAACAAGAGTAAATATAAAAATAATAATAAAACAGGAGAAACATAAACAAGAGTAAATTTCCTGTCAATTAAAGGCATTTACAAATGTATATTTTTTAAGTACAACAATGGCCATAAAACTCTGAGTTTATTGTAGTGAAGTAAAACAAGGTGTGAAAAAACATTCTAATTAACTTAAAAATAAGAAATAAATAAATAAAATGAAATAAAATTACACACAATAAGTGTTTAGTAATACACATTCTGAACATCTTAAAACTTGTCCCCGACAAATACTCCCGATATTATGATTTGAAAAAAACTAAAACTAAGACTGAAAATAATGAAAATTAACTACAAGTAAACAGTTTTAAACAGTTACAACTAAACGGGAAAAAGCACCATGATAGGCTGAACTGAAAACAAAAATTAAAAACGACATAAAAATAAAAACATACAAAACTATAATATCTGTTTGTTTGTTTTTTTTATTTTACAATTTAACAAAATGTTTATGTTTAGTTAATGTTGTATTTTATTTGTGATTGTGGTTCGTTTGAAAACTTTTTGGCACTTTAAAGTTTTATTGTGTCGTATAGACGCAGGGGAGCCCGGGACAGAAGCGGTTAAACCCGCAGGTGAGAAGCGTAAAAAGCAGCGGACGGCGCCGGGGGTTTGAACCCCTGGTCCGCGGACCGCTGGAGTGAGAAGAACGTGGCAAGTTCAGGAAGTGACCACTGAGCCAAACCTCTGCCGTCCACACAGGGAACAAAATGGACTTAAACAGCTGATTATAACCTGTCATAAAACTTTATGATGACACAGTCCTACTACACCATCTGCTGGACGACCGCGAGAAGAACAAGATATAAATCTGTACTCAACTAATATGATGAAAAGTTATTAGTTAGCTATTAATATTTTGTGTATGGGGTCATGTTACAGAAACTTGTAGATCCTAACTGTTTGGTAACCATGGTGATTAGGGTCAGGACCTGATTTAAAAGTCTGTATAAATCAGATCCTGACTTAAAATAGGACATGTTTAAAACACAAACACCCTCACTTCCCAAAATCTTAAATGAACTCTTCTAATTTTAAGATGACTGTTAAGGTTCCCTAAATTCCTCTTTTAGTAGATAATGGTGGGTAGTGTTCGCTTACACTGTAACTGTAGTTAACAATGGCTGATAGTAGTGACGAGAGGAAGAAGAGAAAAGGAGGAGAAGACGGAGAGGAAGAAGAGGACATGGATATGCAGCAACATGGAGGTGGAGGAGGCTGCAGGTTGTTCAGCTCAGGTCAGACTCCTCCTCACCCCTCCACCCTCCAACCACCTTCCACCCCTTTTTCTTGCTTTTCTTTCTCTTCTTTTCTATAAAAAACAATCCTGTTTCTCCATCTGTCTGCTTTAAGGTTACATTTATTACATGGATACTTCCTTAAAAAAAAAGTAATTTGACCTAAATCATGCCCATCTTAATCTTTAATAAAAAAAAAACCTCTCTTAAACTTAATAACTTAATAATCATAGTTGTACCTCATCTTACTGTCGCAGTAACATGATGGTTTCTGTGCTCATTCATTTGTGTTTTAAAGCTGTAATGACCTCTCCTCACCTGTAGGTGGCATCACTCAGTCAGGTTCCACTGTGGGGGTTTCAGAGAAGAAGAAGTTCTTCGTCATGGACCAGTTCAACGAGGTAAATAGGAACATGAGCAGCTGGAGATTTAAAGCATTTTAACAGGTTTTATACGAGCCAGAGTTAGAGTTCACATGAGTTATATTTATTAATCTTCATAAAGAGATCTGTGTGCAGTTTGGAGCCGTGAAGAAGTCAAACATCACCTGATGGAGACTCTGTTACCTGTTAGCTCAGGTATCACCACAGTTATTAATAAAGATTGAACTCATTTTAAAGTTAAAGCTCGAAAACGCTGCTTTAAGTAAACCAATACACTCATAACTTACTGCTCTGTTAGTACAATTCTGTATCTTTTAATTTTGGACGATATTAGTCACTTTGTAGTTTGAGATGATAACAACATATAATGAACAGATAAATTATTGTGATTGAAGACACTCAGCAGTATGTACAGTAGTTGATATTAGCTCCACCTTTACTAGCTTTAACATTGATTCCTGGCAGGTACATACAGTATAAATATGTTGGAAAATTAGTTGAATTGTTATTTTCTAATGTATCTGGGCTAAAACAACAAACTTTGATGATTGTGACCTTCATTTTCCAGTTTACACGCTGTATCTTTTAGGATACATCAGCCATGTGGGATGACTTTAAACCCCCCAGCACCACCACCACTTTCTTACATAGTTCATGTGACAACTTTTAAAGCATTTTAAAACAATTGATTTGCTGCTTTTTTCATGTTTTGCATGTAAAGATAGTGAAAAACACTGAATAATACTTATTTACATATATTTAGAACAATGGAAACAAATCTAATCTCCAAAGTAAACAACAGGCTACTAACATTTCTAAACAAAACATCTTATACCTGTTTTTATTCGACCATCTTCCCTGAGGTTTAACTGAACTCGCAACATCCTGACAGCAATGGAAGCTGAACAAACAGGAAGAGTTACAAGCATTTTGACCAGTGACAATGCAGAAATATGCATACACTGGTAAATTTGACAGTAATGCACATTTAAGAGTGAAATAAATAGTAATCAATATGTCACACCTTTATATTATTGATATCTGTAGAGTATAGCCCCTAAAAAAGAATGCGTGAATATCCCTTTTTTATACCCTTATCTCAGCCATTTATCCTCCAGGATGCAGACATTCAATGCATCATCATCAAAGATGGGAAAATAATCATAATTTTTCAACAAGAACGTATAAAATCGTTCTTAGAAAACTGTTACTAAAACAAAATCACCTCAAAATATAATAAACTTGAAAAAAATACATCAATCAGGCTTATCAGATCAAATCACATTGGCTTATTTTTAACAATTTTGAAAAAAAAAGATTATTTTGACTGATACTGCAATCGCGATATGATTTGCATTATTAGTGATAATTATTTTTACATCATTATTCTTACTTTTATTAAAAAATATGTTAAAATGTCTGGTGTGATGAAGATTTTTTTAAGTCTGTAGACTCTGATGTGTAGGACAGGACGTCTCTGCCTCACCACATTCATTCATTTAAAGGTTTTTTTGACACATTTTGAACAGATATTGCACCTCCTGCGATGTGAGTCTGTAGATGCTGCTCACTGACTGCTCACTGACTTTCAGGACACTGTGAAGGTCCCGTTTGGGACGAAGTATCTGGACGCTGCTTTGTGTCACCCTGCCTCAGTAAAAGATGTTTGTACAGCTGTTATTCTCACACATGGAGCCGGTGGAGACATGAACTTCAGACATCTGGTTTCTCTGTCTCATGCCTTAGCTTCAGATGGCTTCCTTTGTCTCCGTTTCACATGCAAAGGGTTGAACTTGGGTTACAGAGTGAAGGCTTACCGTGCTGTGTGGGTAAGCTTTTCCATTTCATTTACACAATTATTTTATCCATACAGTAGTATTTCTGCGCTGCTTTAACAGATTCAGAATCAGTAAAATGTTGTACACACTTGTTTTCCCCTCCAGGAGTACTTGAAATCACTACACAAGTTTACCATAAAGAACATATTTATTGGAGGTAAGCAGCAGGGCTGAACAGTTCATCTTAATTAATTACCTGTGCAAGTTTAAATTAGAAAATTCTAGTGGTACATTTGTAATGTGATACATAAATCATGAAGCACAAACCATTCAAACCAACAGAATAGTGAACCAAAAAAGTTCTCGCACAGAACAGCCACTCTTGTCTGTATTTGTTGAATGAGGTTTTCAACAAAAGGCTCTGCCAAAAAAAGTCAAGTGCAGCTAAATTACTGCCATTTGTAGACTAACGAGCTCGAACCAGACCGGACTAAACTGTGAGAAAACCTGTGATCTCCTGCGTTATTGGTTAATGAGTGTTTTAGCAGTTAAATTCTTGACAGCTATTATTCAGTTAATGATTAGTCATAAAAATCCCTAATCCTGTGCAACACAGTATCTGTGCAATTATCCATTTCAGTAAGATGTAAATTTCCCCAGCAGGGGATCAGTAAATTTGATCTCATCTTAAAACCATCAGTACAGCGCTCACTGAGCATTACGTCTCGTCTCAAACTGTGTGTGACCCGTCCACAGGCAGGTCGATGGGGTGTCGTGCTGCTGCAGCTTTAGCCAGACAGCTGAGCGATGAATCAGAGGACGCGGTGCAGGGTGTCCTCTGCCTGTCTTTCCCCTTGCACCCTCCGGCACAGACGCACGTCCATCAGCAGCGGAGTGAAGACCTCAGGGGGCTGCCTGAACACATGCCTGTGCTGTTTGTGTCGGGCACTGAGGACGACATGTGTGACAGAGTGAGGATGTTTCAGAGCTCTTTATTCCGCATGCACATACACACAGTTACAGGATTTTCATTCTGTGTTAATATATGTGTAAATGTGTTAAAGGGATAGTTCAGATTATTGCAAGTGGGCTTGTATGAGGTGTGAGGATAGTCAGTGTGTTACCGACAGGAGATGGCGGTCAACACCCCCAGTTTGGAGAAGCAAAGAGGAGTGCCAGCTGAGCAATCTGCTGCTGTCGACAGGGTCAGCAACAATAACATGTTTTAGCCACTTGAAAAATAAAAATAAAGGGTACTCCTAAAAATATATATATATATATCAGTTTAAGTGTCTGCTGTATGTAGAATATTTTCACTGCTTTACTTTATCATCAGACAGTCTTTTCTGACCAGAAGCTGCTGTTATATAATCCAGATATCACTCTCCAAACCAGCCAAGCTCCAGAGGCCAAATCAGTCACTTTACATTCACTGTAAAAACAAATGCTCTCATTAATGAAGTGTAAGTTAATTAAGTAGTGAAAACCTAAAACTTTAACTTTCAAGTTTAATCTTTTCTGAAAGTGAAATAATTATTTTTTTATTCTTAAAATTAATAAGTTCTGTCAATTTCGCCTTCCATTACCATTAGCCATTGTCGCCTTCACTAGATTTTCGAGTTTGAATCAAATTCAAACTCTCAAAACTTTGAGAAAGTTTTGAAACTTTGAAAGTTTTGAAATAAACTAAACAAAGTTTTGTCAGCCTATAATCTTTTGTTGAGATGTGATATGATTTGTGTGATGTGTGACATAATTTACTTTTCCTCTTTAGATAAAATTGAATCTTGTGAGTTTTAGAAACCACCCAAAAAAATCATACTTTAAAAAACTGTGACCCTGATTTGTCTTTATTTGGATGCCTAATGAAACTAAAAATTATCTCAACAAAACATTAGACGGTAAAACTTTAATAAAGCTTAAGTTGGGCTCAAAACTCAACTATTGAATTAAGTTGCCTTGAAATTTAAAAATTTCTCATCTTTTTAATTTTTTCAGTGTGTTAACTTGTTGCAATTACTGAAAAATATTTGAGTTTTGTTCATTTTCCTTAACCGCAAACAATCGATTAATAATTTATAAGATTAAAGTCACATGTTTATTTACTCATTTTCAGTTTTTTTGTCTTTTTATTTTCATTTTAAGTCTAAATTTAATTTTTCTTATTTGACAAACTGCACCATTAGACAAAACAAATGTCAAATGTGGTGCAAATTACTACCATTATTGACTATTGAATACATTTTTTATTGGTTCAATTCTTAACAACAGTTGATCGATTGTGTGTATTACTGTGGGTAATACACAGACTATCGGTAAGTAAATCAAATAATCTGAACTATCCCTTTAAGTTGCACATCTTTTTTTCTCATTCTCATCTCTTCAGTTGTTATATACAGAATATTGTTTGTTCTGGTGAATTCTAATATTTGATTTCATTATGTTTTTTTTGTTGTGATATCCTGTCATGTGTCACCGTAGTGATTTTTCTTTCTGATTTTCCTTTTTCTGATTTTCTGCCTTTGCTCAGGTTCTTTTTGACGCGACGGTAAAAGAAATGAAAGCTGGAGTTGAGGTTTTCTGGCTGACAGGAGGCAGCCATGGACTGACGGTGAAGGGAAGGTCGGAGGATTCTGTGATGGATGAAGTGAATTTAAAGGTCATCACCTGGATAAACAAGCAGGACACATAGATTCATTTGTCTCATCAGATTTTATTTTTTGTTTTGTTTTGATAGTTAAATAAAAGATATACATTTTTACACTGTGTGTTCAAATTGTTTATTCCTTTGTTTTCTTCTTGACAACTAAATCAGAACTACAAAACTCATCCTGTGCAACACAGAATATGCAATGATCCATTTCACAAGGCAATATTTTTTTATAGTCTTTTTATCTGTTATTATGCTGCACACCTTGTGTGCATTCAGTCTTTGGTAGTATCTACAGTGAAATCTTATCATGTTTGGTCGCAAATAATAATAATAAAACCTCTGGAAGAGCCAGGCTGAAAAACAGTAAGAAAACACTGCAATTTCAAAAAAAGAAAAAAAATGGCACAATTCATTGTTAATCTTCTTGCAGTATTATACATGTTGTTAAGAGTTTTTTTTTCCTTTGTGTGCTCCCTTTTGTACAAGTTTTGAACATGTAAGCTCTCTAATTAAAGTAAAAATCTAATAGAGAAAGAGTAGAGACAAAGATGGAGGAGCAGACAGAGCTGGGTGCATCCTAACCAAAACCTGTAACACTTACAGCTTACTTTACAGCTTCAATATTAAAAGATTATATAAAACATAACATGCTCAAGTCAAGGGATCCTGTATGCTGTCCTGTCCAGTATTGTCCAGGTGGAAACTTTACATTTGTAAAATCTCGCGAGATTTGTATGCGTTGTTTCTTCATTGTGCACATTGTGTAGATCAGTTATGTTTTATAATGTGACGACGCTGTGGTGAAGAAATGCTTTGGTTTCGGGACAACAAACACTTAGTTAGTAGTTAAGGAAAGATCATATTTTGGGGCTAAAATGATTACTCTCGCGAGATCTTGAATCATGGGTTCCCCTCTACACAGGGTGCCTTAGTTACCATGACAACAGAACAGAGCAGAACTCGAGCGGTTCCGGTCGGTGAGACGTTGTTGTGTTGAGGTTAATATTATAATTAGCTGTTTAACTTTTTAAAGTAACGCGAGACAAGAACACGACTGTGTTCGCTGTACCTTTAACGCGAACTCGTGACGTTTGTATGTAGTGTAATGCCATTGGCTGGTCGACTTCCGCATATTTTCTCACATAAAAAGCATGGCAGGAGAACAGTGGAACAGGGTAGACGTTCCCTGTCCCAGTGCCGTTTCTACTGTTCGTGTACGGTTCAGCTCAGATACAGGTGCGGTCCACGGTTCGGATGCTAACAAGCTAAATGTCAGCTGTGTCACGTGATGTTTGGGGCATAACTGAGCTAAAGCCGCTGTTTATTCTGCTGCTTTCTACCCACGTGGGAGGGTTTGGATCTGCCCTCAGCACTGCTGGTGTTCTTTATCATGACCTGATGTTCTGTTCTGCAGATGCAAACGTTAGAACCGTGTTGGTGGAAAACGAGAAGGTTCTGAAGCTGGTTCGCAGTGAGATTCTTCAGACGGAGGTACGGGTTCTGTACGAGCTGCTGTACGTCCTCAGTAACAGCTACAGAGGAAACAAGACGTACAAAGGCTTACAGCAGGTGAGGACACCTGGTGCTCCACTGACGGACAGATGAGGCCTGCACGATTAATCCTAACTGTTCAGTATCCGAGTTCAATATCCAAACCGCAGAAAAAAATAGGCACTGTAATGCTGCATAGAAGTTATCACAATTTTATTAGTTTTCTTTTTTCAGTCAACATGAAAATTATAATGCAAAACTGATCATTTCCACTAATCATATTGCAGTCACAGTTAAAGTCAGAATAATCGCACAGTGCAGCCCTTCTACACATGTGAGATGTTTGTACTTAACTTAAGTAGCTTACATGTATTTTATTTTCATGACAAGTACATTTACTCAACTACTGCACTAAAGTACAAATTTGAACTACTTGCACTTAAGAGCCCAGCCTATGTGTATTTCGACTGATATTATCAACTGATATTGGCTTTGTCTTACCTATTTTGGCAAATATGATTATTTTGACTGATATTATGCGATATTAGAGGTAATGATAATTTTTTACATCATTCTTCTTATTTTGATTGAAAAACATGTTAAAACGACTGATTTATTTTTGATTTTTTGCAGGAATCTGTATCAGATGAAGATGTTTTTTGAGTCTGTAGAGTCTGATGTGGGGGACAGGACGTCTCTGTCTCACCACATTCATTCAGTTTAAAAGTTTTTGACACATTTTGCCTTTAACAAATATAACACCTCCTGCAGTTTGAAATTTGCAGAAAGTCGTATTGCGATTTCAATAAAATTTTGATTAATTGTGCAGACCTTGTACTTAATAGAGCCCGTCTGATGTACTGGCTGACAGAAATAAATTAAACACAGAATTTTTTTTAACTTTCATGAGTAGATTTTTTTTTACTTTCACTCCCACTTAACTATGCATTCCACAATGTAATTCACTTGGTTACTTTTAAAATCATAATGGAGTATTTAGCATAGTGTGTATTAATATCCAACCCATTTATCTGTACTTTTGCAGCCAGTAAGGTGACCTGATGTTGCCTGTTCTGTCTGATCTCTCTCAGGTTGAACAATGTTTAAACAGGCTGAAGATCATGAAGCTGGATGCTGCTCTTCAGGAGCTCACAGAGCTGAGTCCCAACAGAATTAAAAGGTAGGTTCAGTGGTTCATTGTGAGTTTTGCCAATAACAACATACAAGTTAACATCAAATGCAGGTTTTATAATTTATGGCACACAGTCTGTTAAAGCTGGCAGAAATTAAATGCAGAAGGTAGAAGAAACAGATCACTGGAGCTTCAGACCAGTAATGTCAGTAACATATTTTTTTTTTTTTCTGTGAAAATACAAAATGATACAAAAATGATCATTCCCACTAATCGTTAATCACATTGTAATCACAATATCTGTCAAAATAATTGCAATATGATTGAACAATCAAGAGACTAATAAAGAATTGTGTGCTTTTATTAATTTTAAGTTTCGGTTCCCCAAGTATCTTGTTGCAGGCTATATTTTTGACCACATACCTTGATATCGATATTGCGACAGTATTGTTGTTGTGACTGTTGGTGCTTTAAGGAAATATGAACTCAGTGAGATTTTTGAGTGTAATCATCAGTAATGTGGATGTAATGACTAAATGGGTAAATGAAAATAACAGACACCAACACTTATGCCATATTGCAATGTAATGATACCGAAAATTACCCAAAACCTCATATCACATTATTGATATAATACAGATGTAGTGGGCAGACCTGCACTTTGGCAGATTAGTTAAACCATAGTAGTTTGCATCCTTATATTCTTTAAATATACACATTACAGCAGTGATGTATTTAGTTTAATGTGGGAGGATATAATTATCTGTTTGTTCACTCTAATGAGTTGTGTGTGTGTGTGTGGTGTGTCTCGTGTGTGTCTCGTGTGTGTGGTGGTGTGTGTTTAGAGGGCTGAGCCTCAAAGCTGGTGAGTGTGATGTCCCCAGTCAGCCCTTCCTGGAGTGGCTCTGCCTCAAAGTGCTGGGAGCCGCCCAGCTGATGAGCTGCACGTTGAATCGCTGCAGCAGAGCGTTCTCGTATCCTTTCTGTTCACAGACACGAGGAGTCATCTGACAGAGATCTGATATTTCTGATTGTCTGATTTAAATCTGATAGTCTTGATTTTACCTCATGATGTTGGCCTTAACAGTAGATTTTCTTCAGACTCACGAAGCAGCAGATGAAGTGGGAGGAGTTTGTCATCTTGAATGTGGTGATAACCAGCATGCTGAGTCGCCTCTGGTGAGTCCTCTTCCTCACAACGCTGGAAGATGCAGAATTAAAATCTGTTTTGAATTGTATGATTTGTGTAGGAGCTAGCCTGTTAGTTAGCCACTGGCATGTCTTTATTTGTCTTTTTATTTCTTCTGTGCATAAATGTGAACAATATCCATCTTTTGTTCCATTAAAGACCAAACATTCAGCTTACAGCACCGCAGCGATCAAAAACCTTTTGCCTTCTCAGTTCAAACAACTGACAACAGCAGTGACCCTCCTACCTTTACACCGGAGCGTGAATGATAGTGTTACAGCGACACCCAGTGTTCAAACACTGAATTACAAATTCATCTCTGGAGCATTTCAACAACATACAGTTTGTGTTTGTCTAATTTAGGGCTGTGCAATTTATCGAAATTTTATCTGAATCACAATATGACTTTCAGCAATTTTCAATATCGTAACTATAATATCAGTCTAAATAATCACAATCAGATATTTTTCAAAGTCTAAACCTGACTGCCTTTGTGCTCATCAGGGTGATTTGCCGTGGGATCCTGCTCAGCCTGTCGACTCTGTACCAGCAGCTCCTGAAGCTCCTCAGAGAGGCAGCCAACGCTCAGCCCATGCCCTTCCTCACAGACTTCTCCCTGCCAGCAGATATGGCTCAGTTCCTGGGTCCCTCTGATACGTTCTTAGTGACCAAACAGTCGGCATGTGTTTCCCACACCAGAGAACACAAAGAGAAGCAGCAGAGCAGGAAGAAGTCTTCTGTTAAAGTGAAGAACCAGGGACAGAAGAGGAAGATGAAAGAAGACCTGGGTGTTGCTATTGAAAGAAGTGTGGAGCTTTTTCATTTTTCTTCCCTTCATCATTGGTCAATACAGCACCTGGAGAACTGGTGCAGCTGCAAAATGCTTCCATACCTCTAACCTGTGTCTGAGCCTTTGTTGAACTGATGAGAAAATGCTGCAGTATGAGTAGTAGGGATGTCACAATACCAACAGTTGCACCAGTAAGAGAAAGACCATCATTCTTGATTCCTGATTTGATACCACAGTTAATAAAGATCACCTGTTGTTATTTGTCTGAAACCTGCAGCTCAGGAGCCACATGAAGCTCTGTAGCTGCTGTCCAGTGGCTCCCTGTGACTTTGGCAAAAAATTAGATGGAAATGAATAATGGTTTTACGTTTTAATTTTCATTTATCATTGTTGCAGGTCTGTGTAAAAGTTGAGACAACTCAAAATTTCAAGGCAACGTACTGCAATAGATTTTTGAGATTAAGTCTTAAGTTTTGTTTAGATAATTTACTTTACTTCTTTACTTAAACTTCTTTGAGCTTTTGAAAACTCAAAAATGGTATTAAAAAATATAGTAAATTCATTCAAAAGTTATTATTTCTTCTCTTTTTTTCAGGCATAGTTTCTGACGCTGGCCTGAAGCCTTTTCTCAAAGTTTTCAGGAACCATACAGAGGTATGTGAGCAGAGCAGATGAAACATTTCTCCATTCACGTATTCCTAATTGTGTTGTCACCTAATAATCTTATCTAATGATTACATCCTTTTGGTATCTAAGGGCAAATCTTTCCCACAGAAAACACACAAGGCTAACAAGAAACAAAAGTTCAAGAAACAAAAGTTCAAGAAACAAATTAGGGAGGCGACAACGTTCACAGACATGGTGACTCGTCTAGAAGGAATGATCCAGTGGTGCAAATCTCAGAGGATGGAAAAGGAAAAACGCCTCTTAACCTTCCTGCATTTAAAGTGTCAAAGGATGAAATGCTTAGAGGCAGCAGGATACAAGTAAGAGCAACACTGTTTACACTCAGTGGCCACTTTATTAGGTACAGCTGTGTAATCTAATGCAATTCAATTTATTTAAGTTTATAATTTTCAGTTTTAGGTGACTTTTTCTTAATGTACTTGCACAGATGCACCAAATAAAATAGTCATTATGTGGAGGGTTGTTGAAGTAAAAATACTGACATCTCAGCCTGTGAGCACAGTTGGTACTAATATTAATTGTGCATGTATGATTGGTCGTCCTCAACAGTCTCCAGAGGAAGTTTGAAGACCTTCAGACAAGCAGCTTTCTGGGCTTCATCTCCTCAGGAGTCGGTGCCGAGAACCTGTTGGTCCTCTGCCGCGATGAGGGGAAATGATCACCAGAGAACTCGTTTTCATTCGCTCAGGAGCAGATTTAAGTCTGCGGCGATGAGAGCTGGTGTCAAAAAGAAACAGGCGAAGAGACAAAGGAAGAGGACAGAGTCATCAGTGTCTGGACTGTCGTGGAACAACCAAAGAAACAGGAGTGCACACACGGTGACACCTCAGACCACCAACTCTGATGGCCACGATGACATCGATGACATATTCGCCTCTGTAGGTTTGTGACACTCTGGAATGAGACACATCCAAGGAAACAAATGACTCATCTCAGCCTACATCTGTCTGTTTTAAAAGGAAAGTTAATGAAATTTCATTTGTAATAAAAACTGATGACACTATCAAAGTTCGAAGCAGCAGCAGCTGATTACACAGTCTACTAATGTATTTGACACCAAGCTGAAAAAGTCTTGTTTTACTGCCCTCCTCTGCTCTAAAGTGTTGAGTCTGTTGTTGCACCTCTGACCACACAAACATCACAACAAGGATCTCAGCATGTTCTAACTTAAAGACTACAATAACGCTACAATTGTAAGAAAAGATTGTAATTGGTGGGAAGTTACTTTTAAAGCAGAAAACTAACTTAAAAGTGATGATTTTCTTTTTTTAAATATTATTTTTAGCCTTTGTTGGATAGGACAGTTTTGAGGCAGACAGGAAAGACAGAGAGATGCTGTTAGTGATGAACTGAAACAGTGGGCTCATATAGTTCATTTTTCTTCTTGGATTGTGAAGAGTTTTTATGGCTGAAACTTGAGTCACAGTTTCTTATGAGATGCCATCATGGAAATAACATCTTGCTTACCATTAAACTGTTATCAGACCTTTATTTTGAAAGGGCTCAGTGCTGTGTACATTGGTAATGATAATGAACTGTATCTTTTATATTAAACTGTAACTTTATTCACTCAGTGCTGCACATCCATGTTGTTTATGTTCTTCTTCTACTTTTGCTGCGACTATCATTGCAGCCTGTATGCAGCCTGCATGGTTCACTGTAAAACATCAAGTTTTGGACATTACCAACAAAATATCACCCCACAGTTCATCACATGGCAATTCAGTCATGTATTCTGCCCTGTATAGAACACTTCTGACCCTTCCATTATTAGAGATTTGGTCATTATTAGGACCTTATATTATTTGTGTCTGGTCCACAGCAGCCTGATCAATTTCTCAAATGCCCCCGCCCATGTAAAATAACTGCCCACCCCTGAACTAAAGCGAACATTAAGTGCTTTTTGACACAGATAAACCTTCACAGCCATCATGTAAATGAATTTTGTTAGAACCATATCAGCTTCAAAAAAAAAAAGAGGACAAAAACTTTAAATGATATACTTGAAATTAGGGATGTTACGATATTGATTCCAATACCTGAACTTACAGATACAATGAATCTCATAGAACACGACTTTGCCATCCTGGGAAAAAAAAAGATGTAGAGGATGCTGCTGGGAAGCAGCAGGGTCCTGTTTCTGGATGAATAAATTACATACAATTAAAGAATCTACTTTAGACCATAAAATCTGACAAGAAACTGATTCTTACATTTGCCAACTGTAACAATATGTGGCCTATACACCAAGTTTTAATAAAACTAAAAAAAACCAAAACATTTGATTGTGGTTTGTCTTCTTGCTAGATATGGATAGGGAAAAGGAGAATTTAATATTTGACAGCCCCCTCCCCCTCACGCAGTACATGTGTTGATGGGACTGATCCAAAGAGAGACTGCTTTTATATATGAGAGTCTGACCTGAATAGTTATTTAAACTATTTTTAAAATGTGTCAGATGAGTGAGCGCCTGCTCTTTGATGAAATTAGATGAGCTTGAATTGTTCCTGAACATGAAGAGAGGCTTTAGCCCCTTTCAGACATTCACATGTCTGCTGGTTACAGAACACATGTTATTAGAGGTATTAACTGCACATCTTGTTCCACCCTCTTACGACAGCACTGCAGTATAATAACATACAATAAAATCAGTTTAATGAAGCATGAAATACTGCAGATGAGCCTATTTTAAGAAGTAAAAGCCATCCTATGTGTAAAAAGGGGATTTTGAGATGACTTTACATCCATTGAGGAAACTGAGCAGCTTGTTTCAGCTCTGGTGGTATTTCTGGCTCCACCTGGTGGATTTGATAAATGACTGCATTCAATGATTAGTTCCAGACTGCTGATTGTTCTCAGAGAATATGAAATGAATCCCTCAACCCTGTGAGAAAGCAGAGGTGTCGATCTTCTCTAGAATTGAATTTGTGCCTCTCGTATGTACAGAGAGCACGCTGGCAGGGCGGCCTCGGCTCCGGGCCTTTGAAGTCTGCTATGAGAGGTGTGCAGGCACCACGTCGACGCCGTGCAGGTGTCTGGCAGTCTGCAGCGACCGTGATTGCTCAGGAGTGGAGGCTGTGCACCAAATTAGAAGATAAAGGGTTAGTTTTGTTGCAGCCTGTGTTTTCACTGCCTACTTTCTTATCATCCTCTGCCAAAGAAGACACGGTCCTCCCATCTGCACAAATACAACAGTGCAGTTTTCTTCCCCCTCACTGAGCCTGACTGGCTTTGTGGTCTCACATCAGCCCACCAGCTTTATTTGTGCATATGAGCCTGCAGATTCCTGATTCCTGCGCTTTCTGGGTTTCAACTAAACCTGTTAGTCAAGGTCAGTTTCTGCACTCACCTGGAGTGAAGGAGGTCTTTGCACTCTGCAGGGGCACACAGGTAGTCAACATTATTTTGTTGCCTGCCTGAAGTTGGAGTGATTGTGCAAATGCTGTCAGTGTTCAGATATTTACACTTGATGGGGGGTACAATTTGATGGCCACAAAGGGGGTAATACACACCTGTGAAACCCTTTAACTTGTCTCATTTCAGGACATTTTTACTTCACAGTGTTCACAGTTCACAGTGCAGTTTTTTCCCCAGTAGAAGTAAAAGCACCAGTATAAAAATTTATCTTCAAAATGATCGGCAGCAGCAGCAGCTCAGTCTGTAAGGACTTGGCTTGGGAAATGAGGGATTGCTGATTTAAGTCCAGCATGGACCAAAGTACAGGATGTGCACTGGTAACCAGAGAGGTGCTAGTTCACCTCCTGGGTACTGCTGAGGTGCAGCATCTGCAGCCCCCTCACTTTGACACCTGTACGATCTGCGTCTATAGGACCTGTTTGTGCATGTGTGTGTATTTCAGGGCCTGTGTAAAAGGAAAAAAGAAATTTCCCCGAGGGATTAATAAAGTATGAGGGAAAGAAAAAAACAAAACAAGGCCGCTGTAAAAAACAAAATTGAAGTTGAGAGAATGGGGAAAAAATTCAAGGCAACTAACTTAAACTGCTCACAACAAAATCTGTGGATTATCTTGAGTGCTGACTCATGATTTCTGGAGACGCAGCGGCTTTTTGGTGCTTTGAGCACCACAAGCCGAGTGCCATCTAGTCCCATTATATTTGAGAAAAACCAAAACTATCTGGATGAATAAAAAGCACTACAGTCCAGAGGAAAAATGTGATTTTGGTGTGAACTGTCCCTTTAAATTTAACTTGTTGAAACCCTGTAATATCATATAAACACTTTGTTCCACATGGTTGGGTTCAGTGCTTGAACTGTACATGTTTTTGTTGGAAATGGGAGGTTCTCTGGAGGATTCTGCGTATGCATCAGTTATGGCCGGTGGGCATAATGTGACCTAAAACAGCAGAAGGAATATAAAGGTCTGCACTCCCAATATGCTGCACTTCAATTTATTTCCCTGCCACCTTAATAGCAGCAGGGGAACAAAAACACGTTTCAGGTCTCAGCTTTCTCTGGTGCAGCACAAAGGGATTCTCAGCACTTATACTTAGAGGTGTATTAAATCAATCACATCATTACCTCCACAGAGACGAAAATACAGGCTAGTAGAGCTGTAGAGGCCAACCCGGTGCATCAAGCTCTTGTTTGTTCATTTATTACTCTGCCTGGTCCCCAGTAGATCAGTGATGTAAAGCAGAAAATTGTACCAAGGCCAAGAATAAAGTAGGAAAACAAGTAGAGACAATGTGCAATGTCAAAATCCTCATTAAGGCCAGAGGGGGACACTGAATATAGACAGAGCATCCATTTTATTTTTGTAGTGTCTCCGCCTTGTCCATTGAGGCTTTCAATCCAACTGCAGTCAAAGTGTTTCAATAAGTAATTTAATATCTTGTCTACATAATGAAGTTTTATAACTAGATTCAGGAACAGGACCACACCAGTCTCTCCCAAACTCTGTCACCAAGACCCCACTCTCATTTTTCTGCAGGCAGCTCAGTGATCGGCACGGTGGCCCCTCAACAAGAAGGTCCCAGGATCAACCCAATGAACCTTCCAGGTTCCCTTCATCCGTCTGGAGCCACAAATATTAATCAGAATCAGAATCAGAATCAGAAATACTTTATTGATCCCCGGGGGGAAAGTTGTTGGTGTTGCAGTTGTACCCACTTAAGAAAGACTAGAATATAAGTAAAAGTATATATATAACATATAGAAATATAAATATAGAAATCAAGATTGAAATATTATGTAGAGATAAAACTTTAAGAAACAAAAATAAAATATTAAAAATTAAAAATTAAAAATATGTACAGCATATTATAATAAACTATTAATAAATATTAAATTCTTCTTTTCCCTGAAGACTGTTTTGGGTCCATATCGAGCTCACGGAGACACAAGCGGACGAACCACAATCAAAACTGACGGGACAAGTCACTGTGTCACAGACGTATAGACTATGCCACACATTTTAGTTGACAAAATATTAACACTTGGCAACAGTTGACAAACGTAGGAATCACTTTACACTGTGTCAGAACGCTTATGTTTTGAAATAAACTTGTAGTTTTGCTGACCTATGATCTTTAGCTGAGAGAATTTACTATTCACTTTCTTTAGATAAACTTGAATTTTGGAATTTTAGAAACTCAAAAAAAAAATGTTTTTCCAAAATTTGGTAACAGTGATCTGTGAACCTGAAAATTAAAGGGGCTTTAATTGAAAATATTTAAATTTTGACCATCATTCTCTTTCACTTGAATGAATTTAATCTATACTTTTTAAATACAATATTCTGAGGTTTCTTAAAGTCAAAGATTCAAGTTTACCTAAAGAGGAAAGTAACTTATCTCAACTAAAGGTTAGTAGTTGGTAAAACTTTTTCAAAACTTCAGAGATTGAGTTGGGCTCAAAACCAAAATTTTTTGCAGTATGTTGTCTTGAAATTTTGAGTTTTTTCAACTTGTTCATAGACCAGCAACAATGAAACATGAAAATGTTAATATAATCCATATACATTTTTTTTCAAAGTGACAGTGAGCCATGGAGAGCAGAAAAAAAATCACATGGTTGCAGACCCCCGACATTGTGTAACACATACTTAAGTATGAATAAATGTACAGACTTAAAAATATACTTATAAAAGTACAAGTACCCCCCAAGAAACTGCTTAATTACAGTAACTTGAGTATTTGTAAATAGTTACTTCCACCCCTGGTATACTCATACTGTAACAGAAGCTCTCCCTCATTCACAGTGTGAAAATTATGGAAAAACTGTAACATCTGTTTCTCTGTCTTTGCTTTTCCAAAGTCTCTTTGCTCCATTTTGCTCTTTTTTGTTTTTGTATATTTTACTTGAGCCTTTTCTTTCATATATCTTTTTCTGATTATCAGATATGACTCCTCTGTTGTTTCCTGTTTATATTCAGTTGCTACAATATCTTTTCCATCACTGATGTTTAATTTTTGTCTTCGGCTTATATTCCTGCATATTCCAACATAGACTGTGCTCCTCCATGTATAATTAGGAGGGACTTTTTTTTGTATTCACACTGGAAAGAAATCAAACATACATTCTTTAATAACATATTTCATCAGGAGCGTGGTTTGTGCTTTTTTAATGTCTGTGCCCAATAATATATGTGAGAAAATCCTCTAGTGGCCTTCATCAGCGCCTGGAGGGCTGAGACCTGAGTCAAACTGGATGTATGCGCTCTATATGTGCTGTATTCCCCTGCTGTAATTAATTAGGTGAGAAAATAAAGTAGAGAAAAGCATTGTGGGAGTGCACAGACCTTTATATTTTTCATGTTTGATGGCATCTGTGCTAAGAAAACCTGTTGGGAGAACATAGTGACAAGGTTTTATTCAGCTCTATAAATATGACTTCAAAAAAGCCCCCAGTTGCACCGTTACCATCCATCCGTTTACAGATGTGCTTTATACTCACTTATTCTCATTCAGGGTCATGGAGGGCGCTATAACTGCACTGCAATAAAAAAAAATCACACTGCCTTCAGTGTTGCACATTGAAGACTACATGAGCTTTACTAAGTTATATTTTAAATATAGATTTTAACAGGACTTCTATCAGTATAATCATAAAAGTGTCTTTGGCCTCTTAGTCGTCTTTGCAGCTACGATTTAAGGCAAAAAGAAAATCTGAGTTGAATATTATATCTTGTCAAAAAATGAGCTGGGGCAAAGTCAAGTCCATTTTTTTTATAACCCATTATCAAAAATCACAGTTTGCCTCGAGAGCTTTACAATCTGTACAATGTGTGACACCTCCTGTCCTGTAGAGCCTCAAAAGAGTCAGAACCCCCCCCCCAAAAAAACCTTTAACAGGGAAAAAACCTTTTCTTCCAATATGATTTCTCAAAATAACAACTTATTATCTCAAAATAATTATTTAATGTTTAAAAATACTGAGTTAGTATCTAAAAATAATGAAAACATTTTCTCAAAATAGTGGCTAATTAATATGTCACTTTTTTGAGAATTTTGAGATTACTCAATATTTTGAAATACTAAGTCACTGTTTTGAGATAATGAGTCATTATTTTAAGAAAGATTGACATTAGAATGACTTACAGGAAGTACTAATTTATTATTTTGAGATACTAACTCAATATTTTAAAATAGAAATTATCATTTTAAGACACTAAATTATTATTTTGAAATGCTGAAGAATTATTTAGAAATACTAAGGGATTATTTTGACATAAGTCATTATTTATCACATATTTCTTTTGAGATAATAGTTGTTATTGACTATAGATATAGGTTATCCTGGCCATTCAAATTAAAACAAAAATCTGAATATTGCACACCTTTTAGGATGACAACTTTGTCAACACGCTCCAGCTGTAACTGACTTCTGAGGTCCCTGCTGATGGAAGCTCATCAATTATAATAATCATAATAATTATTTATTTAAATTCAAGGTGAAACACAGCTGCAAGTCCCTTAAACTGATCAATTCCAAATGTGCCAAAGATCTCTACAGACTAAATGGAAATGAATGAATGTTTAAACTGCTCAGTCAATCCTTATGTATGTTTTTTGGTTTATATTACATTTAATGATGCTTAATTGATGGTTATTTTACATTTTTATATATACCTATACTTATATACTTACACTTATTTTATTTTTATTTTTTTTGTTGTCTTATGTGTTTTGTCTCTTGTTTCTTGTGCTGTCTGTCTGTCCATGATGATTTGTTCTTGATTTGTCTTTGGTATGTTTGCACAAAAAAAAACAATAATAAAATAAAGACTAAAATAAAAATAAGAAATAAGAAATAAAAAATAATCGGTGACTGTCCACGCTCAATGAGGGACGGTGTATTGCGTCACATCCTGTCATCGTGTTAGTACTTCCGGAAGGTGGGGCTTTTGTTGCAGGAGCGGTTTGTATTTGGAGAACCGAAATGTTCTATTAATGCAGTCATCAAGATAACATCCACCGAGGCTGAAACAGGATCATCCTGCTCAGGTGAGTCTTCAGGAACATCACATTAACGTCCGTTAACGGACCGTTAGACTTTAATAAAGCAGCACACCTGGTTTATTAAAGGAGGAGCAGCGGACCCTCACAGAGTCACGAGGACTTCATCTCACTGCTTTAATGTCTGACATGCTGTCTTCTGTCTGTGAGTCAAACGGCGCTTATATTAGACGTCATGTCGGTAATAACCGCTGCGCTCTGATGTTTAACGTTACTGACGTGACAAAATGAGCAGTAATCTGTGTGTTACATCCTGTTCAGAGAGAGATGAACAGACGTGTTGTAATGTGGTCAAGTTGTGCTGCTGCTGTTTGTGTTGATGATCAGCTGCCGTTAGACGCTAACGTTAGCGTTAGCTTACACAGCTAGTGTAAACTCAAGAGTTAGCTTAGTCAGCAGAGTTTACTTAAATGTTGGACATGTTTGCTTTAAGTTGAGTTGTGTGTATATCGGTTGTAATGAACTGTTGTAACATTCCGGTCCAGAATTACTCAGACTTGACTGCTGAAAGTTTCCCTCTGAGGAGAGGACACACCCAGTCTGATCATGGTGTCTTCAGCTGGTCTGACTCTGTGCTCTGTGACTCTGTGAGCAGAGACCCTGTAACACAGTGTTTCCACCTGAGGAGAGGACACACCCAGTCTGATCATGGTGTCTTCAGCTGTTGACTCTGTCTGTGAGCAGAGACCCTGTAACAGTGTTTCCACCTGAGGAGAGGACACACCCAGTCTGATCATGGTGTCTTCAGTTAGTGTGAACTTTTTGAGCAGAGACCCTGTAACACAGTGTTTCCACCTGAGGAGAGGACACACCCAGTCTGATCATGGTGTCTTCAGCTGGTCTGTCTGTGAGCAGAGACCCTGTAACACAGTGTTTCCCTCTGAGGAGAGGACACACCCAGTCTGATCATGGTGTCTTCAGCTGGTGTGCTGTGAGCAGAGACCCTGTAACACAGTGTTTCCCTCTGAGGAGAGGACACACCCAGTCTGATCATGGTGTCTTCAGCTGGTGTGACTGTGAGCAGAGACCCTGTAACAGAGTGTTTCCACCTGAGGAGAGGACACACCCAGTCTGATCATGGTGTCTTCAGTTAGTGTAACTCTGTCTGTGAGCAGAGACCCTGTAACAGAGTGTTTCCACCTGAGGAGACGACACACCCAGTCTGATCATGGTGTCTTCAGCTGGTCTGACTGTGAGCAGAGACCCTGTAACACAGTGTTTCCACCTGAGGAGAGGACACACCCAGTCTGGTCATGGTGTCTTCAGCTGGTGTGACTCTGTGACTCTGTGAGCAGAGACCCTGTAACAGAGTGTTTCCACCTGCACTGTGACATTCACTGCTGTCTGGTCTGATGTGCTCCTTAACACACAGTTTGATTCTGTGTCCAATCAAATCACAGAGTTAAGTCTCTTATTTTGAAGGGTGTATTGACACTTTGTTGGCAGTTAAGAAACTCACACAAAGGTCAAAATAATGAGGCGGCACAATTTGGTAAAAATGTCATATTGTGATTATTTTGACTGAAATTGCGGTATGCAATACTATTAGTGGAAATGATCAGTTATGCATCACAATTTTGATATTAATTGAAAAAAAAAAGTTAAAATTCTGATGATGTGATATTTATTGAGGTCTGAACCAAACAAACATGTTTTCTTTCATCTGCAGATTTTTTAGGTCAGATCATCTCTGCAGCACTTTTCCTTTTTAAAAAAAATGCTTTGGTTCTGGTTCTTCGACTTTGATATTGCACTTGGCCATATTGTGATTTTATTGAAACTGATTAATTGTTCAGCCTTATAAAATAGTATTTTTTTAAGGCTGGGGTAATTTATAGGGATGCCAATAATAAATTATTAATTGATTAATCACCATTAAGAATCTTAAGGTGTGAATCAATAATAAGTGTTTTGTGTATCTCTGGAGCTCACAGGGTTTCTTATGATTCGTTTCTGATCTGCCTTGTTACTTTAGAAATGACAGTAGCTGCACCCATTTTGACATTTGTTGGTCAAGTACAGGCCAACAAGAACTTTATTTTTTTAATTATTCTTTTTGTTAAAATTATATGTGCTTTATAGACGTATGTGCTGCTGATCAAATATCATTTAAACTAAGGAAAAGAGCATGTGTTTTATATAGGGGTTGGAATCTCTTTCCTCCTGTCAATTTGATTCTAAGGGCAACAATGTGATTATAAGTTCAAAGTTCAAATTCAAAGTGTTTATTGTCATGTGCACCCGTGTTCTCTGTACAGTGAAATTCTTGCTTTGCCTTCCACTCTGAATGCCACTGAACAATGAGCAAAATATAAAAGGGGAAAAAATATAATGTATAAAAAATTAGCATTATAAAATATAAAAATACAAGAAACATAAATAAAGATATCAGGAGAAGATGAGAGAAGTAACTTAAATAAGTAACTGAGAAACACTATGTACAATAGCAAAATAAAGTACCAAAAATACACGTTATATACAAATGTCCAATATACAATAACCGGAATCAGAAACTGTGTATGATTATCAATACGTCGACAACTGCAACTAATGATTATTTTCATCATCAGTTGATCTGTTGATTTTTTTTTGTTTTTTTGTCGTTTGGTCTATAAAATGTGAGAAAATGGTAAAAATATAGATCAGTGTTTCCCAAAGCCCAAGATGACATCCTCAAATGGTAGTTTTTTTTTGTCTACAACCTGAAGTTATTCAGTTTAATGTCATGTAGGACTGAAGAAACCAGAAAATACTCACATTTAAGAGGCTGGAATCAGAGAATTTTGACTTTATTTCTTAAAAAAATACTCAAATCGATTATTAAAATAGTTGGTGATTTATTTAATAATGGATTAATTGTTGCAGCTCTAATCAAAACCTTAGGCTTTTAAGCCTGGGGGTTCTGGTCCAATTTCATAATCTTATTAATCTGCAGTTGCTCGCGCTCACCAAAACTCAAGAAGCAGCCGAGTTTAGAACGTAAATATGAAACTGTTACATTTCACCATCCAACTTGTTCAGACATCAGGAACATACAGACAGTTTTACAAAATAGTTACCATCATAATGTTGACTTGTTAACTTTTCTTCAATGATTCATGATCTTTTAAGTGAGAATCTCGATGCATCTAAGAATCTGGTTATTTCTGCCACCCCTGGTTTTGTATCTTATTATTATTTTTAGTTGTATCCATTGTTAACTGTTAAACTATCAGTTAAGGAAATTTCACAAAATTTGCAACCCTTGCAACTTAGTTCAGAACAAGAAGAGAACCTTTTGTGTATATACAGTGTCAGGGTGCTGAATAACTGACACGTCTGTAGTGCTGAGCAGAAACTGTTTTGTTTACTGATGCTTTAATTTGCTGATGGGTGTGACGTTTTCAGCTCTTATCAGTCTGTTTTGTTTGCAGACAAGTTTAGGGGATTGAGGATAATGTTTGCAAAGCAACACACCCTTATTCCATCTCATTAATAATACCAACTCCTCCTTTGGTATCAGGGGAAAGTGACAAATATAATTCTTCATCCAGATTCACGTGTCTCGAGGGTGAATGAGGCCCAGTTTAAATAACCTAAAAAACCCTTAAAGTGGCAGATTTCTTTTCGCCAGAGCCTCCTTTACTGAATAAAAGCAGGATTTTGTGGTTCAGAAATGCATTAGGGATGCGCTTCACTACAGATTTGTCCACTTAATTATTCGATAATTGCTGTGAAAGAATAATTGATCACTTGGTCAGTGTTTGTTGGCTTTTATCTGATGGCTATGCTGTAAGCTAACCCCTCAGGCAATATTACCCAGCTGACACATTTCACAGCACAGAGACAAAAGCTTTGAGGGTTGAAAGAAAGTAGAAAAGACTCCTCCAGCATTAAATCAGCTGTCAGCATACACATGGCGGATAGAAGAATCACAGCCACTCTTACCTCTTCCAATGCTCAGAGAGGCATTCTGTACTACAAACACTAACTTTTTATAGAATTATTGCACCAGAAATCTTCTCTGTCCACCAGAGAGTGCGTCTCTGTGCAACAGGAAGTGCCTGTGGTTTACTTCTTGGTTATTCTCTTGTCTTGTGTCAGGGTGCTTTCACACCTAGAAGTCCGGATCATGGTTCTTTTTTTTTTTGACAGTTTACATTTGGTCCAGTTAGTTTTGCTTTCACATTGCACTTATCCAAGCAGACTACAGACCTTGAAATGTCATACCTGCCTATGTCCTGTCATCATCTCGTCTGACGTCAGCGTGTTTACAGTTCAGCAGGTAGCCTGACTTTAGGCTCATCCAGCTCTGATGATATCCTGTCACAATTTCCTGTAATTGGTCTGAAATAGGGCTGCATAACGTTGAAGTGTTATTGAAATCGCAGTATGGCTTTCTGCAATCTTCAAATCGCAGGAGGTAGCAATATTTGTTAATGGCAAAATGTGTCAAAAGACTTTTAAAGAAATGAATGTAGTGAAGCAGAGATGTCCAGTCCTACACATCAGACTCTACAGACTTTAAAAAAAAATCTTCACTTGGTACAGATTCCTGCAAAAAAATCACACCATTGTCATTTTAACATTTTTCAATCAAAACAAGAATAATTGTGTAAAAATTATCATTGGCAATAATATCACAAATCATATCACCATTGCAATATCAGTCAAACTAATCACAATTAGATATTTCTTCAAAATCGTTCAGCCCTCGTCCAAAAGTTTGAACCATCCAAAAAATGTTTTCACACCAGAAACAAACTGAACTGTGGTTCAGAAAAGACTCCTCCAGACAAAACAAGGTAGGAGTGAAAAGTCCTATTAGGTTTGTAAAGATACAGCATTGAAACCACTGATCCGCTAGCGCGCTGAAAACCAACTGATTACCAACAAGTTTGAATTAATCAGAAGTGAAGTTAACCGTGAATCTCTGACTACACTCTCAGTAGCCAATGAGAGCTGAGCACTACTTCTGCATCCAAGACTCACTGCAAGTTGTTAGATTAATGATATTATTCACTGCGACATACACATGGAGGTTCATTAGTCACATCTTAATGACACTGCCTGCTGATCACTAATGCATGAGACCACTGTGTTGCTCTGTAAAACATACAAACCATGTTCAGTTCAGAACAGTGTGTAAACACAATTAGCAGCCAGCCAAAAGTCTTGGAGGATAATGTGAGTTTTAGTGAGATCTCATATTCTTAAGTTGATTGTTATTGTGTAGTGTGCTGCACAAAACAGCCAGATCAGTGAAAATAGCTGTTTTGTGTGTGTGTGTGTGTGTGTGTGTCTGTGTCTGTCTGTCTGTGTGTCTGTGTCTGTCTGTTGTGTCTGTCTGTGTGTCTGTGTGTGAGTGTGAGTGAGTGAGGTGAGGTCTCCCATCATTCCAAGCCTGAACTCTCATCTTGTGCGTCCCCAGGTTGAGCTTGTTGGAGGGTTAAACCCGTGAGTTAAGTTCAGTGTTGCTGAATGTGACAGTTGACGCGTCTTGAATGACATGCAGTCACCGTCCTCGTAAACAACTCATGAGCACAATGCTGGTTACAGCACAATCAGAGTGTGTTCAGGGAAACCATTTCAGGGATTGTTTGGCAGTCTTGTACAGCTCCACCAGAATCCTCCAGGTTTTTAATATCTGTTTGTAAAAATTTGTTGTGGAACTATTAATGGCTGATATCGTCCAAGTGTTTTTGCTACAGTAACATATAATTACCTCTTTTAGAAAATGCTGTTTCAGACTTTTCAGGAAAATGCCTGAAACAACATTTAGACCATCACAAGCAGTGAAAACTCTCCAGTGAAATTCAAACTACTGAAATGGGTCAGTGCCTTGATGGCATTGATTAATGTTAGCAACACTGAAGTTGCTTAGGCTAATGCAAACATCAACACAGCTGGAGGCGGCGTGCTTATCTGGCGACACCCGGAGCTGCTCAGTGTCCTCGTGGATCCATACTGCTCACTGATGTTTTACAGTCTACATATATCTGTATTTTTTTTTTACTTTTATTGCATGCCTGTCGATCCTAGGAGAGGGATCCCTCTTCTGTTTTCTTCCTTTTTTACCTCTTAAAAGGTCCTCATCTCAATCAAGGGTCTGAAAACAGAGGGTATTGTATGTTGTACAGATTTTAAAGCTACTTGAGACAAATAGTAATCTGAATTGATTTGACTGGATTGTGATAAATTCGGGCAAAAAAAGCAGTTTTCTGCGTAGCTGTAGCTCCACTACAAGCAAATGACTTCAGAGATGGAGACAGGGTTTGTGAATAAGATTGAATTGACCCTTCATTCCTCCTCTTTCTCCATCAAGATTGTCTGGATGTTCATCTTTGTAGTTTCAACCACATTCTTCTTCTTCACTTTAATATTTTTCTTAACACTAAGCCCTCTCGTTCTTTCATGACAAGTATTTTCTGCAGGACTTCATTCCTCTCATTTTGGACTTAACCTGGCTGGCTCATATCAAAGGGCTCCATCTGCTGCTCTGATCAGTTTTTCATTTTCTGATGAGGTTCCCAAATGACCTGGCTTCTTGGTGTGTAATAGCACCAGAGTCAGAAAACCATCTGCTAATGATGTTGGCAGTGGAAGTGGAGGGAAAGGGCAGAAAGACCGGTGTAAGGCTTTTTTTTACGGGACTTGGAAAGTGAGTGATCATGTGCCGGAGATGGGGATGTAGATAAGTGCATACCTGACTGTCATAAACTGTCTGCTTTCTGTCAGCAAGGAGGAAGAAGGTTTACAGGACGTTTATATACTTTGTGTGAATGTCAGTTAAATATTATATAAACCGTACTGTGTAATTAAAAACTGTTGCCCATGTGACCACAGCAGAACATTAACTGGAGCCTGGAGTACGGCTGGGCGACGTAGCTGGAAAAACTACCTCGATAGTGAAGTTTCAGATCAGTCGATATCGATAATTATTGATCATACAGGTCGTGACTGACAACATGCTGTGTGCTCACAGGGTGGAAGCGCCTGAGGTGATAAATTGAGTAGGGCTGCAATGATTAAGCAAATAACCAATGATTAATTGATTAAATTAATTGCCTACTAATTTGATAATTGATCAATCGGTTTGAGTCATTTTTTAAGACTAAAATTCTCTGATTCTGATACTTTTTCTTAAATGTGAATTTTTGGGAAACTCTGATTTTCTGCCATTTTATAGACCAAACAACTAATCAATTAATCAAGAAAATGATTGACAGATTAACTGATAATGAAAATAATCATCACAGGAAAGATGTATGTCCCTGTGCTCCACATGACAAGATTGTGACAGGATTAATTAACCAGTTAATAAAATAATCAATAGACAATGAAAATAATTGATAGTTGCGCCCCTAAAATTAGGTTTATTTTATTATTGCTGGTGATATAGACAAAGTCAGGTATCAAAAAAACATTATTGCAGCAATAATGTGGATATGACGACTGGTGCTTTTACAGAATAATAACAACAGGGCTGCACATTTTGTGCATTTTCCTTAACTGATGTGGAAAATGTTACATTTTTAACAGCAATTAATAATTAATTATTGACATCCCTAATTAGCATAGTGAGGTTTTTGATAAATAATCATCAGCAGTGTGGATATAATGACTTGGTGACTAAAGAGAAAAAACAGAGCAGCTACAATAGTCTGATTAGTTCAGAAAAAAACATCATTTAACTGTAATGCAGCTTTTAAAAAAAGGAAAAAACAACACTTATGACACAATATAATACATAAAAAAGACGATATTATATATAATATATAAAATATATAATATTGATATATTGCCCAGCCCTGCCTGTACTGTACTGTGTAAACGGATTCTGTTCATCCAGCAAACATCCAACAGTGATCTGACAAAATATTATGCTAGAATATACACCTTATTAGAGACGTACATGGGAGAATTATGTTTCCCTCTTGTTTACTTCTTACTTATGAAATAACAAAATAGTTTAAAATATAACATAAATAAGAAAAATGAAATCCTGTCGTCTTTGATACCATATGTACTGCTCTCTGTAAATACATTTTCAGCCAGTTCCGTTCCAGGACGTGAATCAAACAAGCTTTTTTTTTCCTCTTACAGAGGAATGAATTACTGTGAGGGGAGGGTGTTTTTTCACCCCCCCAAGGCAGCCAATTTGACAAGCTGCCACACATACAGTAGATGTGATTGCTGTGCATGAGGGACCAATTATGAAAAGCAGCCCATCCTGTTTCTTACAACGAAGAGGAACAACTTATGCAAATATTTGTTAGCAGAACATTATGATAATTCAACTTTTTTGATGCACCAGTTCCCCTTAACCCACTGCTGCCGTTCTGTTGTTCTGTGGCCGGGAGCCTGTTTTCTTTAGTTAGGTTGTTGCTGAGGTTTTAGGCTGTTTGGCTCTTTATAAGATGTAACTGTGTGTTACAGACACTAGAGCCACTAATGTACGGTACATCAGGTACACCATGAGGGCACAAGAACTGAGCTGTGTGTCTGTCAGTGTTAAAACAGGACAAAAGATGAGCAGTAGTCTCAGCAGTGTTCAGTTAATCAACTTGTCTGTAGGGCTGAACGATTTTGAAAAAATAAAAACCACTTGTGATTATTTTGACTGATATTGCAATTGTGATATGACTTGTTATATCAGAAGTAATGATAATGTTCACATCATTGTTCTTATTTTAAAAATGACTATTTTTTTGGCAGGAATCTGTAGAATCTGGTGTGTAGGACAGGACGTCTCTGCCTCACCACATTCATTCATTTAAATGTTTTTTGACACATTTTGCCTTTAAGAAATATCACACCTCCTGTGATTTGAGAATTGCAGAAATCCATATTGTGATTTCGATAACATTTCGACTAACTGTGCAGCCCCAGTTGTCTGAGTTCCATCTAGTTCCATTATATTTAAGTGAAGGAACGCAGCTCTACAGCCAATAGCTCCAAAACTTGTATATTTATATGAATGTATATTTAATTTTGGGGTGAACTGACCCTTTAACATGAGTTTGCCACATATGTCATGCAGTGTATCATAAGATTTGAGTGTGTACAGAGCAGTGATTCCCAAAGTCTGGGTCGTGACCCACAGGTGGGTCATCTTTGATCCGACATCTTTAATAAAGTGTTTAAAATGTGCCTGTGTTTTACTGATGAGAGGGAAAAAAGAGCGAAATAAAATTTTTTTTATTCTCATTTTTCTAAAATGTCCTACACTGTAAAAATGAAAAAGTTGAGAAAACTGAAAGTTTCAATAGCCCAACTCAAACTGTGAAAAAAATTTTATCATCTAATAAGTTTCATTGAGATAATTTACTTTCCGTCTTTAGATAAACTAGAATCATTTCAGGCCCGCAGCCCTTCACTCAGCCTCTGTTTCCTCCACTCTGCTCCACAGCTGATCTACCACTGACACTCGTGTGCACTCTGAATGTTCTCTGTAACCTTCCAGACAAAGCCATAATTACCCCAACATGTGGTGAGAAGGCTTTCTCAGCCCATAAATGCAGTGTTGTGTTTAAGTTGGTCAGTCAGACAGATTTCACTGAACAGTTTCTCCCCTCTCCCCCTCTCATTAATCCTGTGTCTGTGTTTAAGCTACGGAGGTATTGCTCTGCAGAACGAGGCTGACAGTCCAGACTTTTCAAAATGGTTCAGAAAGCAGTGAGGACGGAGGTTAACAGGCACCGTGAGTGATGACCGTACCCCCCCTGAGCTGTTAAGGAGAGGGATGGTTGGGGGGTTTTTAAGCTGGATTTTTCTGTGGTGCTGTCATAGTGTACAACTTCATGATCGCACCACAGGCCCCTCACATGGTGTAGGTGGTTTGTAACTGAGCTTACTGTGTCTCCTGTTTGACAAATGAAAAAATATACAGCAAGTTGGAGATAAGTGGGAGTCACTCAGCAGGAACGAATACATTTGTTAGTGAATGCGTGCTGAGATTTGAACTCTTCTTTCTATCCACCCTGAATCAGACCAGTGGAATGCTTAAGTAATGGGAAAGACATGAGTGTTTGGATAAGATCATCAGGGTCAGCTGCAGTGAAGTTAGAACGGATATCTGCTGTGTGTTATAAACTCGAGATGTTCCTGGTGACTAATTTCTCTGTCCACTAAACACAAATTTTAATTTAGACTGGTCGACACGTGTAACAGTAAGAAAACACTCAGAAAGCAGTTAACACTGAGCACAATTTATTAATTGAGAATGTTAAACAATGTCTGAAAAATACTGTGTATTAATAAGAGCCACCTGATGCTGTTAATCACAGTCTACAATCACCAAATTGTACTTTAAATGCCCCTGAAATGTGTGACACTTTTAGCTGAGCAAAACCTTTTGTTTTCTTTGTTAAAACGCTGCCAAACCGCGCTGGTTTTACGAGCTGTCATCTGTCCGACTTTGCTGATAACAACATTCGAGGTTGTGTGGGCCATCGCCAAACCAAAGCATTTCATAAATTATATAGATTTCACACATATAAATCCTTAAACAATACATTTTCACCAAAAAATTGAATTAGAGTATTAATATTTTTTAAAGTTGTTTTGGTAGGATTTGATTTGTCACAGTACCACAACATGGTGTTGTGTTTTTCTGGGGGTTATTGTTCTGACAGCTGCACTACATTTACACCTTGATGATTCTTTACAGCTGAATAAGAGAGAAAAGCTGTAGAATAGAGATGTATTTGAAAAAGCAGCCTGCTTAGTGTTGCTGATGTAGGAGGGATTGTACCACCGACAGGATTTAGCTCTCTGCTGCCCGGCCTGCTGCCCGGTTTCGTCAAAGGCTCCTCTGTGCACTCCCTGGCCGAGGGTTGTTAGTATGCACCATGGGCTGCTTTTTGAAAATTTCTTCCTTGCTGCTGTATACGATCTTTGTAAGTCGACCAGATCATCTCCTGATCTCTTGCATTGCTGGTTGCTTTATGATAAACAAACCTCAGGATCTTGAGTCCCAGTTGTGTGTGACAGAGGACCCGTTCTTACATATACCTCATGACTGAGGTGACTCATGTAGATTATGTTGTTTTTCTCCACAGTGAGCTGTGAGTCTGACTAGTTAGATAGGTAGCTGGAGCACAGGCTCAGTCCTCACTTCACATTTACTGGAGTACTAAAGAGGAAGAGGAACACAGTGGCTGTGTTTTCATGAGCCGTACAGGTGGATTCAATAAAAGGGCACACGGTTTGTTTTAGTCTTTTATCTCATGAGGCTTAAAATGTCCATTTTCCTGAGAGATGGTTTAGAAAGAATCCTGAAGAGGAGATAAACATGCTAACTAGAACCATATAGGGTTCTTCAGCTTGTCCCCATAGGAGAACCATTTTTGGTTCCTGTTAGAACTTTTTATAAAGCTTCACTTGGAAGCTTTTTCAAAGAGTTCTACTGGGAACCCAACATAAAGGGTTGTACCTAGAACCATCTGTGAAAGGTTTCAACTAGAACCCTCTCTGGAGGTTCTGTCCAGAACCTTTCTTCCTTTCTAAGGGTGCTAACAAGAATCCACCCCAGGGGTTCCACTGAGAACATTTTTATATTCCAAGGATTTCAACAATCCTAGAAGAACTCTTGACAAACCTTTTTTTCCAAAAAGGGTTCCTCAGAAGGAAATAGTTCTGGATGGAACCACAGCCCTTCAGGAAGAACCCTTTTGGAACCCTTATTTGTGAGCTTGTAGCCATTGAAATGTATAAAGAGCTACATATGTAGCAGATGTTTATTTGATAGTGGATTGATTAAGTGATCAGTCAGATTCTTAATGACCGATTAATTGATCATTGATTAATTGTTATCATCCCTGGTCGTCAGTTTGAGTGAGACCGATGATAATTTGTCCTTCAGATTTATTTACTGTCTCATTCCTTTTCCTCTTCTCTCCTGCTGCCTTTAGTAAATGAAAATCTTAAATAAAATGAACAATATGTTAAATAAAGTGAACAATCCAAGGTGATAGAGGAACGTATATGATAAAAGATCCAGATTGTTTCCTGGGTTCCATGTTTCCGTCCTTCTCTCTCTCTCATTGTTCATATTTCCTGTATTTTTCTACCTGCTCACTCCTTTACCTTCGTGTTCACCCACTCAAGTATTTGTCCATCCAAACTATTGCAATCTGTCTTTTAAATCAAAGAGAATGAAAGAGGAACGTTTTCAGTGACTCAGATGAAGAGACAGTAAGAGTTTTGATGTGCAGCTGGTGCATTAGTGAGGCAGTTGTGTGTCACTGGCAGCACAACTATCGGGGAGGATGTTTGGATGAAACAAGATTTAGTGACGGAAAAACAGGTTTTTCAAACAGGATGAATATCACGATATCATTGAGCGGAATCTCAGAATTTTCTGCCCTTCAGATGACATCACATCCTGTAACATCTGTTGGATATGAACTTAGCGTTAGTGCAACACAGCGGCGTCGGCTCAGCCCCTCCCTCTGAGGGCCGCCTCTGATGGTTTTGGTGGACTCAGCTGAGCAGTGCTGATGATGAGAGAAACAGCCACACTGAGCTAATCTCCCTCTCAGATCCTTGGAATTAGGTGGATTGTAATTGGGCCAGAAAAGCCCCTGCTTTCTCCATCAGATGGAGAAAGCCCCCCTGCCCCCCCCGTGATCTCTGGAATGCAGAGAGAGACGCTTCAGGTTTGACTGTGGCTCAGATCTCAAACTACAGGGCAATAAGAGACTAGATACCATCTTAGGTTTGGATATCATCAGCCTACATGTTGTTGTTTCTGTTTTAAAGGCTGTATTACAATGAGAGTGAAATAGTTCACTGAACTTAACAGACTGTTTTTTTTTTTTTATTTATCCTTTTTTCTGTTTTGAAAAGAGTTGTTGTTTTTAGTTTGTTGTTAGCCGATCACTGTTTAATCCCATGGGTTGAATCTGTTGACCCATCACTGGCTGTGTTCCTGACCGTATCAACCAATCAGAGACTGTGTTTCTGACTTGTCGTGTGACAGCGCTGATCCATAGATGTATTAATAGATCAATGCATTGATCTCAGCTCAATAAAGGTTAAAGAACCCCACGGTGGGCGTCACATGACGCGGTTAGGGATGAAACAATAATCGATTTCACAAGAAACCTCAATAAAATTCCTGATTAGTATTATGGTTTCATATTTAATTATTATTAAAACCGTGTTTGATCACTGCACTTTGAACAACTCATGGTAAATACTGTCCAGCATCAATCACACAGCAGCACCATGGGTTTGTTGAGTCAATAAAACATCACAAAGAACCTGTGTTTTCAAAATAAAGGTCAGTAAAATGATTGCAGTGTGTCAGTACTTTTTAAAACATTTTTAGCACATTTTAATAAAATGTTAATAATTATAACCATGATAATTTTGGTTACTATAATCGTGATATGAAATTTTCATACCCTTTCATCTCTAACCGTGGTGATGCAGTTATCATCACAGCCCGAGGATCACTGACGGATCACACAAGGAAAGAGAGCTGCACTTCTCTGAGCACGACGAGATAAAAGTATGAATGTGTTCAGATGCCAGTGATCATTTTAATGTCATTAGAAGCAGCCAAGTCAGTGATTAAAATAATTTGTAATGGAGCAGATTTTGATCAGTGCCTGATCAGTTGAAGTGTACCTTGATAAGAGTGTGGATGATTGGTGGTCATGTTCTATTTTAGGTAAATGACCCATTTGCGAGGCTTGTTGGTAGCTGCTTCTTTGGCTCCGTGTGTTTGCTGTAATCTTTTATTAGAATCTGTGTGAGTCTGGCAAACCGTGGTGCATCCATGCCAAAGTGTTAAGATGAGCAGGGTGGGAACACTGGCCTATTCTCCAAAGGGAATCTTAATGAATTCCTGTAGCTCACACTGCACTGGTGTCATCTATATTTCAGGAGCTTAGCATCCAAAGTGGCCTGTTAGATTATACCCCTCCTTCTCCATAACCCTGCATCCCCTAAAAAGGAACCCGTACCAAGCAGACCCCGGTTCTATATCTGGGTCAGGCCTAAATATTAATTCCTCTTTTGCCTTTGCCCTCCACTTTAACCCTGTCTGCGTGGTGACCTACAGCTGGTGGAAATATGGTGGAACCCCTCCCCTGAGGTCTGAACTTCCTGTGGAAAAGCTGCACTAAGCACTTTATTGTGCAAAGCATATACAGTGTGTGTATATATAAACATATACATGTTTGCCATGTTGTTTATTAACTGTGATTGGTTTATTTATAGCTCTGGGATGTGTGTGTGTGTGTGTGTGTGTGTGTAGATGCGCACAGGGAAGTAGGTTACCAGTGAATAATTTAAAAAGTGACCCCTGTGTATAAGTGCTGAGGTGTGTGTTTGTGTGTGTATGTCTGTGTGGATATCCTTCCCATGAGCCCTTTCACTGGCCTGGTTACTGATAACAAAGACAGGAAGTGCACAGGTCAGACTCCACTTCCTGGTCTGAGCGAGCGGAACCATGATGCCACTTCCTCAGCATCAGTCACACTAAAGCAAAAAAATCAGTTCTCTGAAATACAGTGATCCTTATTTTTACTCGGGCGGCAAGTAACGATTGTTTTCATCTTCGATTAATTGATTATTAATTGAATAGTGGTTTGGTCCATAAAATGTCAAACAGTGGTGACTGTTCACTGTCCAAAGCCCAAGTTGACGTCCTCAAATGTCTCATTTTGTCCAAAACACAAAGATATTCACATTTGAGCAGCTGGAAAAAAAATGCTCAAAACAATTAATCAATTATCAAAATAGTTGAGAAATAGTAGAGAATTCATTTAATAACTGATTAATTGTTGCAGCTCTAATTTTTATGATTCCTGAATTGATATTTTTAAATATATAAATAGCTAGCGTTTAGTCAGTTAGCTTGATTTACCCTTGTTGCACAAACAGAAAATATTATTGTATTATTATCTTATTATGAGAATTATCTTTACAAACAGATCAGTTTTATTTCACGTTTAACATAAAACATGTTTGCTCAGACTTTCAGACTTATTTCCTCTGATCTGAAAAAAACAAACAAACGAATAGCCGCTGACCTGCTGACTCAATCTGTTAGTCTGGCAGCTACAGCAACCTCAAAGGGTCAAAACTCAAAGTGAAAGAAAGTTTCATATGTCGAGACGTGATGTTCGTCGTGGTCTAAAAATGTGTCTTACACATGTTGGTGATTTGCCAACGTATAAAACCACATAAATCAGATTATCCTAAACTGCCAAGTTAAGGCAGTTTTTATTAATACTAAAGCTGATTTGAAGGCCTGTTGAAGCGACAATAAACGTTCCAAAAATATCAACAGTTTTAAAACATATCTATTGTGTTTTATTGGTCCCTGACTTATTATTCATCATAGTAATAATGGCTACAATGATAAGATGATATTTGAGTTGTTTTTGTCACAGCGACACTAAAATAATCAAAATAATCATGATTATGCTTTTTGCCATAATCGAGCAGCACTAATATCAGTCATATACACTCTAAAAGTGTATGATGATGATTTTTCCCATGGTCTGGTGTTAAAACGGCAAGTAAAAATCACAATAAATTGTAATATGGAAGCACAAGCAAGCACCCAGGTACCATGATGGTGTGGAACTGTGAGATCAAAACATCGTCTCTGCCCGACTGTTTTGTTCACTTGATACAAACCACATGTTCCACTGTGCTTTTGAACAATGTGAGGAAGTGCTGCAGCAAATGCTTTCATGCACAATTGCGCATTTATCTAGAAATTGATGAGATCTTCTTTCACATCGGGAGTTTACAACGCTTGTGTGAAACTACAGCTGCGGTGATCTTACAAGGCTTTTAACTTGTTTTGTGGGTTTCTGTGAGATTGTAACATTTATAATGAAAACTATAATGGAAAAACATAAAAATCACCAGATTTGAAGGGTTTTTGTTGTTTTTCCTCCTCAGCCTCGTCTGGTTGACTCTCTGTACACGCTCGTCTCAGCGTATGAGCTGCAGTGAAATGTTTACTGTTCGGGAGGAGCAGATTTTGCTACGCTATGAATCAGCTGAGTGCTCCCATTAGTGTGACATCCCAGGAAAGAAATCTTTCTCTGTACAGATGGGGATAAAATTATAGGAAGAAAAGAAGAGGTTGGCTCCTGTGATGTGACAGCAACAGGACCGCGTCATTTCTCAGACAGAAACTTTCAGGATACAAAGTTACAGTGGCCTCAGCTGGAGACGCTGGTTTGTATTTTGAGCAGCAATGATTAATCAAATAATTGATTATTAAATTAATGGCCAGCTGTTTTGATAATCAATTAATCAGTTTAAGTATTTTTTTAAGGAAAAAAAAGGTCCACATTCTCAGATTTCAGCTTCTTAAATGTGAATATTTTCTGGGTTCTTTAGGTCGAATGTGGATGTACGTCTGTGCTCCACACGTTTTGGACCTTTTTTTCAACTGACAAGATTGTGACAGGATTAATTAATCAATTGTTTTGAGTCAGATGTAAGAGTAAGAAAACAAAAGTTCTTTTTCTCTGATTTCAGCTTCTTAAATGTGAATATTTTCTGGTTTCTTTACTCCTCTCTGACAGTAAACTGAATATGAGTTGTGGACAAAACAAGACATTTGAGGACGTCATAAGATAAGATAAGATGAATTTTATTGATCCCACACCGGGGAAATTCACTTGTCACAGCAGCTCAAGTAGTACAGATAGAAAGTGGCAACAAGAATGTAAAATGTAAATTACTAAGTACAGGGCTGTACACACAAGACTATATACAATATATACACCTTTCACTTGTACATATATGGAAAAAAAATAGGGATATGTGGATATCTAAGCATATACATAGCCGTATACTAATAGCTGCACAGTACACACATGGTGTGCAGCATTAAATATAAGAAAAATGTAAACTGTGTTGCCTTGCAGAGGCAGATTGCACAGAGGATTGAGATTGCAGAGAGTCATCTTGGACTTTGATCAATATTTTTCACATTTTTCTGACATTTTATTGGCAACGATGAAAATAATGGTTAGTTGCAGCCCTGTTTGTATTTCCATAATCTGACATATGCTGACATATTCAGATGCTTTATTGTGTATTTGACGGTTCTTGGTTGGCAGTGAGGTGCGTAAACGGGAGGTGTTGGATTACTGGTGGCTTTCTGTTGACCGAGGGTGGAGACAGATAACAGCTAACAGCTAAAACTCTGAGTTCAGGATGTACCGAAGGGTTAACTGATGAAAGCGGAGTGTCATTAGCATTAATCAGGCAGGAGGCAGAAGAATTGTGTCAGTAGGCGAGTGCGCAGGAAGTGATGGGCTTGGATTTCTGCTGTGTCAGAAGAACACAGGATGGGTGATCTCCGGGAGATAGTCTCAGTGGGCTAAGATGAACTTTTGTCCCATTTTCTGTCACTCACGTACAATTATCGGCCATTACAACACAAGGCACAACGCCAGGCTGTGTCTCTGAAGGATTAAAGGATCTTTAAAAAGGCCATCAGTGGCTGTTTTTAATGGCACTTTTAATGCAGTGCACCATTACAGTGAAACAAGGGACGAAACAAGGGATGCTCAGTATTGAAATTTTTGCCAATATCTAATCATTGTCTATGGTAATGTCGGTGGTTATCAGCCCCTATAAATATGGTTAATTTCTTTGTAATAAAACCACAAATCTACTCCCCACAGTGGAGTCAGCCTGTCAAACAGAAACTGTGATGATGTGCGATCAGTGTGGACGACAACAGAAAACAAAACATACTTTCTATGTAACAGAGTGACCCTTGTATGCTTTACTGTTACTGTTACCCGCTGCTCTAAAGCTGGGCTTGATCTCACTGGTGAAACCAGGTAAACTAACTTTTAAATCTATCCAAGTGAAAAAACCCCTTTTAGGATTCCCCACCAAAATACACAAACTCGTGCTGCTTGACTGCTGCTGGAGGACAAGTTCAGGAGAGAGTTTGTGAGGAGAGCACAGTGTGATGTTATTAAACCGTATTCAACCACCTCAAGTCTCATTCACATGAGAGAAAACACTGAACATAGGCCAAATCAAAAACAGCTGTCAAGCTAGCATGTTCATAGAGCTGCAAGGATTAATTGATTATTGATCATTTATTAAATTAATCGCCAACCATTTTGATAATTGAATAAACGCTTTGAGTAATTTTCTAAGAAAAAAAGTCAAATTTCTCTGATTTCAGCTTCTGAAATGTGAATATTTTCTGGTTTCTTTCCTCCTCTCTGACAGTAAACTGAACATCTTTGATTGTGGACAAAACAAGACATTTGAGGACGTCACTGATCGACCTTTTTTTTATATGACCAAACACTGATTAATTGAGAAAAAGATCAACAGATTAATTGCATTAATTGTTAGTTGCAGCCCTGCATGTTAGTATTGGGACATTTTGGCTGCCTTCTGCCTTTCTTGTGCGACTAGCTTGCTTAGCTTTAGCATAATGTCTGCCTGACCTTGTGGAAGACTGGTCATATACATGGAGTGTGTATTAGCAGGCAGGCCATTGGGTGGACTTGTGACAGACTTGTGACAGCATAGATTTTTTTTGTCTTTTTTGTCAGAGCACTTGATTTATTGATTGGTGCCAGGATGTATAAAGAATTTCACCAATATAGCCTGATTTTTAAAAAAGATACAAGACCTACACTAACTTGTGTACGTAAGCTGTTACAACAAGTTTTTAACGTGTTATGAAGCAGTCTCATTTTAATACTGATGCCTCTGTGTGACCTGTATAAGTTAAGAACAACAGACAGCAGTTTTAGTTGAAATGAATCCTGCCAATAGATGGCTACAAAAGGCAGATTGATGACTTGTCTTCTGATGAATCTGCACACATCTGACACTGCTGATACAACTATTTCCTGTCCATCCAAAGGCTGTGCGAGTTAAGACATGACAGGAAAGTATTTAGTCAGTCTGCACTCTGGTGGAAGTTGTATCTGACAGAGATAGAAAATATAGAAGTCAAGCGAAAGCAATTGACTGTGAGCTTTCACCCTCTGAGGGCAGGGCCCATATAGTGCAGATAGATGGCCGGTGACGTCTCCCTTCTTTATAACGAGGTTAGCACAGATGCCCTATTTTAATGCATTCCTAAATGCCGTCTTGCAGCGGAGAATGATAGCTTCATTACTTCTGATCAGCTGCAATGACCTTTTGATGGCGAGCTTTATAAAGTTCTAGGATTCATGAGTGGGCAATTTGGCACTTTAATGGGAAGGGTGGGGGTTAGAAATCAAGATTTGTTGGAGCAAAGCCGAGCGCCTTGGCACGGCAAGTTAGCGTCACAGTGAAAGCTGTTAAGTAACTATGGAGGTTATTTACTGTAGGTACTGATACGTTTCCTCTTTTGTCATTCGCAGGTTGTGTCAGAGGGCGTCTGCGTGCAGAGACGTGTGTGCGTGGGTGTGTGTGTGCATGTGTGTGTGAAAGAGACACAAAGAAGAATCCAGCGATGGCTACCGGCAAAAGTAAAAACCAGAGCTCTCTGGCGCTGCACAAGGTGATAATGGTGGGCAGTGGAGGCGTGGGGAAGTCGGCCCTCACCCTGCAGTTCATGTATGATGAGGTGAGTCAACACGGGGATTCTGGTATTTTCTCTGGACCACAGATGTTGTTTACTGTGACGGTCACAGTTTGGCTCTGATACCAGCAAATGATACAACAAATCAGCTGCATTCTTCAGTCATCTGTCTGATGTCCATCAGACGACTCAGCGTGTCCATCAGCACATAACTGCTCATGCTTTACTGATGCTTTATGTAGGGCTGCTAGGGTTATTTAAAGGGATAGTTCACCCAAAAATGAAATTCAGTCATTATCTACTCACCCTCATGCTGATTGAAGGTCGGGTTTATTTTGTTAGTCTGCAAAACACTGCTGGAGTTTCTCAGGAAAACAACTTGGCATGTCGGGGCCTTAGGAGCAGACGAGCAGTATGGAGACATTTTATGTTTTTGTTGTTTTTTATGTTTGAAACTGGTCACCATTCACTTCCATTGTTTGGGAGATTCTGCAACACAGTTTTCCTGTGAAACTCCAGCAGAGTTTTGTGGACTGAAAAACTAAACCCGACCTTCAATCAGCATGAAGGGGAGAAGATAAATGCTCAGTTTCATTTTTGGGTGATTTATCTCTTGAAGGTGGCTCAGTATGCAGTAGTAGCACCAGTCTTTTGTTTGTTTTTGGAAATGACTTCATTTCAGAATCAGCAATACTTTACTGATCCCTGTGAGGAAATTGTGCACATTACAGATTCATTCATAAATGATCAGTTCTAGTATAGAAAAATATATAAGCATAGAGGTTCGTAAAAATATCTACATCATATATCTATAAATATATATCTGTGGATTGCACCTCACACTCACCTCAACTTTATGGTCTAATGAAGCCAGCTGCTGGATGTTAGCTGTAGTTACACATTGTTGCAAATAAATTCCAGTTTGACCGTTTCTTTTTCACATGTAGCTATATCCTTACCTTCAGGACGTGTCTATCAAGTAAATGTACACACCGCAGCAACACAAACACACACACGTGACAAGTATCACACAGCAGAACCAGCCAGCTTCTGTATCACAACAACACACTAACACAGTTTGCACTTCGACAAAAAGCAACATGAAACAACAGTTACACATCTGACATACTATATTTAGTTGCTTCAAATGAGGGTTAATGTTCACACAGTTTCTCTTGACTGTCCCTCAATATTACAACATTAGTGTAACATCAGCCCAGCCTGTGGTAGCAGCCTCATTAGTCACACACGAGTTCATCAGGTTAAACAGTAAAACAACATGAAACACGGTGAAACCTGCAGCTTTCATGTTTGAAGTCTGGTCACAGGCAGCTGATTTATGAATCCATCCTTGATTGCACTGAGTTTTTCATTCAACATGTATTGAAACATAAAACAAGAAGAGCAGAGTCTCCATGAGAAAATGAATAAAACATCAAAATAGTGGTTCTTGCAGTTCCCTGCTGTCCCCTGTGGTTTGCTTGTCAATAGTGTGGTATTTCAAAATTGCAGTTATTTCAACAACTGTAGCTTTTTGCATGTACATACAACTTGTTGAATTTTTTATGCTTCCTAAAAAAAAAGACATTTTCTTTTCTTTCTTTTCATCCCCAGTTCGTGGAGGACTACGAGCCCACCAAGGCAGACAGCTACAGGAAGAAGGTGGTTCTGGATGGGGAGGAGGTCCAAATCGATATCCTGGACACAGCCGGGCAGGAGGACTACGCTGCCATCAGGGACAACTACTTTCGCAGTGGGGAGGGCTTCCTGCTGGTCTTCTCCATCACAGAGCACGAGTCCTTCACCGCCACTGTGGAGTTCAGGTACCGTATCCTGCCTACATCCGCCTGGTTTGGGGAACAAAAACATCTTTTTTTATTTTGGCCTCCCTGTTGAAGAACTTTGATATGAGAATTCATCAGCACCATTTCCCAAATTAGAAATGAGGAGTTCTGCATTTAGAAAATATAACCTTCCCCACATTATATAAAGTGAGTTACATAATCTACAGAGAGTAGAGAGTCAGTGTGCATGTGTTGTGACAGATGTGAAGGTTTGGATGTAAAAAGCCTCTCTTCATCGCTGGCGTGAACAGAATACTGACAGCACTGTAGAACTGTGTACACCTGCGAAATGTGGCTGAACTAGAATTAAAGTCATTATGTTGTCAGGTTGGGAATCATCTGACACTTTCAATGCAGTAAATTAGAAAATGGTTAAAGCAATTTAAAGGAACACAATTGGGCATTTTTGAGAACAGACAAACCTGAAAACAACGTGTCACAATAAACAAAGAATGAATAATCAGCCTTGACTGGCGCCAAACTCATCATACCAACTTCAAAAACGTTCTGTTTATCAGAATGTCTGAAAACTTTAATGAAACAAACTGTTAGTCTGAACTGGAGATGTGTGCGATTAGTCGTCTAATCCAGTCGTTCCCAGGGACTGGTTTGTGACCCACAGGTGGGTCACAGGAGATTTTATTTGGGTCACCAAATAAATCAAAGACTGTGGAAGAAATTCAGCAAATTTAACATTTATATCTGCAGTACATCTTTTATAAAGAGTTTAAAATGTGTACATTGTGCTAGTGATGTGAGGATAAAAAAACATATTCAATTGATAAATGACTCAAAACAATTAACTAACTAACGACTAACTAATTAACTGACTATCAAAATAGTTTGCTGGTTAACTGGTGAAAATACCAAAAATCTGTCCTGTATCGGCAGGGAGCAGATCTTGCGAGTGAAGGCGGAAGAGGACAAGATCCCCCTCCTGCTGGTAGGAAACAAGTCTGACCTGGAGGAGCGCAGGCAGGTATCTGTGGACGAGGCCCGGGGGAAGGCCGAGGAGTGGGGCGTCCAGTATGTGGAGACATCAGCCAAAACCAGAGCCAACGTCGACAAGGTGTGCTCACACAAGAATCAGACCTCGTTCTTTAACGGTGTATTTTCAGGTTTTCATCCTTCGTTGCTGCAGAACATCTGATTTGCATGTTACAACAGTTTCCTTGATTTTTCTCTCCAGGTATTCTTTGACCTGATGCGTGAAGTACGAGGCAAGAAAATGTCAGAAAACAAAGACAAAAACGGAAAAGGAAAGAACAAGAAGAACAAGAAGAGCTTCAGAGAAAGATGCTGTTTACTTTGAGCTCGTCACGGACCTTAACAACCCACAATACAACTGTTAAGTCGGGGAACAAAGCAGAGCGTCTTCGCCATCGTCGTTCAAACGAAATTTGATTTTTTTTAAATAGCTGGTTATAGTTTAGTGTTTAGAACAATCTCAACCACTTTTTTTGCCATTTTTAATGAATGAAATCTGAGTTGGGTCTTCGTTGGAAGATGACCACTGTTGTGACTGTGACTCGGAGCGCAGCGCTCGGCGGCTCGAGGTGAGCCCATGACCAAACTGCCACTGACACTAACTCTGCTGCTCAAGACATCCTCCACTGTTTAACTCAGCGATTAAACTGCCTTTGACTTTGGTTGTTTTACACCAGAATTGTTGAGTCTTTGTCAAGTGAACAGTGCTCTTAATTTTCTTTACCTGCTCTTAATCTTAACCTGCATAATTTTTAGTCTATGTTAGTATAGACCTCTCGAATCTCTGCTCATCACTTTACATGGAACTCTAATGCTGCTGTCTGTCATATTTGTAATCATTTATGTCTCGTCTGTTGAAGATGTTGGCCTCATTCATTCATCCATTCATCAGTCCAGACTCTGATCTCTACGACTTCAGAGCACGTCTGGAGTGGCTGTTGAAACTGGACGTTTTTCTTTTTTTTTTAATGCAAGTTCATCCAAGGATTTGTGATTTTTCTGAGCACAGAAGAATCACACAGTGCAATCAGTGGACTTGTCGCCAAACAGGGTCATTATATTCCATTTTTATCAGGCCTTACATGATTACCACAAATCAATCAGAAGATGCTTTGCAGTTTTTCAGCTGCTGCATAAATAAAATCTTTGACTGTGAATCACAGAAAAACATATGGCTACTCAGACTGACGAGCTTCATGTAGATATTTTAACACTTGTTAGATATTTCGGGGCTGTGAAAATAAGGCTGTAATGTGGTTAACTAGTATTTTCTTATCGGTAAACGAGCAGTGACTCAGAGGAACGAGTAGACCTATGTTTTCTCAGCGGTGCTCTGCCATGTGTCTGTAATCTGACCCTCTCCACCCTTCTGACAGTGCAGATTACTTCCTATTTCACACGACTGTTAAAGTTTGGAGTCTGCACTGTGAGACAGGTGTTGACAATCCAGGAGGCCGTCTCGCCTCTGGTCCATGATGGCATTATGATCAATAACGTCTCAAAAAAACGCTGATATTTTTATTCCTCGGTCTTTTGAATAACATGCACTACATTTCAGAGGTGGAGTCACGCTGGAGATTTTTAAACAATTTGTGCCAACAAAGTCACTCAAAAAAAATCAAACTATGTTTGTAGATGTACAGTATGTATGTTAATTAACTGAGCGTATGTGCATTTACCAGGAAATCTTACTACCTTTAAGTGTCTGTGAGTGAAGCTTTGACGAGGGCGTCGACTCCGTAACTGTTGTTAAATCAAGTGCTACAGTGAACAAGATGTTTGTACCACTGCCTCAACTGTTCTTTGTAACATGTCCTCCCTGTTTCCTTCACTCTTACAGCTGTGAGTGTGCTTGTATCTCTCTGCAGCGAGTGTTGCCGAATAAATGCTTTTTTTTCTTTGTAAATATTGGGTGTTATTTTGTCTCTGAAAACCAGGACCACTGTGTGGTTTAGTGACATCTAGCAGTAAGGTTGTAGAGGAAACTTCAGAAGGGCCGAATCTAGAGCCACTGTAGAAACCTGGAGGTTTAAAAACAGCGTCCATGAACACGCCCCTCTTTGGGTGAAAATAAACACGGTAAAGGCAGCCAGTCACTATAAAATATGTCAAATTAATGAATATTTTGGTGTTTCGTCGTTCTCATGAACCACGCTAAATGATTCTATTCAGACACATTAACTACAAACAAAACTTTCCAGCACGTAGTCCATCATCATCAAACAGCACAACAGCATCATCCAGCCATAAACATCATTCCAAGATAAATTATTATCTCATTCAAAGAGATATTCCACAATACAAACACAGCACAGCCCCACAAACACAAAACAACCAAACACTATCGTTGATTCATCTCATGAACCAGTAATCCATAGTTCATTTATATTACTTTAGTTACTTTTCTCCTTTTGTTCCTGTGCTTTAAAAAGAAAACTCAGAAAATGCAAAAACATGATCAAAAAGATATTCAATTAAAGCTCCATTCTTCAAACCTCTCAAATCAAAATCAAGAGCATGAATAATATTTGTCTCAAATCATGATATAAAAGTCAGAACAAAATAAAATGAATTTCATCCTCCACCTCATTTAGATCACAAGGATCACAAATTCTCTCACTTCTGTATCTTCCTGTTTCAATACGTAGCTGTGATACGCTGCATCTTTTGGGCAAATTATACTCGTGCTGACACGTGTGCTGATTGTGTCTGTAGATTAAAGGGAATCAGAAAAGAATCTTGAAGATGGAGGAACTAAAGTTTATACTGTGAAAAAAAATTGGTGCTATCAGAAAACACCTGCTCCTTAAAGAAAAATAAAGTGTCTGAATGATGTAAAAAGTGACAGATATCTGAAACACGTCACCTGAAGATTCAGTAATGTAGTTCTTTTATATCCGGTTCTTCCATTCTGATAAAGACAGACTGAAAGGACCCCTATTTCTTTCATTTTTTTCTATCAATCTTTGATCGTTAAAGAAAACATTCTTCTTCATCTGAGGATTTGGTAAGTAGGTAAAACTCATTTTCTTATTTTGTGCATCTAAACTGGCAAAGACATAATTTGTGTTGAGCGTCAGATTAGAGAGGTTGTTTTGAAACAAAGAGCTGTGGTGGCCCGATGAAGGTGCAAAGTACCTGGATGTGTTGCTCTAATCCAGTGATTCCCAAAGTGTGGGCGGCGGTCCTCTGGTGGGCCGTGAGGGCTCTGCAGGCGGGACCTTGAGAAGGCCTGAAAAATAAAAAATAAAAAAGTTAGAGTTTTATAACTCTGAATTTAACATAAAATATTTATGATCATTTCAAAAAAGTAATCAGAAACTAATAAAAGAAAGGTGTGAGTTTTAAATTCCATCTTATTCATCATTTATCTGACCCAGTTTAACAGGTGTTACACTGTTTTTGGTGTCCCGTCACATCAGCACCAGAACACATCTTAGATCTTGTCGTTGGTACGATTAGTCTCGTGTGTTGATCAGAGTTGTGATCAAAGGTTTGGCTGAGCCGCAGAAGATTTTCACATTTCAAATTATTATACACTAATGAAAATATTCTCATGAATATTATTTTACATTTTCTGCCAATAACAGATCTTACAGACTGCACTTTTAAAGCCTAAAGTGTTGGACTCTATTAGGAGATGATGATTTATATTTGATGTAATTGAATTTAGAAACAGACTAAATTGAGGGTAAATTGTCTCCCAGCAGCAGTGCTGCACGTCGCCCTCCGCTGGCTGATGGAGGTAATGGATCTGCCCTCTCTTCTTACTGTAAGGACACAGTACAGTTACTCTGGCTGCAGCCACAGGAGTGAAATGTTATGGTTGTCATTTCCTGTTCCCTTTGGGGCATTCTGTGTCCCAGTTTAGTCAAATAACCCGGCAGTTACTCACTTTGCATTGATTGTTCCTGTGCCATCTAGAAAAGAGAGCCAACGGCCTGTTTTTCTTGAATTTGACAGTGATGCAGCAGCACAGCACCATTTTTTTTCATATTAACCTTCCAGGCTTATCTTACATGGCAGGACGAGAGTAACTTCACCCTCAAGATGAACCAGTCGTGGTCTCTCATCCCCGAACCCCTGAGGGTGGGCCGGCTTGGTGAAACTCATTTCACAACGTGGAAACAGGGTTGACTACATCACGGAGGAAAGACTCGCCATCCTTCACTTTGAAAATATGTTTTCCTGTGAAGGATGGCGGGGTCTTCCCCCGGTGTTGTGTAAAAAGTACCACTGACTTCTAGTGTGGCTGCACGTTTTCCATATCTGAAAACTACCCTTCATGGCGGTGAGTCCCAGAGACTGGCTCGTGACTCGCAGGAGATTTTATATTTGGGTCGCCAAATAAAAAAAAGACTGCAGAAACAACAGTAAAAGTTAAGGCCTATTGTGAAGTGGAGCAGTACATTCCCATTGAACAGATTATGAACCTAACTGCACTAAACCCAAAAAGTCATAATGTGAATCCATAATGGTACGGTGTTACTTCAGGGCAACATTTTCTTACTTCATTATTAAATAAAATCCCTTAAATGATTAAAAATTCATCTGTTAATGTGAATCCAATTTTTTCTAGATCGTACAATGACAGAAAAAGATGTTGGAGATGAACCATGTAAAGAAAGACAGAAAAAAAACAACCCAAGCTCAACATATCCCTGGGTGATCTAACTGATGTGACAGCAAAGTTTCATATGAGTCGATATCAATAGTTATTGATCATGAATGTTGTGACTGACGACATGTTTTGTACTCCAAAGGAAGGTAGCAGAGGGGATAAAATGAGTAAATATGACAATATTTCTGACAAAATACCTCAGTATTGCTACAGTATTGTGGGGATGACGATCAGCACTTTCACAAAATATGAACCCAATTAGATTTTTTGGATAATAATCATAAATCATAAATTATCAGTCTGATAAGTTCAGAAAATGACATCACTTTAAAAAATCAGGAAGACATTTATGACATCTCATAAAAACAATATCCAAAATCTATTACGATATCTAGTCTTATATCACAGTCTGATAGAACATCAATATATTACCCTAATTCAACATGGCCTCCAGAGAGTCATGTGACAAATTCATATTGCACCATAACTGAGGATGTATTGTGTGAATATAAAAGGCCAAAAATGGATCTATTACCTTGAAGCAGTGGTGGAAAGAGAACTGAAAATCTGTACTCATGTACAAGTACTGTTACATCACTATAATATTACTCAATTCAGAGTAAAAGTACTGCTGTTAGTAAAAGTAAAAGTACAAAGTATTCTTCTCAAAAACTACTCTGAGTATTAGTTACTTTTTAACCATTTATGTTTAGTCAGTCCGTCCAGGAAGTTGAGAAGTTGATGATTCACACAAATTCAATCAACCTCCGTGAATTCTGCACCACATGGCGATTTCTGCCCAATCACCACAACCTTTCTCCAAATTTGACCAATCGAGTTCCACCAATCATAGAAGCTCCCCACACACACGTCATACATGTCGGTCCCAATGACCCGACTCAGTGTTTCGTCATTTATTGTTTTTTTGTATTTTTATTTCTTTATGTTGTCACAGGTAGAGGCGAAGTGAATCAACGCTCTGTGCACTTTTACAGTATCTTATCATTTTGAGTTTAAGCTCCAATACCCCACAAGTGCACAAATAAAACATGTTGTTAGAACTGTTCTAATCCTGAACCTTTTCCTTACTTAGAAAACTCTAAGAATGTGGTTTTATTCTCCCTGAAACAAGCTGATTTTTGAAGTATACAAAAAATCCAGCTTCTTTTGTTGTAATTTTCACTTTCTCCAGCAATTTTGTTGCAAAAAATACCTAAAAACATTGTAACACGTGTCACAATTTTCTAAGAAACGCCGTGAAAATAGACATTTTAGACCAAAACAATCCTTAATTGATGATTAACGAATTATCAATACAGTCATTCAATCAAAGGAGTTCCTATTTCTACAAATCTTCAGCCACTTCCTGCTCTGTTCTGATTGGTGGTCACCGTGAACCTGCTGCAGCATTCTGGGGTTTTTCGTCTGTACGTCCTGGATTTCATCGACCTGTTTGTGATCAAACAGCATTAATGGTTACAAACATGCAGATGAAAGGTTTGGATACTAATTCAAATTATACTCAGTACTCAACTATGATTTTAAAAGTAACTAAGTAGATTATATAGTGAAATGTGTACTTAAGTACAAATAAAAGTGTACTTGAAAATATACTCATTAAAGTATAAGAACCCCAAAAAACTACTTAATTACAGTAACTTGAGTATTTGTAATTAGTTACTTTGACCCCTGCCTAGAAGCAACACTAACATAAAGGGTTAAAAGTCTCTTATATTCCTGTAGTATTTGTGTCTCTCTTATACTCAGGAGTTCATTGTGACCTTATTCTGCTTTATTTTAACATCTCCTGTCACGTTCCTCTGGGGGCGGATGATCTGCTGTGATATTTCTATTTGGCGGAATAATCTGGGAATGGAAAGTTCATCTTTTCCAGCACTATTGTAGCATTAAGTCCCCTTTGGTGTCAACACTCAAATATCCCCGATGTCCTCGAATCAATCGCCCATTCGTTGGCACTGCAGCAGCTCCGGGCCGTGCATCTTAACAGCATCACAGATAAGACTGTTACTTCTCTGGCCTTTTGGAGAGAATTGTTTATTTACAAGTATTGATCAGACGGGCCGACGCCAGGTGAATTCTTAAAGCTCGGCGTTCACCTTTAAAAAAAAAAGTGGGAGGAATGCTGCAGGGATTTAAACCTGTAACATTAACGGCAGCCACTGTTCCACATTTACCGCACGCCGCACATAAACACACTAATCCGTCCCCGGTTCATATCGCTGATGAAACCTGCCGGGTTTTAAAGCCTGTGGCAGTGTTTCCACCAGAGAGGCTAAACATGTCACAGCTCTGATAAGCACATTTACCTGCGTGACACTCACCTCTCTGGATTTCCACCCCCCCACCCCCCCCTCTGTACCTCTAAGTAGGCAGATTAGGTGGTCCGTTAAACCCACAGGAAGGCAGTTATTTAGAAATATATGAAAGGGCAAAGTGAGCCAGGCTAATGACCGATGCAGTGTCACCGGCGCACTCTCGGGTCTTTTATCATTCTGTAGAGAGGGCCCCCGTCCTCTGAGTAACCCTCATTATATCTGAGCTAATGTTGGGGATGAGGATGTTCAAGTGATAAAGCACCATCACAGTCCTTCATTATACAGAAAGAGAAACAGACTCGGTGGAATTGTGCGCTCGACCTATAAGATAAATGCAACGGACAGAGAATAACTCCTATTTTAGCGACTGTGCCACATCCTGCTGTCTGCATGGTGCGTCTCACCGGGGACAGACGTGTTCACTCTCTGACCATGGGATGGCACTCTTGGTATTCTGTAGAGCCGCTGGCTGCCTCCTGCATCATTAGTGCTCTCAGTCTCTCCTCCTCTACCAGGCTGCAGTCAGTGCTGACAAGTGACTGAATGAATCACACAGAATGAATGTTTATCAGCTCTTAATAAATGATACTTTCCTGCAGAATTAATGAATAGCTTCATAATTATCTGTATGTTTATCTATTAATTATAACAAATTATCACATCATTAGTGCTATCATTACTTAAGAACAACTTTCCAAAGTTAACATCACCTGTAAAACCAGTGGTTCTTAATCTCTTTGAGTCTTGACCCCCCGAGAATAATCAACTACACAGTGGTGTTCGGGGATCCTTATTTTCTGGTGCACGCCACAACTAAAACACGTCACATTCACATGTGGACATGGGAATGTGCAGGCAATGCTTCTCTGTCTTTCAGTCATATCCCCTTCAAGAATCACACATCACGTTGTGAAACAATAAAGCTGAATATTTGTTAAACATTGTTTAGCAGAGTTGTGTTATTAACCACAAATAAAGAGACCTCTTGTGCTGTTTAAATTTAAAAAAAGGAAAAGAAAATATAAGAAAATATAATCTGTAACACTGTAAATGAACAATGGAGCTCCCCCTTAATGTCTCAAAGTAAACTTTCAGGGGAGCTCATGTCCTTCTCAGGGGAGCCGAGCTCCCTTTAGCTCCCCTATAATTTGAACTACTGTATGTTTGATATAATGTTAATAATACACATGATAATGTCGTGTAAATAATCCAACACCTCTTAAACAAACTGTTCATAAATCAGTTCTGGTTACAGACTCTCTCCACCTCCACACACTCATATTTTGAGTGTAATTTATTTAAAAAATAAACTAAGTTAACATTGACTGTTACTGATATCAATAGATATTGCAATAATATTGTTATCATGAATTCTTTTGTCCATGATATTTGTGTAGTGACAATCTGATATTGTGACAGCCTTGTTTCAGAATAAGAGGACACAATCTTGGAATTTAAAAAGAATAATTACACTGAATTATACTGTAGATATTTTTAGCTGGTGTGTATCTACTCTGTTGTTGTGAGCTACAGTACGACCACATGAGCAACACTCTTGTTTGGGGGAAAACAGCATAAGGAGTTCTACATAGTGTTTTATGAATCAGCTGTGATTTGTTTCCAAAATGATCATACAACACTTATCAACACCGGAAGGTACTGATAATGACAAAATGAAGACTGGAAAACTACATAATTCCTACATAACATGGTACATTTTGTTCTGGAACAAACAGAAATCCAGAGTAAAGAGTGACGTCAGAAACATAATGTAAGTTTAGTCTGTATGTGACTGTGCTCACAGTCAGACGTACAACACTGTGTTACACTTTACAACTCTTTAACCATTAGTTAGTAGTCACGTTTTATAGAGTTGTTAATGATGAGTTAATGATGAGTTAATGATGAGTTAATGATTAGTTAATGATTAGTTAACGATTAGTTAATAGTTAATGATGAGTTAATGATGAGTTAATGATTAGTTAACGATTAGTTAATGAAGACACTGCATCACTGTACTTCAGGGGACACAAAAAGAGTTTGTAATTGGTGGTGAGGGACTGGTTAGTAACTACATGGTGTTATGTATCTCTTTATTTTAATGTTAGCTCTAATGTTAGCACAATTCTGGCTAATTAGCTTGCTAATCTACATCAATGATTAACTAGCCAGCTACATCTGATAGCTAACGTTAGCAAACCGCTAAAAGCTAGATAATGTACATCAATTGTTAGCTAGTTTGCTAAAATTAGATAACTTAAGATCATACATATGTTGTTTTTAAAGGTCTTGCTGTCAATGTCACTCAGTATTACATATCACTTTACTTTAGAGGACAAAAAACACTGAGTAATAATCAGGCAATGAGGGACTGTTTGTAATTAGTCAGTTTTAGGTGTGACTTTATTTGAGGGGACACAGAAAGAGACAGATAGATACTTTATTGATCCCAGAGGGAAATTCTGGGATCTGGGATTATCACTTTAAAGATGAACTAATCATAAGGTAAAGAGGAACTACTTTATAAAAACTCAGTGTTATGTTTTACTAGTTTTGTGCTGTTGACTGGCTGGTTCAGCGGTAATCAGAAACCATTCATAAAAAACTAATCATTACCTAATGATTGTGCTTATCAATGTTTTATCAGTTATCAGGTTGTTCCTGATTTGTTCCTCACTCGTTTCTTCATTTACTAATCATTAATATAGGAGTCACTCATTAACTAACGTTCATTAGCTGTTAGATCCTCATTTGTTCTCTGGTAACTACTCAGATTTTTGTGTATGTTCTTGTAAGTGTTCCCAGGGGGCCTCAGCGTGTGACGTGGGTCACGTTTATGTGGACTGACAGCGTTGTTACACTGTGTGCTGTTCATTGTTGTCATGGACAACAGTTATGAGGTTTCTCAGTAAATACGGCTGAAATGAAAACCAGGAGTGTCCATCTCATCTCAGCCAAGTTACAGAAGATGATTGATTTTATGTCCCGTCACTGTGAAACGGACAGCAACAGTAAAGAACACAGAACCTTCAGCCACTGAAAACATGACTGAAAATCTTTGCACAATATGAAAAGTAAAAACATTCAATGTTGTTCTTTCAAACTGAGAATGTCTCTTCTGACTGTAAACTAATTTCAGACTATTTCAACTTGCATCCCAGACAGAGCGGACACAACGCCAGAACCACAGGCAGCATCTATTATAAAACATCTCTATAGGGTCCCTGAACGTCTCAGCTGCTACACACTGGTGACCTGTCGGCTGCACCCGAGGACGCTTATTCTCATATTAGAATGGAAACTCGGTAGTTAAAAATACTTACAGTATAAATTCTCTTTAAATTCCTCTCAGATGCCAGATTGTTGCTCAAACCGGTGGTGAACGGTCTGAGGGGCAGGGGTGAAAAAAAAAAAAAAGTCCTGATGCATTTATGAAATAACAGCTCCTTTTACTGGTTTAAGATTAAAATTGTACCCTTGTTCCTGCAGGTACGTATCAGTACAGACTGTAGTGCGTCGCCATCATCACTTCAAATAATCACACCGTAAACTGGGAAGACTTGACCCTTCTTAAGTCCCGCCCTTTTTTGCAGAATCCTGTTATTTATCTTATTTGCTTGGCTTGAATGTTGGCAAAATGCTAGCTAACTGTCTTAATAAACTACGTCACTCATTAGCTAGCTAGCTACATCTGATAGCTAATGTTAGCAAACTGCTAAAAGCTAGATAATGTACATCAGTTGTTAGCTAGCTAGTTAGCTAGCAGTTTGCTAAAATTAGCTAACTTAATATCTTATATATGTTGTTTTTAAAGGTTGTCCGTCAATGTCCAGATCAGACGAGGACCAAAAATGCAGACAGGATATATTTAGTAAACAAACAAACTGTGATTTTAATAAACCAAAGTCAACCAGTCTGCCTTTGTTTTGATTGTGTTTGTTTGAGATTCTCAAATATTCTGGATCTTCGACACTTCTTCATTTACAAATAAAGCAGATTTTTATATTTTTGTAATTCTTTTTGGTGAGGTTAGTTAAAACACTGGACGTGGTTTTGTTTTCCCCAGAACAAGTTACCTTCGATTTTTATTTAATCATTTTTTAAAAATCGCAACTTTCTTTTGAAATTTTCACTTGGTCACGCAACTTAATAGCAAAATATGCCTCAAAGCATAGCAACTTTCACTGCAATATTTTAGAAAAGTTGCTGTGAAATCAGGCATTTTAGGCTGCAACAACCCAAAAAAGGCCTTTGAAATGCCGGAAGGACTGAGCAACACCCTGACTAGATTCTATTACATAAGACAGAAGGATGAGAATAGAAAATCAAAAATACAACACATATCTTTAACAACAACACATATTTTTAACACTAAACTGTGACACTGAACCGCCCAGATCGCTCAGATTTCATGTTGCCCTTCTTGGCTGTATGTCAGTCACTTTAGCACTAAACAGTGTATTGCTTCTATTACCACTGACAGAGGAAGAAAGCAAACCTATTTGGGCTGCCATGAAACAACAGCCCATACTTCTTCCACCTGCGCTGTGTGGCTGTAATAGCCAAACTATCAACGGCTTCACGCGCAGCACAAATGACTGTCAGTGGGAGAAAGAAAGAAGGAAAGAAAGAAAGAAAGCGATTTGAACCATCTCTTATTTTCCCTGCCTTTTAAAAAGAGTGAGCTGCTCCCTCAGCAGATCCTCAACGAATCCACCGTACAAAAGATCCACCGTGGTTAACAGCGTAGGAGTCTGTCTGCAGGCTCACCGCTCCACACAATCAGATGAAGCCCTTTCATACATGTTGTTATGTCTCTCATGAACCATAAGATATGAGGTGTTAATGATCAAATAAGGACAGCTGCTCTTATTGCAGTGTGCTAATCTTAATGAATAATGAGTCATTTTCCATTTGATTCATTTGTTGTAGGTTTTTTTTTTTCTTTTGCTAATTTATGTTTTACTTTCCTTATTTTTTTGTGACTATTTACTGACTGATCTATATAACATCTTTATAAATAATCCTTTTCATTGTTTTTGACAATACAGGGAGACACAGTAACATTGGTCCCTCCAGAAAGAGGACCCACCTCCCCAGCCCACCCTTCCTCGTTAGAGTACATAATTTCCATAAAGAGAGAAGAAGAAGAAGAAGAAGAAGAAGAAGAAGAAGAAGAAGAAGAAGAAGAAGAAGAAGAAAAAGGGGGTAGAGAATTTTAACAACATCCTGGTGGACAAAGAAAGTAATAACAGGAATGCCTTAATAGGTTAAAGTGGTGATTAAAGCAAATAAATACTAGAGAAAAATAAATACACAAAAAGAAAAAAAAGAATATTTTGACATTTCAGAAGTGTTGAAAGTGCAGCATCCTTCAGAGCAGTGCTTCTCAAGGGTTCCCGAGGAGTTGAGAGATGACTAATGGAGAAGAAAACAAAATTCTGCTACACAAAATTGTTTGGATTTGTTTGCTGTTGTTTGGATAATGGTCGTACTCGGGGAGCTCACAGTTTTCTGAGGTGGAATGTGGTACAAAAAGTCTGAGAACAAAGGCCCAGAAAAATGTTGAAGACCCCTGTCCTACATACTCGGAAGAGGGGCTGCAACGGATCACAAAAATCAAGGTTCGGATTATATCACAGTTCTGAATCATGGATGATGATGATAATTATCTGGAACCTCACCATTAGATACCACTAAGTCCTACACACTGGTCCCTCAAACCATTATTATCATTATCATCGTTATTAATCATTAATTGAACAAATAACTGAACCACTGAATGATATGAGACAGCTGGACGAGCAAAGCTGTGAGTCGTGTGTGAGCTGTGTGTGTGTGAGCCAAAAGATGTCTGGCTGTTTATTTTTAAGTGTAAAGGATGAATAATGTCAGAATATGTTGCATGTGTGAACTTCTCATGTTTGTTTGTGAATATCGACAGAAATAGAAAAACAAGCTGTGAAGCAGTGATGACAAGATATTAAACACAGAGCTAGCTTCTACATAAATACGAGGCGGTGTTTATGGACGTGCGGATCTTATTCCCACATAACACATCAGGAGATTGGCGGTATAAACAAATTATCCCCGTCCTTCTGTAATCAGTAACACGAGAGACACAAACCCATTAGCAGCATCTGATGTAACTCTTCATTGTGGCTTGAATTAATGAAAGCAGCCTCGCAGCACCGATTTGATGTCAAACAGTGTGAATTAGAGTGCGTCATGCAGTACGTTATATGAGCGCCTACAGTTGCAGGTGATTTGTTCAGTAAAACTTATCACATCTGCAGCGGACCTGATCAGACCTTCATCTGGACGAGCAACAACAACCCGACGGCTGAGACGTGTTTGAAAGGAACGTCCATTTAGCCTGTCAGAAGCTATTTTTTCCTTTAATAAATGGAGCATTGTTAAAGCTACTATAAATACTGTTTGTTTGTGATTTACAAAATAATTGTGGCTCAGTCTTGCTGCTCTGTAATTTAGAAAAGATTCATCAAAGCTGCCTCACAAATTGAGCACCGTCACTCAGTGGTGACGCCGGCCCGTGTTGAAAGTAGGATGACAGCAATAATCTGAGTGAGCTGCCCTCACTAAAAGTTGTTTTAGGCAACGTATTTTTCAGCTTAACATTATATTTTACAGCAGCGTTTCCTCCAGGAAACAGACAGGTTTTTGTGTTTGGCAGGATTTAATAGAGGAAAATATTTTATTTGTAAAACTGCAAAAAGAACAAAAAATACAAACAAGTAAATACCTTTATATGTACTAATATCTCTGGTAATTCTTAGAGAAAATATTACTGAGAAATTAATATGAAAAGCCACTTAAAAGTATGTCATATACATAATAACTGATAAAAGTACAACAGGAAATATCATTTAAACAAGTAAGAATGCTTTAACTATCAAGCACTAATACGTACGTATTACGTACAAAAAAATACTGGACTCAAACCCAAGAAATTACACAGAAGTTACATAAACATGTTAATAAAGGTGTAAACAGTAGACGACTTACGGATGAAGGTGTTTTGGACTTTAAGGAAAAGTATGTGTGATGCTGACTCGATGAGGCCATGAGGTCACTTCCTCTTCAGTACAGATACTTGCGATCACCACAAGGTGGTGCTACAGAACACGCAAAGAGACCAAAACACCAATTCTAACACACAGAGCAATTTTCACACAACACAGTATGTCCCTGCAACGCCATGATTGGGATGTATCGTTTGTGAGGTTGTAAATATCAGAACCGTCACATGGGCTGTGTGAAGTGTGCGCCTGCACAGGACCTGACGCAAACAGGATGAAAATCAAAGTAAATATACCCCAGCACCAGAACATGCACACTGGACTACTTGTCATATACCAAGATCCTGGTAAAATGTCAGGAAGGTACAAAGGTATGAAAAAACAGATAACGCCAAAGCAACCGACAGTTCTCCAGCTCTGATGGAAACATGACACCTGGGTGGATTTCTGCCCCCTTTCGACGGAGGCAATGAAGGCTTGTCGCCTGTTTTGCTCCTTTTTCATACACATGGGCGGCTTGTCTTGGTTTGACTCTATGGGTCAGCCCAGCATGGCAGAGTTTGCTCCTGGTGGAGGGTTTGTATTTAACTGATGACCTGCTCTTCTTCAGTTGAACACCGAATAAATTCTTCACAATGAAAGTCCCCCATTACTTTGCTATCAAAAAAACATCCAGGAAATGTTTGGTTTTCATCAGCAGTAACTCAACACGACTTCTATCCAGCTGAAAGCAAACATGAAAAAAAAAAAGGAGATACGTGGAAGTACAACAGGAGAGAAACTAAACTTCAAACCACAGAGATTCAGTTAGAAGCTACAGAAGCACTGAGAGCTGAACTCAGAGACTTTTAAACAGACTCTTTCTCTCTGCTCTCCTGCACAGACATGAGTCAAGTTTCAGCTTTCCAAGACACATCAGAAAAAAGTCAGACAGACAAATGGGTCAACTGGCAATGGGAAAAGAGTCGCTCGCCTGTTTTTAGCCAACCTGACACGCCAGATGGTTTGTTACACAGAACCATCTGGGAAGCTGTCCATAGAAACGGGTGAGCACTTTGGAGAAAACCTCTGGCAGGCGATTGGATGAACCATCTCTCATGTCTAATATGTGCTAACTTCAGCCAATCATATGAACACACCGAACCAAAGCTGAAGTCGGCCAGAAGAAGAGCGAAAACTTTGCCATTGAGAAAAACCTTCAGTGTCGTTCTTTGCTCTTCTTTTTAGTGAAGAAAAACTCTCCAGTTCTGATATAACTGATCACAGGATCTGCGCTAACTTCTTCAGGAGCCGCCACTGTTTGTTTGTTTGAGTCGTTTCCATGGACGCTTCTCGCTGTCGCCACACCTGCAACCACGCCCATAGCTGCCAGTAGTCCCTCCCCCGCACCACCTCTGGTAGCTTGGAGTCTGGTAAGTGGATTATCGCATGACCTCGCAAATCCAGCTGCCTCTCAAGGTAAATTTCTAGCGGGTTTAAGAGTGCATATTTTCATGTAAAAACGATACGTGTTCCTGCAATGAATTTAGGAGGGTAGGTGTCTATTTTTCTGTCTCTTTTTATTCACTCAGTGATTCATGTTGCAGTTTATTTACATACAAATAGTTGATGTTTGCAATTTATGAAATCTTCCATTTACTTGCCCTGAATGCCGTATTGTGCAGCAGCACAGGATGTGATTCATGTCGCACTTTTACTTTGGCTGAACAAGGAAAAAGACATCTGCTGACAATCACCATGAACCACAAAATAACATCAGAGTTGGTCAAGTGTTTCTGTATTCATCATTACTGAACCATATTTGAAATATTCTCACTGAATGCGTGCTGCCTACCTTGGAATCTATTTTGCTGGGGGCTTAAACCATTTTTCGGCTCGCCGTTTTGAAAGCAGCATAACAGAGAGAGTGCTCCATATTTTTTTTTAACAAACCACAAATCCCTTGCATTTAAATGAGAAGTTTTTACACCTTGTGTGTTTCATCTTGAGCTTCAGTTCTCTCACCATCTGCAGCCATGCTGCTTCAAACAAGCTGCAGAATAAACAAAATACTGTTTCACTGAACCCTGTTTTTATGTCGTGCTCATATTTACCTTTCTTCTTAAATTATTCATCACAAACCACACGTGATAACTGCTCACTGACGTGCATAAAGTCCACAATGAAAAGAAACAAAAATTTAGTACACTGTCCTTATTAAGTTGAGGCAGATAATTTGTGCTTTCACTCACTCAAAGCTGGTGTTCACACCATCAGTCACAAGTTACAGTGATCAACATGCAATTAAAGATGTGAACCCACTCACCAGTAAAAGTGTTAACACTGTCAACAGACAGGACACAGGACAGGTGTGAGTTTCACTTTTCTTTGTTTTCTTAAATCAAGTTTTTAATTATTCAGTAACACTTTACACCCACTTTCCCTCAGAATTAACAGCCCCAGTTCCAAAAGAGTTGAGATGCTGTGAAGTTATTTAATGTTCAAACTGTTAAACTTTAATGTTTTTTGTAAATAGACACTAATTGTGATTCTGATGCATGAAGCAGGTTTAGAAAAAGTTGGGACAGGAGCAACAAAAGACTGGGGAAGTTGTGAAATGCTCAAAAACAGCTGTTCCACAGGTAAACAGGTGACTTGATGACAGCATCATGATTGGGTATTAAAGGAGTGTCATCGAAAGGCTCAGTTGTTTGCAAGCATGGATGGAGTGAGGTTCAATACAGTGAAAAACTGCAAATAGATTCAGAGAATCCAGAGAAATCTTTGCACACAAGACTGAAAGACTGACCTTTGACCCCTCAGGCAGTACTGCATTAAACACTGCATTAAAAACCCACATCATTGTATAAAGGATACTACATGGGCTCAGGAACACTTTGGAAAACCGTTGTCAGTAAACACAGTTTGTCTCTGCACTACAAAACAAGTTAAGACTCGACCATGCAAAGAGAAAGACATATATCAACAACATCCAGAAACACTGCAGACTTCTCTGGGCCCGAGCTCATCTGAGATGGACTGACGCAAAGTGGAAAAGTGTGCTGTGGTCTGACGAGTCCACATTTCAGATTGTTTTCACTAATCATGGACGTCGTGTCCTCCGGGCTTAAAGAGGAAAAGGACCATCCAGATTGTTACCAGCACTAACTTCTAAAGACAGCAGCTGTGATGGTATGGGGGTGTGTTATGCCCATGGCATCATGGGTAACTGTCACATCTGTGAAGGCCCCATTGATGCTGAAAGATTCATACAGGTTTTGGAGCAACATATGACACCATCCCTATTCAACTGAATACAGGTCAAACATTCGTTGCAAATCACTGCATTCTGTTTTTTTTTTTACGTTTTACACAAAATACCAACTTTTTGGAGTTGGGGCTGTAAATGCTAGATGGTGGTGGCGTTGGGTGGTGACTGGCAGAGTAAAGACTAATGTCTGATTCTTACAAGCATAAACAACAGCTTGTATTTATGAAGGCCTGAGAGGGATCTCAGCTGATTAACTCCTTATACAGCCATCAGTGTCTGCAGGCTCTAATTCGAGTGTCAAAGTGTAATTATGGACGCCAAATCAAATGTGCTAAGCTTGATTAAATCTAAGCCTGTTGCAGAATGACAAGAAAACCCTTTTGTGCTGAAGAGCTCACTGAGCTGGTTGGTTGTGACTCTGTACTCTACACAGTCTGCCCAGTTTATTCAACAGAAATCACCAGGAGTGTTTGGAGACGCCAGAACAACTGCCAGAGGCAACCAGCAGAGAGCCGCAAAGTTTTGAGAAAAGTCTTTTTGTATAATATACTGTGAGATTTCTTATCTACATGTATCGTATCATCTCAGTTTTCTTTAAGATGCACAGAATCGTGTTTTTTAGTTTTCAGTTGTTGATGACTTCAGGGCCGGCTTTAGGAATTTTGGTGCCATAGGCAAGATTAGGTTTTGGTTAATACGACTACTACTACATCTGAGGGCTTCTGCATGTAACAGAGTAGATATCTACTGTCTACTACAGCAGTGTCAAACAGAATACTCAAAATAATTATTTGGAGTATGTAGTGAAAACTTAACTTGTGTTTAGAGGTTCTACTAACTTAAAAATCTCGAGTGCCAGTGGAACTGTCTTTCTTTTGTATTTATTAAACTCGTAATTTTCAATTAATGAGGGAAAAAGGTCCCTAAAAAGGAACCTAAACACATGTTTGGGGTTAAAAAAAACTATTACTACTGTATATTAAGTTTACTGAAAATGAAATAATAAAAAATAATGTGTTTTTATAATTAAAATGTATTCAGTTCTGTTAACTCATTGCAAAAAAGGTGTGAATGAAAATTCTGAATCAATTGTAATCAGAGAGTACAACTAACACCAACTCCAAATATTTAAGCTCTGACCACCTCCAACTTTGGAGCTGATGAACTTAAGAAAACTGTAGCAGCTGATTTCTCTCTTTTTTTTTTTTTTTTTAGTGCTGCTGAGTTCTCTGGTTTTTACAGTGAGATAAAAACAACTGCTGCAGCCTGTTAAACCTGTTGTGTGTAAGTTCAAACTTAGCCTGGAATAATTTAAATTATTACCAAGTTGTGATTTATGCTTTACTAAAATAAAAGCACCACAGAGATAAATTACAACGGTAATTAAAAACTAAATAATCAGCCTACACACGTCCCTGTATATTGGTCGGGTAAAGCAGCTATTGTAGCGTCATTATTCAGATTTATTTCTGTTTAGCTTCTAAAAATGAAACGTCTACACACAAACAACATCTGTACTGGGCTCTGTTCCTCCTCCTCTTTTCTTCCTTGTGCACCTGAAGGCTGGACCGTTTCACTGTGAAATAAATGTGAAAGTGTTTCTCTCCCTCTCGACATTTGTCCATAAATCTGTCTAACAATCTGGACGTGGGCTGGTGGTGATGTGCATTTACGCACCACTCCCCAGTGTGCACAGGTACAGGTCAGGGCAGGTGAAGAGCTGTGAGGAACAGGCGTGCAAAATATATTTCTTTATTTTTTTTTAGATTTGTTTGATCGTTTCCTCAATCCAGAAAATGAGGAAGGGAGGAAGGGCGCCCAATGGCAAATTTTAATAAATTATTTTTTTTTATTTTTCCACTGAGGGCGACCAGTGAACACCAGAAGTTGGCGTTCTAGGCGACCACCTCGCTGGCCTACGCCAGGGGGCAACCTTTATAATCAAAAGAGCTATTTTTGGTGAAAAAGAAAAAATAATCTGTGTGGAGCCACAACTGTTAAATTTCACTCTCACACACAGGTAGCGTGTGGAGACCCGAGCCACAGACATAGACTATGACGCACATTTTAGTTGACGAAATATTAAAACTTTTTAAAAATCTGGTGTTTAAATTGATATTATTATTATCAAGGCAAAGTACTGCAAAAGATTTGAGTTTTGAGCCCAACTCAAAAACTTGTGTTCTGAAATAAATTTTAAAAAGTTCTGCTGACCTATAATCTTTAGTTGAGATAATTTACTTTTCTTTTTTAGATAAACTTGAATCTTTATGTTTTAGAAACTCTTAAAAACTGTATTTATTTTTGAACCTGACTTATGTTTTTGGTGCCTGAATGAATGAATGAATTTACTCAATTTTTTTTTAATACAACTTTTGGGGGTTTCTAAAACTCAATGATTTAAGTTTATCCAAAGAAGAAAAGTAAATTATCTCAACAAACTTTTGAAAAACTTGAGTTTGAGTTAAACTCAAATCTCAAAAATCTATTACAGCACACTACCTTGAAATTTTGAGTCCTCTCACCTTTTTATGGACCTACAACACAGATGAATGAAAATTAAAATGTTAAAAAGAATAACTCTTATTTATTTCCATATAATTTTTTGCCAAAGCCACATGGAGCCTCTGGAGAAAGAGAAAGAAAGAGCTGCATGTGGCTCCGGAGCTGCAGGTTGCAGACCCCCTGTGCCTTCAGCCGGTCCTGGTCAGTGTTAAACACAGGACTCAATAAAATAGGTTTTTCAGGATTTTCCAAAAATTGTTTATCACCACAATTATGAGATCTTACAGTCATAAATGTGCACAGAAAATAAGCTGTCACCCCGGCTGCACACAGCAAAGAGTCTGAATAGAAGTTAGAGGCACTTCCATCCAACCTTCACCCTCACAGTGACAAAGAGCTTCTAACACTTTTCACCTTTTATTCCATCAGACATCAATTTAATGCCGGCGAGGTTTATCTTTTCACAGCTCACGATCGTACAGGAACCAGTGTCCATCTGCTGATGATCTTTTCTCAGAGCCTCTCAGAGCCATAAAACTTGTTTTGCTGTCACTTACAAGCACATTTTCACTGCATCCGCCTCGAGGTATTTAAGGTTTTCAATTAACGTTTCTTTGATGTTGCCAAAATGACAGTATCTTCTATCAGCATTTACTCGAGCACTGAGGAGGAAACATGATGTAGGAGAGCCTCGTCGCACAAACAGCAGATGTAATTATGGTGTATCCAGAATATGTGTTGTGAAACCGGATATTTCATGGCGGTGTGACAGACAATTTGTTCATAATTATGCGTGGATCATTAACGAGATCATCAGGGAAACTGACAGTTTGTGCAGCCAGTTAAAGACTAAAAGAAGCTCTTATCTCATCCTGAGTTTGGTGATATTACACACTATCAAATCCACAAATGATGGTCACTTCTAAAACTTTGTCAGTCCAGTTGGAGATAATCGCCTTGTCAGTTATTAATGCTCATCATTTAAAGGAGAAATCTGTGATATATTACATATATTATAATAAATCATAAAATGACCATGATATCAGAGATCACAGATCAAGGAAACATATGTTGAAATACTTGCTTCTCTGACAAAAACGCTGCAGCCGTGGCGTCCCCCTTTGAAATATCTATTACCTGAAGGATTGACTGTGTTGGTTTGTCAGTTTCAGGTTAATTAGACTTCAAATTAATGTTGAATTTTCTCTGAATGAGTAAGTGTCTGTTTATCAGTCATAAAAACTCATTAATAATTGTGTAGAACAACGTTAAAAAAGTTGGGGTTGGGTTTCTGGGTCATAATTCTGTGTTGTTTGGAGTTCTGTAAAACACTCGGTTGGTTTGCTCATTTTCTGTCAAAAGGAGTGTAAGATGTTCATTCACATTCAATACTTTGACCCAACTTCTGGGGATTTTATGTCTCTTTATTTCTCTGTAGTTAAAAACACAAGTTTGCTAAAACGTGTTGAACAAATATTAAAAATTCTTTATTGTTCTTATCATGTGATGTGAGATACTTGAAGGTGTGTGTATGAGAAGCAGAAACATGTTGCCTGTGTCCCCTGATGATTTTATGATTTATGAAAATCTTTTATTAATGACTCTGATTAGGTCTGTAGTTTGATTTTGAAACAGAAGCCTCATGTTGTTGTTAAAGCTTCTAGTATTAAATGTAGAACTCTTTTCACAATAAAAATAAAACAGAATTATTAAGTAATAAATTAAAAAACAACAACTTGGTTTAACCATAGATTGTATATTAAACAGGATGACAACCTATTTAATATCCTATTTAGGTTTCAGTACTAATTTTTGCAGGCACAATGCTACATGTTACTCTTTTAAAACAAAAAAAAAAAGTCAGCGAAAAACACCTGAACCTTTAAACAAGGTCCTCTTGTATTGAAAGTGGCTCAGAAAATGCTTCGGATCACAGGTCTCTGCAGGTCCATTAGGTTCAGAGTATCAGAGACCTGATCCTGAACCCAAACTGGGCCTCGTACAGGTGATTCAGTATTCAGTCTAATCAGGTTTGGTGCAGTTGTTACTGCTGTAGGTCTGAGGTCTTGATACTCAAGAGGACCCGAGTGGACTCACGATCGATCATACAAGCAGACAAGAGAGAGTAAACTGTGAATTCATGAAAAAATGATGTGACTTACTCTTTTCGACTCTGAGCGCTGGTTAATTGGTGGTGCATCACACTGCTGCTTGTATTGATGTTGGCCTGGCTGTGCACTGTAAAAATAGAAAGTTGAGACGATTTAAAATTTTAATTCACAGGTATCTTTACTTGTGGTTAAAGTAGCTGCTGCTGCTGCTGGTCAGCCTGCACTGCGCCAGTGTTTGAGCTCCCTGCGCGGGCAGAGTCAGCTGGATGTAGGCTAACTGAGCTAACTGGCCGTTAATGGGCAAAGTAGTGAACCACTAACACAAGTAAAGTTTTGTCCATCAGGAAACTCTATGAATCAGAAGTTGAGGCAGAGCAGCCGGAGGACATCAAAAAGAAAATCAGAAAATATTTCATCCATAAAATATGATCCAGTTTCACAAAAATCAGTGAATAAAGTTAAAAAGTTGTGTTTGTGTGCAGCAATCTGCCCAGAAACACTCTGATCTAGCTGCCTCTATCTTTTTTCTTACAACTGGCAACAACTCTGCTAAATGCTAACGTGCTAAATGCTAAAAACTGAGGAGCAACTATAATTAAAGTGGAATGATAGGTGTGTAAACGAACGATGCGTAGATATCTTTCTGGGAAAAGTTGTCACCCCAAAACTGACACACTGACAACATGCTAGCTAAATGCTAAATGCTAATGTTAGCTGAGTGATGATTTTCTGTCGGCTCTCAGTTTATAATGCTACCTGCTGTGGAACGGTGAATGAACGACGTGTAGATGTCTTTCAGGGAAAAGTTATTACTCAAAAACCGAACAGTTAAGTCAGCTAAATGCTAGTGTTAGCTTAGTGTTAGCGTGCAGGTTTTCCATGTAGTGTCTTGGGTCAGTTCCAAAATTTGGGACCCTTGATAAAGTACCAGAAATTGAGTGAGTGTGAGTGAAATGGCACATACACAAATGAGCTGCTGATTATCTTTCAAACTAGTAACTAGAGGGCGCTGCAAAGGTGCATCTCAAAGCCAGAATAAATATATCATCACACACACTTGAGTGAATAAACTGAAATAATAAAATAAAAATCAAATCCTAAAAACACAGATGTTGCTCAACCAGATTCTCTCTTCGTACTGAGCTGAAAAGGTAAACAAAGCGGGAGGTAGAGGGAGAAAAAAAAAAAAAGCTTGTCCAACTCTCAAACACCTCGATGCAATCTCAGTGCAACATTTATGTCTGTGGTCAAACCAGATTAAACAGAAAGAGGCGATAATCAGCCCATCTGACGAATCCTGTCAGAGTGCTTCAATAACCACAACAATAACTCATGTCAAAGCGGGACGGCTAGGCCTGAAAGTAACGATTCATTAGTGGCTATTTAAAACAGGGAACAGTGGGATACAGAGGCTCTGCTCACATTTATCTCTGCATGAGGTGTGCCGGCAATAATTGCATCAGAAACTTAAGTTATGTGTGTGCGTGTGTGCTGTTAAAGATGAATGAATCCACTTTGAGAACATGTGGTTGTAGGGATGTATTGTTAGAAACCTCCAACACAACAGGCCTCCTCGTGCCGTGGGTGTGTTGCTGCTTGCATTTCATCTGACAGGTGTGATGAGATATGAGTAATGTGGCAAAGGAGATGTTGTATAACGTCCTAAACCAACTTCAAAAGCATGTGTCGGTCAAAACTGAGATCATAGTAGCAGAGCTGCTCTGTGAACTGTTCTGTTGAAATTACAGTTTGTGCTTCTGTTTGTACATTAATTTTAAATAAACAGTCTCATGCAAGAACCGCTCACACAAACAGATTTGTTCTTAAGTGGTTTGTACAACTGATTTAGGAGAACTTCATCACATTCACCAGTTTTCTCGTATTTTGAATTTTCTTTCAGATACAAACAGAATTTACGAGGTCCAGACCTGTCGTAGAGTCACGTGAAGTCTGTTATCCAAACCAAGTTTTCACTATTAACTGTATGTTTCTTCAGTCTGAGGACATTGTGAGTTTGAAATAATTACACTGTATTTTTATATCCTGTTTTAGCCTCTCATCATTAATTCAGTGATGTATTGTTACCTGCTCTCAGGTGTTTTGTCTGTACAGTATATCTTCATATGCAGGTTTATGAAGTTGCTGTTCAACATCCTCTCTTATTCTGTCCTCTGTCTCCATGATGGAAACTTCCCCTCGAACCTCTCCTCCTCCTCGCAGTCATCTCTCGCCCTTTGCTGTGACGAGGCGTTTTGTTTTTTCTTTGAAGCTATTTTCATATCAGGACATGTCCTCTTTATTTCAGTGACAGTCTGACCCTTAAGGTAACAGGCATTAAAAGAACCTGTTTTCCTTTTTAATTCCACTGCTGAGGCTGTTAAAATGACAGACTTTTCTTTATGGATCTCTGAAACCAGAACGTCAAACTCCCTGAACTCGTAATATGGTATTACTGGGGTGTTAATTATGTTAATTTAGTCTCATGCACGTGCACTCAGAAACACACAGGTGGATCATTTACACAGGTATCTGAAGTTATGAGCATTTGTTGAATCTGACGTGGCGTGTTCATACGAGTCCTACGTATGGAAAAAAGTGAGAGAAATTTAAGGTAAGAATATGAAAACGTTCTTGCATGAGGCCCGCTGGTCCTCGGGTCAGAGCTGGAGTCAGAAATGGGGTAAATTTACTTGCTCATCAAATGTATTTACATAAAGTCCGAAAGAATCTGGTGAATAAGACCAGAGAGATACTGACAACAATGATGATAATAATTATAAAATACTAGTTATATATAATAAAATATAATGTAACTAATTTAACTGGTTATGAAACCGTCTCAATTCAATACCGACGCCTCTATATGACCTACATATGTTAACGACACCATCCACTAACCAGTTTAGCTTAGCTTTAAAATATGTAAAATAAAGAATTTGCAATTTGAAAATACAAATTCATCATTTCTTTTTCACATGTAGCTGTAACACCTTCAGGGCATGTCGATCAAATAAATTTATGTAGGTGACAGCAGCAGCAACACACCAGTGACGAGTATCACAGAGCAGAACTGGACACCAGCTTCTGTCCGACAACAAAGCTAACACAGTTCATGCTGCAGTGTGGGCTAAACATTCAAAAAAAGCAACATGAACAAACTGGCATCTGACCTACTCTGCTCATTATTTAGTCAGCATCAGATGAATTTCTTTTAAATGTCCCTTAATATTACAACATTAGTCCAACAACGTCCCAGTCTTTGGGAGTAGCCATATTAGCACAGCTCAGACCAGAAAACCAGAAAAGGTTATTTTAATCTAAACCACAATCTTTTCCTGACCCTAACCAAGAACCTTTAAATGCCTAAACCTAACTAAACTGTGACCGCTTTACATTTACATTTTGTGTAATGTCTTGTGAGTTTCATAACGTAATTAAGGTCTGGTAAGCCTGTCGCTGCAGGTACTCTTCACCAGTGATCAATGTTCCCCCTAATTTTTCATGTGCCTGAGCATACACACAAACTCCCTGAGAATTCCTTGGACCACTGTGAGCAACATCAGACGTGCACACTGTCGCCACACCAGTATCACACCTGTCCAAAACCTGAGATCATAACAAATTACATGGCTTATTATAAGAATCAAATTACAACAGTAATTTCCGTTAGATTACTTTTAATATAAGCGATCTGGCCCACTTACAATGAAAAAGACAAAAATCTTGTTTTTCATCAGCTGTGTAGTATGTTGTATGTCAGGGTGAGGGTCCTGCTCTGATCTGGGTGTAGGTCCTGCTCTTATCTGGGTGGGGGTCCTGCTCTGATATGGGTGTAGGTCCTGCTCTTATCTGGGTGAGGGTCCTGCTCTGCTCTGGGTGGGGGTCCTGCTCTGGTCTGGGTGGAGGTCCTGCTCTGGTCTGGGTGGAGGTCCTGCTCTGCTCTGGGTGGGGGTCCTGCTCTGGTCTGGTGAGGTCTGCTCTGGTCTGGGTGAGGTCCTGACTCTGGTCTGGGGGGGTCCTGCTCTGGAAGAATTGAGAATTTACACCTTTCAGAGATCAAATTTTGTTCACATTAAAACATTCACATTTTGCACAATGAGATGTGTGCTGTAGCACAAGCATGTGATACAGTGTAAATTCCTGTAATTCTGTCTGTAAAATATATAATTACACAGTTTTTCATTAGCATTTCTACTACTCATAATCTAGTAACAGCATTTAATGATTAATATCCATAAATGAAATTCTTAATAAATGACACTAGAATAAACACAAATCTGATCAAGGACTTAAATTTCACCTTATTTTTCCCGTCTGTCCTTCTCACTTCTCCAGTGGTTGTAGACTTTGTCCAGGTTGATGGCCCCGTCTGCTTCTTGCTTTGACTTTATGCGCATCAGCTGGTCCAAATGTGCCACTTCAAGACGATTTCTGGATTCTGTTTTGATACGATTCATCAAACTGAAGCCTCTTTCACAATCTGCACTGGATGCTTGAAATGTAGCACAAATATCCACAAGCTGTGAGATCTCCCTTAGCTCCTCACATCTGAGTGCTGCAGCCACCATATCTGAGAATGTGCTGATCGACCCTTGTTTAAGTTTTTGTTTCACTATGTACTTGAATTCAGCATATTCACTTTTAATGGCCTCCTCAGAATGTGGGGGGAGAATGGCCTCATACTTCTTTGCCAGTGTAGCAATGTCTGTTGATCCATACTCAAAACTGATGTCTGAGCTCAATGCTTCGATGTCAAATGCAGACCACTCCTTTAATTCATCCTCTGGAAAACGAGCATCCAAGTGATCACAGAGCTTACGAATAAAAAGAGTAATCTCACCAGTATTTCTCCCATCAGCTGATGAGGTCCTCATCACCTCTTTGACACGGTCACTCCACTGAACATCCTTCTCATCCTTCAAGTATTGAGAACGCAACTTCTCAATCTTTGCTCTTGCAAAGCAGTGCCCTTCCATCACAGTCAGGTTGGCTCTTTGAAAGGAAAGGCAGAGTTGTGCCAGCTCGCCCAAACCATCTCCCAGAGCAGTGAGAGTAACCTTGAACTTTGAATCACTCAGCTTTTTGTAGCAGTAATTTGCCACTGGATCTCTGTTATCTCTGGATTCTCTCTTGCAGTATTCTTCAAGCACGGTGTAGTTCCTCAGAACAGCATTCACAGCTTGGTGCTGCGACAGCCATCGCACTTCGCTCAGAGGCCTGAATGACAGTGTATCCTCATCGAGAATCTTAGCTAGATCCTCCATTTTGCCCTTCTTTACAGTGGACCGAGAGAAAGTGGAATATACAGTTCTAAGAAGAGTTTCCACATCTCGCATCAAAGGCACATCTTTCCAGGCATCATCAATGCCCAAGTCCTCTCTATGGGCCACGCAGTGTTGTTCCGTTAGGTGTGGTATTTGCCGCTTTAACAAAGCTGCAACTCCGTTGTGCTTTCCTAGCATTACTGAGGCGCCATCGGAGGTCAGCATCACCATTCTCTGCAAGTCCAGTCCATGCTTGGAGTAAAACTGAGTGACTGCCTGCACAATATCGTGTGCAGTGCATGCTGTCAGCTGGATGATGCCACCGAACACAGTTTTATAGCTGACATCATTTTTCTCCCTGTATTTAATATATAAGACTAGCATTTTGTGCACTGTTATGTCTGTGCTCTCATCTATTATCAGAGTATGCCAGGGTGCATTTTTAACATTGCACATCGTCTCATTCTGCACTATCTCATTGATTGAGTTCACAAATTCAAAGGCATAGTTTTTACTTCGCCAGCTGTCCGGTACACTCACATACTTTGCCATGTGATCGTGGATTTGTTGCACTGACAGCATTGATGCATTCATTTTGATGGCGAGTAGAATATTGTCAGTGAGAACTCTGACTTGCCCGGGGTGGGGTTTCTTTTTTTGTGACAGCTCGTTCCTCTTCTCTCGATCGTACCGATCCCCATTCCCGTCTTGCATCTTCGTACAATTCCAACAGCATTCAAATGACTTTTCTGCTGAATGTGACGCTTGAGGTAGTCCAACAATCAGTCCACACTTTTCCCTCCGAAAACTCACTTGCTACTTTGGCTTCGCAACATGTTTTGCAGAGCAGCCCTTTCTCAGTTTCACCTCTGTTCTTCTGTTCGCACATACTCTGACAGCCATCCCACCTTAAAAGAACCGCATTTCTTTTTTACTTTGGCTTGGTGAGTGGCTGTGCCACAGCCCATTCGTTTCTCCATAATAAAGGCTGGCACTCAGCAGCATACACCTCTCTTAGCTCTGCTGCACCGTTAGCTACATGCTAACCTGCAAAACAGCGGCACGTACGCATTAAGCGCTGTTAATGACATCGGCTGCGTGAGTAAATACACGTGACGTGAACCGCATCAATATCATTGGCTGGACAGTGTTAGTCATAGTTGTATCTGTAGTGACCGCTTGTTGTCACCTGTTCACTCGCTGAGTTGCATTGTAAATGGTACAGAATAAACTGTTGTGTGTTTATTTTATTTACAGTTCAGGTTGGATTTATTTTGTGCGTTACATAGTTTGCTGTGCGCGGAGAGCGCGGGAGCAATGCGCGATTGCGCAAGCGCGCAGCTTAGAGGGAACATGACCAGTGATGTGTGTTGTTTTGTGAGTCACTGGAATTTGACTACTCGACTCAACAGATACACACTGTGAGTATGAGCCCTGCCACTGGCTGTGATATTGTCGTGGCCCCTATTTCTGTTTTCAGAGTCTCCAGGAAACAAGAAAAACCTCTGACCTGCAAACTACACGCTGAAAACAACAAATTAGCCGTTAGCTTTCCTTTTGCAGTGATGTAGAGCTCACCTCCCTGATGAGGCAAAACAAACAAGTTCCCACGTGACACTAGCAGCACTGTCACTATATCCTGGACGTAGCACCGCCCAAGACGTCTGTGATTGGTTTAAAGAAATGCAAACAAGGCAGGTGTGTTTCCTATAGAACAGTGTTCCCAAACCTGGTCCTCAGGGCCCCCTGCCCTGCATGTTTTAGGTGTTTCCCTGCTCCAGCACACCTGATTCAGATGATCAGCTCATCATCAAGCCTCCACAGAAGCCTGATAACAACCTGATCATCTGAATCAGGTGTGTTGGAGCAGGGAAACACCTAAAACATGCAGGGCAGGGGGCCCTGAGGACCAGGTTTGGGAAACACTGCTATAGAAGAATGTGTATGAGTGGAGCCAGACTTTCCTCTAGTGCTGAGCGCTGTAGAGAGACGTGTGGCTATGAGAAACTAGCATCCATTCTGGTGTTAAGGTATGAGGATGTGTCAGCAACATTAGCATCATGCTAACGCCAAATTAAACAGGATAACCTACAAAATAACCAGTAAAGCAACATAAAACATGGCAAAACTGATGAGTTTTGTTTGAAAACAGATGACCATCAGTCTGCTGACTGACATCTGAGCTCCATCACTGAGTTTGTTCTGTAACAGCAACAGGAAACGGTTCAGTTTGTTCCTCTGATGTGTTGGTGTACTTCACTGCAGGCTTCATCCATACTTTACAGCTGTTTAATTATCCTGCAGGAAACACAGTTGGAATTTCATGCATTTTTCATTTGCTTTTTCAGATGTTTGAATGAACGTTCTGATTCCTTTCTATGTGACCGATCATTGTGTTTGTTTGGGAGGTGCTGACCCAACCTGCCGCTGTGGGATTAGCTGACGTTCTGCTCCACAGCAGTGCTTTCGATCTCCATGCTAATCAGCAAGCTTCTCCGTTTCCCAATTGCTTTGCTGCTGGATGGCCTTTTGTACACCTACACTGCAATCTCCCCCGGGTACTAGGGTGGACTGAAAGAAGCATAGCATTTACATACTATGTGCACTGAGGCTGGAGAATTACTCACCAATTATGTAACAATGGGCTGCGCATAAGTAAAATATCAAACAGTTAAAAAATACTGCTCCTTCCTGGATAAAGTGCTATCCATCCAGGTCTCACAGGACTTTGATCAAAGAGCAGGCAACCCTGTGCTCCAGTTTGTACTGTGATGTCCAAAGTGATTTATCTTTTTTGTTGTAAAGTGCATCAGCTTCACTGTGTTGTGGTGTAGAAAAGATTCAAGGATTTAGATTAAGTCAGAGATGCAGCAGTGATAGCAGCCTGCATCTGTATCCTGGTCACTGCCAGTCTAACCCAGACATAAGCTATGATGCCCTTCAGATAAAAAAGTGAAAAGGCTCTCAGCTGTTGATCTCTACCTGTCATTCTGCTGCACAGTAATTATGGACATATCACATGTGACTCACAGTGCCTTGTTTATGTCCTGGAAACACACAGACTTTAGTGATTTACTGTTGTTTTCATGTAACATACTTTTGGTGGAATGTAACTAAGTACATTTAACCAAGTGCTGTATTTAAGTAAAAATTCAAGGTACCTGAAGGCACTTTAGTATTTTAATTTCAATGTTTCCATCTGACACATTTTAAAACAAGAACCCTGTGAAAGTGTTTATGTAAAGTTAGCTAACAGCTGCGTACATGATATAACATTAATGCTAAGGGACTGAGGCTAAAGCTAGCTTACATCTCAGCAGACATGGGTCAGATGGTGAAATACAGCAGGTATATCTACATGATAGATGACAGAAATACACTCATTAATGTGGGAAAAGGAAGCACAGGGACTCAATTAGTGCAGCGGACCTTGAGAGATCGCCACAGGAAGAGAGACGGGATAAGAGCTAAGCTAACACAGCTTAGACCTGAGACAGCGAGCCAGAGAGAGATGCATCGTCCTCGACCCACTTTGATTCTTCACCAGCCCACATCCTCCTCCTCAAACCCCCACAGAACAAATGCAGATGCAGTGGATCTAACAAGTTACTGCAGCTAGTAAGCTAGCATTAGTTAGCCAGACATGCTAACATTCTCACAGATCAGATGAAGACAGAGTTTAATCCATTCACCACACGTGTGCTCTTGTGTTTCACATTTTTGATAGACAAGAAAGATGCCACCGTCCATGGAGAGAAATGGAAAAGCTTCACAGCCCTAGTTACGGTTGCTAACTGATGATTGGACAGTTGCTGTTTGGAGGCGGGGCTAAACATAGCGTCAATTCAAAGTACTTTAAAAAATTCATAAAAAGAACCAAGACAAAATGTAAAAGGAACACTAAGCAATATAAAAAGACATTTCAACACAACTAAAAGAGTTAAATAGAAAATAAAAACAAGTCAAAACAGGAAAGTAAAAGTTACAGTGCAGTTTAAGATATTAATCAAAACTCCTAGATTTGGTTCAATAAAAGGCAAACAGAAGAGTCTTCAGCCTTGATTTGAAAGAACTGAGAGTAGCAGCAGACCTGTAGTTTCTGTGAGTTTGTTCCAGATATGTGGTGCATAAAAACTGAACGCTGCCTCTCCATGTATAGTTTCGACTTTGACCTGAGAGGTCTGGATGGCTCATAATGTAGCAGAACATCAGAAATGTATTTTGGCCCTAAACCATTCAAGTACTTTATGAACCAAGAGCATGAAATATTTAATAATCAATTCTTTGGCAGACAGGAAGACTGTGTCTGTGTCTTTTTGGCCTGAGACACAAGCAGCAGTGTATCAGTCCACCTATTATACAACTTTATACTTCAACTAAACTACATCTCAGAGGCAAATATTGTAGTTTTTCTTTAAAGTTTCATTATGTGAGTCACGACACCTTCTTCACGTGAGATATGAAACTTATTTCACCCAAACACAATTTTTTGTTAAACGTAACCAAATAGTTTTGCTGCCTGACCTCAACCAAACTGACCCGGCTTACATCGCTGCTGGTACTCTCTACCGCTCATGTCGTTTTGGGAGTTATCATTTTTATTAATTTTTTCTCTCTGTCTGTTCATCAAACACCAGAAACAGATCAAGAATCCCTCTTATCAAATACTTTATTTCATCTGCACTATGAGCTTGATGTTAGCTTAGCATGCTAACATGCTAAACATTGATCCGTGTCATAACTACCACTTAGATTATGGCATTTATGGTATTTGCAAGTCAAAACTGGAAAATATGATGACTTCCACAAGATGAATACACTGTAGGCACATAAGGCATTCTGATTTGTATTTTCATACTTCATAATACTTAATTTAATGTTATCATTAATGTCTCCACTAGGGGGAGCATCACCCCTTGAGATGGAAGGTTACCATGACAGATAAAAAGATATGTGAAAGAGGTCCTCAGTAGGGTGGATGTTTAGCTCAGTTGGTAGAGCGTCCGACCCATGTATGGAGGCTGTTAGTCCCCTGCAGTGGCTGCTGGTTCGACTCCCGCCTGCAGCCCTTTGCTGCGTGTCATCCCCTCTCTCTCTGCCCTGCTTCCTGTCTACTCTCTGGCTGTCCTGTCAAATAAAGGCAAAAATGCCACCCCACCCCCACCCCACCCCCCCACAACAGCACCAAAAAAAAAAGAGGTCCTCAGTAGAATAGTGATTAGACAGTTGAATTAAGTTGGATTTACGGCAGGATGAACCCTTCCTTTATCCCTCGTACGACCTCCATCCTGTGTGTGTTGTAAGGCCTGAGACGTGGCTTTGTCTCTGTCACACTACATCTGCTGTCTTTTTATTTTTTATCCTCACTAGCGGCAAGGCTTTGTGACAGTGATGTAGGTCTGTCAGTTCATCTGTTTGACTGCTGGTCCATCAGTGCAACAGTTTGCTTGTGTGAGTGAAATATTCCAACAACTAGTGGATGGGTTGCTTTGAAATTTTGCACAGACATTCAGGAAGAATTCCATTTGTGAAATATTTTATTTCATTTTTATTTACATTCACAGTGTTAGCATCCCAGGTGCTAATTTGCTGTTTTCAGTGTGTAGGCTGCAGCTCAGAGGTTTTTTGCTGTTGAAAATACCACTTGGAACAAACAACCAATGGCAGGACTTACACCCGCAGTGTGCCTCCGGTGAGTCAGACTAACTTTCACAAGATTAATTTTATGGAGAGTTAAATCAGAATATTGATATCATTCTCATATATGTTTGGTAAATCTGAATCTAGAGCCATGAGAAAGTTTGCTTAGCTTAAAGGTGCTATATACAACATTTACCTTAGGGGTCGCTGTTGAGCATCAGCATCTCAGACCAAAACAAACACACGCTTTGATTTTTCAATAAAGTTGGGGGGGATGACTGTCACCTGAACTCACGCTGCACAAAACTTTGATGAAACTGTCAAACTAGTCAGTATCGTTACAGTATCACTTACAATGTTTTCAGAAACATATACTCATACTCATTCATACTCTTCTTGTGTGGTTTTGCCCTGTGCAGCAAACATGAATGGGATTCGCTGCTGGCTAAGTACAGGGGGAGTGGGCCTGGGACTTGGAGCTGGGCAAGTAGCCTGACAGCTGACGTTACTGCTAGCAACAGCAGCAGCACTCAATCTGCCACCACCATCATCTAAAATGGATCAAGAGAGAGAAAATTTGTTGAAATGTGTCTCCACCCTTGCATGTTGCGCTGGTGGCATCATTTTGTGTCAAATTTAAGCCACACTTTGGACCGCCTCTCTCTCCTATCTGCCATGACTACTAACTCGAGTCCTTCTTTGTTGTACGCACTGACTGCCTTTCACAAGTGTGTGACGTCAAGCATGAAGGAAAATGATCTCAATGGATGGAACCAGTTGGTTCTCAGCTGGAATCGGTTCTCGATTCCCGGCCCTAAACAGAGAAGAATAAAACCACAGGGAGTGTGACAATTTTATACCTTAACATTACAAGTAGTTATTTGCTCATGAGGCTGAATGTTGTATTTAGCACCTTTAACAAAAAGACTGGAAACAATGGGAAACAGCTGGCTGTCCATACTAAAAGTGAAGACTTAGAAACAAGCACAATGACTTCCTGGAGTCTCTGCTAGCTGCCTGGCAACCTTGAGGTGTCAAAAGACTTTAAGAAATCACTGAACATGGCTAAAACATAGTCCAGCACACAACCCCCGTAAAATCACAAACTGTAAGCACCGTTTAAGTGTTCGACAAAACATACATGAGATGGAGGAAAGAAATTCAACTGACTAAATGATGGTGTTTTGCTGCTGACAGAAACATCGGGTGGAGGCAAGAAACCGCACGAATTCTATCACATACACGCTGACAAACAAACTCTCTTTGTTCAGTTAAAAAAAGCTGCTGTTGATCTCACTCTATCATGTCTGACGATCTAATAACTGTGACAGATGGATTTCTGATAAGGAAAGCGTGAAGAGGAGGCTCGTCGTCACCTCGAGGCAGGACAAAATATACTCATTACACAAAGATAAAGGAAATAAAACACACAGCACAAATGGATGTGCCTTCATTAAGCTGTGTTTCAGAATCATTATTTGATACTGAAAGAGGGCTGGAAGCTGCTGTGCAGGTTTTCTGAAGGTATAAAAATGGTAAAGACAACAAGAGGTGCCCAGATCCATGATCCTAATGGAGAGCATTGAAAACCTTTTAGATTAAAAGCAGCAGACTGTCACTCTTTGTCTGCTTGCATTCATGCTTGAACCATGAAAACCTACTTAAAGTTGTGCCAGGAAGTGGATTTGTACACTTCACACTCGAGAGGGGTATGTTTGTCTCATTTGTTTTCTAAAGGCCTTGATGGACCTTTAGAAAACAGCCTCATGAAGCTGATTGGAAATAATGTACTATTTCCATCTGAACTGCAGTGGAGAAGCAGCCCAAAGTAGCAGAGAATATTAATATTCAACAAGTAAAGTACAAGTACTTCAGTTTAATGCCCTCAGTTACTTTCCACCACTGCTGAGCGCTGAAGACAAGAAATGATGAAGAGACTTCACTCATCAGTTTGTGCAGCTGCTGTTGAAGAAAGAAAACAAGTCTCCTGACCCACAGAGACCCCACAGAGTCCTCCACACCCCACTTCCTCTACACGGTCAAATTCAATCAAAACCGCAGAACTCTTCATATGAAACAGAGCAGCAGATCATCTTACTGTAAAAATGCATTTTAAATAGTTTTAAAGTTTGTTCACAGATTCTCATTTAGGCTACAGGATCCACAAATGAGATTCCTAATAAGATGTTAACACCACTGTAATGTCTCCTTCTCTCTGTTACTGGATTTAGTAAAACTATCAGGATTTCTTATTGCAACTAATAGAACCCTGCAAATATAATAGAATCGATATGTAAAGATTCACACATTGCATCGTATCATATTGTATCGTAACAGGGCTGAATCATATCAAATCGTTATTATTACGTTATTACTATTTAAGAATTTCTAAGCTGCATCATTGCATATCGAATCGTCTCAGTCAGTGAGATGTACACCCCTGGTAAAGTTCGGGTTCCCAACAATATGAAACTGCAGATGCTAATTTGCATTTGTTGGGCAATTTATATAATTAGCATAATTAATCAGCATAATCACCATATGGACAATGTTTAAGCAAGTATAGATTATTATTTACTGAGGATGCTGAATTCATTTCTGACATTTTTGATCCCACAGATAACTAATTGAACTAAGTGAAATAACTTAAACTCGGTTATTTCGGTTATTTATTTCTATTTATTTGTAATGCAAAACTTTAACCAAATGTGCCCATATTTCAACTTCCAGTTGGCCGATTTTGATGACGTTCAGTCACTTTAGAAATTTTCAAAAAACAAAACAAAACAAAACAAACAGACAAACAAAAAAACAACAACAATTATCTAAATGATGTTTCAAATTTATGTATTTCACTTCATTTAAATGCAAAATGGTTGTTTTAACCAAACAAAGCCATATTTCAACTCCCGGAGAACACTGAAAATCAACTGATGATTTATTGAAATAACTGAAAAAACTTCAACTCAGATATGATATGATTCATAGACATGTACATTTTAATGCACAGTCCATTAAATTCTATGTTGACTCACTATTGGCTATTAGAGTGACAAAGGACAGTACCAACCTGAAATAAAATGACTGTGGCTAAATAATATCAGCAAAAAAAAAAAAAAAAAAGAGAGAAGGAGTGTGATAGTAAGTAATAGACCGTTATACAGCCGACGTCATTGAAAAGCTGCGCGCAGATTTCGGCTACAGAAGTATCGGTCTCCCCCAGTCATCCAGACGAGTTATCAAGCTGCAAATGTTGAATTCAACGTTTTACCAGCACCAAAATCACCAAAATTTCAAAATGTCAGAATCGTTACACCACTGGTTTTCTTATATCGTCCAGAATTCTGACAGGATCACGACCGTTTTAAAGCAATCGGCAGCGTCTGTGGCTGCAAACTGTTAAACATTTTGACTGGCCTGAGGACGCGATGTTCAACAAGTACAACACGAGCCCTCAAACAGGTTTTAAACACAGGTTCACCATAAATGACCCTCACTTTCTGACTTAAAACTTTGCAGTACTCAACATTTCTGGGTTCACAACAGGACTCAGCTGGCTGGCAACAGACTATTTTGGGGGGATAAATGCCACACAAATTACATTTATTGTCCATATTATTATTGCCATTCACCTGCATAATTTGCAGTGGAATTTTTAACCTCTCAAAGCACAAGGCACATTCACACGAGACAGAAAACACCATCAGACCCTGACATTATCACAAATCAACCCACATTCTTTCAAAAATATTTTCCCAGGTGAGCGGGGCTCGGAGCAGCCAGCGGACCGTCTGCAGGGTTGTTTTTGACAGACAGCTATTTCAGTGGCTTCACTGAATAACACTTAACAATGGGTCCCTTGAGCCACTTTGGCATTTAGGAGCTCATTTTCTGTCTGAGTGCAGGTATGGACAAAGGTAAATCAGGAAGTCAGGATAAGGCCAAGCATTATCAAAGTGTTGGTGGAGCACAGTGGTGAAGCTGGTCAGAATCATAACAGCTCTGCTTCAGAAACATTATTAGCCACCAGCTGTTTCTCTGTCTGTCGCACCGCTGCCACACAATCTGCACACCTTTCATGTGGAATAACCTTGTTTAACCCATCTCTTTCAATAAGTTCTCAACAGCTTGCCCGATGATTTAAAAGAGACAGGAATGAGAGGAAAAAAGTTGGAAATGTGTCATCTGGACTTGTTTGTGATCACACACCCACTTTAATCTTTCATTAATTACACTGTAGCAGCTGTATGGAGCTCCAGTCTCCAAAATCAAGTTTGATTCAAGTCTGAGAGACACTCAGGATGCCCCTCACAAGAACAATTTGATGATCGAGGGACAAATCAGAGAGTTTCTTCTCTCATAATGTCCTCTAAAAATGACTGCAACAAGTAGAAATTAACCTGTGATGAATGAAAGTGTGATATTAGGGATAATTATGAGGATGAATTGGTTTTATTTGTGAACTGGAGGTTATGGAAAATGATGAGGCCAAGTGCAGAAATACGAATACGAATACGAATACGAATACGAAATACTTTATTGATCCCCAAGGGGAAATTCATTTGTCTGTAGTCTCATCTATTTGTATAAGAATTATAGAGTCTGATGGCAGTTGGTATGAAAGATCTTCTGTATCTCTCTGTCCTACAACGAGAGAGAGAAGCCTTCCACCACCATTGTTTCTTTGGTCCATCAAGGTGTTATGCAGTGGATGATCCATGTTGTTTAGGATGGCCTCCACCGTCCTCATTGTGTCTCTCTCCACAACTTCCTCCAGAGAGTCCATCCTTACTCCGATCACAGAGCCAGCCTTTTTCACAAGCTTATCCAGCCTCCTTGCTTGCTTTTTTCCCAAACTTCCTCCCCAGCAGACTGCAGCATAAAATAAAACACTTGCCACAATAGACTGATAAAACATCTGCAGCATCTTACTGCAGATGTTTAGAGATCTGAGCTTCCTTAGGAAAAAGAGGCGGCTCTGCCCCTTTTTGTAGAGTGCATCTGTGTTAAGGGACCAGTCCAGCTTGTTATCCAGGTGTACACCAAGATATTTATAGTTTGTTACCACCTCGATGTCCACTCCACAAGTGTTCACAGGCTGAAGAGGGGGCTTGGATCTACGGAATCAATGACCATTTCCTTTGTCTTTGATGTGTTTAGTATGAGGCAGTTTTTATGACTCAGTCACTGAAGGATTTTATCAAATCCCTATATTCAGATTCCTGTCCATTCCTTATAAGTAATACAGTGTCATATCGGGGTAATTATCGGATGTGGATAGTGAACTCAGAGTTATATAAAAATAAATAAAATATTTCCCCATTTTGGAAAATACGCTAATTTATTGGTTCCCAACCTGAGGGCTGGGCCCCCCTTAGAGGGGGTGCCAGAAGTCACAGGGGTTCCCAAGACTAAAATCACAATTTCAAGGCTCCTACACCTTTTCCAAAGTCAAATTCATGCACTTTTAAAGCATTTTCAAGCTCTTCCAACACCGTACAGCTGTGGTAAATCTGATGTTATTGTGCTATTATCAACCAAAATTATGTTTTGTGACAGAATTCTACAGACGGGTAACAGACAACACAACACAACAACAAAAACACAACAAAGTTTCATCTGTTGAAATGTGTTACCTGTCTGTAATTAGGGGCCGGGCAGCCTAAGCTGCCAGGACCCTATTGTAATCCTGCATGTTCTTCTTCTTTCTTTCTTTCTTTCTTTCTTCTTCTTCCGAGGAAATCCTACTTCCCGTGCACGAAAAATGACCAAACTTTGCACAAAGGTCCAGTCCCATGTCAGATTGCCTCAGCTGCAAAAACAGGCCAATAGTCCTGATGGTGGCGCTACAGCAAGCCTCTAAAGTTCAAAATTTTGAAAATTCATAACAAATCAACCATATGTGCTACATTACAACTTTCACCACAATGTAGCCCCGATACTGAAGAAACTTTTGTTCATTTAAACCTATTGCAAATTATGAAGTCCATCACTCTGTTTTTTTCAAAAACTGTAAAACTTATTAAACCTATCTCCTCCCACAATTTTTGCTCAATTGGCACCAAACTTGCTACAGAGCATCTTCAGACTGTCCTACACAAACGATCCACACAGATTTTTGATTTATCAAAAATTGAGCCTACAGTGCATCAAAATGTTTGACTGTAAACGGTATTATAAACATATACTTGCAAATTCTTGCTAAATACATTTTCAATGTTCATGAAAAAAATGACAAAATTTTGGAGTCATGGTAGATGATGTTTGGAAAATATCAGAATTTTATCTCAAAAACTGAATTTTTTACAGCATTTTGAATTTCACTCTCATGCGAACAATTGGAGTCAATGCAAAAATGTCATTTTTAAACATCAGTTTTTCACTTTTGGAGCCAATAAATCATTGTTAAAAACTAATGACCAACATCTCCATGCTGTCTAGATGCAATTTGTGTATTTTGGGATTTTTGTCTCAATAACTGAATTTTTGACAGCCATTTGAAATCTGCCTTTACATGCTAACAGCTGCTGTCTTGCACACAGGTGACTGGCTTAGTCAATTTGTGAAGCTACAAGTGGTGTTTCCATTTGCCAGTTAGCTCAGTGAGATAGAGGATGGTTCTTGGTGTTGAAGGTTGTGAGTTCAAGCCTCAGCTTGTACAACATTTCCATATGAGAAATCTACCCAAACTTTTCACAAAGGTCCAGTCCCATGCCAGATGTCCTCAACTGGAAACACAAGACAATAGTCCTGATGGTGGCGCTACAGCAAGCCTCTAAATTTCAAAACTTTGAAAATTCACAACAAATCAACCATATGTGCTACAGCTTTGGAACTTTCACTTTGAAATGTTCTTTTCCATGGCATGGATGGCTGCTGCCTGGCACCCTGATCCTTGGCTTAGTCAATTTGTGAAGCCACACATGAACTGTCACTTGCCAATTAGCTCAGTGAGATAAAAGATGGACTTCAGTGTCAGAAATTGTGAGTTCGAGCCTCAGCTAAGACAGGATGGACTTTCAAATGTGAAAGCCTTATGTTCAGGTATCATGCTATGTGGATTAGAGACTGCTAAGGTTAAAATAATTATGATCCAGGCAGTTTTGGGAAGAGACAAATACTCTTTATCAACACGTTTCCCTGTTATCCCTTGTCTCTTTTCCCTGTTTATTTGGCTTAGCTATCAGTCAATATGCAGAGTCTCTTGTGCCAGAAATTGTGAGTTCAAGCCTCAACTGATGTAAAATGCACATTAGAATGCCACCTTTTTTTTCATCTTCCTACACTCTGCTTGTTGCTCAGAATTGCCTAATTTTGCCTAAAATTGCCCGGCCCCGACCATTGCTGCGCAGCAGCTATAATTAGACTTGGTTTCCTATCAGGGCCACAAATTTGTGATTTTCCTCATCAGATAGTTGAAAATGCTAACAGCTGATTCACTGATTAATCACTGATAATTAATAAGATATAAAACACATTTTTCCTCTTTTTTCCTTATTTTACGTTTCATTTTAAGTTTCATTATCCAATTAATGGCTCCATCAAACAACACAATGTCAAATGAGGTGCAACTAATGTCATTTATTGACTAGTGATTATTGATCAATGAATACACGTTAAATCGCTTAAATTCTTATTTGGCAATTAATCGATTAATGATCAATCATTTATCTCCTATACAATCTGGCTCAGCAAATATCTGACTTATTTTATTTCTTTATCTAAAAAGTTAATTAACTAATTTGGTCAGGCAGCAAGTAATCTGATTACAATTTCAAGCAGTTTCAAACCTTCAAAACATTAAAATTAAAATGTTTTCAAGGATTTTCAGCACCTGCAAAAAAGTCTGTATACAAAACTATTTAAAAAGAAAGATTTCCTTGTCTTCAATTAAAAACAGTCGGGTACTTAGCAGACCAGTGTGACAATAAACACCTTTAATCTTGACAAGTCGGTATTTCAGTTTAGCATGTTTTCTTGATCTGTGATATGATTTAAGTCCAATAAATATATTAAATATTTCTCCTTTATGTTATTAACTATTTAACTTTTTTTTACTGTGTAACATTTGATTATTGAACAAAAATGGATGGGAATTAGCTGTTTATAAGGTAACTAGGACATGATTTTGATTAGAAAATGATTATGATATATATATTTGAAACTAATGTAATGTATGTTATGGATTATCGCAGCAGTAGATACAATAATTACCTAATATTTTACAGATAATCATATTGTTTGATGTATGCAGCCTATATGTAGCTCACATAGCTGGTAAATGACCATAAATGTGTCAGTGAGTCCTGCTCACATTACTGCCACAGTCACTGTAACTAATCAGTGCTTTGATGTAAATGTGTACATCTGCATGGGTTAAAACAGAAACAGGATTTCCTTGATCAGCTTTTCCTGAAAGGATTAAAAAAAAAAGAAGTTTTTTTTTTTCTTGATCAAAGGTGTTTCCAGAACAACATGAGAAAAAAGGAACTTCTATGAAGAAAAGTTGTCTGCGGCGCGGAGGTGGAAGAGAGGAGTCATCTCCGAGGACCAAAGCAGAAAATAAGGGACTCCTTATGTTACTTGTGCCTTTTGCTTGGCAGCACTCTCACGTCTCTCCCAAAGCACTGAACAGAAGGAGGGGGGATAAGAGGGAGAGAGTCTTTAGCCGTGGAAGAGTTTTCTTTTTTTGTTTTGTTATGATGGATTGTGCAGACTGAGTGCCATGATGTGTGTCTCTGGGAGTGCTGTGTTGTGACCAGTGGGGTCGCTCATCGATTCCCAGCCATCTCTACTAAACCACTAATAAGACACTTGGCATTTTCCCTGGTGCTACATTACTCCCTTTGTGAGCTTTCTCTACCCCTTTCAGTTATTGGAGAGGCTGGAAAATATGTGTGTGTGTGTGTGTGTGTCTGTATTCCTGCAGCCATATGCGACTGTGTGTGTGATAGCATTAAGTCTGTTTTGTTTAAATGTGCGCGCATGTACACAGCTTTGTGTACGTGTCTGTACATACATATGCGGATATGTCAGGAAAAGATAGATTACATCACGTGAGGCTGGATTCGTGCACCACATATGGTAACAACACAAAAGTCCACTGTGGGGAGAGGGCTCAGATGAAAATGTCACCTCGGAAGCCGTTGAGGGGCTCGGCGAGGTTTGATTCCCTCGGAGAGACTCGGGATGTAATCTGACTTGGAGGAGAATCATCAGCGAGTACAGTCTGATGTCTAAGGAGGAGGATTAGATGCAATGTTGGTGATGAGATCAGCTCAGACAGATGGAGTATTTATTCAAGCGAGAAGTTTGGGAAACCAAGTCAAATTGACATGGAAGCTAGCTGACTGCACTGTGTATTCATTCTTAACTTTGGTGCCAGCCGCTCAGAAGCCGCTGCTGCCATGAAATCAAAGATATGAATAAATCAGGTATCGTGTTTAATATATTCTGCAGTGTTGCTAATTTGCACCCAGCGATATTCACACTTTATGATATTTGTCATGCAGCCCACTTAGCGTATCTACAGTTTGTCCAGTGTGCCACACGCCACTTTTTCGTCTGAGGCTCGTAAGTGTTTTAACATGATTGTCAGAAAAGCTGCAATTATCTGTGTTCTCACCAAATAACAAAAGTGAAAGCACAACAAAATGTCAACAAGTTTAATAGGCTGGTGAGTATGCTTCAGCTCGCTTTAGAGCATACAAATACGTCTGCACAGACAGCCACTCACGCGAGCACGAAAAGATATACAATAACCCCGGGCCGGGCCGGGTGTCTCAAGGCCGGCGACCTCCGTGGTAATAAATTTGTCTGAGGAAAAACGATGACAAATAAAGGCCTTTAAATGTTCCTATTTTCTCTACACAACACGTCAGAAAGAATTGATGTCTCACTACGCGGTGCCACAAATTACCCCCAGAGAGAAAAACAGCTCGCCACAGACAGCTGAGTGTGGGGGATCCACTCCCTCCGGAGAAGTCATATTCAGACTGATAGGCTCATGTGGAATTCAGTGAACCTGACTGCACCCTCCACCCAGAGGGCTCGGCGTCTTCCTTATTGGTGCAATGCAGACACCTTGGGGGGATGTTCCTCCACAGCTATCTTTGTTGTTTTTTACTTGTTTCATTTTAGAGGTCTTGCTGCCAACTCAATTACAGATGGCTTTTACACTTCAGCAACATGCCTCCTTGGTGCCCTCACTAGTAACGTGCAGTAATCTGGAGGCAGTGTTACATATTTAGCAGCGGTGGACTCAGAATGTCTGAGGGGCAGGGGCCGAAAAAATAAAAAGGGCACCAGAAAGTTCTGATGCACTTTGTCACATTTTGTCCACTAGAAGTGAACTCTAAATGACATATTTATTTACACAATAATTATTTTACTTCTTCATCGCATTAAATCAGATGTCAAAGTTTCATGTTTCAAAATGTGACACTTGTCTGTAATTAGGCTTGGCTTCCTATTAGGGTTGCAATTTTTGTGAATTTTCCTTATCTGGTAGTTGAATATGCAAACAATTGATTAACTGATTAATCATTAATGATTAATAAGATATAAAACATGTTTTCTCGTTTTAGTTTTGTCTGGTTTTTTTTTCTTATTTAGTCATTTTAGGATCCAAAGGAAAAAAAAAGGTTGGCAAACAACTGATTTAAAGGGCACTTTATCACATTTTGTCCACTGGAAGTGTAAAAGGCACTTTATCACATTGTCTTGGACGTTGGGACACTCTAGAGGGCGCTTTTTCATGTTATATCTACCATTGGGGCATCCAGGAGGGCATTTTTTTTCTCAGACATAGAGACATAGAGACACCAAACAGGTGAACAACCCCCCCCCCCTTGAGTCCACCAGTGATATTTAGTTTATTCCATTTGGTAAGTAGAGTCAAAGATAGACTATCAGATCACAGACCAAAGCTCAATGCCTCCTAGGTGTGGGTCTCTCACTGTCCATAAATCCCCTCTGCCCTCATGTGTGTCCTGCAGATTGGTTTAGTGCTCCTCCACGCTCCAGACCAGGCTTCATTAACTGATAGCAGCAGAGATGGAGACATCATGGAGACATGAGTGTGCAGAGAGAGCAGCCAGATAGGAGGGAGTCTGTCTCTGGGGGTTGCACCACATCACCAGCACCACCTTACCTTGCACATCTTAGAAGTGAACGTATTTCTCTTCCAACAGTACCGAATAAAACTAAAATGATCATTAAAGAACAGATTTCCAGATTAATCTAACTGCAAGAGGGGTTAATAGGGTCACTGATCAATACCGGTGACTCAATTACGCCACACAGTGTTGAATTTCACTCACCTTCTTGCTCGTAATTTACTCCTGCTGGAAGCAAAAGTCCCACAAACGTTGATAAAGCAGCCTTATTATTCAGGCATTAGGCACTGTGATATATACTGACGACCTTTTCACCCTCACTTTTGTGGAGCTCCCGCTGTAAGTATCTATATTTCTTGGCATTCTTTGGGTCATCTATAGGCCAACGAAAGCTGTGCCAGAGACCTACTGTTGGCATTTGAACTGATTGCTGGGATGATTTTTTGAGTTCCTGTGTTTTGACCCACATTATTAAGACTGTTCTTTAGCTAAAGAGCATCCAGCAGCACAATCTTTAACGCGGCGAGTCAAAATGCTTTCCAGCCTCCTATCTTTTATGTACAGTAATTTCATTTGCCCCTTGAAGGTCATTGCACAACAGCCATGTGACTGAGAAAAAGTATTGATCTTAGTTTTGATGTTTAACTCCAGTGTGAATTTGGATGCTTCAGACAGAAATGCTGTGATCTAGTTGTTCTTACACATGTCTGACACATCTCTTAGAGTCATCCTTTAAGAAGAAAGCCAGTCAGTGCTGAGCTACTTTCAGAAATCTGCAAGAATTCTGTGGGTGTTTTTCTTCCCTGAGGTTAAATGGCTGACTGCAGCTAAATGTCATTAGTCACAAAAATGACAACAAATATCTTAGAAATGTTGACACCATCAGTGATGTGTGGTCAGGGGAGGCCTGTTAGGCAGTGAAATATTGAGATTACATGATCACTGTTGTGCATGAACGCACTAAAAGAGCCATGTTCATTGAACGGCTCAAATTTTTGGTAAACATTGAACTGACTGAATCAGTTTGCATCACAGATGATTAAAAAATGTGACTGCAATGAAGAATATCAAAATAATGATTTAATATTTTAAATGACCATATATCTCAAAATACTGAGAAACTTTCTCAAAACGACAAACATACCAAGTCATTATTTTGAGATAGGGGAGACCGGGGACAACTGTAACCATCATAACTCACAGATTGCTTGAACTACACTACAATAAAAAAAACATACTGTATATTTGTGCATTAATTAATAATACAATTAATACATTTTCACCAATAAAGACAAGACTGTACAATTCCCCCTTTGGTGTGGGCAATCTGTACAGTGGTTGGGGTTAGTTGAAATACTAAATAAATAAGTCATACTAACTCACTGTCTCTCAAATAAAAGCAGACCTCAAAGTAATCACATTACTGCTGTAGTATCTAATGATTTTTTTGTTTGTTTGTTTTTGTCTGTGGTTCAAATTCTTTTAGATGTCAGCCATCATCTGCATTCAAAGCAAAAGTCTGGCAGTGACAAGAAATAACATATTTTATCCACATTTTGTAACCAGGCAGAGCAGAATGTGCTCCACAGACAGAGAGCAGTTCGCTCTGCTCCAGTTTAAACCCACAGACTCTTCCTTCACTTCACCCAGCAGCTGGTAAATAAAACACAGGCACACCTTGAACTATTTCTGCAGTGTTTTCGTGGGCAAACTGTGCATTTACTGCAACAAGACAACTTTACTGCTAAACTTCAATCCCTCTCTGCTCTGAGCGCAGCCACCAGCACTCTTTTTCTTCCTCTTCTGGTCATCCACAAATGCCACATATCACAGTCATATGCATGGTGTTGATGGAAAATAAAATATTCACACATATCAAAGGAAAGCTGCATATTGCACAGAAAGTGTGGCTGCTGGATACTCTGCAGTGTGTGTGCAATATGAAGCCTATATAGGTTGATGCTTTAATGTGGCGTGAGCACTGTTGTCACACAAGTGTGACGCTGACGTGATGTTTGCAGTCTAGACAAGGGGTAACTGATGCCATTTTTTAGCACAGATAGCTTAATGGTGGCTCTCAGCATGGATATTTCATATTCTCTACATTATTTTAAGAAGAAAAGGGAGCTGTAGTCAATAATGGGAACACCTGACCTGCAGGATCTCACCTCTCAGAAGGAAAGATTACACAAACTTTTCAAACATACTGTCCACTTTCAGATCACCTTGAAAACCTTCAGCAAGAGTCTCATTGACCTGAGGAGTGCAGGCTGCATGTCTGCGTGAACAATAAAGAGAAAAGAGAACTGAAATCTTAAAAAGCCTCACTGATGACCTGCTATACTCACACTGCCAAACATAATATTTCCCCACATCTCATGTCACAGTGACTTTCTCTCCCTCTCTCTGTTTATTGTGTTGTTAAAGTCTACAATGTGTGAACACAATGTAAGGTAGGTGTGTTGTTGGTTAGGTTTGATTGTCCATTACTTTGCAGGTTGAGGCCATTTGAAAATTTATAGCCAAACTAATGTAGACTATATTTTGTCTATCCATGCATAATTTGAACTTGAACTGTGGCATTAATTGAATATAGGCATGTGATGGACTATATAGATCCCTAATTGACAGATTAATCAACATGGAAAATAATCGTTAGTTGCAGCCCTAAACTGTAATCAAAGAGTAAAACAAATCCAAATATTTAAGCTCTGATAACCTTCGACTTTTTTTTCTCTTGGTAACTAATTGCCTCACTTCACAGCGTATCTTATACATACAGTAAAAGGTCACTGAAGGTCACAGCATTACAGCCATGTCACTGAGAGAAAAATATGGACACAAGAGTTCCTTAAGGATCTATGAATCTAGATATATTTCCCTTATTTTTGAATTCTTGCCCTAATGATGAAGTTCGGATGTTTCAGCCAAGAAATATATAATCTAGTTGTTCTGACATGCGTATGACACATCTCTTACAGCTGTCCTTAAAATTTGTCAGAGAAGGCAACTCAGTGCTGAGCTGTAGTTTTAAAAGTCTGCAAGAATTCTGGGGGTGTTTTTCTTCCCTGGGGTTAAATGGCTGGCTGCTGCTGAATGTCATCTTGAAAAAACTTGTCAAAAACTTGACAACAAATACCTTAGAAATGTTGACACCATATATATTACCTTCATTTAGTCTTTGCTCAAGTATTTATCTTGAATTTAATGAAAGCTAGTGCAGCCTCCCCTCTCTGCAATCCTACATACTGTACAGTATTTTATGCACTTGGGTATTTGTGTGATTTATCAGGTAATTGGTGTGACTCAGTAAGTCTCCTGGGACCATTACAGAGGATTACAGACCATTACCTTTACCAGCTGTAAGATGTGGTGTCATTCAGCATTTAATGCATTTAAATCAAGTATTTCCACCATAGCTGCCTGTTTTAAAACAATGAAAACTGCACTTTAAAACTAGGAAGTGTTTTTATGGAGGAGATATTTCCAATTTATGAAGTTGCTCTTTATTGATTGCTGCAGCCTGCAGTGTTCCAGGAGAGTAGCTGATGCAGGAGACCGATATCAGGCTGAGAGAGGACCTGAGGAGGCTCTATTATGTTCCCAAAACCTTTCTCATGGTTCAGAAGTGGAGAGTTCAGTTTAATTAGGGAAGCTCAATGTTGCTTTTTATGACGCCTGGAGGGGCTGCTCAGTTCTTCTTCCCTCTGCATATTTAAGATTCCAACACTTTTGTTGGGAGGAACAAGGGGAAAGCATGCACAGAAAAGCTTTGCATAATACAGAATTTCTAAAAATCTCAATGGTAAAATTTAATCTTAAGTGAACAAGAGGTCTCTAATTGCTCGCTTACTGTGATAATGTCTATTATACTCAAGATATAATATCTTATGCTTTTACAAGGGCAAATATGAGTATTTACAGGATGATTGGTGTTCAATGTCTTTGAAATTACATTCATCCTTTCAAAAATGAGGCTGTAAAAGCAATGATCATAATAACATCTCAATAATGGCAGCCATAAAAGCCAGCACCAAATTAAAGGTCACTGTTAATAGTTGCCAAGCAGTATTTGTGTCACTCAAACCGCCCAGCAGCCTTATGCGTTGTGTGGAAAAGATGGAGCTCACACAGATCCAGAGCATCAAAGAGGATGCTGCTGGGAGAACTGATCTCCCCTTAATAAACTCACATGAACATTAAATCTTTGTAAACAGAGCAACACAATAGGAGCAGGATCTACTACAGGGGGAAAACACTCTGGCTTGTCTGTATTTCTCTAAACAAATCACAATCCAGTCTCTCCAGGAAGTACAACCTCAACCAGTCACTGTGAATTCTGCATGATCTCACAATTTTGTCCAAACTCTGCAACTTTTTCACAAATTTGATCAATCACTGTTCCTACCTGCAGGTTCCTACCAGTCATAGCAGTCCCCCCACACAAACATCAATGTTTTGTTTTATTAATCAACATTTTTTTGCATTCAGTTTGTCACGGGTTCTGAAAAGAACACAACATTATTGCTCTGTGCACTTATTTTATTTTAAATTCTGTGCTTGCTGTTTTGATGTTTGAGCTCCAAACAGGTTTAGCTTCTTTGTCTTCCTGAGCCTTTTTGGAAGAGGTTTCTTGGAACACTCAGAATAGAGTGTAGTTTTATTCTCTCTGGAACAAGTTCTCTTTGATTTGAATGATTTATACAAAAAAAAAAAAACCCTCACAACTTTCTTTTGCAATTTTCACTTCCTCCCTCAATTTCACTGCAAAAACTGCCTAAAAACATTACAACATGCATCAGAATTTTTTTTAGAAAAGCTTCTGTGAAATCAGGCATTTTAATCCTGGAGGGACTGACAAGTGTCTTGGGCGGAGCTAAGTCCAGGATTCAGTTATGGTGCCCCTGCAAGAACAGTCAACTTGTTTTGGTGGAACATTTGCGCGTCAGGAGACGAGCCCTTGATAAATCACTACAAAACAAAAGGTTACAGCTGTTGTTTTTACCTTCATGCTGACACTGACAGGACTGAGGAAATGATAGTGGACATGAGGAAGGTGAGGAGACCTCATCGTCAGTCCGGGAGTCTGAGATGGAGCTGCTTTACATTCCTGGACGTCCACATCAGTGTTGACCTCACCTGGACAAACAACAAAACACAGCTGGTCAGGACAGCTGTACTTTCTGAGGAGGCTGAGGAAATTCAGCATGTCACAGAGGATCCTCAGTAGCTTTTACAGCTGCTGTATAGAGAGCATCTTGACTCAAACCCCAACCCTACAACAGAGACTGGTTAAAGCACTTGAGTCTTGTGCCTGTTGTACTTATAAGACGAAGTAACGGCTGGTTCACACTACATGGTTGAGCAGCGTGTGTGCCTGGCGTTACCTGCTGGTTTTCATTTTGGTGCCCATATTATCCGGTTAGAGCATCCACACAGTCCGCTTGAGCAGCGCGACTCACACTGCTCTCACCACACTTCATCTAGAGATTCGGAGGCTTGCCTACTTTTTCCCGTGTGATGTGTGTGTTTCCTGGCAAAAATACACCTTAAAAATGATGTTCTAACAGTCATATCGACATTATATCAGCACCTCTCACTCTAGTTTCATTGTCAACATTTGTGCAGTATGTCATAGACATAATTATATCCGACATGACATCTGACTGTGGTCAGAAAACGGCTATTTTCTTCTCTTCAAACTCTTCTGCAAACTCTAGCAGCAGGTGCCTCGCAGCAGAAACGCAGCCTGTGTGACACCACAGCGTGTGCGAGCCGCAGCAGTTTGGTGACGCTGCCGTCAGGCACTGTTCAAGTGTGTCGTTGCCAACTCACCACTTTGAATCATGTTTTCATGTTTATTTTTTGTTTGCTTACAAGTCTGTTTAATTTCTGAGCTCTGATCGACTGATACATTATCCTAAATGCATGTGTGGTGAGGAACGCTCCCCCAGCAGCAGGTGAATGTGTAGACTGTTAGTGAATGCAGCCTTGGCCTGACACCTCCCCAACCAATCCTAGCCATTGTTTTCTCTTTTGCCTCCGGCCCTCCATCTCTGCTGTGGTTGGTAATATTTGGTCTCCCAGGTATATAGCTAAAGTGACCATATTAATTCAATGACAAATTGAACCTTTATGCTGCATATTTAGCTGCTGCCCTTTATTTTAGCCTTTTCTTTGTCATGTTTACTGAACATGTGTGTGAATCCTGTTGTCCTCCCCCCCACCTGAGTGATCCCAGGTGTTAGAACTTTAGCCAGGCCTGAAAAGTTGAGCCTGACAAGGCACAAGCCCGACAACATTATATCCGAAACCAACTCGAACCCGTCTCTTGTTAAAATATTTCAGCTCGAACCTGAATAAAGCCCGACATGACAGCTTCCCTCTATGCACCAAACAGTAGGAGTTGGCTGTGATGGGGACAATACATGGGGGGATCTGGATTGGCAACCATGAAATTGGGGAGAAAAATGAAAAAATAAAAAAAAATAAAAAATAAATAAATAAATAAATTACTACTACTACCGCTACTACTACTACTACTAATAATAATAATACAGCCCAAACCCAACCAAACCCAAACCTGTCAGGTCCTGCCGAGTTCTAGCACAGATCTCAAGCTCTACCATGTGTTAAAGCCAAATACCAGAGGTGGTGAGTAGGGTCACGACTCCAAAACATATTCTAGTATGCAGCATGGTAAAGAGTCTGGTTTTCCCCTCTGTAGGTTCATCTGCTGTTTCACTACTGCCATTTTGCCCCTTACTGCTGACTTGGGTCTTGTGGTTTGTTTTGCCTGAGTTATAATTTTGACATATTTTGCATATTCTTTACACTGGGTTATTTTTGTTGCTGATTCTTTTGTGTGAAGTTCTTTTCTTTCAGAAGCAGAGTGCAGAGTATTGTTGGGAGGCTGTGGTGACGTCCTTTCACTTTACCCATGTGAGTAAAAGCACTGGGAAACCAGTATAGACTACAACATTTTTGCTGTGAGGTTAGTGGCAACACTGGTCCAGTTTCCTAGTTTCCTGATTTTGCTTATTTTACATTGGTTTGAGATTAATATACTTTAAAATTCACTGACTTTCAAAATTTATATCAAGGCCTTTTTTAGTGAAGTTGTAATAAAGTGGTTTTCAGTAATTTTCATTTGTCTATTAATCTTTTCTCTCCTGCAGTTCCAGTCCCTGTGTCTTTGATAATTATTAAAATAAATCGTTTGGTTTCTTGTGAATACATGTCTGGCCTCTCAGTTACAAGTCTGTGTGCTTTATTATCAATTTTTCCAAAAAATATTCCAGGTTTTGCAGCAGTATTTCCTGTGGTGCAATCCCCCAGGTGGTGTATTTTTTAATATGTTTACTTGATTGTCGATATGGCAGATCAGATTATAAGACAGATGATCAGTAACCTTTTTAAATTATGTTTTTGATTGAGACGCTCCATCTGACCCTGCTGAGTGCAACAAAAAGAATGAGGCTACATTGTTTTTACATGCCACAAGAATACATCTAAGTAACATTAATTTAATGGAAAACACTCATGTAGTCATCAGATCTACTCGTGCCTTAATGATTTGGCAGTGATTATCAGACTATTGACACCTTGACCTGATTTTAATTGGTGATGTTTGATAATACAGGAAAGTCATAAATGAATTTTGAAATATCAACAGAATAATTAATTTATGCCTAAAGTATTGTGTAAAACTATCAAATGATACTGTTACTGGTTGATTCCACTGGACACGGCACATCTGCATCATGATTTTGATCCGTCCTCCACACGTCTGCAGCCCCCACGAGCAGCTGGTGGGGGCTGCAGCTTTGTGCACTACGAAGTTAAATAGCCTCTCTTCTGTCTGTCTTTACAATGTGAGTCTGCACAGGGTCTTTTATTTTGAAAATTGACTGGATTCTCTCTACTTTTTCTGTGTCTGACTTCCTGCCTGCTCAGTCTGCTTCATGCAGTTTGACGTGGTATCCATCAAAAATAGACTCTGCGTGTAAGTTCTGCCATTGGTCGCTTGCTCCAAGCAGCATCGCGGCATCTGCCGCACATTTTCCAAAGTCACCTGGAAACAACAAAAAACCTCAGAGCTGCGTCCTACATGCTAAAAACGGCAAATTAGTGCCTGGGACTCTAGTAGTATGAACGCACAAGCTAACAGCTGTTACCAGTGATGTGGTCATTTTTGATGCCAGAGGTCGCCTCCCGATGTGCAAATGTTCCACCAAAACAAGATCCCCCTCAACACTATTTTGCAGCAGCACCATCTCTGCATCCTGAGTTTAGCTCCGCCTAAGATGTTTGTGATTGGTTTAAAGAAATGCAAACAAGGCAGAGCGTTTTTTCCCCTATAGCAGAATGTGTATGTGTGGAGCCAGACCTTTCTCCAGAACCGAGCGCTGTGTGAGAGGTCTGGCTATGCATGTCTATGCCTGACGCATCCTGTAACACTATCAAACGGTATGTTAGCTAGGAAGTGGTTATGCTAATTTTAGCTACTGTGTAACTGTAGCTAATGGCTGATCAAATATGTTGTTTTAGCATGTTTGAAATATGCCCTGATGTCCCTCCACATTTTAACTCTCCACTGTCTTGTCTGTTGCTAATCAATCAGAGTCGATAAAATTGCTGACTCTCTGTCATTTATGTGATTTGTAATCTGGAGCACAGCTGTACGACACTCGAGCTTCCCACCCTGAGTGTGACCTCAGAGGAAAATGGCAGCCATGTGAATATGGTAAATTATAGTAATTAGGGTTCCATTCCATTCAGGTCTAACAGAGTCAGGGGTGTGCATGAGCATGAGCTCAGGGCTCTGCTACACTAAATGGAACAGAATAATTAGTATCATTGGTAACACCTGTGTTTACCCAACTATTTCATATCAATATGGCCACCTTGAAAACAAAAAAAAAACCAACAAAAAAAAAACCAGGGTGAATGGACAGCGCGTCCAGTTCGTTTCTTTATCAGCATTAATGTGGCCTCAGAGATGATGTTATTAACACCCAAAGCTGCCAGTGAATCTGCGGTTGCCAGTGAGAGTTACCACATGTCAGACAGATGACAGCCCAGAAATGATTTTAATGGATTCCAATGACTTTCTGGGATTTGTTTTTAATCAACCACAGAGTACACAGGGTCCCTCGGAAAGATGCAGATCTATTTTCATAATCGTCACTGTTGCATGTAATGGCTGTGTGTGACAGATTAAATGGGAGGTAGCGAGTCCTTGGGCCTGGCAGGAAGGCTGCTAGAAAAGTGCCAATTTCATTTCCAGGCTGTGTGCAAGCATCTGGCCACTGACATTCATTACTGACAGCGTGTCATTAGAAGGCCAATTTTACCCACTTTAGGAAACTTTCAAGTGCATTCTGCGATACAGACTTTTCATACACATCACAGGAACAGTGACAGTTATTGAACTTAAAACCGAATACCTGGGAAGAATGCTCTTTGTCTAAATTGTTTTTATATAAAATGTTTTATAGATTAAAATATCCTGAAAATGCAAATACAGTGACACTGGTTCTAGTTGGCAACTGGGTGGTGAGCAAAGTGAAGCAATTTGCAGCTATAGAGCCTGATATATTCTCCTGAGTTTGTGCAAAACATAACAGAGATAGGAGAGTAAAGGTTGGACTTAGATTAAATAGGTCGCCAGAAACATGAGTTTGGATGAATGCTAATGTTGCTACAGGATGTTTAACAGGCAATTTCTGTGCTAACATGAGCCATAACAACTCTTCAAATCAATTATACGTCAATTTTGTGTTTACAACTGAATCAGTTAATGCAGGTTCAATCTCTCATCGCAGTTTCACATGTGCATTATGTTGACAGAGGAGGAAAATGATGCTTTTAACCCAGTACTTTGTAACCAGGTGCTCTTAACACAATTTATTACTGCATTGAGGCTAATGTGCACCAGGTTTGTAGCAGTGTTCACTTTCATTGTGCGTAATCTGAGTTTATAAAATTGTCTAATATCAGCACTTTGTCTGGAGATGAGGGTTAAATAGACTTCTCTTAGTTTATCTTTTGCAGGAAGACTCCAGTGGAGAATCAGCTCGACTATTATTAGGCTAATTTTTCAATTTAAGGCCAAAATAGCCACGTGTTACATAATATTTAGGAATTCATGTGTTTAAACCAGAGGGAGTGCAGAAGTGGAAATCCAAAAATGAAAAGTATAAAACTCTTCAAATTATCATAAAGAAACTTATGTCAAACAAACAGAAGAAAAACAACCAACACGAGGCCCCTGGCTATGAGGCGTGAGCACATGCTGCCGTTTCAGGCCCAAGCTGTACACTTGGCAGGAACTGCTACCCCTGGCTTCATCCTACGAGACAAACCATAGTTAATTAAAATCAATCAACCCACATATGCAACATTTATTTATGTATAAAAAGCTTTCTGCACACATCAACACATCACTCAATCTGTCCTGACTCTGGGAGTGTCACGACTCTCTAAATCCACAGTTTGAAATTACTTTAAAAGGTCACAAGATGCAACTTACTTAGGCATCGCAATGACACAGAGAATGATAAATACTATACTACGACTATAAAAGTCTAAATTCACATATAATTATGTGGTACCCAGTACAGAAATGATCCCTTTTGTATAAAAGATGAAAACATGTTATAAATGTTACAAAGATGAAAACATTAAAATATTTACTAAGATCCCAAATAAAGTTAAAATTATGTGTCCATTCAAACATATTGCACGTTTGGTTGGTGTGTGTTTGGCAGGTGATCAGCTAAAAATAATTATGTAAATGACAACAGGTGCAAACACTGTGGAGACAGCAGGATTTAAATGAGGGTTTTTTACGTGTTTTTCAGGTTTCTGACATGGCGAGTTTGGACAAAAAGCAGAATGACTGCAAGTGCAAAATGAAATCTGATTCCATGGAGGTGTTTGTGTAAGAGGCAAATAAACATACTGTTGAGCTACAGCAAAAAAAAAGTCAAGAACAACAGATGAAATTAAGAGAAGATAGCAACATATAAGGTGAAGAACAAAAGAAAAAATGGCTTGTGATAAAACTTCTTCAGCTATCTTTAAAAAAAAAAAAAAAAAAAGATAAATCCATTGTACAGGAGGTGCGAGCTGTGGCCCGAGCGCTCGCATGCAACATAAAAGCCCTGTCAAGAGGGATCGAAGACAGAGAACAGGAAGTGGAGAGGTCTCTCAATCTAAGTGGTCCCACAGTGGAGCAACCGGGGAGAGGGAGGAGAGGAGCGCACTGAAGGAGAGGAGCGCACTGAAGGAGAGGAGCGCACAGGAGGAGAGGAGCGCACAGGAGGAGAGGAGCGCACAGGAGGAGAGGAGCGCACTGAAGGAGAGGAGCGCACAGGAGGAGAGGAGCGCACTGAAGGAGAGGAGCGCACAGGAGGAGAGAAGCGCACAGGAGGAGAGGAGCGCACTGAAGGAGAGGAGCGCACTGAAGGAGAGGAGCGCACAGGAGGAGAGGAGCGCACTGAAGGAGAGGAGCGCACAGGAGGAGAGAAGCGCAGAAGTGCACTGGAGGAGAGAAACGCACTGGAGGAGCAAGAGCGCACTGGAGCAGAGGAGCGCACAGGAGGAGAGGAGTGCACTGAAGGAGAGGAGCGCACAGGAGGAGAGAAGCGCAGAAGCGCACTGGAGGAGAGAAACGCACTGGAGGAGAAGAGCGCACTGGAGGAGAGAAATGCACTGGAGGAGAAGAGCGCACTGAAGGACAGGAGCGCACTGAAGGAGAGGAGCGCACAGGAGGAGAGGAGCGCACTGAAGGAGAGGAGCGCACAGGAGGAGAGAACGCAGAAATGCACAGGAGGATGAGAAACGCACTGGAGGAGAAGAGCGCACTGGAGGAGAGAACGCACTGGAGGAAAGAGGCACTGAAGGAGAGGAGCGCACTGAAGTAGAGGAGCGCACTGAAGGAGAGGAGCGCACTGAAGGAGAGGAGCGCACTGAAGGAGAGGAGTGCACTGAAGGAGAGGAGCGCACTGGAGGAGAAGGGGCGCACTGAAGGAGAGGAGCGCACAGGAGGAGAGGAGCACACTGAAGGAGAGGAGCATACAGGAGGAGAGGAGCACACTTGTGGAGAGAAACGCACTGGAGGAGAAGAGCGCACTGAAGGACAGGAGCGCACTGAAGGAGAGGAGCGCACAGGAGGAGAGGAGGCACTGAAGGAGAGGAGCGCACAGGAGGAGAGGAGCGCACTGAAGGAGAGGAGCGCACAGGAGGAGAGGAGCGCACTGAAGGAGAGGAGCGCACAGGAGGAGAGAAGCGCAGAAATGCACAGGAGGAGAGAAACGCACTGGAGGAGAAGAGCGCACTGGAGGAGAGAAACGCACTGGAGGAGAAGAGCGCACTGAAGGAGAGGAGCGCACTGAAGTAAGAGCGCACTGAAGGAGAGGAGCGCACTGAAGGAGAGGAGCGCACTGAAGGAGAGGAGTGCACTGAAGGAGAGGAGCGCACTGAGGAGAAGAGCGCACTGAAGGAGAGGAGCGCACGAGGAGGAGAGGAGCACACTGAAGGAGAGGAGCATACAGGAGGAGAGGAGCACACTGGGGAGAGAAGCGCACTGGAGGAGAAGAGCGCACTGAAGGAGAGGAGCAACAGGAGGAGAGGAGCACACTGAAGGAGAGGAGCATACAGGAGGAGAGGAGCACACTTGTGGAGAGAAGCGCACTGGAGGAGAAGAGCGCACTGAAGGAGAGGAGCGTACAGGAGGAGAGGAGCACACTTGTGGAGAGAAGCGCATTGGATGAGAGGAGCGCATTACAGGGAGAGAGGCACAACCTGCCAAAAAACCTGAGTTAAAAATGTGATGTTGGTGAAAAGAAGGAAATAGCAGGACATAATAAAAGTCATTGTTCATTTTCTTTAGGCCACAGTGGTGAATGTGGGATGTGAATGTGTGTGAATGTTCAGTTTCGTTTGGTTGCAATAAATATACATTTAATCGTGGTGTTTTTCTGCGTTAAGAATTATTGAATGAAAATAGAAATAAATGCATCCCACAAACAGTTCATGAAAAATGACTTTAAATCAGTCTCGCCACAGTAACAGCAGCATCTGTGTGCACTGCTGGGTCAATGAACACCTTCCTTTCAAATGTATTAAATACAGACGCAGTCACAGCAAATGATTGTCAGGCCTGGTAAATCGCAGTGCGTGTGCTAAATTAATCTATTTACATTTTCCTCTCCCAGTATTTTGCACACCAGGGTAGAAACACACTGTATTGCATATTCATCAAGGCAAACATAGTAAGTGGACAGCACATGCTGTTTTGCACATTTGGTTGTGGATGATATCAAATCAGGCCCACAGTATTTCTGGGTCTTTACAGGCACAACAGTTTGTTGGTGGAAACATTCGGATAAATTTTACCACAAAGAAACTATTACAGATGCTGTTCAATGCAGGTTAAAACTGTCATAAACATAGTACACAACAATGACACACACAAAAGTGGTCATATATCTGAAATGTGAACCAAGAATAACACTACACTGTAGGACTTAAACCACTATGGGCATTACTGTCATTTTACTGCAGTTTCCTCCATGAAGGACAGGGACACTTGTCAAGCACTTTCTGTGGACCGTACATGTATCTATTATTCTGATATAGCTGGATACATACATGTGTGTCATGTATTTTATATATATATATATATAAACACGTATGCAGCTATCAGCTCGATTCCCACAATTATTTTAAAAAAATACTCTAGACTGAAGCCCATCAACTGAAAGCAAACTCATGACTCAGCTATCTGTTGTTGAGCAGAAAGATTTGACAGAAAAAAGAAAAAACCTCCTCCTCCTCCTGCAAAATGTACTATACTATATTTTAAATATTACAAAGAAATATAACATTCATTAAACGTACAAAACTTTAGACACATCGGTAAATATTGAAAAAGAAGCCAATATTTATTAAATAATGAGAATCGTTTCACGCTTTTGTTGAATACTGGAGAAGAATCAAATATTTATTGGTTTTGGGAAAAAAAACAATAACTTTGTTTAAAGTTTAAATATAATCATTTATTCACTCGCTCCTTCAGTGTGTATATTACAGCAAAATTTTTACAAAGTGGTTGTTGGCGGTCATAAGACTTAAATTTTAATATCATAAAAATCGAGGCCTGGACAATAAAAATCTTAACTGCTGTGATGACAATGAGCTTCTCTCATCTTTTTATACTTAAGGGAGCAAACGTCTGTGTTTGCATGGCTCACTTTTTGATCATACTACTTTTCTGTTTTTGAAGATTTGAGCTACGTCCAGGCTAAATCTGTGCCACCATGTCAATCACAAAATAAAACAAAAGTCCTGCAATTAATCATCTGAGTTGGTGTTTAATTCAATGTGTATTTGATCCACCAACCAACAGGCATTTTAGTGAGAAATCACACTGACAGTCTTCTTCTATTAAAATGGGGGCCGAATTGAAAACACACGTTGTGTTTCTAGAGTTCTGTGTTTTTACAGACACATAAGAAAATGTTAATATTCATATTTTTAAAGGTTTGGTGCAATATTCACCTGGAGAGAGCATTTAGTTTAATTCAGGCTGCTAATATGTATATTTTTTAACGTTCTGTCATGCTTACAGAGACACTAGTTAACTACTACTAGATGATGCGGATGATGCAGAATCAAAGTGGGTCGACAACGATGTTTCTCTCTCTCTGGTTCACTGTCTCAGGTCTGAGCCAGGTTAGCTTAGTTCTTATCCCGGCTCTCTTCCTGTAGTGATCGTGGTCAGGCTGGTCTGACTAGGTGACCCGTCTCAAGGTCCACTGCACTAATCGAGACCCTGCACTTCCTTTTTCCACGTTAATGAGTGTATTAGCAAGCAAGCTAGTATGCTAGCTTCAGTCTCAGTCTTTTAGCAATAACGATTATACCATATATGCAGCTGCTGGGTAACTTTACATTTTAATAAACTTTCACAGGGTTCTTGTTTTAAAAAGTGTCAGATGGAAACATTAAAATGTCAGCTGGAGACTTCTCAGCTGACTCAAGTCAAGTTAGCGGAGCTTACATCAGCCAGCTACAGAAATCTGCTTGTGAGTCATTATTTTAGCCAACAAAATCCACTGTTGTCAGCTAGAAATCAGAATCTGCTTTTGTTTACTTCACAGACTCGTGTTTCAACAATTACTCCCAATTTCAATGTTAAATCTGCCGCCATTTTCACCGTAAACTGCATGAATGCAGTGTGAGATTTGAAAGTCTGGCAGGTTTAGCAACAGTAAGTAAGGAGGGCGGGGCTTAGTGAAGGGTCAATTCTGACTCCCAGCTCTGTAAGTGGAGATGGGATGATGATCTGTGTCCTCCATTGCAGCCCCACTTTGTGATGTGGGCTAATATGTTGGAGCATCACATGAAAATCTTGCTTAGTGCGAGACTCTGCTGTCAGATCTATTTCTGTAAATAGAGTCGACTATATTAATGTTGTGTATTATCACTAATAATTTTTGATTTCCGTTACCTCGGACTGCTGACACGCGCTGATTAATGGTTGTGTTTACTGCCTGTGCTGACACACTTTTGCAATATGGGACACCAGGTGGGAGATATAAAGCCTCGGAAAATTCTCACATCATACTTTTAATTACCACAACGAGGCTGAGGTAAATGTTTTTCTCCACCGGCAGCTTGTGCACACACTGGATCGTATGTGACGTGAATGTGGCATAAGTCTCTGCACTGTAATTATCAGCTTCAGCAGTGCTTGAAGGGGTCTTTGAAAATGTTTTGGTACCCAGTGCAGCCGTATCCTTTGTAGTATTTTGCAAATGACCCCTCTTCTGGATGCAGGCATCTCTGCGACGGCGTGCAAACTGATAACAAGGGGCTGATCTGCACACTACACTGTGTCACGAGTCTTTATTAATATAGCAACAGTACTCCAACAAACAACTTGGGATTTACAAACAGCTTCATCCGGTCTCTGTGGAGGTCATTACAATGGGGATGAGCGGCGTGTCCTCTCACTGTTAAGACCGTCCACTGACAGAGGAGCTGAGAAAAGCGAGGGCAGATGTGAGAGTGCGTAGAGAGTGAGGACATGAGAGTGTCTAGAGAGCGAGTCAGGCCATAATTGGAGACACACATAAAAGCATTGAGAGCGTTGGGGACATGAAAAGAGTTACAAGGTTGGCTGATGAAGCAATGAAAAAGACTTTCTGAGAAAGCAACACCAGCTCGCTCTCTGGTCTGCAGCGGTGAACACTCATCTGCTTCTATGAGCTGGTAATGTGAGTAGAAACTGATGCTGCTCACCAAACATCAAAGAGTTTTTAATTCTGTGATGCAGTTTCACTCTCTTGTTACTGTATACACTTAGAGTCACATTGTGTAACTTATCTAGTTTAGCTTAGTTTATCTACCTTAAAGTAGCAGCTTTCAAATCATTTTCATGCTACACTGACTTGTGACAGGATCAATCGTGCCTCTGTTATTCCCACTCTGCGCCTTGTTCTCACAGTAGTAACTTTGATGGCCACAACAATTTCAGATCTAAGTCACAAACTTTGTCACTGATTTTGATGAAACTTGATCATGTTTTATGGAGAAAATGTTTTCTGGCTTCCAGGGGTGGAAGTAACTAATTACAAATACTCAAATTACTGTAATTAAATGGATTTTTTTTGGGCACTTTTATGAGTAAATTTTCAAGTCTGTAAACCTTTCATCTGCATTTTTGCAGCCAATAAGGCGATCTGATCACAAACAGGCCACTGAAAAGCAGGACATACTGCAGCAGGCACAGGTTTGGAAAAGGGATGTTAACAATTATTCATTTACTGAATAATTGCTGTTAGGAATTTGACCAATGAAAAATGTATTAATTGATATTTAATCAATAGTCTGGAATTTGTGGTAATTGCACCTCAGTTGTTGAATAAGGAAACTTAAAATGACAAATTTGCAAAAACAGAAAAAAAAAGTTTTTCATGTTACAAATTAGTAATGATCAATTAATTGTTAGCATTAACAACAGTCGGTTAAGGAAAAAAACACAAAATCTGCAACCCACGTTTGGAGAGGTGAGCGTGACGACTGAGCAGAACTGAGCAGAAGAGCTTGGAGTAATTTAGACTTAAGATTTGATTGAATGCTGTTGATAATTCATTAAATGTCAAAAGTAATAAGTACTCTGAGTAGTTTTAGGCAAGAATACTTGTGCTATTACCTTTTACCTTTGACTTCCTCCCTGATGTCCGCCAGCTGCTCCGCCTTAACTCTGTTTTTTTTTTTTTTTGTTTTTTTTTGTTACAGAGTTTTCTGATGGACATTGAAGTGAACTGCTGCGAAAGGTAAATACTGTTAGCGGATGTCATGGCAGAGGGCAAAGAGACTGAACAGGACATTGTTGGAGGAAGCTAAGGAAAGAAAAATAAAGACTGACCAAACAAGAAGGACAAGAGTAAATGTCGGACTGGCTTTTAATTGTTGGCAAGAATCACACCCACCCCAACTCCCCTGTTACAAAATTCATCCATCCTCATCTGGCCACCCTAATGGATTTTGAGCTCTTGCATGTCTTTGCCTCGCCAGATGACATCATGTTGCAGCAAAAGTTTAGCCTGGTTTAACTTTTTTTGCCGGATGACTGTGTTTTTTTTTTTTGCTGGAGCCCTTTGCACCCCCACTGCACCGTCAGACTGTCCTCACTGAAACGAATGAGACGCCTGTTTTTAATGCAGAGCTAAAAGTTGGCCTGAACATGGCCTAATGCTTGCAGCCCTGCCCACGTTATATCCAATGGTGATTGTATTTTTTTCCCATATTGAGTAAAATTGACCTTGCAAAGTGTGTTTTTTACTTTGCCTGAACACTCAGCTGCAACGACCTGCGAGATAATTTAAAAAATGAATCTGATATGAGACATCATTGACCTTATTCTCAAACCTAACTGAGGTATATTGGTTTCATTTTCTACTGTTGTTTGTATATTGAATATCTAATGTGAAATATGCTTTGAACTGCAGACCGTTTCATATGCGTATTGAAGGATCTGAGTGTCAGTGCTGCTTAATCTTTGTCATTTTGCAGTGTATTATTCCAAAGATAATCCCATACCAGTTTTATTAATTTGCATGTGATAATTGGTTTGCAGCAGTGAATCCAATAGGTAATTGCCAGTAAGCAACTCCGAGACACACACAAATAAATAAATTGATGGCGAAGTCGTCTTATGTGACTCAAGGTGAGCTTTCCACTTCACAGTCTGAGCATAATGCATGTATGTGAAGAGATGCAGCCACAATCCTATCTGTGTGAGTCAGACACAGAATTCCTGTTGAGGCCTTAATTGCATCTCTCACTAATCCGTCACTTGTCAGGGCTGCTGCTGCCGATGGCCCTCTACAGAGGGATAATCGCCAGGCTGATTGGGCAAAACAGTGCACACCTGTCTCCCTTCCACTGCAGAGGCAGGTTGATGAACGCCTTGTGTGCCGCAAGAAGCTTTAATGTCAGTTTGAATCCAGATATCCACATAAGTGAGATAAGATAAAGTGTTTAAAGGATTGAAAAGCTGAATTATGTGATTCCAGAGGTAATAATTGAGGCATTTGTCCCACAGTGAAATTTAATATTGGTCAAAATGTTTGAGCAGTGTAATGTAACTATCAGACGGTGAGACGGGTTATCTGATTCCAGCTTTTTATCGAGTTTTTGTAGAATTCAAAACCCATCAACTTAACTTGAGTTATGCCTGGTTAGTGAGACCAGATCTCTGTTAATAACAGTCAGACACTAGTTTTTGTAAAGAGCGGGGTAGAGACTTTATATTTTTCTGCGTGTTTGTGCAAACTTGTGATTCATCTTATTTCTGCCAGGTTTGGTTCAAAGCTACGGCTACAGAGATGGTAAATTTACTTTTGTTGCCAAGGTTTCTGAAAAAGTTAAGTGGTTTGTTTATTTTTTTTTTTATTTTACTTTGACTGGACCTTGAGAATGGAGAGGAACAGCAAATACAAAAATGCAGATGTTTTAATATGTAGACTGAAAACTAAAAGAAGACTGACACTGCATATAGTAGGTCCATGTCCATTAAAGCTGTGGAAGGCAACATTGTTTTGCATCAATGAGCAATAGTTCCATAATAATCTTTCAGCATATTGTAGTGGCGGTCTGAGCGGAAACTAGATGTCAGCACCTCCTTTCGGCTCTGTTTTCAGCCTTTAGGAAATCTGGCCCGTGACAGTAGACCAATCACAGGTCATCTCAGAGACCGGGCATTCCTATTGGCTGTTCTACTAGTGTAGCTACGCGTGCATGTTCCTTCAGTGAGACCCTGAATCAATAATGGAAACTCCTGCAGGAAAAGTCGCTATAAAACAGAAGTATTAGACAGAGAATCTTAAAAAGAGTCCAGCTAATGAGCAACATGTTCAGCCCAGGAGTTTGTTAGCTCACTTGGTTACTTTTGACTTCACCTTAAGTTGAGTTCATGCAAGTCTAACGCGAGGCTTTTGCCGAGGACCAAGAGAACCAGTTGGAGCTGAGACACAGAGCCGACAGACAGCTACTCAGAGCTGGGGAGCTCTGGATAAGAGGGTCGGTGGCAGACTGGAGCTTCTGGAGGAGGAAACACTGGGGTGATGCCGACTCCTTCATTGGCAGGCAGGGAGCTCAGAGTTAATGTTTCAAACTTTAGGGATTAAAAAGCGGATTTATTTTCACTCCTGCTTCTCATCCCTGTGCAGCAGCGACCCACGAAGAAATCGTGGACCGCCCAGACAAGAGCTCAGCATTTGTTTTTTTAACTTTTTGGATTAAAAAGTGGATTTATCTTCAGGTTTGCTAGTAAACCTGTGTGCGGAGGAACATGCGACCGCACTGTTTACAGTAAGATAATTAGTCTGTCTGTCCATGTTGACTCCTGACTGGAGGAGAAATGTATTTGAAAGTCACAGAGTGAGAGTAAAGAGAGGAGGGATGTAAAGGAAAGAACCGACTTCTCTAGTGAGTACTGTCAGTACTGCCACACAAACAAAGCTTATGCCTGTCGATCTGTTCTCGCTCATGATTTTCCTCAGTAAACTGTTGTGTGTACGCATGAAGCGTGTGCTGCTTGTCTGGTAGGAGGGGCTCAGGACGGAGAAAATTAAACAAGTCAGATGAGACTCAACAATCAACTGCTTTCTGCCTTCTGCAGCTTTAACTTTATCCTGTTGTTTCAGAACTATTTTTCTTGGTATTGTAATGGATCTAGGGCCTCATTTATTAAAATGTTTTTGGATTTAGTAGATAATAAGCATGAAAACCTTGCTTAAGCAGGTTCAGAAATTTGTAACTTATGCACCTGTAATCTATAAATCTCAAATAAACTTAAAATTGACAGCACTTGCCTTACAATTAACGATTTCCTCATATATAATGCAGCACAATGGAGGGTTTGGTCAGGAATAATGATGGGCCAAAAGAAAAAAACAAACTGTTTGGAAGACAAGGTCACAGCGATGTTTGAGGAGATTGAAGCCAGACAACATGGATTATTCAGTGAACTTAATAGTGGGTTGACAAAACAAAGCTTGGGAGTGTGATGCTATTATTTTCCTCACTCTTTTAACTGATAATTCCCGTCACATTGTTCATAAAGCTGATGCAAAGTTCACCACAGCCTGAAATACCCAGTCACAACCAGCAGGAAGATCACCAAAGTTAAGTCCAAACTTTGCTTAGACATAAAATCATTTCTGAGTCAAAGTAAGGTTTTATAAATAAATACCAATGCTTGGTTTTCTGATTAAGTCATACTTAAGATCAAAATTGATCATCAAGCCATTTTATATGAGGCCCCAGAAAGTCTCATAACTTTCTACTAGTGAAGAGACTTCATCTATATTCACTGGTGTGACCCCATATTACCCGATGTCAAATGAAACGGAGGCCCTGTCCACTTGTACACAGGCACTTTTATTCTCAGGAAAGATTAAATCAAAAGCAACTGGACTTGTTTAAAAGTCTTTTAAACAAGTTTAAAACTGGACTTATTTAAAAGATTACAATGACCTGGACGAATGAGAACATTCACGGACACAGGTACTTTTAAAAAATAGGCTTCTTGGGGTGGACGTTTAGCTCAGTTGGTAGAGCGTCCGACCCATGTATGGAGGCTGTTAGTCCTCTGCAGCAGCCAGTGGTTCAACTCCCGCCTTCGGCCCTTTGCTGCATGTCGTCCCCTCTCTCTCTGCCCCCTTTCTTGTCTACTCTCTGGCTGTCCTATCAAATAAAGGCAAAAATGCCCCCCCAAAAAAATAACTTTAAAAATTTAGTTTCTTACTATGTGTTTGTCCTTTCATCCTCACACAAACAGTGTGTCTTCTATGGATGTTGAAATGGATGGAGAAACGATACTGAAATGCTCGTCTGGATGACGATTTTAAAAAGCCCCTTTTAAAAAGCTCCGTGGACTGGGCCTGAATCATCAGAGGATGACGTCAAAACTGTGGTTTTCAAAAGTCCTCTGTGATCACTGTGTAGACAAACTCCAAATGTACTCTTCATAAGCAATTTTTCAAATTACTTTTATTTTTAAAATAGGTTTTTTTTGTGTATCTGCTCTTCCTAAAAATAGAATTAAAGGCTGTGATAAACACCAAATACATCAATTGATATGCAGAAATTTTCCTAAATAAGATTAAAAAATCCTGATGACAATAACAACATTGGAAAATTGATGTTGGCTTTATCTGCCTGGGATGTATTTTGTCACTCTGTTTTACCTGGTGAAGATCTACTGCTCCTGAACATGACTTTTTGTGGCAATGTTAAAATCTATGTTGACTTCTGCTTTAGATTCTGCTCAGATTTTAGGTTTTAGAAGTACTACATCAAGGCAAGTGGACTTGTTAGCCTATTTCTTTGACTTAGTACTTGTAATATTAGAGACTGGCTCTTATCTGTGTTTTAGAGAGCTTTAATCAGACTTTTAGACCTTTTATCAGACACTTAGTCCTGCTTCTTCCTCCACACAGGAGCCCTGGATTTCTGTTAAGAGTAAAGCCTGATGGGATGAACACTCTGCCTGGAAACCCTCAACCTTTAAACTGCACTGATGACACTCTCAGTATCTTACGGTGACTTTACACCTACTCTGGATTTCATTTCTGATATCAAAGCTGAGACAAAAACCAAAGAGCAAGTTCTGTATCACAACCTCTTTGGACCTCGGGAAACTTTTCTCATTCTGCTGCCTGCGTTTTCAACAGCAGCTTGTGTGCTTGGGACACATCCAACTCTTTCCAGGCCATACTGCCAACATCTGGTCTTGGCCTTGGCCTCTTGACAGAAGTGTTTCAAAGTTCTCAAATGTAACATCTCACTTTCATTTCTGTAACTCAGCTGTGGAAACAGATCTCATGTTTGGAAAAGATTCATAACTTCATCTGAAATGAACAAAGCTTTTTAAAGTGGATGTTTTTTACCTTTATAGAGTCAGACTGATGAACACTGGAGTTAGAAGATGTCTCACACAAAGTTTTTACAGTTGTGATGTGTTGCTACACCTCAACTGAAGTGGCAATGACAAGTACAGGGGTTACAGCAGGGGTGTCAAACTCAATTTCAGTTCACATCACTGGCATAAGAGAGTTATGATAGGACCTAGTGCATGCTAGTTACCAGTTATGAAGCACACACACACATGTTGTTATCCTCTACCTGCTACATGGTTTCTGAAACACCTCTGATGGCAGCCGAACTGCTGCACTGCTACAAATAGGAGGTTTTCTGTGGGCTCAGCTTGTTAGTCTTGACAGACTTTTGCTCCTAAACTAATTTCCATTTACGTATCATTTCATCAAATGATCAAATCGAGCTTGACATTGGACAACATCAACAACAACAAGGGTGTGTTCTCCACCCAGCACACTGTTGGATGGGGCCCACTCTCTCCAGGGGCCCCAGTTTAACAACACGACTTCCACTGTCTGTATTTACGCTTCTGCACCTGCAAATAAGTGATGTGACTAAAAATGTTTTAGATAAAAATAAAGTCAATAAATAATAAAGTATTGGCCAATAAAATAAGTTGTATGTGGAAATGGATGTTATTTTTACCTCAAGTGAAGGCTTCTACCTTTTATAGGAGGAATCTGTAATATATTTACTATAATAAATCATAAAAAGACTATAATATATAATCAGAGAATTAAGAAACATGCCAAGTTGAAATACTTGCTACTCTGTCAACAGCACTGCAGCCACAGTGTCCTTTGACATTTCTATTCTGGGTTGGAGCTGTTTCTGTTTGCCTGTCTCAAGTTAATTAGAGTTCAAATTAATGCCGAATTTTTGCCAAACAAATAAGTGTCTGTTTATGAGTTGTAAGGAATCATAAATAATCTTTTGGAAGGCGTAGATGTTTGTAACGGTTAAATTGAGCAAAATGTTAATGGAGTTTGGCAGCAGTGAGACTGAACTCAAAGTCCAAAGTGTGTATTTTCAGAGCAGTGGGTTTTTTTTTCAGGATAACAGACTTAACTTTAAATTGACAGACAACTGACAGTTACAAACATCTGATCAACTTACAGTGGAGGACCTGTCGTTGCTTGTTATTGTCAGTTTATGATGTTGCACAGCACGTCCTGCTCTCCTGCAGTGTTTGTGCAGCCCGCCTAAGCTTCCCCAAGTCTGGGAAGAGAAAGGCGGGACCATAGCTCACATATTAAATAGAATTTCAGCCTATTTAATATACCATTTATGGCCCCACCTAACTATTTGGACTGCTGCACTAATTTCTGCATGCACATTTGTTACATATCGCTCCTTCAAAAGAAAGTTTTTCCTCACCACAGTCGCCTCAGTGCTTGTTCTTGGTGGGAACAACTGGATTTATAGACCTGCTAGACCTGCTCTATATGAAAAGTGCCCTGACGGAACTTTGTTATGATTTGGTCAGTGATGGAAAGAGTACTGAAAATCTGTATTTAAATACAAGTACTGTTATATTACTAAAATATTACTCAATTACTAGTAAAAGTCCTGGTGTTAGAAAAATGCTTAAGTAAAAGTACAAAGTACTCGTCTCAACAAGTTACTTTTTAACAGTTGTTGTTTAATACATTATTACTGGCAGACTGTTGAAAACACTAACAACAATGTATAAGATACAAAACATTTTTTAAAAACTTTTTTCTCATTTTCATTTTTTTTTTTTTTTTGTTTTGTCTTTTTTCCTCATTTTAAGTTTTAGTTTCAACACATCTCCACCAGACAAAACAATGTTAAATGAGGTGTAATTGCTGCCATTTCTACACTATTGATTGAATATTTATATATTACTGATTAATTATTAACACTCTTGCTCCAAACCTGAGCTGCTGCAGTGCTTAGTTTTTTTGTCCATTTGTCCTGGTTTTCATTAACCTGTTTGTGATCAGATCATATTATTGGCTACAAAAATGCAGATGAAAGTTTTGGATATTAATTCAACTTGTACTCAGGATTCAAGTAACTAACTAAAATTTGAAATAAAAAAGGTAGCGCTGCTTTTAGACAGAAACAGATACAGTATAAACAGTGTTAGAAAGTAGACCAGACGTCGTCTTCTCAGCAAATTTCTCTTCAAAAATGAGGAGTTCATTTGTAAAAACAGATGAAGACCATTCTTAAAATAAATAAACCACCAACAGTTTGACAGAAGGTCTCCTGAGAGTATTAAAAAAACATGATTTCTGCAAATTAAAAAAAGAAAAAAATCAAGGCATCTTACACCTGTTTGACTGATACTCCTTAGAGT